>BTHU01000020.1:36807500-38007500 GCA_036184795.1 Tokudaia tokunoshimensis
GCCCGGCTAAGCATCTTACTTTCAGTGAGACATTAAGTGTTTAATGCCTTGTTTATTGAAACTTCATATTTCTTTCTCTCCTTTTCTTCCCTCTCTTTCCCCTCTTCCCTTCCTGTCTTTCTTCCAACCTTCCTTCTGTTCTTCTGTCCCTGATAGGGTCTCAGGTATTCTAGGCTAGCTTTTAACTCCTGACTCTGTCCTTACCCCCTGAGTGCTTAGATTACAGGTGTCCACTACCATACATGATTTAGGCAGTGCTGGGAATTGAACCCAGGCCTTCCTGCATGTTAGACAAGCACTCTGCCAACTCCACTACACCCTTGTCTGGAAACTTTGTCATTTTCTAAAAGCTTTTGATTATGAAAATGTCATGTACACAAACATTCATGTATTCTGCAATACTCACATTTTGCCCCCCAACTCCCCGCTGCCCCCCTTTTTCTTCTGTTTCCCCAGGTTTGGGATGATGATGATGATGATTGATTATTATTATTATTATTATTATTATTATTATTATTATTAGTTTGTTCTGTTATTTCCTTTTATGGAGTATTTTAAAACAAATCCTAGTGGATATGTCATTTTATCTGTCAGTGTAATTCTGAGGTATAGAGAGACCTGGTTCAGGTGCTGCCTCTGTCACCTGTCACTGAGCATATTGCTGAGTTTTTTTAAAACTAAATTTCTTCATAGGCAAAATGGGGATCATGATTTCTACCTTAATTTCAATGTGCCCTGAGGAGGGCTGGGGATGTGATTTTGTTAGTAGTAAGTAGAAAGCTTGCCTAGCGTGCAGAGACCTCTGGGTTTTATTTCTAGCAACACACAAGCTAGGCATAGTGGTGCATATCCTTCAATTCTGACACTCCTGAGGCAGAAACAGGAGTATCAGGTTTAGTAGCAATTTCAGGCCAATATGAATAACAAAACGCTGACTCAAAACCAAAGAAAGAACAGAACAAATGAGATAATAAATATAAAAATATTTTGTAGACCCTTGACTATGTCTCATAAAATGTAACAGTAATACACAGGTAGTATGGGGGTGGGGTGTGCTTTTTGTGGCCCCCATGTCTAGAAGATTGTTGATTTGCATGAGGCAAGAAGGAAGTCCGGTTCAACATGATTCAGTAACTGGTATTGGTTCAACTTCTGTTGTCTGACACTGGCTTAGAATTTACTCTGTAACCCAGGTTGGCCTTGAGCTCATGGTAATTTACCTACTTCTGCCTCTAATGTTGGGATTACAGGAATGAACCAGCACACCTGTCAAACATAGATGTTCCTATGTCCTGTCTTGATTTCTTTAGTAGTTAACACTTTGTGGTCTTTGTAGTTTTGGGATTTGCACATGATACATTTGGAGTTTATAAGCACACTTGATCATATCTAAGCTGGATTTAGCAAGTCTTATGTTCTCAAAAAAGCAGCCAGTGTTTTATATGAGAAGTTGTATGAATGGTTTTGGGAGCAAAACATAAGAACATTTCTATTTTATGTCTTTTCCATATCCAGAGAATGCCAGCCCCCATCAGATTGCGGGAGCTGATCCGGACCATCCGGACAGCCCGGACCCAAGCTGAGGAACGGGAAATGATCCAGAAAGAGTGTGCTGCAATCCGGTCGTCATTTAGAGAAGAAGACAACACATACCGGTGTCGGAATGTGGCAAAGTTACTGTATATGCACATGCTGGGCTACCCTGCTCACTTTGGACAGGTAGGCTGAGTGGAGACCACATCTAGCAAGGACACTTCGTTTTGAATGACAGTGACTTGGGGAATCAGATCTTTCCTGGCAGGGAGTTATTTGATAGATTGTAGTTCACAGTCTGATCATTGTGACACCAAGAATAGGATGGAGAGAGCTACCGCGTACCTGGAAAGGCGTGGTGCCCTCATCTGCCTTCCCACTGTAGTTATTCCTTTATGTGGGTCAGAGGCGTGTTTCTGTCTTTTTGTTTTAATGGTGGTTTCTAGCTTAAGTATTTACTGGGATTAACCAGAGGACTGATTGTTCTGCCAGAGGACCTGGCTTTAATGAATATTTAATTAGTATTTGCTAAATGTTTTCTTAGTTACTTTCCCTGTGCATGATAAATGGAAAACTGTCTGGACAGATGTATTTAAGTTAAAGATGTTTTGTTTTCCTGACTTCCTCAGGTTGCTGCCACTTTTATGCAAATCTTTCTGCTTGCTGATTCTCTTCCTGTCACAAATGCATGCTCTTTCACTCTCTCTAGTATGTGCATTGAGAGTGAGTCTTAGTTATAGGTGCTTTTTTCTTTTGATGCTTATATTGTGATAAAGGGGGCTTAGGATTTAGTCATAGAGAAGGGTATATGAGCTGTTTTATAATTTCTAATTAGTATTTTTGGTTTTAAATTCTATTTTACTTGAAAGTCAGTGCTGAGTAGTCTTTTTAAGGAATGGACTACAAAATTGAAAGAATGTGCAATACCAAGGAAGAAAAAGACCTAGCTTTTCTCAAAGATAACTTGATACATCTGCCAAGGACAACAGGCAGCTTATGTTTAGCTCAGAAACTTCAGTGGAAGGAAATCTGCTGCTAACTTAAAGAGTACAGAGGTTGAGTTTTATCAGACTGGTTTCAGTTAGTGTTATGCTCATTTTGGGGGTTGTGGCTCTTTGGAAATATGTGATTGGGCATGGGAGAGCATTAGTTCCCTTGAGGAAAACTGAGGTGTTACTGTCAGAAGAAAGGAGACTGGGTTAGAAGAAAGGGAACAGCAAAAACAGTGCTGTCTCCTGTGGATGTATTCATTCACTGCCTGATTTCAGTGGGAGTAGTTGTAAGTAGCATTGCTTTCATATCTGTTGTTAACAGTTTCCTTAACAAATATAATCAGTGCCTCCTTTGATACAGATTTTATATTCTATCCTTGTAGAATTAATGGAGACAGAATGTAAAGATGTTAGTATTTAAAGGTATAGGCTACATTAAATTTGATCCAGGTAGTTACTATATATACATATCATATTAGAAAACATGGGTGCCTATATAGTCTTGGTTGATTATCAGTTGAGACGTTAGGTCTGATTTATAGAAATCTGATTAGGATTTGAGCTTTAGAAAGAAAAGGTAACCTGGTTGGGAAAAGACTCAGAGTACAGTCAGACTTGGTGGCGCACGCCTTTCAGCCCACCACATGGGAAGCGGAGCAGGCAGATCTCTGAGTTGGGGGCCAGCCCCGTCTACTTTACAAAGTGAGTTCCAGAGTAGCCAGAGCTATGTAGAGAAACCCTGTCTCAAAACACACACATGCTCATGGACACACACACATTCACTCTCTCTCAGAATCCTTCCATTTGGAGATGTCCACTATTATATATTCCTAAGGGAATTCTAAGGGAGACAGCTCTTGAATTTAAAATCAGAGTAGATTTAAGGTTTCGAGGAGATTTTATTTGAAAAAGGTATATGTGTATGCACATGTGTGTATACACACACATACATCTAAAGTTAAGATTCATTTCTGGAACATAATTAAGTAAAATTATATGTGCTGAGGTATATTATAGTGGTGGAATTCTTACCTGATATACATAAGGCCTACATTTGATCCTTAGCACCACATTAAAAGAGATTACTTCCAAGGTGTAGGTTACATTTTGGGGATGTTTTGAAACATAGTTATTTGATAAAACACTGAATTTCTAGTTGAAAAGTGTAAAAACTCAAAGAAGCTATGGTAAAATTTTGGTGAAAAAATAAAGATTTTTTTGTTTGGGGCTAAGAATTTTAAGTCCACTACTCTTATTTCTTTTACTTAAAAGTTCCTTCCATGTTCATGTCAGTAATTTTCTTTATATTATGTCCATAAAAAGGTTCATATCTTAATTCTCTCACTTCTATGTGTGAGTAGCAGCTATCCTTGTTTGTTTTTGACAGCTGCCCTATGATTACATTTTATTGTCAGATGGGCTGTTTGTTATAGTAGTCTGGAGCTGTGCCGGTCACTCAGCTCCTGAAATATGGCTAGTTTAACTAAGGTGACTATTAAAAATAAAATTTTCTTGAATATTGATTCAGTTATTGGAAAACTTTTAAATGTGGTTTAAGCAATTGGAATACGTGAATCAACTGTATATTTTATGAAATGGAAATACAGTTTAAGTATTTCTACTGAAAATGTATACAAATTGAAATGTGCTGTAAGTGTAAAGTCCGTTCTGTATTTAGAAGCCTCATACACAAAAGTGTAAAATATTTAATACTTTCTATGATTATATGTTGAAATATGATACTTTAGATAAGTTGGTTAAATAAAATATGTTATGAAAACTAATTTTACCTGTTTCTTTTTAATTTTTATTGCAGTGTCTAGTATGATGCTGTCAATAGAAACAAAATAGGAAAAGCCAGGCATGGTGGTGCATGCCTATAATCCCAGCACTTGGGAGACTGAGGCAGGAGGATTGCTGCATTTTTGAGGCTAGCTTGGGCTATATAGAAAATTTGAGGCAAGCCTAGGCTACATAGTAAAAACCCTGTCTCAAAAATGCTAAGAAAAATTTTTTAGATGAGACACACAAATAATGTAGACATTTTAGAACCCACTTAAATGCCAATCTCATTCAAGTTTTACAGTAAAACCTTGAGGTAGATAATTCTCTCAAAGACGAATTCTTGCTCTGTGAAGAGAGAGCTGGAAAAAAAAATCAGAGTTTTAAATGATTTGTTTAAGTTCATTGAGCTCATAAATAGAGTAGACTTCAGCCTTCTGTAACATAAAAACCTGTTCAGCTTAGGGCTTAGTTAAATTCTATAAATAGCTACTTCCATGAAGTTTATGTATTTTAGCCCTGTGAAACCACAGAGTGACTGAGATAGCCACAACCTCCAGCATTGGTTTAAAAGAATAAAACAATAGTTCACAGTCAGAATTGGGGGACAGGACTCAAAACATCAGGCCAGGGTAGCTGTTACTAAGTCAGCCAGAGTAAGAAAAACTCCATGGTTGCCAATGCCAGAATCCAAGAGCAACAAACCTGCAAGGGCCGGACTGCCTGCCTGCCCAGTGTGGATTCTGCCTTTCCTGACTTAACTGTCTGAGTGATTGGAACAAGACCTTTGACTTTTCTCCCTCCCTCCCACTCTTCCTCTCTTCCTTTCTTCTTTTCAGGTTCTCCTCTTCCTTTTTCTTTCCTATCTTTCACCTTTGTGTGTCAGTGTCCTCATCTGTTAAATGGAGACAATTCGGATCCCTACTTTATTGGACTGTCACGAAGACTAAGTTAATAATTGTTAGATAGTTTATGTTTTGTACATAAAGAATTACCTATTTTATCATTTCCTTGAGTTGTGCAAACACAGCTTTTGGAAGTATTGAATTCTAAGAGACTGTCTTTTGTAGGTCTTTTATCGTCGTGGTCTGTCAAAAACAGTACCTTTACAGGAACATTGCCCAAAAGATGTATAACCTTTCACTTGTTTAGTTTAGATATAATTCAGAAATAGTTTCCTAGTACATGTCTGTCTCTGTCTGTCTGTCTGTCTCTCTCTCTCTCTCTCTCTCTCTCTATCCCACTGTACACATGTGGAAGAAGTAAGATGACACTTTGCAGGGATTGCCTCTCCCTCCTCCTTGAAGATCTCAGGGGATGGAGCTTAAATTTGCAGGTTGGTGACAAGTGCCTCTACCCACGGAGCCATCTTGCAGACCACAAGTTGAATATCTAAAGAATATTTTAGGAGTAGAAAACTGGGAACCTGGATCAAATTTTTATATAGTTGTGTTGTAGAAATTGTTTTGAAATTGCTGCCAGTATATAAAAATGAAGGAACTTTACATAGAAAAACACCGACTTCTACTATATCTTAGAAAATCAGAAGCTTTGGCAACACTGGACACACTTTTCCAGGTGACGGTCAGAGAGCTGGGTAGTGTTCCCTGTTTCTCCTTAAATTCAGCCTGTCTGCTGTGTCTTGTTCCCTGTGTGTGAGCCATCCTTCTGTCAGTATGGTGTAGCTGTCCACTCCTTCATAATCACAGTACTCGCTTATAAAGTCTCATGCATTCTAAGAGACATTTATCTGCAAGTTCTTTCGAACATCTATTCCTAATTAGAAACAGTATTCTTAAAGATCTGTCTGTCTTATTGTATATGTCTACACACACATGCTTTTATTCTATTCTTTTTTAGTAATTGTGTCATAAAGAATGCTTTTTTAAACAAAAAATTCAGTTTTTATTTGAGATCTATTTGTTTTTAGTATATGCACATGGGTGTCTTGCGTGGGGGGTATGCCTATGTACCATACGTATTTAGTGTCTGCAGAAGCCAGGAGAGGGTGTCAGATACCTTGGAACTGGAGTCACATCTGGTTGTTAGCTGTTGTGTTGGTCCCAGGCCCTCTGGAAGAACATTCAGTGCTCTTAACTGTTGAGCCATTTCTCCAGCCCCCTAGAAAAATAGTTTTTATAAATTTCTTTGCCTAGCAACATTATTGAACTTGGTTCTCAGAGTTGCTCTCTCTATGGTTGTCAATTGTCTGAGAACATTGGGAATTCTTTTTCTTCCTTTATCATTCTTAATACTTTTTTTCATCTGTTTACTACTCTGTATAGATATTGCAGTATTAATCACAGTGCTTAATCCCAGCACTTGGGATTAAACAAACAGAGGCAGGAGGATCTCTGTGAGTTGGTGTACAGGGAGCTCCAAGACAGCCAGGACTACATAGATACTTGCCCCCCTCCCCAAAAAACTAATAATAAATAAACAGGAAAGAAAACAATTATAGGCATCCTTATCTTAAACTATATATTATGACTAAATATGGTGACTGTCATTGTCCTTAGGTTTTTACCCTTTATTGTATAAAAACCCCTTGGTAATTGATTTCATAAAGCCTTTTCACTGTGTCCTGAAACAATCATGGCTTTTTCTTTTAACCACTGTTAGTTATTTTTATTAATAGTTATTCTGCTTTATTCTCCTTTGTAGTTTGATCTTTTTTCTTTTACATTGTTAGACTGACCTTATCGATATTTGAACATATATATTACCTTATTTCAGTGTGTTTTGTCCCTTAATATGTCCCGAAAACAGGAGCTGGGCATGTCACTCAGGTGGAAGGGTATTTGCCCAGCTACAAGAAGCCTTGGGTGGTGATGCATGCCTGTAATTCAATACTCTGGAGCTAGAGGCAAGAGGATCAGAAGTTCAGAGTCATGCTAGGTTATATATAGTTTGAGGCCAGCCTAGCATATATGGGACTTGTCTCAAAAAAGAAAGAAAGCAATGGCTCTGAGGTTCAATATGCAGAGACTTCAATTGAAATTACGATTTAAAAAAAAGGTATAAGGCAGGTCTGCTGGTCTAGACCTGTAATCTAACTGATTAAGGAGATTTGAAAGTGCAGAGTAAGCCTGGGCAACTTGGTGAGGCACTGTCTCACAGTAAAATTTAAATAAATGGCGAATGACATAGCCTAGTTGGCAGAGTGCTTGTCTAGATGCTCCATGCCCTGGGTTTAGTTCAGGTGTCACAAGCCTGTAATTTTAGCATCTGGAGTTGGGAGCAGATCAAGAGTTCAGAGTCATCCTCAGTTACATTGTGAATGTGAGGCCAGACTAGGCTACTTGAGATACAGCCCTACAAGCAACAAACTTTTTCAGATACTGCCCAGCCTCCACATTAAGTAGGGCAAAATGTTGATTGTTAAAAGGTAGTTCATTGTCAACTAGTGTTAGAGTTTTTATGTTTTTTGAATAAAATATAAAATATTAACACCCCCCCCCTTTCCGTTTTTCCAGAGTTTCTTTGTGTAACAGCTTTGCTGTCCTGGATGGAATTTGTAGGCTTTGTAGACTTGGCTGGACTCAACTCTCAGAGATGAGTGCTGGGATTAAAGGTGTGTACCACCATACCCAGCCCATAGGACCACACCCAGCCCATAGGACCACACCCAGCTCATAGGTACTTTTCTTAAGAGGAGAAAGTGATTCGATATGTGTTGTCAGGATTTAGGAATTTTTTTTTTCTCGGACAGAAAAATGAAAGTTTCTGGTCTCTAAGGATTTTATGTTGCTTAGCTACATAGTGGTGGTACTGGTAACAAGCTTGATTTTCAAAAGTGTGTTATTTTTTTCATTGGTAAAATAAAACAAATGAGCACAGTTTTTTACAAATGCATTTGTGCCCCTGACCTCTAAGAGCCTTTGAAAAGCTAACAGAGTGGAACACCTTTTTTTTAATCTGGAAAGCCAAGTTAAACACTGATAAAGGGGACATTTACATTTTTGCATTTGCTTCAGGAAAGTGTAACACAACCAGAAACCTGTTGAATGCTCTTTTCTTTTTGGTATTTGTGTGCTCTGCACTTGGCCATCTTGCTGCATGTTGAGGCTGGAGGTTGCTGTGGGCTTTCATTCTCAGTTGCTTTTGCATTTCACTCTGAGGAAAGATGTCTTTAATAAGGCTGGCGCTCACAGTTCCCACTAGAGTGGCTGCACAGAGCGAGCTTGGGGTCAGCCTGATGTGCTCAGTGCTCGGCTCCTGTCCACTCCCATTTCTGTGGTCACAGATGCTGCTAAGCCTGACTTCTTAAACATTAAAGCAGATGTCATGTACTCCATGACCTGTGTGTGGAGATCATAGTCCATTTTGTGGATGTCTGTTCTTTATTTCCATCATGTGGGTCCTAGGAATTGGACTTGGCTTGTCAGCCTTGTCAATAAGCACTTTTATCTGGTAAGTCATCTTGCTGGCCCTCAAGCATAACTTAAATTTTTAAAAAATGTATTTTACTTATGTGTGTCAGTGTTTTCCCTCATGGGTGTTTTTGTAATATGTGCACTTCTGTGGGATAGCCTGGAACTGGAGTTACTGATATTTGTGAGCTACCATGTGGGTGCCAGGAATTGAACCCAAGTCCTTTGCAAGAGCAACATGTACTCTTAAATGCCAAGCAATCCCTCCAACTCTCAGAATTAACCTTACATAGAGCATCCTGCTGAGAAGGGTTCTGAGGCTGTTTCGGAGATCAGCTACAAAGAATTAATGACTGCCTGGAAAACTAAATCGAAATCCTTGTTTAATATCCACTGAAACATACCATTCAACTCCAAAGTTCTTAATAAAAATTGGTTTGAAATTTTCTTTTAAAAAGGAACATTAAGTGGGGCAGTGGTGGCGCACGCCTTTAATCCCAGCACTTGGGAGGCAGAGGCAGGCAGATTTCTGAGTTTGAGGCCAGCCTGGTCTACAGAGTGAGTTCCAGGACAGCCATGGCTACACAGAGAAACCCTGTCTCGAAAAACCAAAAAAAAAAAAAAGTCATTTAAAATCTAGAAAAATTTTATAAAAATGAATTTGTTAGCCAGGTGTAGTTGTGCACCCTTTAATCTCAGGATGCCAAGGCAGTCAGATCTCTGAATTTGAGACCAACTTGGTCATATAGCAAGTTCTAGCCCAACCGGGAGTGTATGAGTTTCTTGTCTCAAACAATAAAGCAAGCAAACAAACAAATCAATAGTCTCTACCTAAAATCTGCTTAATCACAGTTTCTTCGAAGTAGTCAGTCATGCTCCTGCATGACTATAATTAATAGCACTTGGGAGATGACAGCAGGAAGATCAAGAGTTTAAGGTCATCCTTGAGGTACACAGGGGAGCTGTAGTTAAGGGCCAGCCTAGGATACAGGAGAATGTGTCTCAAAAAGCCATAAAGCTAAAAATAAGTAGAATTTTCCTAGAAGTGTCCTATTCTTTCAGAACTGCCTGCTGATTCTCACTGGTCCAGGTTAGGAATTGTTCTAAGAGTCTGTGCTTGTTCTAGAGGCAACTGATAGCTTAGTCTCTTAGGCTCGCTGCTGATTGGCTGACTCAAATACACCTGCTGAGGAGGGTTCTAAGGCTTTGTTAAAGATCAACTACAAAGAATTAATGACTGCATTGAAAGCAATGATGACAAACCCGGCCCCTAGGTGGAATTAGAGTCAGTGAGGTCCAGCTCCTAATTCAGACTGATTTCTTTCTAGTCCTGTATGTGTTTTATAAGGAGATAGGGGCCTCTTCTCTGATCATTTCCCCCCACCTGAATTGGATACCCTTTTTTTCATAGTAGTTGATGCATAATGACTACCAGACATATATGTAACTCATAGATACTGATATTATTATATTGTTCCTTTAAACTGAGTATCAGTGAGACCGTCTGGCACATTGGTCACTACAGTGCAGGAATTTACTAAATTAAAGCAGAGTTTCTTTTAGAGATCAAGGTGGTAGTAACTACCCTATCTCCAACAGTATCTCACAAATTAGAAGCACATGTTAAAAGGAAATTAGGGAATAGGAGAGAGATCATTATCAGACTTTGGGATTTGAGATGGGAGAGAGGCAGTGGTTCCTGTGGAAAAGCAAATATATTACAATACAAGTTAAATAGTGATGTTGGCAAAGGGGAATTTGACAGGAGATAAGAAGTAATTGGTAGCAGAAAAAAAGCATAGCTTTTGTGAGGAATAGGGACTAGGGACAAACATACAGAAGCTTTTACAAGCACCTGTAACAGTTACTCGGTCTCATAATAATTTTCTTTATGGCTTCTCTTTAAAAGACTGATTCACTCCCTGCTTTAGTAAGTATTGCATCTTCCTAAGATTCTAGTGTCAAACTCTAAGCTTTATTTTGTAAAGCATTCTAATACTCAAATGTGCTTTTGTTACTCTTTGAAATATATACTTCCCAGCTATATAGAAAGAAATCATTTTCCCTTCAGTTATATTAGCTCTTCTAACCACTTGCAACTTCTTTTTGTTTTAATTAATGAATTTAATTATTCCCTTCTAGAAGTGAACATTTGTCTTTGAAATAGGTAATGATAGTGTAATTGATTATAAATTTGAAAGCTACAAAATGATTAGGATTAAAAACTCTCCTTTCTATCCCTATCTTTCTATCACTTTTTCTGTAGGCCACCAGTGGCTTAACTGCTTTAATAAACATTCTTCCAGATACAAAATGTACAGTGTGTATCTGCAGGTGATTGTGACATATTGTTTCTATTGGACACTCATTAATGTGTCTTGAAGAGTAACCCATGTCAATATGTCATATCACTAATTCATGTCCATAGATCATTACAGTGTATCATATCAATATATAAAAATCCTTACTCAGGAACTCAAGAGATGGTTTAGTGATTAAAAACACTTTTTTCTCTTGCAGAAGACCAAGGTCCAATTCCCAGTACCTACATGGTGGTTCACAACTGCATATAACCTCAGTTATATCCAGAGGATTTGATGCCTTCTTTTTGACCTCTGCAGATTCCAGGCATGCACATGGTGCGCAGACATACTCTCAGGCAGAACATTCAAGCATATTTAAAAAGTTCTCTGGGCCATGCAGAATCTCAGGGTGTCAGGAGGCCCTGGGATCCATTCCCAGCAATACAAAATATATGTCCTTATTTCACCAGCTTCTTTGATGTGCTCATAGTAGTATATTTTGCCTAGTATCTTGCTACAGTATGAGTCATTATACTGAAGTCTTGGTAATGACACCCATTTTCCTATTTGAATAATATTCATTTTTCGTATTTAATAAGTAGGTTTTTATGAAAATTGCTGAGTCAAAGGTTGTATACATTTATAATTTAAAAAGATCAGAACTTTCTACATCTTGAGCCAGTATATACTCCCATTGTAAATAAAGGCCTCATGCCATCAAATGATTGTTGATCTTGGCAAATCTAGATTTAAAAGTAGTACCTGGAGAGATGGTTAAGTGTTTGCTGCTCTTGTAGAGGACTGGCATTTAGTAGCAGCATCTGTGTCAGGTGGCTTCCAGCCATCTGTAATTCCAACTCCAGGGATTTGATGCCCCCATGGTAGTGGCATCCCCAAAATTGCTGGGGTCCCTTGCTGCAGTTGGCTGCACTTTGACCAATACCCTCTCCTGGGCTCTCTTCAGGGACTCTAGCCCTGACACACAGTTCAAGCCTCAGCTGCTCTCCATGTCTCCTTCATGCCTTTAAAACCACCTGAGTGACTCGTATTCTACCAAGTTCAGATGTTAGCACAAGGTACAACCTTGGTCATGTCTGGAACAGTTTCTGTGTGATGACTCCCAGGAAACACTTTCCAGAAGATTTTACCTCATTGTTGCTGGTCTCTTCTTTTTTTTTTTTTTTTTTTTTTGGTTTTTCGAGACAGGGTTTCTCTGTGTAGCCCTGGCTGTCCTGGAACTCACTTTGTAGACCAGGCTGGCCTCAAACTCAGAAATCCTCCTGCCTCTGCCTCCCAAGTTCTGGGATTAAAGGCATGCGCCACCACCGCCCGGCTGCTGGTCTCTTCTTAATCTCTGCTGTTTTCTTAGCTCTAGCTGACCAGCATTGAGCATCCCAATAAAGCAAAGGTTTCATTTTAGTAGTTCTGGTATCTTGTTAGTCACAGCTGAATCTTCAGCTCCAGCTGACCATAAACATAGTCTTTGCTTTCCTCTGAAACTTCACAAGCCAGCCCTCCATTGTCTGCACTGTTCTCAACATTCTTATCTTCCAAGCTCCCACAGAGCAGCTAACTGAACTCTTAACACTCAGTGACTTTTCTAGCCCAAAGTTCCAAAGTCTTTTCATAGCCCTCCCCAAAACAATATGGTCAGGTCTGTCACAGCAGTACCCACCTTAGTTAGAGTCACTATTGATGTGATAACACCACAACCAAAGTGCGTTGGGGAGGAAAGGGTTGGGTTTTTTTTTTTTTTTTTTTTTGCTTATGTCCCATATCATCAAAGGAAATCAAGACAGAACTCAAGCCGGACAGGAAGCCAGAGGCAGGAGTTGATACAAAGGCCATGAAGGGGTGCTGCCTACCAGCTTGTTCCCCAATGGTTTGCTCAGCCTGCTTTCTTATAGAACCCAGGACCACCTGCCCAGGGATGGCACCACCCACAATAGACTCCCCCAACTCCCATCAATCACAATTAAGAAAATGCCTTACAAGCTTGGCTACAGTTCGATCTTATGCAAGCATTTTTCTCAATTGAGGCTCCTTCCTTTTTGATGACTCTAGTTTGTGTCAGATTGACATAAAATTAGCCACAATACCCTCTTCAAGCCTCTCAGGGCACCCCATGTGCATGTGTACATACATACACGTGCATTCAGACATGCATACATGTAATTAAAATCTCTCTCTCTCTCTCTCTCTGCGCCTCCCTCCCTCCCTCCCTCCCTCCCTCCCTCCCTCCCTTCCTTCCTTCCTTCCTTCCTTCCTTCCTTCTTTTTTGTCATTTTCTGAGACAGGGTCTCACTATGTAACTATGGTTGTCTTGGAACTCGCTCTGTAAACCAGGCTGTCCTGGAGCTAAGAGATCTGTCCACTTCTGCTTCAAATGCTAGGTAGGATTAAAGGAGTGAACCACCATGCTTGGCATAAAAAAATAAATCTTAAAAATAGCATCTATATATGGTTGGATTTATTACTATACCTCCATTGAGGCTCTTTTTTTGTTGTTTGTTTGTTTTGTGGTTTGCTTGTTTGTTTGTTTGTTTCGAGACAGGGTTTCTCTGTGTAGCTCTGGCTGTCCTGGAACTCACTTTATAGACCAGGCTAGCCTCGAACTCAGAAATCTGCCTGCCTCTGCCTCCCAAGTACTGGGATTAAAGGCATGCCCCACCACTGCTGGTGAGGTTTATTTTTATAAACACTTTTCAAGTGTACAATATCTTATGAATTTATTCAGTTTAATTTGCATTTAAGTTTAACTTAATTTGAGCTGTTTTTTGTTTTCTATGAGTTGTAGGGCCTAATCTTTATTATTTTAATATTATATTTTTGGGTTGTTCTCTCTCCATGTGCAGAGAAACCCCAACATGTTGGAACAATAAATTCCTCTTGCTTTTTGTTTGTTTGTTTGTTTTTTTTTTTTTTTTGTTTTTTTTTGTTTTTTTTCGAGACAGGGTTTCTCTGTGTAGCCCTGGCTGTCCTGGAACTCACTCTGTAGACCAGGCTGGCCTCGAACTCAGAAATCCTCCTGCCTCTGCCTCCCAAGTGCTGGGATTAAAGGCGTGCGCCACCACCGCCCGGCCTCCTCTTGCTTTTTGCATCGAAAAAAATTGTATTTTTTGTCTTTTTACAATGGTAGGATGCCATTACATAGGACCTCATAAGTGTGAAATGAGTTATAAATGTTTCCCAAGGTGCATTTGTCTTTTGACTTTGGTCATGGAATTAGGTATACAAGTCAGTTTCCTTTTAAGATTGTCTAGGATATGAATATATAAGTGGGACTGGGTTTAGGGAGCTAGTTCAGTCAGTAGAGTGCTTGTGTAGCCATCATGAAGACCTGAGCTGACTTTCTAGAACCAAGTAGAAAGATCAGGTGTCACTCATGGTATGCCCTTGTAATCTTAGGGCTGGGAAGCCAAGTTGGGAGAATCCATGGGGCTCACTGGCCAGCTAGCCTAGCCTAAAACCTGTCTCAAAAAAAAAAAAAGTGGGAGCTAGAGAGATAGAAGGCTCAGTGGTTAACCTTGCTTATTGTGCAACTGTGAGGACCGAGTTCAAATCCCAGGTTCCACTTAACAAGATGGGTATGGTCTCATGAATACCAGTAACTTCAGCCCTGGGGTAGGGGTGGGTGGTGACAAGGCAGCTCACAGAAAACCAAAGGACACTAACCTGTATTTTTTTGTTTTTGTTTTTCGAGACAGGGTTTCTCAATGTGGCCCTAGCTGTCCTGGAACTCACTCTGTAGACCAGGCTGGCCTGGAACTCAGAAATCCGCCTGCCTCTCCCTCCCAAGTGCTGGGATTAAAGGCGTGCACCACCACTACCCATCAGTGTTAACCTGTATGACTTGCAATTATATCTCAATAAAGAGAGAAGTAGGTTTTATGACTATTCAAACACAGCTCTAACTATGAGTGATGCCTTAACGAGTATGTCCTGCTCACTAAGTAATCTAAATAAGAATGGTTTTGGATCATTTACTTGCATAGTGCTTGGAGTTGACCATGAGCAAGATTCAGTAATGATGATGAAAACTTGTGGTATCAGAATCTAGGAGTACTTTTTTTTCATGACAAAATTTTTATAAAATTACTCAATGGAATGTTTGGAAAATAAGCTTAAATTAGAATTTTTGTTACAGGGTTTGAGGTAGTGTGACATATAGCCCAGGATAGCCTCAAACTTGCTGTGGAGTTGAAGTTGACCTTGAATTGACCCTCCTGCCTCCTTTGTGTGCTAGGATTCCAGGCCTGCCCTGCCCTGCCCTAGCAGGCCTGCTTGAATAGGGAAGCTTTGGCAACTTTATGGCTTCTGATAGTCTCTTTCACCATAGGCCTTTTCTACACACACTGTAAAAACAACATCAACTTCTATTCAGAAATTGTTTTAAAAATTGCCATAGAACATGCAGCAGGAGGGGTAGGGCTGTTGCTTACCTCTTCAGTCTCCTGCCCACCTCCCCTTACAGAGAATCCGTCCCCGTTTTAACTCTGGTCTTGAGATTTAGTATTGTGATAGTGTAGTCAGCCACCTAACTCGAGGTTCTTTTGAAAATCCAGGAACTTTAAAAGAAAAATTAAAAATAGCCTCTAGCAGTTCTAATTGTGGAGCTGCTCTATACTTCCTTCCATTTCCCTTGAGCCCATTACATGAACTCATAATGGACAGGAGGCTCACGTGACGGATCGGGTGCTTCCTATGTACACAGGTCTCTATTGGAGACTCCTATGCCAATTCTTGATTCAAAAGAAGAGAATAATTTAAAAATTCTTCTTGGAGAGTTTGATTTGTGTATGTCCTTAAAAAAAAAAATTACTAGCCCAGAGGGAATGTTTGGCCTTTTCTTTGTCCATTTGGAACCTTAAAGTGTATCAGAGTGGTTGTGACTTTCAAGAAAGGCAAGGTTTCATTTATAAAGGCTCTTAAGCCTTGACAAGTTATTTATTAACAGTTGTTGTAATCATTATTTGTGAACCCATGGCCTCACACAGGCTAGACAAGGCTCTTCTAATAATTATGTGAAGAAAAAATATAGAAGACAATTTTGGTTAGTATTGTCATTGTGTTTCACTCTGGAGATTTTATTTTCTGTCTGCATTTGATTTCTTCATTTAAGCTCCAAATGTGGTTCTTCTATATTTTGAGTTCATTGTACATTTTGATATCTAAGATACTGTTTAGTACTTTATTTCCAACTACTGAATGATTTATTGTTTTACATATATGTATGCATGGCTGTTTGTCTGTGTACCACATGTATGTGACTGCAGTCAGCATACCCTGGAGCTGAGGTAGTGAGCCCCCTGGTGTGTGTGGGTGCTCGGAACCACACTGAGGTCCTTAGCAAGAGCAGCCAGGGCTGCAGGAGTGTAAATAAGTGTACAGATGGACAGTGTATAGGACAGGAGTGTAAATAAGTATACAGATGGACAGTGTACAGGACAGGAGTGTAAATAAGTGTACAGATGGACAGTGTACAGGACAGGAGTGTAAATAAGTATACAGATGGACAGTGTACAGGACAGGAGTGTAAATAAGTGTACAGATGGACAGTCTACAGGACAGGGGTGTAAATAAGTGTACAGATGGACAGTGTACAGGATAGGGGTGTAAATAAGTATACAGATGGACAGTGTACAGGACAGGAGTGTAAATAAGTGTACATATGGACAGTGTACAGGATAGGGGTGTAAATAAGTGTACAGATGGACAGGGTACAGGACAGGAGTGTAAATAAGTGTACAGATGGACAGTGTACAGGATAGGGGTGTAAATAAGTGTACAGATGGACAGGGTACAGGACAGGAGTGTAAATAAGTGTACAGATGGACAGTGAGTGTACAGGACAGGAGTGTAAATAAGTGTACAGATGGACAGTGAGTGTACAGGACAGGAGTGTAAATAAGTGTACAGATGGACAGTGTACAGGATAGGGGTGTAAATAAGTGTACAGATGGACAGTGTACAGGACAGGAGTGTAAATAAGTGTACAGATGGACAGTGTACAGGATAGGGGTGTAAATAAGTGTACAGATGGACAGGGTACAGGACAGGAGTGTAAATAAGTGTACAGGTGGACAGTGAGTGTACAGGACAGGAGTGTAAATAAGTGTACAGATGGACAGTGAGTGTACAGGACAGGAGTGTAAATAAGTGTACATATGGACAGTGTACAGGATAGGGGTGTAAATAAATAAGTGTACAGATGGACAGTGAGTGTACAGGACAGGAGTGTAAATAAGTGTACAGATGGACAGTGTACAGGATAGGGGTGTAAATAAGTGTACAGATGGACAGTGTACAGGATAGGGGTGTAAATAAATAAGTGTACGGATGGACAGTGAGTGTACAGGACAGGAGTGTAAATAAGTGTACAGATGGACAGTGTACAGGATAGGGGTGTAAATAAGTGTACAGATGGACAGTGTACAGGATAGGGGTGTAAATAAATAAGTGAACAGATGGACAGTGCTTCCCTCTCTGCTCACCCTTCTCTCTTCTTTTTCTTTTCTTTTTTTTTTTTTTGTAGTTGGAGTGCCTCAAGCTAATCGCCTCACAAAAATTCACAGACAAACGCATTGGCTATTTAGGAGCAATGCTGTTATTAGATGAAAGACAAGATGTGCATCTTCTCATGACCAATTGTATCAAGAAGTAAGTCTTACCTTCTCCTTCCCCCTCATAACAGCTGTTTTGGTCTTTTCAGGATATCTTATGGGAGTAAGAGTGGCTACTTACTGATTTTATACTTGTTGTCCAGAATATATTTTGAATGACTCTTGATTGTAGCTAATATTTTAAAGATATTAAGCAAAAGAAAACCAAAGCATTGCTCTGCATCTTTGGGTACAATACATAATTAACAATTAGATAAGTATTTGCTATTATAAAAGAGAAGAAAGCTTTGGTAAAATCTAGATTTTCTTATTTTGTCTTTCTAGGATGTTGGATAGCATGAACAATGAAATATTGCCATTATTGATACTAATCTATATTCTGAGTAAGGGACTGAAATTTTAGTAGTATGGAATTGTACTCAATCCCTGTGAAAATATTAGATTTATTTTATTATTGTGCGTGTGTATGTGATCTTGTGTATGTGAGGGGAGCATGGCTGGTGTGTGCTTGTGTGCCTGTGCGTGTGCGTGTGTGTGTGTGTGTGTGTGTGTGTGTAAGGACAGCCTTGTGGAGTTGGTCTTTGCCTTCCACTGTTACATGATTCTCAGGGATTGAACTCAGATCATGAGACTTGTGTGGTGTGTGTTTTACCTACTAAGTCATCTCACTAGCCCTGAAAAATGTTTGAGACAGGGTCTTGCTTCCCATTCCTCAGGCTGGCCTGGGTGGCTGGGGCATGACTTGGTCCCTTAAAGTCTAAAGTGTCCTCACTGATGTAGTAGTCGTATTTCTTAACTTTGTGGAATAACCAAGGAACACCTGCTGTGTGGAGAAATTTGAGGGCTCTAGGAAGAAATTAGTTTTTTCTCCAGTGTCTCTCCTACAATAATCTGTGAGTGGTGTGTAGTGGCACATACATACCTGTGATCCCACCACTTACAAACTCAATCAGGAGATCACAAGTTCAAGGCTAATTTGGACTGTTTTGTGACATGGTATCAATAAACAAACAGAAGTTTGAAAGGTAAGGAAATTCTGTAGGTTTGAAATGGTCAAAGGTACCTTTTGGTTTTGGTTTAATCAATAATTTAATATTTTAAAATTTCTTTTTTGTTTGTATTTTGTATTTGACAGAAAGTAGAAGTGGGGATAGTCCAGGCATTAGGGGTATAGATGACTGTCTTAATAGAAATTTGCATTGTGTGCATTTCTCTCTGTTAGGACTGACCTACTTCAACTTTTACATTGTAATAGTATATTTCAAAATGAGAGTTAGAATTTGGTTGTAATTGTGAAGTGTAGTACTTAATTGCAGCCTGTAAACTTGATTTTAGAAAGGATTGTTTTTCTTTCAGTTGGAGGGTCTGTGAAATATGAGTAGTAAACATTGAAGTTGATTAATTATTTATCTTTTATCACACACCTGTCTACATACCAGGAGCTGTTGTAAGCCCCAGGGCAGAGAGTAGAAAAATGTAAACAGCAGCCCTTGGTGACTTGAGAATACATCCTTAGACGGTCATCATGATACTCTTCTACGTTTGCTATGGACAGGGTTGTAGGGAAGTCTTTCCTTTTGCTTCTTTAATGGTCTGTTGCTCAGTCATATGCAGACAAGCTAGCAGTTCTGCCTGGCAGCAAGGCTTGTTAGAGTTAATACCAAACTAAAGGGAAGGCTTGGAGCTTGATTGAAAATGAGGTACATAAATGAAACGAAACAAAACAGTCCCCCCAAAGAAAACAAAACCAACCAACAAACAAAACTTTGTGTTTAGTTGTTGTTTTTTAAATAAAATCTTACCTGGGTGTTTGGTCGTATGCTTCTAGAGTCAGGTGGATCACTGTGAGTTTGAGGCCATCCTGGTCTACACAGTGAGACACTTGTTTCCAAACCAACCAACCAACTAAACAAAACCCAAAACCCTTTCATTACAAATGTGAGACTGGTTCACATTCACTGTGTTGTCCAGGCTAGCCTTGAACTTGAGACTCTTGCCTCAAATCTGGATGCCGGCATTACAGGTGTGCAACACCATTCCTAGCCTTTTTTCAGTTGTTAGGGTGCCAATCCCAGGTGGATTTAGGAGAGGGTGTTTGCAGATAATTAAGAATTGATCAAACATTTCATTTTAAGTGTTGTATTAATTATCTCATGTCTCCCTTGTTTGTTCTCCCTAATGAAAGTCTGTTAACAAATGTGTGTAGTTTTTATTGAAGATGTTTGGATTTATTTATATATTTATATTTAATATATATTTATTTATAAGGATCATAGTACAGCAACAGTTTTAATGCTTAATACTGAAAAGCTGCCTTATTCATTGACAGAGGAAAAATAAGATCTTGGAATGAAGTCTTAAGAAACTGAATCTAATATTTAAGAACTTGAATTTTGAAGAGATACTTAAATATTGAAAAAAGAATATAAATATAAATATTTGTAGGAGCTGGGTCCCTAAGTGTTAAAATCCATATTAAAATTTATTTTAATAATTTTATCTTAAACTGTTAAATTTGGTATAAAAGAGTAAACTTAACTTTTAAACTTTATTTTCTTTTATAATTAAAAATACTAATAATGGGGCCAGATATGGTGTGGTCATTCACTCCTTTAAACCAACACTCATGAGGCAGTTTCAAGTGGATTCCTCTGACTTCAGATCTGCCTGATCTATATAGTGAGTTCTAGGACAGCCAGAGCTACATAATAGAGAGACTCTGCCTCAAACAAAACAAAACAAAACAAAACAAAAAAACTAATAATGGCCTGGAGGGCGGGGGGTTTGCCTAGTGTGTGTGTATGTGTATGCACCAGTAGCCCCACTCTCCTAGAGAGTAATAACAAACTATTGTGTTGATTGTATAATTTTTCTTTTTTTGTGGGGGAGAGGGAGTCTGTGCAACTCAAGCTAGCTTGGTATATGCTGGAATTGTAGGCATGTGCCTAGTTATAAGTAAACAATTCTGTGAAAATATTTTCTTTTTCTTTCTTTCTTTCTTTTTTTTTGAAAAGCATGTTCTTTTATTGAAAAAGGAAGTAAAAACATTTTATGATAAAATTGAAGATTTACATGGAAATATTTCTAATAAAATAGAATGAGATATATAGAAAAACATTAAAATTGACAATTTTCATGGAAAATTAAAGAGTAAAATTGTAGATATAAACATTGCTAAACTAATTGAAAAAGGAAACAGAAACATTTTATGATAGAATTGAAGATTTACATGGAAAATATTTCTGATAAAATCATATAAAAATGTAGAAAAACATGTTAAAATTGAGGATTATCATGGAAAATTTTATATAGATATAATAATGGTAGGCATAAAAGTATTCCTAAGTTGATTGAAAGTGGAATTAGAAACATTTTCTGATAAAGTTGAAGATCTACATGGAAAATATTTCTTTTTTTTTTTTTTCATGGAAAATATTTCTTTTTTTTTTCATGGAAAATATTTCTGATAAAGTTCAAGAAATATATAGAAAAACATTGAAATTGAAGATTATCATGGAAAATTGAACAGATAAAATGGTAGGCATAAAAATAATTCTAAGTTGATTGAAAGTGGAATTATAAACATTTTCAGGTAAAATTGAAGATTTACATGGAAAATATTTCTGATAAAATTCAAGAAATATGTAGAAAAACACATTAAAATTGACTTTCATGGAAGATTATACAGATAAAATGGTAGATATAAAAAACCTTTCTAAATTAATTGAAGGTGGAATTACAAACATTTTGTGATAAAATCAGAGATTTACATGGAATACATTTCTGATAAAATTGAAGAAATATATAGAAAAACATGTTAAAATTGAAGATTATCATGAAAAATAATGCATATAAAATGGTAGACAAAAAATTACTAAATTATTTGAAAGAGGAATTACAAACATTTTCTGATAAAACTGAAGATTTACATGAAAAATATTTCTGTTAGTCTGTGTCTTTTTATTGGGGAATTGAGGCCATTGATGTTAAGAGATATTAAGGAATAGTGATTGTTGCTTCCTGTTATTTTTGATGTTATTTTTATGTTTGTGTGGTTATCTTCTTTTGGGTTTGTTGGAAGAAGATTACTTTCTTTTTCTAGGGTGTAGTTTCCCTCCTTGTATTGGCGTTTTCCATCTATTATCCTTTGTAGGGCTGGATTTGTGGGAAGATATTGTGAAAATTTGGTTTTATCATGGAATATCTTGGTTTCTCCATCTATGGTGATTGAGAGTTTTGCTGGGTATAGTAGCCTGGGATGGCATTTGTGTTCTCTTAGGGTCTGTGTGAGATCTGCCCAGGAACTTCTAGCTTTCTCTGGTGGGATGTCTTGTGTAATTCTGATAGGTCTGCCTTTATAAGTTACTTTTCCTTTTTCCCTTATTACTGCTTTTAATATTCTTTCTTTGTTTAGTGCATTTGGTGTTTTGATTATTATGTGCCGGGAGGACTTTCTGTTCTGGTCCAGTCTGTTTGGAGTTCTGTAGGCTTCTTGTATGTTCATGGGCATCTCTTTCTTTAGGTTAGGGAAGTTTTCTTCTATAATTTTGTTGAAGATATTTACTGGCCCTTTAAGTTGGAAATCTTCGCTCTCTTCTATACCTATAATCCTTAGGTTTGGTCTTCTCATTGTGTCCTCAGTTTCCTGGATGTTTTGGGTCAGGAACTTTTTGCATTTTGCATTTTCTTTGACTGTTGAGTCAGTGTTTTCTATGGTATCTTCAGCACCTGAGATTGATTCTTCTATCTCTTGTATTCTGTTGTTAATGCTTGCATCTATGACTCCTGACTTCTTTCCAAGGCTTTTTATCTCCAGAGTTGTCTCCCTTTGTGCTTTCTTCATTGTTTCTACTTCCACTTTTAGATCCTGGATGGTTTTGTTCAGTTCCTTCACTTGATTGTGTTTTCCTATAATTCTTTAAGGGATTTTTGTGTTTCCTCTTTAAGGGCTTCTGCCTGTTGACCCATGTTCTCTTGTATTTCCTTAAGGGAGTTATTTAAATCCTTCTTGAAATTCCTTCTTGAAGCCCTCTATCAGCATCATGAGATACAATTTTTAAATCCAACTCTTGCTTTTCCGGTGTGTTGGGGTATCTGGAACTTGCTGTGGTGGGAGAACTGGGTTCTGATCTTGCCAAGTAGTCTAGGTTTCTGTTGGTAGGGTTCTTCTACTTGCCTTTTGATCTCTGGTGTTAGTTATTTTGCTGTCTCTGGTTGGAGTTTGTCCCTCCTATGGGCCTGTAAGCTTGTGTCTGTACTCCTGGGAGACCAACTCTCTTCTGGCAGGATCTGTGCACAGAAGGCTGTGGAGCTGTCTGGTTCCCTGCTGCAAATGGCGGCCGGAAGGGAAGACTCCTGTCCCAGCAGCTCCACTGATCGTATGTCCTGTGCACTCCCAGCTGTTCCCCTCTAGAGAGAAGGTGGAGATCTCACCTCTGCACTCAGAAGTGAAAACATTGCTGGGAGACCACTCTCTCCTGGAGGGCCACGCACAGAAGACTCCCTAGTGCAAATGGCGACTGAAAATATTTTCTACCCTGTGTAAAGAGTGAGATTATTTTATGTTTTTCACTCTATCTAGGAGGAAAATTACGTGTTCATGTGAATATTGACTGGTAGAGGTAGAGAGCATCTAGCAGTGTACTGTGGAGAAGGGAAAGTAGGCAGGTACATGGTGTATAAGCCCACATGCTCTGGAGCTGCGACCAGAGCATTATAAATTTGAGGCCTGCCTGGGCTACAAAGTAAGTTCAAGTTGGATCTGGGCTGTAGTATTTTTAATAAATCCCCGTGTGGGGTTGCTACCTGCCTCAATAGTTAATGTTCCCGAATGAAAGACACACACACAGCCTTTGTATTTTAATATGCCTTAAGCAGCACAATAGCTGGGCAACTGCCAAACCTCCATGCTGTTAGAATCTACCTCCCACCAAGTTACCTAGTTACTACCAACTAATTTCTATGTTCCATCTTGGCTGCTCTTAACTTCAGTTAGTCAGCCCTCTGGGCCACATTTTCTTGGCCCAGAGCCCAGGGTGCTCTTCTTGCTTCTCTATCCCATATCTGCTCGTGTCTCTGTCTTGCACACTCCTAAGATATGGATTCTCCTTCTCTCCTACTTCCTTTAGGAAGCCCAGGAACTTTAAATCCTGCCTCTCTCTCTTCTCCCCAGCTATTGGCTACTGGCATTTTTATTTACCAATCAGAGTAAACTAGGGGCGAGTTTCCAGACCTTCCCATGCAAACACTTTTGGGAGACCCAAATTAGCAGAATACAAGCAGCTACACAGGGCAACTTAGCCAGACTCTGCTTCAGAGTAAAAATAAACACAGATCTGGATATATAGCCCCATGGTAAATAGGTGACTTGCTTAGCATATGCCTGGTCAGTCTCACCAGCATGAAAAGATGTGTTTTTCAATAACTCAGTATTCTTTGCTACTATGCTAAAAATGAACACGTGGCTACTTCTTAACAGTGAAGTACACTGTGGACTGTGAAACTCTGCCTGGCGTGTTAATAGTTTAACAATTCACCGGTCTGTTACACTTTAACATTAAGAATTTTTTCTTTGTGTTTCTCTGTGTAACCCTGGCTGTCCTGGAGCTCACTCTGGGGACCAGGCTAGCCTACAACTCAGAGATATACTTGTCTCTGCCTCCCGAGTGCTAGGGGTAAAGTCGTACTCTGTCGCTGGCATCACTACCATCACCCAGATAAAAATTTTTTATAAACATTTACTTTTATGTGTGTGTGTTGGGCCGAGTTTATGGGTGTCAGAGGAAAAACTTGGAGGAGTTGGTTTTCTGTACCCTGTGGGTTCTGAAGACTGACCTCATATCACCAGCTGAGGCTGGCAGTAACACACCTTATCCCTTGAGCCATCTCATTCTCCCCTTAAGTTATGACACCATAATAGAACCACTTGGGGGGAAATGTTGATGAATTATATAGATCTTTTAGATACTGATATGTTTTAGCACTTTGTCATAGATTAGTATTGTCACTCATTTCACCAAAAGTCATTATTTATAAACTGTCAAGTTTGTGGTGATGATAGAAGTTTTCTAAAATTCCAGTTTTTACTTCAAAGCTTGGATTATGACATTGGCAACAAATATCAGCTGTTCCTCTTGACATTACAGGTTCACTTGAGTGTTTGTCTAGAAAGTTTACCTCAGATTGATCCCAGCATCCTGAGTGATAGGATCATAGACAGTTGCGTGCCACTACTGCTGGGTGTTAGTGTCACCTGCCTTCCTTCCCCATCCTCGCTCTTCACCTCAGCTGTGTAGGGTGAGCACAGTGGTTGCTATTGTTCAGTGCCGCTGCCTTGTCTGGGGTGTGGACAGGCAGTTTCCCACCAGGTGACAGCAGTATGTTAGGATTAGGAAAGCAGTTTGGATCTCATGAACTCTTGAGACATTCAGAAATCCTTTGAACCGGAGGTTCTCAAACTGTAGGTTGTAAACCGTTTGGAGTTTGTATATCAGACATCCCACATATCAGATATTTATTTATATTATAATTCATCACAGTAGTAAAATAACAGTTATGAAGTAGCAGTGAAAAGATTTTATGGTTGGGGGTCACCACAACATGAGGAACTATATTAAAGGGTTGGAGCTTTGGGTGCTGGAGAAATGGCTCAACAGTTAAGAGCACTGAGTACTCTCCCAGAGATCCTGTGTTTAACTCCCAACATCTGCATGGTGGCTCACAACCATCTGTAATGGGAGCCAATCCCCTTTTTGGTCAGGTGTGTCTGAAGACAGCAACAGTGTACTCACATACATAAAATAAATAAATCTTTAAAAACGGGTGGGGTTTGTAGCATTAGAAAGATTGAGAATCACTGCTTTGTATCTTGTTGTGCTAAATGATATAGAATATAGAATGCTTACAACCTAACTGGTGGAAGTATTATAGATCATATGATGATTTGGCTTCTGAACAACAAAGAATTATTTTCAATACATAAGTATGCTTCATGTTTTAAATAGCTTATTTAAAAAAAAAGCTGTTTTATATAGTCATGTATTTTCTGTTATGATCAGAATTCCTGAGGCTATATTATATAAAGAAATAAATATTTTAGTTTGCAGATTTAGAGGCTGAAAGTTCATGGTGTGGCAGCCTACCAAATTGCTTAGCTTCTGGGGAGGGCCTTGTGACCGATAGCATTGTACAGCAGGAGTACACACTTGGGAAAGGAGGAGTCACACAGGAAGCAGAAATCTCTTGCTCCTTTAATGCACCTCAGTTTTATGGCAGATGTTGAGTTCTCAACACTAGTGCTGCTTCTAAGGGCAGGGCCACAGTGACCTACAAGACTCTGTGTCTTAAAGGCTCCATTGTGTGCACCATGAGCACACTGGGAACCAATACCACTGTGTGCATCATGAGCACACTGGGATCCAGCCCCACCGTCTGCATCATGAACACACTGGGACCCAGCCCCACTGTCTGCACCATGAACACACTGGGACCCAGCCCCACTGTCTGCACCATGAACACACTGGGACCCAGCCCCACTGTCTGCACCATGAGCACACTGGGAACCAATACCACTGTGTGCACCATGAACACACTGGGACCCAGCCCCACTGCACCATGAGCACACTGGGACCCAGCCCCACTGTCTGCACCATGAACACACTGGGAACCAATACCACTGTCTGCTCCATGAGCACACTGGGAACCAATGCCAGTGTCTGCTCCATGAGCACACTGGGAACCAATGCCACTGTCTGCTCCATAAACACACTGAGACCCAGCCCCACTGTCTGCACCATGAACACACTGAGACCCAGCCCCACTGTCTGCACCATGAACACACTAGGACCCAGCCCCACCGTCTGCACCGTGAGCACACTGGAACCCAGCCCCACTGTGTGCACCATGAGCACACTGGGACCCAGCCCCACTGTGTGCACCATGAGCACACTAGGACCCAGCCCCACTGTCTCCACTGTGAACACACTGGGACCCAGTTTCCCATGTACAAGGACTCTCAAACCACATTGATCTGTTAAGAAAAACTTAGGATGGCTCTTTGTTACTGACTACCTTAGTATGTATTTTGATTAGGGCTACTTTTATCATAGTAAAAACAGTTACTGCTTTTTCTTCTTAAATAAGTATAACTAGAAATATAAAAATATATTTGATGTAATATGGCTAACAGAAGTCCAAAAAGTCAAGAGTAACTATTTCTGTTTTGTTTACATTATCTTAAATTCATTAGCAATTGAGATTTCCTTTGCTGATTGTTTTTTGATATTTATTTATTGGAGACAGGGTCTCACTATATAGCTCTAGCTGGCTTGGAGGTTGCTATGTAGGCCAGGCTAGCCTGGAACTCATAGACATTCTCCTGCCTTTGCTTCCCAGGTGCTGGAATTAAAAGTATGTGCCACTTTTATGTTGACACCTGACTATAAAAGGATTTCAGTTAGAATGAATCTTAACTTTTCTTATAGGCAATACTAGCTCATTTCTTAGACATCTTTCAAGACAATTTTGCTACATCTTTTTACTTTGAGTGGTTGCTAAGTTTTCTAAAGTGGATATCTTTAATATCTAACAGGTAACACATTCTTGTTACTTCGTCATTTTGAAACCTTGGATAGAAATTTTAGACATTGTTGGTTCACTATGTTAATAATTTGAAATAAAGTTGGAATAAGCATAAATTAATTCTATTAATTTTAAATGAATTATTATTGTGTGTGTGCGTGTGCATATGTGTATATAAGTAGCCTTATGTCTCAGTCCTGTCTTCTACCTTGTTTGAGACAGAATCTCTTGTTCTCCCATTTCATATCCTAGGCTGGCAGTCCTGCAAAAGTCTCTGGAGAGTTTTCTATCTCCACTTTCCATCTGGCCATAGGGCGCATATGTGTTACTAAGTCTGGGTTTGCATGGGATCTGGCCTATACTTAGGTCCTTAAGTTTGCAAGTCAAGCTCTTTCTCCTGAGCCGAGCCATCTCTTCAGCCCTGATTGTTTAGTTGTTGGTTTTTGTTTGTTTTTTGTTTTTTTAGTGGAGTAATTGTGAGACTTTGTTAGACTGCTTTGTGGTGAGGCCGAGTATTTATTCCAACTTCTTCCCTTTTTTCTCTTGCAGTGATCTTAATCATAGCACGCAGTTTGTGCAGGGGCTAGCACTTTGTACCCTTGGCTGCATGGGCTCCTCAGAGATGTGCAGAGATCTTGCAGGAGAGGTAGAAAAGCTTCTGAAAACCTCCAACTCTTACTTAAGAAAAAAGGTAACTTTGCATTAAGTCAAGTATATGTCTGGATTAGGCATATTATGGAAATGAGAAGGCAGATTACTTGTTTTTGAAAGCTTAGATGAAATTAAAATATTTTTCTTTGTTCAGCAAATACATTTAAACAGACATAAATTTCGATTCCTCTTTATTTTTTAAAAAATAATTTGTAGACAAACTAGATCCTCAGTGGCATGTCTGACTACTTTGTAAATCATCTCACACATTAAAATTGTGATAATGAAGAATTTCTCATTGACTTTTGTACTAAGTGGCACATGTTGGTCTTTGTACTTGTGCCTTCATGTCCTTTAAGGGCAGTTCTGCTGGGGCCTAGATGGCTGAGAGGGAATGATGGAGGCCACTTCCCCAAACCCTGTGCCTGATGAGGGCAGTAATAGCAGAGGATGCTCTTATTCCAACTTACATGCTTCTGTTTGTTTTTAAATTTTTTCATTGAATTTATAGTTTTACTTCAATCCTAAAACCTTGATAAAGGAAGGGTAAAATATATATGTCTAAGAAATGGGCATAAACTATCATCTCCTTGGCATTTACTGAATCTGTTATTGGTATCAGAAAAAGAATCTTATAGGGCCATTTCTTAGGATTCTGTATTTTTTTAAATTATTTATTTTTATTTATATGAGTACACTGCCACTGTCTTCAGACACACCAGAAGAGGGCATCGGATCCCATTACAGATGGTTGTGAGCCACCATGTGGTTGCTGGGAATTGAACTCAGGACCTCTTGCTCTTAACCTCTAAGCCATTCTCCAGCCCCGGATTCTGTATTGTTAACAATGCATACAAACACGAGCTTCCTTAGTATATATACCAGTGCCTTCAATACTGTGGGAGCTACTCTTCTTTTAGAATGTACAATATTGCATTAAATAAAGCACTTTTTTTTTCCCAGATCAGAATGCCCTCCCATAAAGTGGAGAGGAGTTAGCAGGAATCTTTTCTAAGCAGTCTATCTAAGCCGGTGCTGCATTTGAGTAAAATAATGACTCTAGTTACTTTGAGGGTTCACTAGAGTCAGTCTTCAACTATCCTTTCTTTCTGGGAAACAGATTAGGAAGACTGCCTTTTCTTTAGTAAAGACTAGTTAGTACATTTACACTAACCCCATCCCTCCCTCCCACCCCCTCCTTTCCTCTCCTTTTGTTTTCCTTTTTTTTTGTGGTTTTTCGAGACAGGGTTTCTCTGTGTAGCCTTGGCTGTCCTGGAACTTACTCTGTAGACCAGGCTGGCCTCGAACTCAGAAATCCGCCTGCCTCTGCCTCCCAAGTGCTAGGATTAAAGGCGTGCGCCACCACCGCCCAGCTGTTTTCCTTTTTTTAAAACAAAACAAAACAAAACAAAACTGAGAGTTGAACTCAGTTGCTCCTGAGCTGTATCCCTAGCCCCTAAGTGAGTTTCTTGACTTAAGAAGAGTCAGTTGAGGGCAAGATACTGTTAAACCTAATATTAGGTTTATAGCAAGTGTCTTTAAGTTACACGGCACTATTAGATGTTTTGATATCTGACTCAGGAATGTTTATCAGAGATGGAAGTCTGTTCCTCAGAATTCTACATTTGTTTAACTTCTGTGATAAGCTTGTATTGACTATGATCTAATTGAAAGTGTTTTCCTCACTTGTCTGGCAACATATGAACAGAGAGACAGGTGCACGCCAAGTTTCTCCTTAATACACTAGTGTACACTGGGAAGCCCCAGGCAGCTCACAATTACTAAATTCCATTATCCAACTTAATTTTTCTAGTAGATGCACTAGTTGGTCGCATTTTTTTATAAGATTGGTTTCCCTGGCTTACTTGAAATAATCTTTTTGTCCTTTTATATTTCTTTATAGGCAGCACTGTGTGCTGTTCATGTCATCAGGAAGGTTCCTGAACTTATGGAGATGTTTTTACCAGCAACAAAAAATTTATTGAATGAGAAGAACCATGGTAATGTGATTTGGATGAACTTATAAAGTACCAAGAAAGGAAGGGTCAGCCCTGTGTCTCAGCCAGAACAGTTACTCGAGGTTTTGCCTGCCAGATCCTAGTTTTACAGTTCAATTGATTTCTTCATAGTAAACATACCTTTCAGTTCTGGTCTTGTCTTATGTTATTAATATTTAGTATGATGTACAAGTGATCATAATTTTGATTTTCATGTAAAAGCCCTTGATTTCTTGATTGTTTTGTAGTAAAGGAAAACATTTTTCCTTTGCTATCAAGAGTTAGGAGTATAAAATTAGCAAAATTTCTTCTCAGTTATTTCTAACAGGAATCTGCAGTAGGTATTTCTAAATAAAAAGCTTGAAAGGAATTAAGTAGAGTGTGGCTGCTTTTTTCTTAAACTTTTCTTCTTATCCTGAACTCAGTGAAATGACTTCCAAGTAAAGTTTTGTATCTTAAATATTAAAAAAAATGACAAAATATCTTTAATTTCATTAAATCAAACTTAAATTAATTTAAATTTGTGCTGTGCCCAGGATGCTCACAGCAAGTGCTGAACACAGGAAGGTTTAGGTGGGTCTGTCATTCATTACTTATCGAAATATCCCTTGAGATTGTTTTTTACTGACTTTGGGACAAGGCAATTGACTTGTCATTTGTCATTATCTGGTGTTTGATAACATTTTATCTGAATATCCAGTATCTTACTAAGGTTTCCGTCTAGGATTGTCTTTAGAGTGTAGCTAAAATGTATTGAGTGGGCATGGAGAAGGAGAGGTGGCTTGTACTGATGGGAACCTGGGTGCTCACAGATGGACGGGCGCGCTTGTCACCTGACAGTTGAACAGGTTCTAATCTGAGCAGCGCCACAGCAGCAGCTCCTGCTCATCGCTTTGGTCCTTTGGAAAGGGGACCGACAAGCAGGAGCAGTAAGTCTCCTTTTGGAATTCGCCCTCAGGGATGTGAAACCCTGTTTTCTGGAGGTGAATAGACCCTCATTTTTGCTTCCCTTTTACCTTTCCTCAGGTGTCCTTCACACGTCTGTAGTCCTCCTCACAGAGATGTGTGAACGGAGCCCAGACATGCTCGCACATTTCAGAAAGGTAGGTGCCTTCTGTGTGGTTTTCCTCAAAAGTACACATCTTCTTCACTTAGGATTTTCTTCTGAAAGCAAGCTATGAAGCCGAATAAAGGATGTACCTAGCCCTGCTGTGTGACGGGACTGGAAGCCAGATTTAGGCACATAGGAGCTGGTTAGTGTAGTGTTTCCCCTTTCAGAATAGAACTCTCCTTGTTGGCAGACATACAAACTGCTCACAGGTTTTATCTGTTGTTTTCACATTGAGCCAGGAAACGTAAACCGAGCTCAAATTACAGATAGGATTGTTTCTCTTTATTTTTAAGACAGGTATTTTTTTTTTTTCTGTTTTTTTCTTAAGGTGAGACTAGCAAACAGAATTTTGGCTTTTATTACTTTGTTACAGTGTTCATTTTAGGCCGTTGATTCCTGTGATAGTCCTACCTTTTAAAGTCCCATGTCTAGCAGGGGTGGGGGTCTCACCCCTTCTTCCAAGACAGTGTTTCTGCGTAGCCCTGGCTGTCCTGGACCTTGCTGTGTAGACCAGGCTGGCTCGAGTTCAGAGACTAAGCTTCCTCTGCCTCAGGGCTGGGACTCAGAGATGTGCACTGCCACCGCCCTGCTTCCTGTCTCCATCTTTTGTAGCATTTTAAAGTAGGCACTTTTATTTCTCTGGTTACTTACTAAGAAGGATTCAGAAAGATTATTCTTTGTCTAGTTACAAGTGCTGGTTCCTTTAGAGAAGGCTGCTGAGCACTCCACAAAGAGCTCATACTTTTGGGTGTTTTTTTTTTTTTTTGGCTCCCTCTTTCTTAGATGTTCATGTCTTGATGAAATTAATGTAAAATAGTATGAGACCCGTATCTGTCCCTAATGCTTGCTTTGTATGTTTTGTTCCTGTTGTCTGTTTGGAATCCTGCTGTATGTTAGAATGAAAAGGTAAGAATTAACCCTCTTTTTTAGATGGTGCATGCTGGCTTTAGGTCCTTAGTAGCTTTTGTGTATCCATCCACAAGTGTGGCTTTTAACTGTACTAATGCTGAAGCTGTGCTTAATACTGTGAATTATTTGTTCTAGCATTTTTGGCTAACTCCCTAGTCCAGTTTCTGTCTTGTCTTTTAATCTCCTGACTCCAAATTCAGCCTTGGATTTCAGTTGCAGCCTTCCCTGCGTTGTAACCCTCCTCCTCTGCCTTGCCTTCATCTTCATGTGAGAGGCTTTGAGCAGCTGCCCTTCCAGGTCTGCCTGGAGCCCTTACACAAAACATTGCTTCCTTTTGAAGTAGACACTTTAGAGCCATGTGTGGGTAACCCATACTTGGAAAAGCTCCACATGTCCTTCTGAGCTGGAGTTCAGGCTTAGAGCTTTTACCTCCCTCTTACCTGGACTTAATCTTGCTGAGAACCTTTGGGATATTGAAAGGGTCTTAGAGGTGGAGTACTTGGCACCAACTGACTTTCATGGCTGCAGCTTTTCCTCTGTCACCGTGCCTTGTTTGTCGTGTCATCAGTTTTAGTAACTTGCATTTTTGTCTGAAAACTAAAGCTGGGTTCCAAGAACTTATATGCTGACCACTTAGACACGAGCTTTCTGTCCAGGGCAGTCTTATGCAGTGTGCTGGCATTGGCAGCAGATAAAGCAATTTCTGACCTTAGTAAGGACTTCTCCAAAAACGAAATCAGATTCTTAAAAATGATTAGGGTTGTATGTAGTACACAGAATGCAGAGAGTGGGGGTGTGCAGGGTGAGCTGAGCATCTTCTTCACACTCTGGCCAATAGACTTACTGAGATTTTATTTAGAGTTTACAGATCTCTGCACCTTAGACTTGATTTATTCTTGGAGTTGTCCAAATTCAATTTTTGTTTTGATGATTTAGTGAGTCACTAAATTCTGAAGTATTATGGCTGCCTGACTTCACATGTGCTCTATTGCATTTGTAAGTGGCCTTAATGTTTTGGGTGCATGTCTTGAGTGTAGCTTGGCATTTCATTTTAATCTTAGTACCTTTCTAGGCTTTGGGGAAGAGGGAGGGAACAGAACAAACACAAGGGAAAAATAATGAATTGCAGCAGAGTTGGCCTTGTTCAGCTTTCCTGTAAAAGGATGTAGTGTTTGTCCCCTTTCTTATTTGGTTTTAGGTAATCAGAGCTGTTCATGTAGATAAATGGGGTTTTCCTTTGGAGACTGGGAAAGTTCAGTTGTGGCAGACATTTTGGAATAGGGGTTTCACATGAAGTAATTGATCAACAGAAAGCAAATGAACGAGATATTTATTTGCAAGCATCTGTAACTTGATTGACAATAATAATTGACACGGACTTGGAGAAGGAAGGTCAAAGGAATTCTTGACTAAGGAATGTGTAGTGTCTTGGGTGTGATAGGAGAACATAATTGAATACTGATACTAAATCTGGCAGAATTCCGTGTGAGTGAAGGGCAGGGCACTGGGATCTTAGGTGTGCTTTCTTCATCTGTCACTTCCATTTGGCTCATGTTGGTCACTTTGGTGTTTCCTACTGCTTTTTGGGAAAGGATATATAACTAAACCTATCTTCAGAGGAGAGACCTTTTTTATTTGAAACGTGATATGCTTTATATTTTAATAAGATCATTGGTTAATGCTTTATATGACTTTGTTAGAATGAATAAAAAGGAACTGTTTTTTGCTACCCAAGAGTTTCAGGTTCTACAAGAGTAGAGCTGCAGTCTGTCCCATAGACCTCTTTTATTTGTTTCCCATTGGCTCTTGGCCCACTATGAATTTAGTATCTTTACATATTGAACTCCAGAGGAAAAAGATATGGCTTGTTTTCATGCTGATGAAGTGCATATTACTTGGTAGGTTTTGGCCTTAGTATATGAGTTAATACTTCAGCCATTTCCATTACCGTATTTACAGCAGAAGAAATTTCTTGGACTCAGACCCTTGCATCATTTTTCTAAACCAAAGAATCTGCTTATTGAAGAGATAGGCTTATAGAGTCACTATGTTGTTGTTGTGTTGATGCATCTTTTTTTCCCCCTGCAGCTTGTGCCCCAATTAGTTCGTATCCTAAAGAACCTCATCATGTCCGGCTATTCCCCAGAACATGATGTTTCTGGTATCAGTGACCCCTTTTTGCAGGTGAGGTTGAAAAACATTTTGGATAAATGTCACATGAACGCAGTGCTTTTGAAGAGATTGTTTTCTTCATCTTAAGTTTATATAGGGTACAAATTTGACAATTCACTAATTATATTAATAAGTGAACTTAGTGGCTCTGAAGGGTGGGCTATCTAATAACTTCATTAGATGTGGACATACACATGGGCTCTCCAAAAAGATGTCGAAAATTCTCCTGACTTATCTCTGACAGCATCTAACTTCCTTTTAAATTATTTGAGTTTCATTCTGAATGAGATTGAGTCAGACATAATTTGTTGACCTTTTGTATCCTGCATATTAGGTACGAATTTTGCGGTTATTAAGAATTTTAGGACGGAATGATGATGATTCAAGTGAAGCTATGAATGATATATTAGCCCAGGTGAGTTGATCCAACTTGAAATCTATTAAGTTTCATTTTCATCCAGCAGAGAGTAGAAGGTGTGATTATTAGGGCAAATAGTTTCTGTTTTCTTTCTCCTTAGTGAGTTACTGAAATCACGGTATGTCTTATTGCACTCTGTAGTTTTTGGAAGTGTTGCTTTCTCACGCACTGCTGTCTGTTTTTTCAGGTTGCCACTAATACGGAGACTAGTAAAAATGTAGGAAATGCTATTCTGTATGAAACGGTTTTGACTATCATGGATATTAAATCAGAGAGTGGATTGCGAGTAAGTCTGTGAATCTTCTCTTTCCTCTAAGATTTCCTCCTTATTTAGAGTGATTGAATTGGGCTTTAGTACTTTGAAAACAGATCCCATTTGTAAATTTAGGAAGGACTAATATACCAAAACATGGTACTATATTTTCTCTGTGTACTTTAACCTTGATGAAAATAAGAAAGCTTAGAAGAACTAAGTTAGGGATATAGCTATATTCTTATTGTTCAGGAAATCTTTCAGAATAAACTTTTATTAGGCACACAACCTGAATAATACCCATCATTTTAAACAAGGCACAAATACAATATTTAAATACATTTATTTAAGGAATAAACCTATAGAGCAAGAAGCTCAGGTAACCCCGAAGTTATGCTGAGAGGAAAATGTTAGCTCTGTAGCTTTCACATATAGCCACCAGGTCTCCTTCGGAGGAAAACACTGTATTGTGATGCTTTATTTACATAATATAGACAGGGCTGGCCTGTAACTCTTCTTTAGGGTAAGTAGGTTGTCCTCAGTGTCTTGATTCTTCTGCTTTAGCCTCCCATTTCTGGGTTTATAGGTGTGCTCCACCACATCCAGCCCTTTTCTCTACTGCCATTTAATGTTGAAACAATTTTAGACCTTTTGAAAGATTTATTTATTTTTTTATTAATTTTGTGTATGCATGTGCATGTGCTTGTGGTTAGAACAGCACCTGTGGAAACCAGAAGAGAATATTGGATTCCCTGGACCTGAAATTACACATGGTTGTGAACAGCCTAATATAGGTGCTGCGAATTAAAATAGGTCTCTGGAAGATCAGCAAGCAAGTTCTCTGAACTGCTCACCATCTCCAGCTCCTAAAGCCTCAGGGCTTCTACATATGCCACGCATGCCCTTTGCCCGCCCGTCCCATTGTAATGCCTTACAAATTTACATATCTTATGAAGACCAGGGAATTAACCTGGATACCCTATTAAGTAAATTGTACACTTCATTTAGATGTTCCAAGTTTCCAGGTGGCATTTATTTTCAGTTAGAGCATCCAGTCTGTGGCCTACTTTACATTTAATCGTCACTTCTCTCTAGTCTCCCGGTCTGTTAGTTTCTCAGTTTCTATTTATCTTTCATGATTTTGATACCTTAGAAGTATTGATCAGTTGTTTTGTAGAATGTAACTCAATTTGGTCTGTCTGATTTTTTTTTCATAATTTTATAGATTAAAGTTAAACTTTTCTTGGCAAACTTGCACACACTTGATAAATCCTTTGCAGTAGAGCACACTAGGTAGCACATTGCTAGTTTTCTTATGACTGTGATACCAACTGGGTGTCCTCCCCAACCCCCATACAACCTATAAAGACTTGTTTGTTTTCCAATAATTTGTTTTTTATTCATGTTATATCCTGATCACAGCCCCCCTCTTTCCCCTCTTCCCAGCCCCCCCCTTACAAATCCCTCCCCCATTGTCCCCCTTGGGTCCCCCCAGTCCCCCCCTTACAAATCCCTCCCCCATTGTCCCCCTTGGGTCCCCCCAGTTGCAGGGAACAGAACCTGAGACAGCCCCGCTCCCCTTGTTAGGGTCCTCCTGAGACAGCCCCGCTCCCCTGAGGCAGCCCCGCTCCCCTGAGACAGCCCCGCTCCCCTTGTTAGGGTCCTCCTGAGACAGCCCCGCTCCCCTTGTTAGGGTCCTCCTGAGACAGCCCCGCTCCCCTGAGACAGCCCCGCTCCCCTGAGGCAGCCCCGCTCCCCTTGTTAGGGTCCTCCTGAGGCAGCCCCGCTCCCCTTGTTAGGGTCCTCCTGAGGCAGCCCCGCTCCCCTGAGACAGCCCCGCTCCCCTTGTTAGGGTCCTCCTGAGGCAGCCCCGCTCCCCTTATTAGGGTCCTCCTGAGGCAGCCCCGCTCCCCTTGTTAGGGTCCTCCTGAGACAGCCCCGCTCCCCTTATTAGGGTCCTCCTGAGGCAGCCCCGCTCCCCTGAGGCAGCCCCGCTCCCCTTGTTAGGGTCCCCATGAAGGCCAAGCTGAACATTCGTTCTGATTTTTATGTGGATGTGTGTGTGCGCGTGCGTGCTCCGTATGAATCCTTGTGCAGGCCTGCTTCCTGCAGTTTGAGAGAGAGCATTGGATCCCCAGGAACTGGAGTTCTGGGTGATTGTGAGCTATCAATGTGGGTGCCGGGAACCGAATCCAGGTCCTTTACAAGAGCTGCAGGCTATTAATCGCTGAGCCATTTCTTTCCAGCCCTGTATGTTGGTGTCTTTAGTACTTACTGTCTTTCCCTTTGTAATTAAAATTTTTGGAGGAGACACTTTGAGCCTGTGCAAATACATTTTTAGACTTTTGTCCATGATTTTTATTACCTGTCAGATTTTTTTTTAAATAATTGCTAGGATGATATGATATTCTAATATTAGTTTCCTATTTTCTTCATTCTTTCCCTCATTAAATAATGAGAGTTCTATGGGGTTAACCACATGAATTTCTCCCTAACCCAATCAATAATTGATAATTAGCAATAATAATAATAATAATAATATTTTTTGAACTCATTTTGTAGACCAGGCTGGCCTGGAACCACCCCACCTGGCTTAATCCGATCAATTATTAATATTAGAATTGCTAATCCAGAGTCTTTAAAGAAATATACTTACTAGCTAGAATATAACGTTATGATATCCTGTGATATGCCAAATCAACTTCGATCAATTTCTTTTTCTCTCCTTTCAAGCAAAAGCAGCACCTGTGTATTGTTCTCTACTCTGTTAGGATAACGTTATCTTGAAGCTACTTTTTTTACTCATGTATAAAGACTAGTGAGTAAATGTGTGTGTGTGTGTGTGTGTGTGTGTGTGTTTTTCCAGTTGTGGTAGAATATATATAACAATTTACCATTTGGATCACTTAAAGATGTGTATAATGGCCTTAGTACATTTATATAGCTAAGTAACCAGTACTGCCACATTTTTCCAGAGCTTTTTTGTCATCCTCTGTATCCCACCCATTTTTTAAATTAACGTTTTTTGTCTTCCTCTGTTTTCCACCCCCTTTTTTAAAAATTAACTTTTTAAAATTAAAACAGTTTTTAAATGATTTTATTTTATGTGTATGGTTGTTTCTGCTACAGATGTGTCTATGTACCATTTGTGTATCTGGTGCCTTTGGAAGGCAGAAGAGGATGTCAGATCTCTGAAACTTGATTTACAGATGCTTGTAACTACCACAGGGTGCTGTGAATTAAACCCAAATCCTTTGGAAGAGCAGGGGCCAGAGCTGTTAAGACTGTGCCATTTTTTTTGTCTCCCCCCTTAAGATTTATTTATTTATTTTGTATATGAATACTCTTGTCACTCTCTTCAGACACACCAGAAGAGGGCATCAGATTCCATTACAGATGGTTATGAGCCACTATGTGGGTGCTGGGAATTGAACTCAGGACCTCTGGAAGAGCAGTCAGTGCTCTTAACCACTGAGCCATCTCTCCAGCGCCGCCCCCCCCTTCCCCCTTTAAGAAAATGATTTATTTTGGAAACTTAGCCCTTAAAAAACACCATTTGAGCCGGGCGGTGGTGGCGCACGCCTTTAATCCTAGCACTTGGGAGGCAGAGGCAGAGGCAGGCGGATTTCTGAGTTCGAGGCCAGCCTGGTCTACAGAGTGAGTTCCAGGACAGTCAGGGCTACACAGAGAAACCCTGTCTCGGAAAACCAAAAAAAAAAAAAAAAAACAACAACAAAAAAACCACCATTTGTTTTGGCTATGGGTGTCTCCTCAGATTTTGCAAAGATGCAGAAACAAAGCCAAACAAAAACCCCACAACCAAATGTGATGGGGATACAGCTCAGCTGGTAGAGTGTTGGGTTCTGTCACTCCAGCAGATGAAGTGTTCTATCTTCTTCCCTTCTAATCTGTACAGTTGTGTAATCAATCAGTACTTTATTTCCAACACCAGATGTGGAGATGTTGTTTTCAGTGGTCACCAGTTGGCATTCTTTAACTTAATTCAGTTTAAATATTCTCTATTTTGAGATAGTGTCAGATCTCATAGGTTGAAGGCTTAGTTCTATAGGACAGTTTCCCACATCAGATGCTAGTTATATGATTGGTGTTTTAATCCAACCACCTGTGATTCTAGGTTCCTACGTCCCTCTCTGTGAGCTTAATTAATGTGCTAGAATGGCTCACAGAATTCAGAGGGATACTTACTTGTCTTTCTTATGGTAAAGGATATTCAGAAGATAAGATGAATATCTAGATTGGCAAAATGGGACAAAGGATATAGGGATGGGTAAGAAATATTCCTCACATGCGTACCATCTTTAGAAAACTCCATGATTTTAGGTACTCTAAAGCCCTGTGCTTTTGGGGTTTATGGATGCCTCATTATATAGGCATGGTTGATTAAATCATTGGCCATTGGTGAAGATTTTAACCTTCAGCACTTTTTATTTCTAGGATCTTGAGGGTGGGCTGAAAGCTCCAGCCTCCAATAGCGTGGTTGCTTCCTCTGACATGCTAGCTCCATCCTCAGGCCACTCAGCAATCCATGAAAAGTTACCTCATAACAACTAAATGGCGGACTAGAGATGGCTCAGTGATTAAGAACAATTGCTGTTTTACCAGAGGACTAGAGTTTAGTTCCTAGCACCTATGTCAGGTGTAACTTCAGCTCCTGGGTTCCAGTGTTCTCTTCTGACTTCTGAGGGGACACACACACACACACACACACACACACACACACACACACTTCATAAATAAGCACACATTTTAAAACCTTTTGAAAATATTAAAACTAAATGAGATTTAGGAGCTATATGTCAAGAAATGGGGACAATGACAATATATTTTATAGTATCATATCTCATACGAATATAACCATATAGTATTTATCCCTGTGCTTGTCTCTTCATCCTATTTGCTTATGTTTTGTCATATGTCAGAATGCCTTTCTTGTAATACCTGAACAGGACTCCATTGTGCATGCCAGTAATATATCCAGCAGATTTATTGTTGATGGGCATCTAGGACATCTCCTATTCCTTGTCCCTTGCTGGTACAGCTCCAGAAGATCTGTGTCTGTGCTTGTACCATGCACTTGTCACATACCTCCACAGAGTTAAACTGCTGGAGTATGCATGTCTCTTAGGTTCAAGGTTGTTGTTCATTTTACTGACCTTCTAGCATTGGGCAGCATTCCAAAATTAGAATACATTTTCATTATGTCTTCCAGTAACTTTGGTAATTACTGCTGAAACCAAATGTGATTTTTTTTTTTTTTTTTTTTTTTTGGTTTTTCGAGACAGGGTTTCTCTGTATAGCCCTGGCTGTCCTGAAACTCGCTCTGTAGACCAGGCTGGCCTCGAACTCAGAAATCCACCTGCCTCTGCCTCCCAAGTGCTAGGATTAAAGGCGTGCGCCACCACCGCCCGGCAATTTTTAAAAAGAATTTATTTTGTGTGTATGCACTTGCATACATACATGTCCACTATTCTACACACATGGAGGTCAGAGGACAATTTGAGGGAATGGATTCTGTCCTTCTGTTGTATGGGTTCTGGAGCTCAGGTCTTCAGGTTTGCTGACAGGCACCTTTATATATCTGTTGAGCCATCTTTCTTGCCTCTGAAATGGACCATGATTTTAAGAATGCCTTTAGATAACTTTTCCTTTTGCTAACAATTTATAGGTAACCAGCTGCCATCTTTAAGCAGCTTCTATCCAGAGGTTGGACATTTATTCTTTAGGTTAAGAAAACAGTATAAATATATCATTTTTATAGATTAAAGAAAAACAAAGCCAAACAAATGTGTGCTATTTCTCTTTAGGTTCTAGCCATAAATATTCTTGGTCGATTCTTATTGAACAATGACAAAAATATTAGGTAAGTTAACTGAAAAATTTTCCATATCTTCTGTATTATAAAAATTAGTATTTTCCAGAGCGACTTTGCTCAAGATTATATATATATGTGTATTATGTATTGTGTGATCTAGAATTTGAAGTCAGAATTTTTGGTTTTAATTTAGTCTTAAAATTGCTGTTTTGTAAAGAATTTGAGAATTTTCTTTATGGTTTAATGTTTCATTTATAAGTTAAGAGAAAACATCCTTTAAAGGGCCAAATGGCAAACATTTTAGGCTTTTTGAACCACAGGGTCTTTGTATCAATTATTTAATTCCATTGCTTTGGATCTATAACTCAGATTAGTTTTTTTGGTGGTGGTGGTGGTGGTGGTGGTTTTGAGACAGTATTTTTCCATGTAGTCTTGGTTGTCTTGAAATTCAATTTGTAGACTAGACTGGCCTTGAATTTAGAGATTCACCTGTCTCTGCCTCCTAAGTGTTGGGATTAAAGGCAGGTACCACCATGCCCAGCTTTAAATTCAAATTCTTATAGATAGATAAGAGCAGTTTTGGTATTGGTATTAAAAAGGAAAAGAAATCATTTAAATAATAAAGTAATTTCCTGTAGTATGTTGTGGGTAAGGCAGTATGAAAAAGCATATATACCTTACTGTATTTTTTTCTTGGGAAGATTTAGAAAGAACTGAGTCGGTTACTGTTAGAAGTTTGAATGAATGCTGTGAAAGCAAGACTAGTTCCAAAGACTCCCCATCCTATCCCAACTGTTGATTCTCTCCTGTTCCCTTAAAGATGTTACTTCATAGTCACTAGTTCTGTGCTTACCTTGAAATACTTTCAGATGCATGCATTTCCTCATCTGTTTGACATCTTTGTTATTATTCAGACAGAGGGAAAACTTCCTTGAGTTTTACATTTTAGCTTATTTATTATGAAACATTGTTCCATGCAGATATGTTGCTCTGACATCTCTGTTGAAGACTGTACAGACAGATCATAATGCTGTACAGAGGCATAGAAGCACAATTGTGGACTGTCTAAAAGATCTGGATGTCTCCATAAAAAGGTAAGAAAGAGAGTCTCTCTCCAGCATTGTTAAGTGAAACAGATTTTTGATAAGGGTGTGTCTGTCCTCTACCAATTTGATAGTTTGTCGCAGTTTTGAGAGCCAAGCATTTAGGTATTTAGTTGCTGTGTTCAGAAAGGAGCTCCAGTTAAAGAGATCCGTGGGAAATACCAATTGTACACTGAGAGTGCTCTGGGTTCTTAGGTCAGATAATTGGCACAGTGCACTCGACCAGTGTTCACTCAGCAGAGGTGCTGTGCTGTGTGTACTGGAGGATGAAGTACGGAGTGATCCATCGGCTGAGTGTTGTACACTGTGCTGAAACTCACGTTGCTGACAGTGCACTTCTTCACAGCACCCCAGGATCCCAGAGGCAAGAGTGCTTCTTAGACTAGTCCATGGGGAAACGACCGTAAGCAGTTGACACTCTCAAATGTCATAAATCTCTCTATTCAGTGGAATCTGGCAGTTCTTCTCACAGAAGTGTGGAATTTATAGTTTGCTTTAGTGAACTTTTACTGTGTGTTCAAATTCAAAACAAAGGATAAATCTCCTTTGATCTTTGAAGGTATTTAGTCAACAAACATTTATGTACACAGAACAAATGCTAAGGGCTTGAACAATTACAGATAAGATCTAGACTTAGTAATATCAGCTTTTTTTTTTAAAGATTTATTTATTTATTGTTATATCTAAGTATACTGTAGCTGTCTTCAGACACACCAGAAGAGGGCATCCGATCTCATCACAGATGGTTGTGAGCCACCATGTAGTTGCTGGAATTTGAACTCAGGACCTCTGGAAGTCAGTGCTCTTAACCGCTGAGCCATCTCTCCAGGCCCCTCCCCACCCCTTGAGACACAGTTACTCTGTGTACTTTTTGTAGACCCGACTGACCTTAAATTCACAGAGATTCTCCTGCCTCTGCCTCCCAACTGCTTGGATTAAAGGTGTGCACTACCATGCCTGCTTTAGTAATGCCAGCTTTTTAAAATTATTATTAATTATTTTATTTGTTTATACTTCAAATGATATCCCCCTTCCCTGTTAACCCTCCACCAACCCCTTTGCCTCTATGAGGGTGCTCCTCTACCCATTCACCCACTCCCGCCTCACCCCCCTAGCATCCCCCTGTGCTGGGGCATCAAACCTCCCTCCCCTCCCATTAATGTCAGTTAAGGCCATCCTCTGCTACATATGTATCTGGAGTCCTGGCTTCCTCCATGCATACTCTTTGGTTGGTGGTTTAGTCCCTGGGAACTCTGGTTAGTTGATATTAACACTAGCTTTTTTTTTTTTTGTTTTTTTTTGTTTTGTTTTTCGAGGCAGGGTTTCTCTGTGTAGCCCTGGCTATCCTGGAACTCACTCTGTAGACCAGGCTGGCCTCGAACTCAGAAATCCACCTGCCTCTGCCTCCCAAGTGCTGGGATTAAAGGCGTGCGCCACCACCGCCCGGCAACACTAGCTTTTAATAGAGCTTTGGAAAGGGTTTTATGGCACCTTCTTAGTTGGTTTTCACAGTAAGTCATTAAGAAGCAAGTACAGTCTATGTCTGAATAATAGATACCAAGGGATCAGGTGACTATAACTTTTGAAACTTTAACCCTTGAAGGGACATTTCTAGAAATAGAAGCCAAACCTTCTTTCTCTTTTTTTGTTGGGTTAGGGTATTTGACAGAAGATGCAGCAGTAAGAGCTGAGACTCAAGCCAGAGTTGTTTCTCATTATAGCTCCACACCTAACATTTTCTCTACCTTTTCATTACACTGTTGCCTCTGATGTAAAATGCAGGTAGAGGGCCACCCACTTTCAGAGATTTACGTAAGACTAAACTGAATTTATATATTAAAACTATCCTAACTTCTTATGGGAATGATTATATCTTTGAGGGTTGAATTGCTATTGTGTGTATTAGTTAATATGAAATTAAGTACTTAACCTAATTGTTAAGTTTTGAAATGCAGAGTATGTTTAGTATTTTCTACCCACACCAGACAGTCTCAAAATTTTCTGTGTAGCTGAGGTTGATCTTGAACTCCTGATTCTCCTGTCCCCAGCTTCTAAGTGCTAGGATTATAGCATGCACCATCATTCTGGTTATGAAAAATATTTAAAAATTTTGACCAAATGTGAAAAAATTTATACGGAGTTTTGCATGTTAAATATTTTTAGCTTTGTCATTATTACCAAACTTAATAGGCATCTAAAGGAACTTTAATTTGATCGTATAAATAACCTCCCCCTTTTAATGGTCAGTTTCCTGTTAAGTTTGATTTTTACTATAATTTTTTATACCTTTTTCAAAACAATTATTTTTTGATATTATAATTACATCATTTCCTTCCTCCAACCCCTCCCATGTACCCCCTTATTCTTATGGACCTCTTCATACACACATACCCCCCTCTCTCTCCCCCCTCCCTCTCTCTCTCTCTCTCTCTCTCTCTCTCTCTCTGTCTGTCTCCTAAATATATACATATAACCTGTTCAGTCTGTATAATGCTACTTGTTTATATATGCTCTCATTCAAATATATAGCCTCTTTCTCTTTAATTATTGCTAGGTGTGTGTGTGTGTGTGTGTGTGTGTGTGTGTGTGTGTGTGTGTCTTAGTCTAGGGAAGAGTATTTTTCCTGGCTTTCAGCATTCCTTAGTCCTTTGTTTATGGTTGAGGCCTTGTGTGCTTTCTTCCACATTAGCATGTCTGTTGATGTCCTATTCGTGTTTGGGAATTAGGTCTCTATGTAGTCATTATGTAGACCAGGTTCACCTTAAACTTGTGATGATCTTCCTGCTTCTGCCTCTTGAGTGCTGGAATTACAGAGATCCATCTGCTTCTTCCTCCTGAGTGTTGGAATTAAAAGCATGGACCACCACACGTAGCAATTTTTGTTACCTTTGAATAGGTACATTTATGTGTGTTTGTGTGCATGTTATATGTGCATGTGAGGTGCCCTCAGAAGTAAGAGACTTTGGATTTTTCTGGAGTTAGAGGTAGTTGTGAGCTGCTTGAGGACCTGAGCTCTTAATGGCTAAACCATCTCTCCAGTCCCATAACCAGTGTATTTTAAGATTTATTTTTATTACTTTTAATTATGTTCCCCCTTTTGAGACAGGATCTGATATAGACCAGGATGGTATTAAAGACACTATGTAACTGAAAATGATTGTGAATTTCTTAACCTTCTGCCTCTACCTTCTTAGTGCTGGGAGTATAGATATGGCCCACTTGCTCAGTTTCTGAACTGTGGAGTGTGGATCCCAGGGCTTTGAGCATGACAACTAGGCTATATCCCCAGTCCTATGATACCATTTGATGTAAGCAAAATTATTTTATATTTGGGCAGAAGTGGAGTGCAAGTAGAATATCATTATATTTTTAGAGAAATAATGCAGAAACATTATCATTGGGTAATAGCTTTTTGCTTCTTTTTGAGAATCCTAAGTCTTAGAAATTTCAGCTTTATAGAATAGACTAAGGAACTATAGTTATTAGACTTTTTCTAAGTTTTTATTGGTGTTGCTTTTCTTATTTATTTATTTATTTGGAAGGGTCTCACGTAGTTTAGGTTTATCTTTTTCTAGTTGTATAGCTGAGGATGCCATTGACTTCCTGATGTTCCTGTCTCCCCCTCCCAAGAGCATATAGATACAAGTGGTCGTATAGGCATGTGCCACCACACCCAGGTTCTCTCAAGGATTTCTGGAGGAAGAGTATTGGGTTAACACTGAAAGTACCAGAGCTATCATATGAATACATTTTCATGCTTATCTGGCTTGTAAGGAGTGAAATCACAAGGCTGTACAGATGTTTATGTCATTGCTTTTGGTATACAGGGAAAATACCTGAGTATTTGTTACATTCCTACCATAAATATGTTTTTTTCCCCCTCTGCAAGACGTGCAATGGAATTGAGTTTTGCCCTGGTGAATGGGAATAATATCCGAGGCATGATGAAGGAATTACTTTATTTTCTGGATTCTTGTGAGCCGGAATTTAAAGCTGATTGTGCATCTGGAATCTTCCTTGCTGCAGAAAAGTAAGGTTTAATTTTTATTTTCATTGGTAGAAGGTGCTTGGAACTTCCTAAAAGCACCTTTAAAACATGGTGCCAAGAGACGCTGTAGACATGATTAAGGCATATAGCATTTATTTCTAGCACTGGATTAGAAGTAATTGTAGCCAATGTTGAAAAATGATAAGACCAAACAAAATTCCACTTCTGAGAACTTTCCTTCTGTGTCCATTGTCAACCTCACATCTGTTATGAAGAGGCAGAAGAGCGTCTCAATTACAGCTTTGTGCAGAGCCTGACTTTCACAGGGCAGCTCAGTTGTGTGTGCTGTCCTGTGCTCACACACATGACATGCACGTCGAGGTCCAAGGTTGATGTTCTCAGTTGCTCTTCCACCTCACTCATTGCTAGTCTCTCAGTGAAACCCAGGGCTCCATCACTTGGCTAAGCCTCTCCTCCAGCTTGCTCTGGACATTCCCTGTCGCCACACCCTCCACACTACATTTATGTGAGTCCTGCTCTCCAACTCTGCTTATAAGGTTTCTGAAGCAGCTACTGTAACCACTGAACTGTCTCCCTGGCCCTCCTTAAATGTCTTCTTTTTTTTCCTGACACTATGATTTGTCTTCTGAGAAACTGTGACAAAATCCCATGTTTTCAGCATAATTACTCCTATTGTAATAGTATGGGAAATGTGAGTTTGATTATATTTGATCGTTTATTGAAATGATGGTTTCTGCTAGGTTTCATGGTGTAATATCTCCAAATAGAATAATTTTACTAGAAGACCTAGAAAAGATAGTAGAGCAGAGCTTTTGAAAGTTACTGGGTATAGTGCATTTTATTAATTTCAGTGTTTTTCACCTTATTTTCCTCAGGTATGCACCTTCTAAACGGTGGCATATAGATACAATTATGCGCGTCTTGACAACGGTATGTAGCTTTTTAAACCAGACTATATAGTGAATGTACCTACAAATGAGAGAGATGAAACCCCTATTCTCATGGAGGAGATTAGAAATTGTGAAATTGTCCTGGTCTTGCTTTGATAAAACATTGACAACTTTCAAGGAAAGAGTTTGGAGCTTAGAAGCTACAGTTCATCATAGAAGCCGAGGCAGGAACCTAGAGGCAGAAATTGAAACAGAAAATGCTGTGTTACTGGCTTGTTTCCCCATGGCTTGCTCAGCTTACATTCTTTTTTTTTTTTTTTTTTTTTTTTTGTTTTTCAAGACAGGGTTTCTCTGCGTAGCCCTGGCTATCCTGGAACTCACTTTGTAGACCAGGCTGGCCTCGAACTCAGAAATCCACCTGCCTCTGCCTCCCAAGTGCTGGGATTAAAGGCGTGCGCCACCACCGCCCGGCAGCTTACATTCTTATAAAACCTAGGACCACCTGCACAGGGGTGACAACATCCCCAGTGAGCTGAGCACTCCCCCCCCCCCCAGCACCCTCATACACCCCCTGCCCCCAAATCAGTCATTAATCAAGAACATGCCCCACAGGCTAATCTGTTAAAGACAATTCTTCAGTTGAGGGCCCCTCCTTCCAAGTGACTGTAGTTTTTGTCAAATTGACAAAATATGGGTTTCACTGTGTTGGCTAGGCTTATCTTCTAGCATGTAACATAATGCCAGGTAGGGATAGATGCTGGGGCAAAAGGCACTTAAGCCAAGAGTTCTGTACTTACTGTGGTTAGAGAAGGTAAATTTTGAGAAATGGGCTTAGTGCGTCCTGATCAAAGGGAATAGTAAGTGAAAACTTCTGGGGTAGCAAGCTTGGGCTGCTTGGAGAGCAGTGGGGAGACATTGAAACCAGGAAATCGAGAGAGGTAGTGGATAGTTTGATTTCAGAGTCCTAAACAGGTGCCATTATACAAAGATTCCTTAGTGTTTGAATTTTATTTTGAATAAGATAGGAAGGTGTTGCAGATTATTTTTTCCTTGCAGTGCCAAGTATCAAACCCAGGGCCTTACACATACTAGGCAAGGACTTGAATTTTGAGTTCTGTCCTCTACTCAGTTGTTGTGAGGTTTGAATGCCTAGGTTTATTTTACAGTTCCTGTTTTAGATGTTGTCTTTTCTTTGGCATTCTTCTCAGATTTGAGGGTTTCTTTTTTTCTTTTTTAACTAGTTAATTGAGTGTGATGGCATAGTAAGAAGGTGTACTGTCTGACATGATGTTACTAGAAATGGATACCATAAAGGAAAATACTGACTGCATTTAAAATGAGAAACTCATAAACCAGCAGATCTAAGAACTAAGTAGGGAAAACATCACAACACAACAGGACATTGATACCTTTTTTAAAAAATTAATTTATTTTATTTATATGAGTACACTGTAACTGTCTTCAGACACCCCTGAAGAGGGCATTGAATCCCATTACAGATGGTTGTGAGTCACCATGTGGTTGCTGGGAATTGAACTCAAGACCTCCAGAAGAGCAGTCAGTGCTCTTAACCACTGAGCCATCTCTCCAGCCCCCCCCCCTTTTTTTGAGACATGGTTTCTCTGTAACTTTTTGTAGACCAGCCCCCACCCCTCATCTTTAATTTGTAAATAAGATGGGAAAAATCCAGTGACCAGTGATTGACATTTGGATAGTTCACAAAAAGAAATGTTTAACACATGAAAAACACACTTTCAATCAAAGAAATAATAGGAAAAGTAAAAACAAAGTATCATTATTAATCTATGGTATTTTCTCCTTTGAGACAGTCCTCATGTAGCTCAGGCTGGAAGAAAACTGGCTCTGCAGCCAGGGCTAACTTTGAACTCTTGATCTTCTCTATCCTCTCCCTCCTGAGTGCTGTGATTATAGGGATGTGCCTGTCCTCATACTTTCTCCTTTAGCTTGGAAGCTTTGACCTTAATAGCTGAGCCATCTCTCTAGCCATACTTTCTTTTTTTGAGACAAGATCTCATTGTGTTGGTCAACAGGACAGGTGTGGTCAACCCACTAGGCTTCTATTATACTTTCTAAACCCAATTTCTAGTATTGGTTAAAGAAAATGAACACGTAGAAGTGACTGCCATCATCAGTCCTGGTGACCCGAGTCCAGTCCTTGGAGTGCTCGTGTTGAAAGAAGAGGAGTATCAAAAATTGTCCTCTGACCTCCATATCCATGCCACAGCACACAAGCCCATACACATAAAATGCATAAAAATGTGTAATTAATACTTAAAACAATGGAGAAGCAGGCTCCACTTTTTACTTGATAGTGTAATAAAATGGTGATATCTTTTCAGAGTGCAATATGGAAGCCTGCAATTAAACTGTTGTAACTTCTGCTGCATTGATACATTTTTTTAGGATTTAGCTCAGGAAAATAAAAGAGAAAAAAGTGCAGAAAAATATCCCATCTTGCTTGATGGTGGTGGTGCACATCTTTAATCCCAGGCAGAAGCTGTGAATCTCTGAGTTTAAAGCTTTCCTGATCTAGAGATTGAATTTCAGGACAGCCAAGACTACACAGATAAACCTTGTCTGGAAAAGCAAAACAAAACAAACAAAAAGTTTCAATTTTGTTTTATAATAGAGGCAATCTGGAAGCAATTGTTAGTGCATAAATGAGAATTGGTTCAGTAAATTATAATGATTTAGATGCATTTGTTGCTGGACATGTTGGCTTATGACTATAATCTTAGCACTTAGGAGTCTTAAGGAAAAGGACTTTGAGGATTTCAAAGCTAGGCTTCACTGCAGAGCAAGTTTAAGACTGGATTACACTATAGTATAAGACCCTGCCATTTGACAAACAGAATACCAACAGAATTTGGTAGGGAATTTTCTGGGATAAGCTAGTTTTTATTTTGCTGTTAGCAGATTTAATTTCCTAGAAGACTGTGATGGTTGTATATACTTGGCCCAGGGAATGGCACTATTTAGAGGTATGGCCTTATTGGAGTACGTGTGTCACTGTGGGCATTGGCTTTAAGACCCTACTCCTATCTGCCTGGAAGCCATTCTTTCACTAGCAGCCTTCAGATGAAGATATAGAACTCAGCTCTGCCTGCACCATGCCTGCTTGGATGCTGCCATGCTCCTGTCTTGATAATGCACTGAACCTCTGAACCTGAAAGCTAGCCCCAATTAAAAGTTGCCTTGGTCATGGTGTCTGTTCATAGCAGTAAAACCCTAAGACAAAGACTGAAAGTTGATAAATGTGATTGATAATGGGGATTAGTATATTTTAACAAAAGTCATTGTAAATTAGAACACTCATTCTTATGATGACCATGTGACTTTTCTTCCTTAGCTCTGTGAGAATATAACGTTAGAATCTAGCTGCTGCCTTACAACAGGTCCTTGCCTCTTACAGATACTGACAGGCACCCTGCTGGGGCATTGCAGACAGGCTCTTGGGGTTTTTTGTTTGTTTGTTTTGTTTTTTGTTTTTTTATTTTTTCAAGACAGGGTTTCTCTGTATAACCCTGGCTGTCCTGGAACTCACTTTGTAGACTGGGCTGGCCTCGAACTCAGAAATCCGCCTGCTTCTACCTCCCAAGTGCTGGGATTAAAGGCGTGCGCCACCACTGCCCGGCGCAGACAGGCTCTTAATGTTAAGGTATTGGTACCACACATGCCCTGCTTCTCGCTCCTTCCCTGTCTCCTGCCTAGAGACAGGCTTGTGCTGTGAGCTTCCCCTCCAGAAGTTTTAAGGACTGGGCCACACTTGATTGTCTTCAGAGACCCATCATGCTGTCAATTTCTAGTATAGGGCCTAAACCTCAGAGCCCTCACTGTGCTGTTGCCCCTCTGTCATAATAAATATAAGTGATTTTTATTCTTGAAAATACACTAAGCTTTTTTTTTTACAGCCAAAAATGTGGATGTTTTTGGTTCAGTGTAAATTTGAAAAGTTGTTTTTTGTTGGATATAGTAGTTAGTTTTTCAAATTGTGGTGATATTTCTCTTTTTGAAAGTGCTGTACACGGAATTATGTAAATACTTAAGCCATACTACAGATCTTTTTAACTTCCCATTTCCTTTTGACCATTTTGTTTGTGTTGAGTGAGCATTCTGGTTGCTTGTGATACCCCAGCCCTTCCAGAATTCGGCCTTGCTAGTGTCTTGTAAGTCAGTTCTGCTGTTGTGTTCTGCAGTGGAGTGATGCTAGCTGGGATCCCCATTCTATGTCTCATGTGGCTAGCTAGTTATAGCATTCTAACTTCCTGGGACTTATCTTTCCCATGGGTTAAGCAGCTTTGCTTTATTATGGCTACAGACATTGGGAGAATGTTAAAAATATCAGGTTTAGTAATTGGGGGTGGGGTTCCCTGCAACTCTAAGCCTGTAATAGTAGCTATGCAGGAGGCTGAAAGTTGAGGTTCTGCCTGGGTGGTGAGATTGTGTCTCAAAATGAAAGTCAGGGCTGCAGAGATGGCTCATTCAGTGAAACACTCACTGAGCAAATCGTGGGCCTGAATTTCATTCCTAGCCCATGTAAAGAAAAGGTTGGGTGTAGTGGACACTCCTATAGTCCAGTGCTGTGGAGGCAAAGGCAGATTCTCGGAGCTTGCTGGCCAGCCAGCTCAGCCGAATTGGAAGCTCCCGAATCAGGTATAGAGCCTGCCTCAATCAATCAATCAATCAATCAATCAATCAATCAATCAATCAGGTAGAGAGTGACTTAGGAAGACACCTGATGTCAACCTCTGGCTACAATATATGTGCACATCCATCCATACATAGACACAAGCATGCAAGTAAGAAGAGGGTGGAGGTGGGGTTGGTGCTGGAGAGACATCCCAGTGATTAAGAGCACTTTTTGCTCTTGTAGAGGACCCAGATTGGGATTCCAGCACCCACTGGCTTACAACCAACTGTAACTCCAGTACTAGGGGATCCAATGCCCTGTCTTGACTTCATGGATACCAGGCACACGTATAAACACACATGCAAGCAAAATACACAATTAAAAGGGGAGGGAAGGCGACTGAAGAGAAGGTTCAGTGATAGAGTGTTTGCGTAGCATTTATAAGACTGTTTTCAATTCCAGGTGCCATGCCAAAATCAGTGGATCAGGGCACGAATAATCAAATGCAAACTATCCCCATCCCCATTGTTGTTCATTGATTGTATAATATCAGTAAGCACTAGTTTCTAAATGACAGTGTGATACTTTAAATAAGCTGATTTTTGGAATTCCTATGCTGTGCTGGGGTATGGTATAGGAGTAGTGATTGCCTGGCCTTTGTGAGAACTCTATATTTGCCCCTAATGCTGAAAACAAAACAAAATAACAGGTGTCTGTCGTTGCTTTGCCTGTGAGTGCTGAAGCTTGCTCATGGGGTTCTAGTAATGGGGAGTTGTGGAGAACAGAAGTGGTAAATAAGTTTACAAAGAATGCATTTTTGAAATTTCAGAGTAAGTAGAAAAATATGTCATCCTTGAGAATTTGAAACATTGTATTTTGATTTTGACTGTCAATTTGTGTGTGGGGTGTGTGTGTGTGTGTGTGTGTGTGTGTGTGTATGTGTGTTAGAATTTGTTAGAATTGAAAAGCTTAAAATATTTTAGCCAGACTTTGAGGCTTGGGCTGTTTGTAGACCTGTTGATTAGAATCACACTATCTTTGCTTTTTTTTTGGTTTTTCGAGACAGGGTTTCTCTGTGTAGCCCTGGCTAGCCTGGAACTCACTCTGTAGACCAGGCTGGCCTCGAACTCAGAAATCCTCCTGCCTCTGCCTCCCAAGTGCTGGGATTAAAGGCGTGCGCCACCATCGCCCGGCCTATCTTTGCTTTTTATTTGTTTGCTTTTGTGTAGCCTTTTCAAAAAACAATTGGCAAACCTGTTCCCCTGCACTTGCCCACACTGCTTATGTGGTCTTTAGTAACTGTTCCTGTTTCCTTTTAGGCAGGAAGTTATGTTCGTGACGATGCAGTTCCCAACTTGATTCAGTTAATAACCAACAGTGTGGAGATGCACGCTTATACTGTCCAGCGCCTGTACAAGGCGATTCTTGGTGATTATTCTCAAGTAAGTGCTTCATTTCCTGTTACTTCTTGGAAAGAAAACTCTGATTTTCTTCTTATATCACTAACACTGAGATAGATACTCTGTTTTGAACTTTACAATTGATGATACATAATTTACATTAAATATTTTTTGGGGGTCTGGACAGTAGCTCAGCCATTAGTTCCTGGACTCTGCAAGAATGAGGACCTGGGTTTTATTCCTTGTACCCTTGGTTCTTTTTTATTATTTTTATCATTTATTAAGTTTTTTGACACAAGATCTCACTATATATCCCTCGCTGGCTTGGAACTCACTGTTTAGACAAGTCTTTTTCTCAAGTTTATAAAAAGACCTACCTGCTTCTGCACTCTGGGTGCTGGGATTATAAAGGGCGTGTGTCACCCTCCACTCTCTCTCCCACCCCACTCCGTTTTAAAGGCACCTGTGGTGGTTTAGGCTTTTGTAATCCCAGTGCTGGTGAGGAGGAGACAGGTGAATTCCCACAGCTTTCTGGCCAGCCAGCCTAGCCTGCTTGGTGAAGACAGGCCAGTGAGAGTTCCTGTCTCTAAAAGTGTTGAACAAAACTAGCTGAGACTGCAGACACTGCTGAGTGGATAAGGCCCTGTCTACACAAGCAGAAATCTTGAAAACGATAGTTGAGATTATCAGAATGAACATGAAAGGCAAAAGTGTATAGATGGGGTCACCAGCACCAACAAAAGAATATAGAAGTGCTTGGGTATGCCTGTTCACCTGTGATTCTCATACTCACATGGTCCCAAGATCCCCAAATGCATTACAAAGAATGCATTTTTGAAATTTCAGAGTAAGAAATTTCAGAAAGTTAAATTTTACTACCCTTGGGAGGCAGAGGCTAAAACAAACCTGGTAACCATATTTATGAGCTCTGTTCAATAGAGAGAGACCCTGCCTCAATGAATAATGTGGAGATGGAGTGAAACTGTCAACCTCAGGCCTCTACTCACATATGTCCACATATGCACATGTACCCACACATGAGATCAAATGCATATGCACATTAGAAAAAAAAGATGGACATCATCTGAGAAGCAACAGAGGTTGATTTCTGGCCTCTACTTTTAGCCATATCTGTGCACACACTCTTAAACCAATATATACAAGCACACTCATATACATGTATACTTACCTGTACATATATAAACACATGCACATACAGAGACACAAGCACAATAAAGAATATTTTGGGAAGATTGAAGGCCGTGACTTTCTTTTGGCAGCAACCCTTGGTACAAGTGGCTGCATGGTGTATAGGTGAATATGGTGATCTTCTTGTGTCTGGCCAGTGTGAAGAGGAAGAGCCTATTCAGGTATCTCTTGCTATTCTTAACTAAGGAGGTAACGAGAATGTTTTTTTGATAATGGAGTAATGTTTAATGGGGAGTTGGAATTGATTCCTGGAAGCTTTTTACAGTAGTTTTAGACACGTGGCACTTAGAACACGCAGTATCTTGGATTGTGTGGATTTAAATCCATTGTAGTGGGTCCGGGGATATAGTAGGGTTATAGAGTTCTGGATTAATGGTGAGTTCATTTCCCAGTACCTAACACAGAAGCATGACCACTGATGTCTCCCTCTTCTCCATTGCCCGTAGAGTTCTGTTCCTCCCACTCTGGGCACTAAGGAGGCCTGTGTTCACCTCCGTTTGCTCATTGAGAAGTTGGCTTTTGAGAGGGTTTGACAACGGCCTTGAACTCTTTGTGTCCTGTATGCTTCTCCTTCTGCCATAACCTGTTCCTAATTGGCAGTGGTCATTTAAAAACCTGCTCTGACCAGTAGAATAACTTAGCATGGGGTGCAGGAGAGGTAGCATCCTTCAGCTCACTGTTTTTATCGGCTACATATTGCATCTTCTTCCTCCCAGGTGACAGAAGATGAAGTGCTGGATATTTTAGAAAGTGTCCTGATCTCTAACATGTCAACCTCTGTGACAAGAGGCTATGCTCTCACTGCCATTATGAAGCTGTCTACCCGATTCACCTGTACTGTGAAGTGAGTACTGGGGAGGGAGAGTTGAAAGGTTGTCTGTAACTCCCAAGGGTCTCTGTCACTCTCCACCTTAATTTTTGAGGTAGGGTTTCTTACTTAACTGGAAGCTCACTTATTTGACAAGTTGGCCACAAAGCTTCAATAATCTGTGTCTAAGTGATCACCTCTATAGTGCTAGGATTATAGGTATGTACTGCCACATCTAATGCTTGTATGGGAATCGCTTTACCCACCGAGCATTCTCCCTAACCTCTGTTCAGTAGCTCATTTGGTAGAGTATTTATTTGCCTAACATATACAAGATCTGATCTCAAGCACTGCAAAAAACAGGGTCTATATCAAGTGTATATGATCATCCTTGACTATATGACTAATTTCAGGCTAAGCTAGCTTACATGGGACTCTGTCTGAGAAATTTAAAGCCTTATCTTAGAAAATTTCAAGAACAGACAAAAATAGGGCTGGAAAGATGGCTCAGCAGTTAAGAGCACTTGCTACTCTTGAAGAAGACCCAAGTTTGATTCCCAGCACCGTCATGGTGGTTAACAGCCATCTGTAACTCCAGTTCCAGCGATCCAACATTCTCTTCTAGCCTCCTCAGGCACTGCACATACACGGTGAACAGACATACATTCAGACAAGGTACTCATACACATAAAATAAAAATAAATCCTAGAAAAAAAGGAATGGAGAAAACCAGAGACAATAATGAAACACGTTTTAATTTACTTAGTACCACACACAGAATGATCAGTTCATCACTCACCTTTCTTCTGTTCTGTCATTGTCTCTCCCTACTGGGCATTATTTTGTAGCTAAACCTGTAGTTTTGTAGTATAGTTTCTAACATTTGTGATTTACTGGGATTTTTTTGTTTGTTGTTTTTTTGAGAAATGGTTTCTCCATGTAGCCCTGGCAGTTCTAGCCCTTTCTCTGTAGACTGGGCTGGCCTTGAACTCAGAGATCCGCCTGCTTTTGCTTCCCAGTGCTGGGATTAAAGGTGTGCAGCACTATGCCTGCCTTGGTTTATTATATTCTAAGATATTGGTGTAGGAATAAAATCCAGGTTTGTCTGAGTGTCTCTGTGGGGTGTGTGTGTGTGTGTGTAAATATTTTGAGTTTTAATTGATGCCGTTTTGAGCAAAGACTGACAAGTCAGTTTTCCAGACAAAGTTACTTTTCCTGAACTTTTCTGTTTCATTTTTAAAGTGGCCACAACCCATGATCGAGGAAGTTTTGTGAGAAGTGTAATTATTTTAGTGTTTAAATTGCTAAATGGGAGGATTATAGTGAGCATTCTGAGGCTAAACCTCATTTTCAAAGTTATTAAGAGAATTGAATAATGTATATTTCTTTTGTGGCAAAGTGATGGGTATTTTTGTTGCAAGGGTTTTTTTTTTTTCTCAGTGAGGTGATTGGACTTTAGTCCTCACACATGCTGTGCAAGCACTGTACCACTAAGCTGTGTTCCTAAACCTCTAGTAAGTTTAAGGATGTAGAATAAATACTTAGCTAGAAAAATCTCATTACAGTTAGAATATTGATAAATGAATGGAGACAAGGGAATTATATTTGTTCTTGAAACACAATTTGAATTAAGGAAACATAGATAATTCAAAAATTTAACCAATAAACTCTGTTTTTAACATTTCCACTGCTTAATTATAAATTTTGTGTTTTGAATGATTGATTTCATTTATCGTATTATCTGTCCCTACAGCCGAATTAAGAAGGTGGTTTCCATCTATGGGAGCAGCATTGATGTAGAGCTCCAGCAGAGGGCAGTAGAGTACAACGCACTTTTTAAGAAGTATGACCACATGAGGTGAGCAGAAGGAACCAAGCAGTGTGTACCTCTGGCACCTGAGTGACTTGTCCTTGTAGTCTGTGAAGGACGCTTGTTGCTTGTTCTGCATCTACTAAGCTTATAACCCTCCTTCGTTCTCACTGTGTGGCTGCTTTTGTTTCGTCAATTTTCTCTTCTTTCTAACCTCCTAAGAAATAAATATATCGAGTCAGATGCGGTAGGGCATGCCTTCAATCCTATCACTTGGGAGGAAGAGGCAGGTGGATCTGAGTTCAAGGTCAGCCTGGTCTACAGAGTGAGTTCCAGGCCAGCCAGAATTACATGGTGAGACCCTGCTTCAAAATAAATAAAAAATAATGTGTTCTTTTATTCTGCCTCCCTCCTCCACCCCTGTATGTAAAGTTTGCATCACTTTCCATTTTATTTGGCTAAAAGGCAGTTGCAGTTTTTTTTTCCAAGAGAATTTTTTTTAAAAAATCTTTCTTGAGACAAGGTTTCTCTGCATAACCCTGACTGTCCTGGAACTTGCTCTATATACCAGGGTGTCCTCAAACTCAGATATCTGCCTGCTTCTGCCTCCCAATGCTTGCACTAAAGGTGTGCACCACCACTGCCAGGCCCAATAGAAATAATTTTATTCAAATCTCATAAATCCCATTATTTCTAACATTTTGGTGCCTAACATTTTTGTTTTTTTTCTTCTTTCTGTTATATAATACCTAATTTGTGATTGAAGTCTGCTAATACCTGTCGATTTACCTTTCATTTGTCTTAGTAGCTTATTTGGGGATTTAGATGGACATTTTATTTATTCAAAGACTCTTGACTGTTCTTAATCCAATTGAGAATGTAGGTCATGTGTATATTCTTGTAATCTACCTCCTGTTTCTGTGGTGTGTGTGTGTGTGTGTGTGTGTGTGTGTGTGTTGGATTGGAAGAGAGATGCTTTTCCCTGTTATGCTTCAATATTAACTCATAATAGAGATTGTTTTGTGTGGGGTATCGAGGCTAACTGTCTAGAATGTAACTAACCACTGCAAATTCTTCTAGGTCTGCCCTACTTGAAAGAATGCCTGTCATGGAAAAAGTGACCACAAATGGCCCTTCTGAGATTGTGCAGACAAATGGAGAGACAGAACCAGCTCCACTAGAGACTAAACCACCACCCTCTGGGCCACAACCCACGAGCCAGGTAGCCTTGTCTGGGGTTCCGGGTGATATTTTAGTTCCTGTAGCTTTTTTCTTAGCCGTCGTCCTTTGGTATTTTTTGATTACTTGATAATTGCCATCCTTAATGTTAAATATTGGGGAAAAACTGTGTTAAATACACTTTAGATAAATAAATTATGAATGAAGGTATTATTTCCTTATTTAGGCCAATGATCTATTGGATCTGTTGGGAGGAAATGACATAACACCTGTTATTCCAACTGCACCTACAAACAAACCAGCATCTGCTGGTGGAGAACTTCTTGACTTGCTGGGAGACATCACCCTAACAGGTGACGCCAGACTGGAGTTAATACTTTTCGGTAGCCATAGACATCTTGGGAGGGAGTGATACTGAATCTGTTTTTTCTGAATGGTTATTTTTGGTGAACCGAAGTTACAGCATTTCAACTTTTGGTTCTTCTGGTTTGGTCTGTGCTTTTTGTGTATTGTTGGGCACTCTTTCCTTAACCTGTGTTTGAAGTAGCTGCGGTGCTTCCCAGAGATTGACTTTCTGTTGGGATTTGTTTTAGGTGCTCCAGCTGCTGCTCCTACCCCTGCCTCAGTGCCACAGATATCCCAGACCCCCTTCTTGTTGGATGGGCTCTCGTCACAGCCTCTCTTCAATGACATCGCTCCAGGTACTGAGTTGTGGCCTTGAACAAAGGAGCACTGATTGTTCTGTTGTTAGATGCCTCCGATATGACTGTTCTTCCTGTAATTTCCAAGGCATCCCCTCCATCACAGCGTACAGTAAGAACGGCTTGAAGATAGAGTTCACCTTTGAACGGTCAAACACCAACCCCAGTGTGACAGTGATAACGATACAGGCCTCTAACAGCACAGACCTAGACATGACGGACTTTGTTTTCCAGGCTGCAGTACCAAAGGTATTACAATGGCTTCTTTGCCTATTTATTTTGATTAAAAATTAGCTAACTGTTTCATGCATTTGATGAAGGATATATTTAATGTTTAGAGATTAAAATTTCATATTTAACTTAAGTCAGCAGTGTTACAGAATCATTGTGGTTTAAACTTGGGAGGCAGAGGCCGGTGGATTTCTGAGTTTGAGGCGAGCCTGGTCTATAGAGTGAGTTCCAGGAGAGCCAGGACTACACAGAGAAACCCTGTCTAGAAAAAAAAAAAAACAAAACCACAAAAAAACCCCATTGTGCTTCACTGAAACATGCCATTTTAGTCAATACTTTTACTTTGTTACACACTTTAAATTTTTTTTGTATGTATTTGGATGGGCCTCTGTAAATATGCTCGCTCGCTCGCTCGCTCTGTCTGTCTGTCTGTCTGTCTGTCTGTCTGTCTGTCTGTCTGTCTGTCTGTCTGTCTATATCCAACAAGGCCAGAAAAGGGTATCTGATCTCCTAGAGCTGCAGTTATAGGTCTTGTGAACTGCCTGATGTTGGTGCTGGGAATTGAACCTGGGTCCTCTGGAAGAGTAGCAGTTGCTCTTAACTGCTGAGCCCAGTGACTCAGGCCCAGTAACTCTAGACCCAGTGACAGATGATATTCTTTCGGTATGGTAATAAAAGAAACTTAGCTGGATATGATGGCACACGGTTTTTAATCTCAGCACTTGAGAGGAAGAGGCAGGAGGGTTGCCATAAGTTCACAGCCTACCCTATCTAAGTAGTAAAGTTTAGATAGCCAGTGCTACATACATAGTAAGACCTTACTTTTTTTAAAAAGTAAACCAAAACCTAGGATTAGTGAAAACTGAATTTTACAAGGTGGTAGGTTAATGCTTGAATATTGACTTGGTTTAGTAATATAGTACCAAAGATCTAAAAACACAAAATTTAGCATAGAATTGAAAGTTAATTTAGATAAAGGACTGTTTGATAGCTAGTCACTAGATTAGAATTAATATTTTTAAAAACTATAGATATTTTAAACCTTTTAAAGTTATATTTATTTATTTATTTTATGTGTGTCTTCCTGTGCCCGTGCCCTCATGTATGTATGTGGGTACACAAGTCATAGTATGTGTGTAGAGGCTGGAAGACAACATTCAGAAGGTAGTTCTCTCTTTCTATCATGTGAGCTTTGTCCTCACTCCCTGAGCTATCCCTCCAGCCTCAGAAAACTTCCTGTCTTGATACCTGGGTGAGTGAAGCAGTCCCCTCATTAAACTCCAGTTTACTATTGGAACAGTAGCTGTTTTGTAAATTGAGGTATTTTAAATTTTAACATCTTAATTTTAGGAATATTTACATTTGTTTTTGAATACTGAAAAAGTTTTAATGAAGTTTAGAATGGGCAAGCTGTAGCCAGTGTACAAGTGAGCAAGTATGGCTCTGCCCCAGAGAATGCTGGGAACAGACAGCAGCTGTAGCTGGCCACGCACTGCCTTAGACTGAGCTAATCTTTACTAGCTTAACTGAAGCTAATCTTAGCCTGACTTAATCTTTCTGTGACATGTGCAGCATGGCATTCATTCAGCACACATTTGGAAGCTGACAATGCTTTATTGTAGTTTCTGTTCATTTTTGCTAACCTTTGCTCATAATTTTTAGATTATGTATAATTTATATGTTTTAAAGTTTTATGACATAGTTATGTCACTAATAAATTCTAGAGCTGTTCTATTTTGATCTTAGTACTAGTTGTGTTCCCTGAAGTTGGCCAATCTCTCTTTCTTCATTTGTAGAGAGTGGTGATGATGATAGCTACTTCCTAGTGTCACATTGACAGTGACTGAGGTTCTTACATTGGACCCAACTAGAAGCCATCCATGTCCTATGTTCACTGCTTAGGAAATGTCCGTTGTTACAACCTAGGATCTTTATAGTAATGACGTTACGCTGGCCTAGCAGCATCACCTTTGCATGGCTTTGTTTTGGGTGTTATACTGGCCACTACATTTTGTTGGTGTATCTTGAGCTTAAAAGATGCTACATTTCGCAGATTCTACTACATCGCTTTCATTTTTTAATGTCTCTGAAATTGACATGCAATTTGCGCTTGATCCCTTAAAACTGAGGATGTAGCTCAGTGATGGAGCACTTGCCTATATGTATGAGGCCCTGAGTGTGATCACCTCCTCCCCAGGACATAGAAAAATAAACTTGGTGTCTAAGCATAGTTTAATAGCTTGTTTTCTTTTTTGGTGCTATATAAAATAACTTTGCATCATAGTTGATAGTATCTTAAATGTAATGAAATATATTAGTAATGACATTTTCACATTACATAATTCATTTTGAGAATAGAATTATAAATGAGACGCAAGATAATAAGTCTGTGCTTTCAGTTTGACTCTTTCCTTTTCTAATATTTGAGCTTATAAAAGAGTTCCTCTGTCAGTAAGGAAAGGCTTTTTACAGTGTGGCTTACCTGACTTGCTTAAAGCACGTTCTTGTTTCATCTCTGTTAAACCGATAAAAACCTACCCACATTCAACAAATTAAGATATTTGGCTTATCTTGGTCTTTTGTTGTTTGGGCTGGTCCTGCGAGTACTTTTTCTTTAGGGCCTTGTGACTCCGGTGGAACAATCCTGAATGTTCCACTTACATATTAATAGCTGACTTTTCAAGCCATTCTTTCGCTTCTCTTGGTAGGGGCAGACCTTGGCATACCTTGGCATAATGCACATTATTCAGGCTTTAGGAAACAAAAAAAGTCCCTGAGGCCTAGTCATCAGGTTACACAGAAACATAAAGGTCTATAGTCAGTGTCTAGTATTTTGGTTTATTATATTTGGAAAGCTTTTCTTTCGGGTTCTTTTTGGCTTTGTGTCAGGCCACAGGTATCCAATCTTTACTTGCACAGTTGATCAGTTACTACTAAGCAGGATTTCCAGAACAAGGAGTGTTACCTTTTGAGAATTGTTAGTCTAGAGCTCCCTTAGCTAGAAACAAGAAAGTGGCACCTTTATGTTTCCACAACTAGAGACTTGAGTTGAATAAGTGATGTTCTGCTTATATGTCATGGGGAGATGTCTGGAAAATAAGCACTGGGCAGAACTTGGAGAAACCTGTTTCTTGACCATCTGCTGGCTGTCTAGCTTCTTACTTGCTGACATCTTTGACCTAACGCCACTGTTTGCTCTCAAGAGTGCCCTTTGTTCCTCTGTAGACATTCCAGCTGCAGCTTCTGTCTCCTAGCAGCAGCGTCGTCCCAGCCTTTAATACAGGGACCATCACACAAGTCATTAAAGTTCTGAACCCACAGAAGGTGAGTAGTACATTTGAAACAGGTCTGTATACGTTGTAAGCTCACATTATAAAATAAATCTTCGTTTTGGTTTTATTTGTTTCTGACTCACATCTAGGAAAATGCCTGGTGTAACTTTCTTGTTCTTTTGTAGAGATAAACCAAGCCCAAAAAGATTAATGATATTAAAGTGCAACTAAAAATTCTCTATTGTGAGGATTAAAGGTATAGTTTTGAAGATTTAGCCAAAATTTAAATCAGAGGTAAAATCAAAAATCCATATTTACTGCTGTAATTAGTATGGTTATCAAAACTGGAAGCATTTTAAATGAAGTAGTTAAATGAAAACTAGCAGTAGAAACCAATTTAGCAAGACTTTCACTATATCTTCTCAGTGAAATCAACTGGTCCTACTTCATAACTGTCTGGTTTTCAGTTTTTGCTTTTCAAGTTCTCTGGCTATTTCCTTCTTTTGTGTTACTTTGCCTTTTCTCAGTTCTTTTTTTGTATCTTGATCATGTCATTAGTACAAACAAGCACACACACTATTTTCGTCATCTGATACCTCCAACAAAACTTTTTAAAATGTTTTAATATTTGATATTTGTCACATAAAGTACAATACGCTTAAAACCATTCCTGTTACCTGAGTACCCAGGTATTTCTTTTATACTTTGGAAATACAAACATTGATGATGTTTACTGTGGGTTCTGTAAACCAACCAGCAGGTGGCCCATATGTAGAACTTATGACAACGTGTTTCCTCATTTTCTAGAGACTTGGACAAAGAGTTAAGTCTTTTGTTCCCCAACTCCCCACGGTACCGTTGGGGACCTATTTGGTGTTCTAGATGTGCGTGTTCTCTACTTTATGGCCTGGTGTTGATTCTCAGGCTCCAGTCTAGAGTGATAGATGTTCTGGCACTGGCTGTTTGTCTGTTTGCCACTTGAGACAGCTTTACTTGGATGTACTTTATTTACCTTTAGGATTAAATACATCTGTGGAGCTGGGCATGGCGGCATGTGCCTGTAGCCCTCAGTACCTGGGAGGTTGAATCAGAGCATCACTTGAACCGAAGGGTTCGGGGCTAGCTTGGTCAATGTAGTGGAACCCTGTTTCCACAAAACAGTCTATAGACTGGAGAGACAGGGAGATTTAATTTCAGTGAATTAATTTATGGTTCTCTTTCCCTTTTATAGCAACAGCTGCGAATGCGGATCAAGCTCACATATAATCACAAGGGCTCAGCAATGCAAGACCTAGCAGAAGTGAACAATTTCCCCCCTCAGTCCTGGCAATGAGGGTGCAGCAGCACTCTCACCATTTATCCCACTCAATCACGGGAATTCTGGGAAGGAGGTTGTGATTGCTGGCAAGTCCCCCCAACTGTACCATGGGCACGAGGAGCTGAGAGAACTGTTGAGGAGGGTTTTCCTCAAGTTACTGCTGACCTTGAAGCATCAGTAAAGACTAATGTCCTCTCCTCCGCTGTTGAGGCTGGCTGCTTCTCGAGGCTACTTTGCACTCTTCCTCCTCTTCTCCCTTTTCTGCACTTCACCCTTCCCACATTTGCAGTCAGAATCAACATTCTCTGGGCCACTGAGGCAATCAGCAGCTGGCCTGGAGGAGAGGACTGGAATTCACGGCAAGAAAACACTCGCTCTGTCTCTGCGGCAAAGAGCGGCCCCTACTTTCTACTGTTGTATCTCTTGGACTGGGCAAGGTGGGGTGTTTATTCCTCACAGGCTGGTTACCATCAGGCATTTGGAATGGAATTGTAACAATGGACATAAGGGAGCCCTGCCCTTTTCTGCTGGTTCTCCCGATGTTTGAAAGAGGTGTTAGGCTCCTGGAGCCTTTTCTGTGCATTGCTGTATACACACAGACACACGTGTATGTATGTTTGTTATATTAAAAAAAAAAGCTGGTTAGACCTTGAGAGGTTGTTTGTAAACACTGGACAGATGCAGTTCCAAGAGCTTTTGTTGAGATTTGGCATGAAGGCTATGGTGCTCTATTTGTAAGAGAAACTTCCAGGGCTCTTCCAGCTCCCTTTCTCTCCATTCCTTAGCTGTAGTCATGACTTCTCTCTCCATGATTTTCAAGATCAGTTCCCATTAAATTGCGAAGTGGACACTTTCTAAAAGACACAAGAATAGTTATTAATGATCCTATTCCCCCGACAGTGTTTCTCCCACGCCTGTCACTTGCCTGTTTGAGCTGTGGTAAATGGGTCAAAAGAGGAGTTCAGTCTTACGGAGCAGACCCTGTCAGAGAACACCGTGGCCCATAGGAAGAGCAGTACCAGCCTCACTCTGGAGCACACTGGAGTCACCTTATCCATTGCTCCAATCCTCCCTTTTAATTTCCTGAGCCTGGCTTTGGACCTTGGCATTCCGTTTGAATTCCTTCTTCTAACTGGAACGTTTGTGTTGTAACTGTAACACTGGCACTGAAATAAAGACCACACGGTTAAAGAAATCGTTCCTATATTGTACTTGATGGTGTTGAAATGAAGCCTTGTAGCTTCCTTTGAGAGCAAGTCTTATGGTCACCATAGGGTAGAAAATCCTTTCCTGAGTATGAGAAATTGGTCTTTTAAGAAACCAATCTCATGAACATTTGAATTAAAGGTTTGAGCTTTTTAAACAGTAAGAGTGCCGAGTGTTTTTTAGAAAAGACCCTGATGTTACCAAATTTTTATGTTGACTTGCTGGAATGAGGTAAAGGTGATTGTCTGTGGTACACGTTGAATGTACTATGTATGTTCAGGTATTCAGGCATCGTGTCCAGTTTACTGCAGGAGAAAGAAAAAGTGCCCCCCACCCCCCTCTTGTAAAGCACTTGCAGTTGTTACTGTATTATGCAGTGAAATGATACTTTGGCTTTAGTTTTAAACCTTGATACAAATTTCCTTTTCTCCCTGCTCCATTTCACCAGGCCTTTACTTAAAATCTTCAGTGTCTTGTCAAACCTAGCTCTGTATCAGGTGCTAGACTATTCCTGACATTGACGAACTGGAGTTGAACTGAAGGCTCCTAAAGGGAATGTTTCTGGTCTTAATAGTCCTTTAAGAGCAAGATTTACTGAAACTTATTTGACTGGGTAAATGGACAGCTCAGTTACAAACAGGATATTTTTCCTGTGTTCAGCAAAACAGGTGTGGACAAGTGCAAACTTTTAGACAGCCGCTCTGCCTGATCAGTGAAAGCCTTTAGGATTTCTTGCAGACGGATTTCATTGGATGGATATTTAATGCTGTGAAACGTGATAGGATTAATGCTGTATTGGTGGATTTCTTGAATAGAATTTGTCTTAACATTCCTTTTCGTGTGGAGGCTTTATTTTGTCCCTTACATTTGTAGCTAACCAGCTCAGGTTTTTGGTTGCTTTTTGTTGTTGTTGTTGAACTGAGTTGAATCTGAAGAAATCTGCTCAAGACCAAGTGCTAGCCGATGGAGCTGGAAAGATCTCCTCTGCTGACCAAGCGTCTGCCGGGGTGATGAGTTTTGAGGTAGCGGTTACGATCATCTGTGGCTTTATTGAGAAGGAATAAAAAAATATCATGGCCTTAACACAAAGGGTGCTGTGTAGATACAGGATTCATTTGGGAGACATGACGACCTGAACACCATACTGACGGACTAGCAGCCAGATGCCTGCCTAGGATGCTGATGGTTGTGAAGACTGTTCCAAACGATTGGATCTTTGAAAGCTTCAGCGTGCCTTCTTAGTTTCTAGGAGCAGCATTAGTTCTCTTCTCACTTGGCCTTGCAGCTTAAAGGAGAAATCTCTTCGTTTCTGTGACTATTCGCACATTTCAGTCATTCCTTTCCCACATGTAACCCTTCAAGAGGAAACAGATTTGGATGGATTTGACAACCGCAGAGCCATTGTGAAGAGAGTGATTTTTTTCTGTGACTTTTGAATAAACCCAAGGTGATAAGCAGTAAGCCCCACCTATTGACAGTTTTATATGCACTTGTACCTCATTAGCATCGCCTTCCTTGAGGAATAGTTTTTATGTCACCCTTCTTTCCCATCCCAGAGTCATCCTAAGGGAGAATTCCTCTAAGTAATCTCTGACAACTGTAGACGCTTCTCCCACAATGCTTTGGTGCTGTTACCTTGAGATGGTTTAGGGAGTCATGGAAGTTTTCTGCTGTGTATGTTATCATCTGTTAAAACCTCGAGGTCTTTTTTCATTTAAAGCAACATTCCTCAGTGTAACAGTACAGGTATTCCTTGCTTGGTTCCTGGTGTGGTTCTTAACCTTTGTCTCCCTCATATATGAAAATAGACTTTTAAAACTGTCCAGCACTAATAGGTTGAAAATTTCCACCTCCTCTATAATAACATGCTCCCCATTTCCGCATCCTTTTATAAAACATTGGAAGTTAGAGAATACCCCTTCTGTGGTTCAGCTTTATTTTCTTTTACATTGGAATATTTTTCGGCCGTGAGAACTTGGGGAAGGAGGAGTTTGAATGTGTATTTTTTTCCTATTGAATGTATTTTAACTACGGTGTCCTGAACTGAGAGAGAACAACAACAGCAACAACAACAACAAAAAAATGCATCCTCACAAACTTTGTGGTTGGAAGGGTTGTGTACGCCGGAGGATTTGTCAGTCTGGGTGTGGGGGAAGAGAGAGTTGCACAGGAAGTTCTGAAGTTTAAAATACTTCTGACTAGTTTTGGCTCGGGAGGGTGGGGCTGTTTGTGGAACTGAAAGTGAAAATCCTTTTCAAGCAATAGTAGTGAGTGGGTCCCATGGACAGGGTTCCATCCCCAGAACCTGGAACTCTTAAACAAGAAAATGCTGAAGCGGCTTGAGTTGCTTTTTGGTCCTTGCTTCAAGACAAAGCATTGGAGACTTTCCCCCTTAAGAACCCGCATTTGCGCGTTGTGTGTTTTGTTTTTATTTTTATTTGGGGACCTCATGGGAGAGGGCTTCTGCACTCCTTCCCTTGTGAACCCCACTGTGTTCCTGTATCGTCCTCTTTTACTATGTTGTAAGTTACGTTTTCATTAGGCCCCATCACATCCTCTTTACTGTAAAATTATTAAAAGGCTGTTTCCAAATGGGGCAGCTAATGAAGTTTCTAATTATTGCAGACATATTTTTGAGATGTAAAAAAATTTAAAGTGAAATGATAAGTCTTGAAGGCAAGTGAGGAATAAAATGGATATGAACATTTACATGGGGTGCATTCGGGTTCTGCTGTGTGTATTGTCTTTTGGTTGAAACAAATTATGAACAGTGACTAATAATAAAAAGTCAATACTCAATGATTTAAACTTTGCTGCCTTGCTTCTTGCATGTGAATCCAAAACCTTGGATGAATTTTTACTCCAAAGCTTTGAGCTACACTGAGCCTTTTAATGTTCCTTTGAGCAGAAATCTCACCTAGAGAAGAAACATTTAAAAACCTTGTAGATGTTTTACACAGAGAAAAGTCCAAAGAGCAAATGGACATTTAACTGGAATGCAGTTACTGTCAGGTTTTCTCCACGTAGGTGAATCCTCAAGGCTGTGAAGTCACTATGATGAAATACGTAGTAAGGGTACCCAGGTTTCATTCTAAGTTAGGTTATGTGTTTTGTTTGTTTGCTTGGTTGATTTTGGTGAGTTGTTTTGGTGACTTGATAGAGAAAGGCCTAACTAGTCCAAATGAATGAATGACATTCCATGGCTTACTTTGCATAGCACATTTTTTCTATGTGTGTGTATAGGCAGGCGAAAGGCCAGCTCAGGTGTTGCTCTAAAGGTGGTGTCCCTCGGGAGCCATGCACCTTGTTATTTGAAACAGTCACTCACTGGACCTGGGTTCACCCATTAGACAAGGCTGGTTGGCTAACAAGGCCACCTTGTCTCCATCCCCAGTGCTGTGATTATATTAGAGCTGCTACCTTTGGGAGTGCAGGTCCTCATGCTTGCTTGGCAAATTATCTTCATAAACTTGATAACAATTTTTTTGCTAAAGGTTGAAAGCTCTTGGTTTTCTGTTAACTCATTAACATTCCCTTAATTGAGAATGGAGAAAGATAGTTTCTAGACTGGAGAGGGAAGCGTGTAGGCCTGGGCAGATTATCTCCTTCATGCAGCAGTGCCCTTTGGCACCGTTTGATAACATTTCTATAAACTTGTTTTCTACATGGAGTAGTTAAAATACATGTTTCTGTATTTAAATTTAGATGATGGAAATCTAAGTATAATTAGGTGAAACTATAAAAGCTACAGTTTAGCCAGTAATCAGACACGAGACATTTACTTAACAGTACCATAGGTTGTGCGTAGGTTTAAATGTCATTCCAGAATTGCCAGATTAATTTTAATCACTTGAACGGCTTATTAGTCTGTGATCTCCTCTAGTTCAGCTGTCTTCATATGTGGGAAAATAAAAGTTTAATGGTTGGAGGTGCAGCTTAGCCGTAGAGTGCTTGCCTAGCTTATATGAAGCCCTAGGCTCACTTTAGAAGAAGAAACAGAAAAAAATTCCTTCAAACTTTGAAGTCAGGTAAACATTGTTTGGAACCAGAAGACAGAACACCTAAACCTGCTCATCCTGTGGTAGCGTAACAATGGGTTTGGGCGTAAAAAAGACTTTGTGATCATCGAAAGATTGGGAAGTAGGTATCAGTAAATAGATATGAAGTTCCAGGCTCCTCTACCAAAGTCTGACATTAGCTTTCTTTCTCCACAGTGTACTGGAGAGGTAGAGTGTGTGTATGGAGCCTCAAGAGGAAGGAGAGGAGGGATCCTAATAGTTCTTTGCCTTAGTATGATGTGTAGTGAAGAGCCTGCAGTGATGGCAGATGGTTTTTGTGTACACACACACACACACAAATCCCAGAGGAATATTTTTAGGGTTAGTTTCAGCTGTTCACCATTTCCAGAAATTATGGTTACATAACACTTGGCATACATAATACATGTTGCCTTGAACTGGGGGTGAGCACCAATTGTGACCTTTGTGACAGTATGCTATGTTAATGGCAGTCCATAATTTATAAGTGGTATTGCCAGTTTGAAGTAGTAAATACTTAGCTTTTAGCATATGGATTCATTTTGAATTGATGGTTTAGGCTGCAATCCAGATAATGAAAAAGATAACCATCTACAAAACATTGCTGTTCCCTAGTACAAGCTCATTGCTGGACTTGGGACCGAAATATGGTAAGTCACATGTGATCTGTAAAAAGGTACTCTGTAGTACCTCAAGAAACAGGCTTTTGGAAACATCCCCACTGATTTCCTTGCCCTTGGCTATCTGGCCCATTTAAAAAAAAGAGTGTGTTTGCTGTGAAATCAACCAGGGTTAGAAATCCAATTAAATCAGGTAGGTGTCTGAAATAATTTCAAAATAGAAGGAAAACCCTGGGAAGTAGCTTCTCTTTTACCTTTTATTAAACTTCACAGAGAGAAACTGAAACTATGTTTACTGTCGTAAGAAAAGAAAGGAAGATTGGGACTGTGGCAGATGAAGGCAGAAGCACGCCTTTTATAGAAGAAGTGATTTGGATGAGGCAGAATCTTTGAAGCAAAGTTTTATCTTGACACGTCAATTAGCTTCAAATTGAAAAAAAAATCTTAAGAGAGGTCCGGTTCTGTTGCAGATGTTGTTGCTTTTAAGCCTACAATTGAAATACACCAGACAAATAATTGCACAGGCCAAACTGAAGACATGGATAATAGATGACCACCTCTGCCAGTTATCCTAGAAGTTGTTTTGCTTTTTAATTCCTTACAAGTTGGCTGAATATTCAACACATACTAAAGAAGTTCTAAAATGAAGAGGAAGGAAGTTCTAAAAATGGAGAGGTCTAGAAGGCTCCTTACAAAAGGTAGGAGCAGTTTAATGCTAATCACCTTTTGCGAAATCTAGAATTTCAGATTTATGAGTTAGGCTCTCTGCGCGCTTTGTTCACTACACCTTGATAACTGCCCAGGCAGATGCTAATCCAGTTCACTCACCCCTGAAGAACCAATGCAGGGGTCTGGAGAGATGGCTCAGTGGTTCAGAGCACTGGCTGCTCTGCCAGAGAACCCAGGGTCAACTCCCAGCGCTCACCTGGCAATTTACAACTATCTATAACTCCAGGTCCAGAGGATCTGACACCCTCTTCTGGCCTCTATCACCAGGCATACACGTGTTACATAGACCTAATACCCCTAACATAATGGAAGACCCACTGGAAGCTGGGCATGGCAGTGCACATCTGCACTTGGGAGGTGGGGACAGGAGACTCTAAAAGTTCAAGGCCAGTTTTGGCTATATAGTGAGTTTGGGTCTGCCTGGGCTACATGTAATTTTCTGTCTCAAAAAAAAAAAAAACCTTAAAGAATTAAGTATCTGTACATGTGTAGATCTAATAATGAGTACAACTGAGATTTGGAATTAGGCAGACTAATAATTTGGCCCACTAACCACGAAACTACTATCTATCACTCCAGGAACTAAAAGAAGAGTCAACCTTTAAAATATTTTTGGTGAGTTGAGACTTGCGAAAGAGAGCTTACACACCTTGTTACTATTTGAGGACAAGAAAGGAAATCTGATACTTTGATTACAGGAAAAGGAGACTGAAGTGTGGCTGGAAAGCTTAGTGTACTTGAGGTTGTTTGATGAAGAAGGTCTCCAGCTATCCCTACCAGAGGTGAGTATAAGCAACAGTTCTTTCAATGCCAGTGGGTGCCAAGGGACAGACACATTTGGGCGCAGGAAACGTCTTGGATGGAGAATTCCAGCGCCGCCCATGGTGCAGGGTTGTATCTTGTTTATCTTAACAGGTGCAGGCCTTACCTGTCTCTTCCTCTGGCGGCTTCTTGGAGGATCCAGAAAGCAGCAAATTGCTCTCCCTGCGCCCTAGTCCTCTGAGCTCAGGTTGGAGCGCGGAGAAGGTTCTCTCCGCAGTGGCACTAGCCTCCCACAATCCTGCTCCTGCCTCGCCAGGCCGGCGACTACGCAGGTCCAGCGGGGCCAGGGGCGGGACCGAAGGGGGTGGGGCGTCTTGGTTAGGGGCGGGGTCTAGGCGGAGGGGCGAGGCCTCCCGCTGCTCGCGCGCGCCTCCGAGGCTCGCTCTGTCGCGCCGGCCGGGCGTCTCTGTAAATCCTTGGCCGCCAATGGGGGAGGTGGAGCCCGTGCCCGCGGGCCCGCTGGAGCCCCCGGAGCCACCTGAAGCGGCGGCGCCTCGCCGGCCCGGAGGGATTCGGGTCCTAAAGGTGAGGCGGCAGGAGGAGGAAGGAAGCGAGAGGGCCGTGGCCGCCTTCGCTAAGCTGCCCGAGGCGGCGGGCGCCCCCCGCCCTACGTCCCTGGGCCGCTTGCACTTGGCCGGGCCGCCGCGGGCCTGCTGTGGGCCTCCGTGCCGCGCCCCCGCCCTGGCCTCGGCCGCCTGGGTTCCCGGCGCTGTCCATCCCTGACCGCCTCCCAGCAGGCCCACGCCTTCGGGCAGCCGCTGCCCCCACCCTCCCTCCTCCCCACATCCCCGGGACCGCCGTCTCCTCGCTGGGCCTAGCCCGGGGCCCTGGGACGGGTTCCGGGGGGCTCCGAGAGCGGGCCGTGCCTGGCGGGAGTCAGGCGGCGAGTACGCAGGGCTCGGCGGACACCTGAAGACATCACCCCAGCTGGAGGATGGCGGCGGCGATTGGCCAGGCGCCGCGGTGTGCGCGGGCTGCGCCGGCGGGAGCGGCCACGCTGCCCTCGGGACTGACTACCGGAATTCCGAACCGGCTCTCGGCTCCAAAACGCGACACCCCGCGCTTCCCGCTCGGGGACAGTCCCGGAGGATCTGCTGCCTGACGACCCGCTGGGCGTGTTGCACGGGTTGGGGGTGGGGTGGGGTGGAGGAGCAGAGCCCGAAGGGGCACTCCTGCTTGGCTGACAATCCGGGGAGAAGGCAGTGGGGGAGCCGTTATGCAACAGGCAGCTAAGCGGGGCTTTTTGGTAGAATCAGGGGAGTAGGAGGATAGGAAAACAGATGCAGGGGAAAGGGGAGTGGAGCCTTGAAGGTGAGTGATGTCAAGAAGTTTCTATGCAGGAAGAATGCAGAAGGTGAGGTGAGGTCAGCAGAGATAGTTAAAGGGTGGCTAACTGGGTGGAGTTCTCTACTAACCTCTGAAATTGTGCAGAGAAATTTTTTCTGTAGGTTTAGTATATAAACGAAGTGGGATGGTGGAATGGAATTCCTCTAGAGTTCTAGAAGAGCAATTGGCAGGATTTAAAACTTGCCAAAGAAGAAGGGGAAGAAAATTGAGATTTAATGTCTTTCGAAAACAGTCTGCCAAACATCGAAGATGATTAATGTTAAAAGCAAGCATTAAGTAATAAAATGAGATTGTTGTTGAGTAATATTTCCTTTTATTAAGATTATTAGTAAAGTAGCACAAAGATGGGTACAGCAGAAAATTCTGTTTGTTGTACTTAGTGAATTCATAAAACCAATACTGAAATCTTATTTTCTAGCACCTCCCAGTTTTAATGCATAGTTTACTTTAGACTACTTCACAACTGTTACCCACACTGGAATTTACTTAAGCATAAATCGAAGTGTAATTATTCAAAGTCTTCTGGATATTTAAAACGATCGAAAATGACAAACTGTAAATTGTGAGTGGATTCAATAAGGACAAAAGCTCTGCAGGCCTAGCTTATGAGGAAATAGTTTTGAGAGTTATCAAATGTCTTTTGGTATGCAAAAGATGGGCAGTTTTTAAAAACCTTTTTCTTGTAACTTTTTTTTTTTTGGTTATGTTGAAGTGGCAAATTACATGAATGAAAATCTATATTGGAAGACTGTCTTTCCATTTTGGGATCATTAGAAAGATTTCAGTGATCAGTCAGCCTTGATTTTTGGTTAGTACTGAGCTCTTGCCATGAAAGTCTTTCTGAAGACCTTTCTAGCCTTGCTTTCCTGTGGTGGTTAACACTAGTCCTTGTAATTAAGCGGATGACCGTGGGAACAGACCTTGTGTGTTCCACAAGCAGAAGTTCTCTGGAGTTGCTGGGTGGTTCATTCTCTCAGGTGTAGCCTATAAAGAGTACAGAGGTGAGCAGAAGACTTGCTGAACCTTGAAGAATGCCATGTTTGCCCACAGGTTTTTCTCTAGAGATGTTTGTAAAGACTTCTCTAGCCTAGGGGTCTGGCTCTGGGTTAGGAGTGCCACTCAGTGTACAAGACTCTGGTTTTATTCCTCAGCTCAAGCATCAAAATACTTACAAAAAGGTGGTGTATGCCTTAGCACTTGGGAAGCAGAGGCAGGCAGATCTCTTGAGTTCAAGGCCAGCCTGGTCTACAGAGTTCCACGACAGCCAGGGAAAAACAAAACAAACAAAGATGTTTTATCCCTTTATACTTACATTCAAATCATGAACATTATTCTCAAGTTTTCATAAAAAGTTCTTCATAGAAAGCCTGACATAACTGAGCCAACATAATTTATTCGGACTACGTCAAGGACCATAGAACACTGGAACATTTTATTCTAAATACACTCCTAAGCCAAGAAGGCTCTGGGCTCATACCTGTGGCCTCAGCTCTTTAGAAGGCTAACATGAGATCATACTAAAAGCCTCAGGGTCTAAGGCCAGTCTGAGAAACATAGAGTGTATGTCGAAGTTCTAAAACTTTCTCGAGCTACTGAATCAAGCTCAAAAGGTTTTCAAATGTTTTCTTTGATTTTGAGATTATGGTTTAGTTTAATCAGTCAGGAGATGATAGGAAGTTACAGCCAATCTAGTTTGTGAATATTGTTTTTTCTTTAAGAATAATTTTATATATTTATCGAAATATATGTTTCTGAAATTATGTTTATGTGCATGTTTGTGTGCATGTGTATGGAGGCCAGGGGTAGATGGTCAGATGTCTTTCTCTGTTGTTCTTCACCTTTTTTTGTTTGAGACAGGCTTTCTTACCGAAGCACCAACTCTACCAGACTGGCTCCCTAGTAAGCTTTTGGATCTCCATCTTCCAACACTGGGGTTACCTGTATTTACTGCGACATCCTGATTTTACTTATGTGTAGTGAATTGAACTCAGATCCTGTGCGTCCATGCCAAGCACATTACTGAATGAGCTATCTATCTGCTCAGCCTTGACCGTTTTGTAGCCCTGACCAGTCTGGAACTTGCTATATATTCCATATTGATCTAGAACTTGCAGCAGTCCTCCTGCCTTTGCTTCCTGAATGCTATATGGGTCCTAAACAACCAATTCCAAAACATTTTTAATGAGCTGAAATGTTCTTCCTCTCCCTATTGTCATATTCTTTCTGGTCCCTTAGAAATACTTCATAATGTGATACTGTTTAAAGCTGTTATTATTTTAAATCTTGAAGGCAGAAACATCTGCCTTAAAGTAGTCTACGTTCTGATGGATTGGCAAGGCCAGAGCATGAGACTTAGGATTAGTAATTATGGTTTACTACCTTCGAGCTGATCATAGTCCTCATATATTATCTTTATTCTTAGAATTAAACATATTAAACACAAATGGTGGCTACTCAGTTCATGGTCTACATTAAAACATTTGGCTTTGTAGACAGATTTTAATATTTAAAAATTTTTAGGTTTATACTATCTTATTGGCTGAGTGTTTTACTTGTATGTGTATATGTGCACTATATGCATGCTGGTGCCTGTGGAAGTCAGAAGAAGACTTTAGGTTTCCTGTTTTATGGATGGTTATGAGCTACTGTGTGGGTGCTGAAAATTGAACTTGGGTCCTCTGCAAGAGCATCAGGGGCTTTAACTGCTGAGCTCTCTCTCCACTGACCTTTAAATGGTCTTTGTACATGTGTTTGATGTGGTTGGTGTGTGGTTGTAATCGTATTCCCTTTTGGATAAGTTTGTGATAACAGCTTTTATAAAAGTAAAGGAGAAAGCAAACTGTCCTCAAAGGAGCAGCCTGAAGCAAGCTAACTCTGAGAAGTCAAAGGCTTCCTGGAGGACGGTATCCCTGCGGCACTGACCGCTAAGAGGTTCTTTCCAGCAGTCCCTCATGAGTTAGGCAGTGGAGCAAGACATTCCTGAGAAGAAGGAAGCGCTAGGTAATTTAGCAGTGGCTAATAATAGCCCAATAGTCTATCTTTGTTATTGTTGCTATATGTACGGCTTTGCTTTGCTTGTTTTCAAGGCCTGTAAATGGTTATTGGTGAGGTGCAGGTAAACCATATCTACTAGGGTTCTCTAACTCCTCAGTAGTTTTACTTCAAAGAGTCTAGAGTATAGAATTATAGATACACAGATCTTGAGAAGACCAACAAACATGTGTGTTTTTTTTTTTTTAAATTTAATTTTATTTTATTTTTTTAATTTACATTCCAAATCACTTCCCCTTTCCCGTTTCCTCCCTCCCCGAAAGTCCCATAAGCCCCCTTCCCTCCCTCTTTTCTCCGTTCAACCCCCTCTCATTAACATGTGTGTTTTGATAACATAAAGTTCTTTACAAAATATATAATCTTAGAGGAATACATGTGCACAGTTAACAAGTAGATGCTGGGTATGGTGGCACCCACTGTAATCCCTGTGCTTGGGAGAGGGAGTTAGCCAGATAGAGTCAAGGCTGGCCTCACCTACAGAGTGATTTTGAGACCAACATGGGGTACATAAGCTCTCATCTCAAACAGTTTCTTGGAATAAAATTTATAATACTTCTGGATCTTTCTGGACTTTTTCTAAGACCATGAAGGACAGTGAGCCATTAGGTGACCTGCTAACTCATTGTATTTTTATTGTTCTTCTTGCAGCAGGACTTCACTTTGTAGGTCTGTCTGGCCTCAAACTTGCAGCAATCTTTCTGCCTTAGTCTCTCGAGTTCTGAGAGCACAGATGTGTGTGTCAATCTCAGTGGTGTGCAGATTGTGTCTGCGTATTCGTCCTTTCTACTTTAGTGTAGGATGCAGAGCCTCTTTGCATAAATGTTACTCTACCACGTAGAATACTGGCCAGAGAGACCTGTTAGTCTTTATCAGAGGTTAGGAAATAAGGATTTTTCAAAATAAGCTGCTGGTTAGCTATTCTGTGGTTACAGTTTCTTAGTGGTACAAACGTGATGGCACTTGTGTGTTTGAGATAAGCACTTGAAAGTCCTTTACTGATTCAAGAGATTAAGCTGAGATTGCACTTGGAGGAAAAGTGCATTTGGCTAGAAAAGGCCTCATTTCCACCTGTGTCAGGGCTATATTTGTATGAGTTTGAATAATTCTAAGAACTTGAAGAGCTGCAGAAAGATCAGTTTAGGGCTGAAAGTGTCAATCACTTGTGGAGTGTTTATCTGGTATGCTAGGGCTGTGTTCAACCCACAGGACTGTTTTTTCAAAAGCCAATTTACCTGTGTATCCTAAATTTTAAAAGTAAGGACATTCATCTTGTTTTAAGTTCACCACATGTGGGACTGCCTGCTTACTTACCCTTGCTTTTACTGTTTACTAATTTTGATGTAGCCTACATTGGTCTTGAACTTCATCCTCTCGCCTCCAACTCTGGCCTCCATCATCTGGGATTACAGACATGTGTTTCTATGCCTGGCTTGGTTTAGTTGTTCTTAAGTATCTGCCTTCTGTCAAACTAATATTTTCTTTTTATGTATTTCTGTTTTCTAATGAGGAATACTAGTGAAAATGGTTTTATTTATTTTGGTTTTGTAGATAAAAATTATTTGGTGTTTTACAAAAATTGAGACTTTCTTTTTAAGTTTATTCAGTTCCTTGTCATAGCTATTTAGTGAAGCTAAAGTTCAGATTAGGTGTCAATTCCCGTGGTGATAAATGGGATTTGCATCTGTGTATGTGACATTATACATTAAAAACACTCTCCAGGGTCTTTGGTGAAGGGAGTGAGAGTCAAAGGATTGCATTCATGGCCAAGCATGTGTAGTAGAGTCTACTCAAGGTGAAGATATTCTGTTGAGAGCAGGATCCTTGATGCTAGGCATTGTGGGAGCTGTGGAAGGTTCCAGAGTGAGCCCTGCGTTTGAGTAGGGCTTTGGAGGGCAAGTATGTGGATAAGTTGGAGAAGATGTTTTAGACATGCCACAGAGTAGTGGAATGGTTAATGTGCCAAGGGACACAGATGGTTAGAGAGGAACGAAACATGGCAAAGGGCAGTGGGAAATCAGTGGACATTTCTTTTTTGTTGAATAGAAATGGACCATCGTGAAAACAGCAGGCAAATGGTGACTTTTAGAAACGATTTGTTGTTGTTTCTCTTTCTGTTTGTTTTGAAACAGTCTCAGTATGTAGCCCAGGCCAGCCTGGGCCTCGCTTCCGTGGGCTAAGGTTGTCCTCACACTCCAGATGCTCTCCTTGCTCTTCGGCCTGACTGCTAGATCATAGGCGTGCCTCACCTTGTCAGGCTAGACATTTGTTTATGTTGGTTCTTAACAGTTGTTTTGCTTTATGGTAGCTTGACTTCACAGTGCGTACGTGAACTTCACATCCTGTGGCTATAAAATGCCAGCAGTAGTTATTTTGAAGTGTGCCAGGAGTAGGACAGATACTGTGTTATAGGATTGCGCTGAGTGCTCTCTGTGTGTTTGCACTGTGAGGTCTGGTTATTGCCAGGTTACAGAGTGGAGGTTGTTATTCAGTGACTAATTTGTGTGAAAGGCTTAGTTTATATGTATCAGATTCTATTTGAAATGTGAATTAGTAATTATTATTTTTATTTTTTTACTACTAACCCTTTGTAAATAAATAAAAACATCAGACACTAACATTAACCAGACCCAAAGACTGTACAAATTAATGAATTTATATATAGTTAGAATTGGCATACAAAACAGAAACTTGAAACTTCACATTAAATTTGACACTTTTAGTATTAAATTTATTTATTGTATGTACTTATCCACCACCAAGACCCCCCCAAGAAACTATTGACAGAATTAGAACTAGAAAAACATTTATCTTTACATGTATAAACTTGTATCCATTAGCAGCATTCACTCAGTATATTCTCTTGTTCTCTTTTCTTTGTTATAACATTTGCTGGCATACACACATACATGATTGACTACTGTTCTGTTCTTTAGAATAATGGTGTGTGAGTTACGCTTGCATTGCTAGGACTGGGTAGCCGAGAGAAGCAGCTTAAGTGGGGAGAGGTTTATTTTGGCTCACAGTTTTAGAGGGTCTGAAGGCATCAGGATGGGGAAGGCTGTTTATGCCTACTGGATGTTGAATCAGGAGGTACAAAGCACCTTAGAAGGAAGGGGTGGCCTATAATCTTCAAAGACCCATCCCAGTAAGCTGCCACTTCAGCTTAGTCCCTGCCTCCTAAAGGTTCCCCAACTTCCCTGAATAGCAGACCAGCTGGGGAGTCAGCTCGCTCGCTTTCTCTCTCTCTCTCTCTCTCTCTCTCTCTCTCTCTCTCTCTCTCTCTGTGTGTGTTTAAGGCAGGGTCTCACTATGTAGTGCTGGTTTGCCTGGAAGTTTTGCAGACCAGGCAGGCCTTGAACTCAGATCTGCTCGCATTTCCCTTTGAATTCTGGGAATAATGGTGTGTGTTCTTATGGCTAGCCAGAAACAAGCCTTTGAAAGTTTGCCCTGGGATAGTTCAGATTCAGCCCATAACAGATCTGAACTAATAAGTCAAAATGTTGAAAATTTGCCCAAGGCAGGTAGCATATCCATGTTTTGTTAGCACGTTCCTGAAGACAAAACGGGGTCAAATGGGATGGTAGAGGGAGGCCTAAAGGACAGTGTTGTAGGGTTCTCTAAAGGGACAGAGCTAATACAGCTGATATTAAAGGGACTTCCAGGATATAGTGCAGATAGTTCAACAAAAGCCATCTCATAACAAAAGGCTGAGAATGTGGTAGTTGTTGAACCCATGGGACTAGATGTCTCAGTAGTCCAAATCTAGTGCTAGAGTCTGGGGAGGTTCTTGAAAAACTGCTGGTTCTCAGTCTGTGTTGGAATCTTGAAGAAGCTGGATTTAATACCAGTTACAGTAACAGGATAGACAAACTTGCCAGCAAAGTGAGGGCAGGCAGGCAAGAGCAAAGCTTCCTTCTTTGTGTCCTTTAATGTGAGCTGCCAATAGGTGTGGCCCAGGTGTAGGGTGAATGTTCCTGCTTCAGTAATCTGTTTAAGAAGATCCCTTTCTCACTGGTGCGCTGCAGTGTGGGTCTAGTTGATTCTAGATGTTGCCAAGTTGACAATCAAAATCAGCTACCACCGAGGGGACGCTTGGCCAGCTTTGAGTATAAGGACTGACCTGTAATTCAGACAAATGTACTTGTTAATGATTTCTTTCTCTTGGTATCTTTTAGAGAAATATGAAACACAATGGGAGCAGAAATTGTTTGAATAGAAGAAGTAGGTTTGGTTCTCGAGAAAGAGACTGGCTAAGAGAAGATGTGAAGAGAGGCTGTGTTTACCTTTATGGAGCAGACACGACCACTGCCACTACAACCACCACCTCCTCCTCCACATCCTCCTCCTCTGATTTACATCTTGTCCTTTGCACAGTAGAGACACCAGCATCAGAAATATGTGCTGGAGAGGGAAGAGAAAGTCTGTATCTACAGCTTCATGGAGATCTGGTCAGGTGAGGCCTAGAGGTTTTCTTCTTGTTGATGTTTTGTTTTGAGTCAAGAGTTGCCCTCATGCATTAGTGTGGTCTCAAACTCACAATTCTGCTTCCGTCTCTTAAGTGCTAGGATTATAGGCAGGCACTACTCTACTGAGCCGAGGTCTGAGTCTTAACACTGATTCTACTGTGATATTAGTAACTTGTCTATCTGATTGGAAGTGGGCTTGAGGATTATAATCACATTTTGTAAGTAATGGTGATTTTAGAGTCAGTGGGCTTGAAAAAGATTTGTCCTTGGAATAATTAATGTTTTTAAAAATTACTGTTTTGTATGTAGTGTGTCCACATATTTATGTATGTGCCTGTAGGTCAGAGTTTGATGTCAAGTGTCTTCCTCTATTGCTTCTTAAAGGTTTATTTTGAACTATGTTTAGATGTGTGTGTGTGTGTGTGTGTATGCGCGCACATGCATCCAGGTATGTGCATGTGAGCTGTCTGACTTGTGTGGTGGGAACCTAACTCAGGTCCTCTGGACCAGCAGCAAGTGTTCCTAACTGCTAAGCTATCTCTCTAGCCCTGTATTTTGAAGTAGCTCCTGAATCGGACTGACCATTCAGTGAGCCCTGGGTCTCTGCCAGTCTCTGCGTCTAGTGCTAGTGTTAAAGGCATGCCTCAGTCATTACACCCGGCCTGTGTGTGGGTGCTGGGGTCCAAACTCAGGCCTTCCTGCTTACATGGCTGATACTTTACTGACTGAGCATCTTCCCAGTCAGTCTCTTTATGATTCTCAATCTAAAAACTATATTGAAGGAAACTTTGATAGTTCTTCTATTTGGAATACATTGTAGGTCCTATATACAAATTTAAAGATTTAAAAAGTTACATTTTCGGGAATTGTAGAACATAGTTGAAGTATACAAAAGGGTACAGAGTGAGAAATAAGTCCTTCTCTGTCCACCATTCTGGAGCTAGCTACACCTTTTCATAAAGACAGTTGCTATTATGTTTCTTACATACACATGCTTATACCTCCATGTTCACATCTTAAAAGCAACACATTGTTGACTTACTATCTCTGAGAGATATCGCCATATCCATATTTATATAAATAGCATGTACTTAATATCTACATGACTATTCCACTTTATGGGTCACCATAATTTTTAGCTAATTTCCCTAATCTTTCATTATGGATATTAGCCTGCTACCAGTTGTTAGCACAGCAAACAGTGCCACAGCTGAATTCCTCTGTATCTGCTATCTCACAAGAGGTGTTTCTCGGAGGGTAAGCCCCTAGAAGTACAGTTATCCTTGGTCAAAGGAATATGACCATTTATAATTTTGGTAGATATTTTCAACTCCTTAATACAGGTTATATTCCCATCTAAAATAGAAAAATACAGGGCTAGAGAGATGGTTCAGCAGCTAAGAACACCTAGCTGCCTTTCCAGAGGATCTAGGTTCAGTTCCTAGCACCTACATGGTGGTTCTCAAATATCTGTAACTGCAGTCTCGGGGGACTCAGCATCTTCTGGCCTCCTTGAGCATCAGGCATGCACATGGTGTACAGACTTACATGCAGGCAAAATATCCATATATGAAAATAAATCCTTATTTTTTTAATTAAAAAATCCCAGAAATAAAATATATCCATTTATTCTTTACTTTCTACAAAACGTTAGTGTTAAGTTTTATATGTAAGCGTAGATGCAGTACTCATGCATGAGCTGAGCCTGCTTATAAAAGGCAAGCAGTTATTTGTTTGTTTGTTCATTTATTTACTTACGTTTCTGGATTTAAACCCAAGGCCTCAACTGTATTAGACAAGCACTGTGCACTGAACTATGCTTCTAGGCTTTGTTGGCAGTTTTAAAATAAGAGACCCCTGAAGTCAGCTTTCCAAAGACAATCCTTTTCCAACCATACTAGAAGTTGAATAGGATTCTGTCTTTTCCTCCCAAGTGCTCGGGATCACAGATGTATACCACCACACCAGACTTAAATAGGCGTTTTGCTATTCTGTTTTAATATTTATTTTACTTAATGTGTGAAGTTGAGCATATTTGCACAGGCTTAAAAGCAATTTGTGTCTTAAATTTTTTATATAAATATAAAGACAAATATTCTTTGTCTTAGGGTTTCTATTGCTGTGAAGGAACACCACGACATAGCAACTCTTATAAAGGAAAACATTAATTGGGGCTGGCTTACAGGTTCAGAGGTTCAGTCCATTATTGTCATGGCAGGAAACATGACAGCACACAGGCAGACATAGTGCTAGAGAGGTAGCTGAGATTTCTACATCTGGATGGGCAGGCAGGAAGAATGAATGAGCCACTGGGCCTGGCTTGAGGTTCAGAGAACTCAATGCCACTCCCCAGTGACTTCCAACAAGTCCACACCTCCTAGTTGTACCACTCTTTGTGGACCTGTGGGGGTCATTTTCATTCAGACTACTACATTCCACTTCCTGGCTCCATAGACTTGTAGCCATATCATAGTCCAACTTCAGAAGTCCCCATAGTCTATCACAGTGTCAGCAGTGTTTAAAAGTCCAAAGTTCAAAGTTTCTTCTGAGATTCATGCAGTCTCTTAACTGTGATCCCTATAAAGTCAAAATAAAAAGGCAGAACACATACTTCCAGCATATAATGGCACAGGGACATTCATGTATTACCATCCCAAAAGGGGGGAAATGGAATATAATGAGGAAATACTGGACCAGAGCCAGACCAAAAACCAGCTGGGCAAACCCCAAACTACATCTCCATGTCTGATGTCAAAGTGCCCTTTAGATCTTCAACTCCTTTTAGCTTGGTTGGCTGCAGCACACTTCCTTCTCTTGGGCTGGTTCCACTCCCTGTTAGCACCCTCCTGGGCAGGTGTCCCACAACTCCAGCATCTCCAACACTTTGTGTTCTCCATGGCCATCCAGACTTTACCTTCATTGCTTCACACTGTGGCCTCTTTAGGCCTTCATGCAGGTGGACCCCTGACATAGGCCTGGCCTCTGCTGCTTTCCTTAGTTGTGGACGGAGGTTCCATAACCCCTTTCTTCTGTCCTTGACGCTAAATTGAGAACCACGTGGCCAAAGCTGCCACGTTGTGCTACTTGCTGGGGCTGGAACGTGGCCCACTTGTTCAATTGCGTCTTCACCGGCTTTCTGTCGTCCTTCACTGCTTAAGCCTGGCTGTTCTGGAGCCCAGTCCAGAGCCCATACTGGATTGAACGTAGAGATCTGCCAGCCTCTGCCTTCTGAATGCTGGGATTGTATGTGTGCACCACAGTGCCTGGCCCTAAGCTTTTCTTTAATTCCACTTTACTTTCCTTTAATTCCTTCACAGGATTGGAAGCTTAGCTGGGTGGACTCTTGTCCTGACATTAGCACTACCTTTATTCCGTTTGGCATCAGACTTTTCTTTAATATGTTTATCGCCTTGAACACAGAACTTGTCTCCGTTCCACTTTCTGGTGTCCCCTCTCCCCTCAAACTGTACATTTTGTATTTTCTTGCTCAGCTCACTCCTTTTCATTTTAGATCTGCATAAGAGTGAACACTAACAACCATACAACAGAGTCAATACTAGGCTGTCTTGAGAGTTTTCTCTGTCAGTGCAATTAATCCAAAACTCTTCAATTTAGTCTGAAGTAGATTCTTCAGACAAAGGCAAAAAGCAGCCACATTCTTTGCCAAAATATTATGAGAACAGTCTGTAGGCCACACACTACAATTCTTCTCTGAAACATCTTGAGTTGGGCCCCTATAGTTCAAATCACCCCCTGCATCACTGCTTGCATGTACCTACTAGTATGGCTCATAAAGCCTCACTTAAAAGTGTTCACCATCTTTTTAAATCTAAAATTCCAAAGTCTACATTTCTCCAAACAAAAGCATGATCCAGCCTATCACGACAATACCCCAGTTCTCCTGGTACCAGCTTCTGTCTTAGGGTTTCTATTGCTGTGAAGAGACACCATGATCACAGCAACTCTTATAAAGAAGAACATATTAATTTGGGCTGGCTTATAGGTTCAGAGGTTCAGTCCATTATTGTCTTGGCAGGAAGCATGACAGCACACAGGCAGACATAGTGCTAAAGAGGTAGCTGAGATTTCTGCATCTGGATGGGCAGGCAGCAGGAAGAACGAATGAGCCTCTGGGCCTGACTTGTGGGTGCGGTTAATTCTTCCAGCAAGACCACACTTCCTAGTAGCACCACTCCTTATGGGCCTATGGGGATCAATTTCAAACCACCACAGTCTTACAGTATCTCTATTTCAATGTTAAAAACATAAAATTAGTTCTTTAAATGCTTCAGTATATGTTTCTGTCCTTTTCAGTAGTAAACAGAGACCGAAGTCCAAGCTGTGGATTCAGCATTGTTGAAGTGTGTACATGAAGGAGTTTCTTACACTTTAGAGGTGTGGTAAGAATAGTAACACCTTTAGCTGAGTCCAAAGCTGATGCCTTTAAAAGTGTGAACTGAGGTTTACTGGGATTCTTTTTAGGAGCTAGAGGAAATCCTGAAAAAGTAGATTAGCATTTGAATGTTTTCCCTGTTCCCAAGTTAACTACATTTCCTAAATCCTTTTGTATAATAAAAAGGATCAGAGGGGGTGATCCTTCGGCTCTTCTAAATCTTAATGCGAACCTGATCTAATTTTATCAGGTGGAAAGCCTTGACCTAGATTACAGCTGGCAGTGATTGACGGTGTGCACTTGTTTAAGCAGATGTCTTATTCATTTACCAATGTTCGCATTAGAAGATGCCAGGAATGAGAAGAAATACACTCTCCGTACTTTGTTCCCACTAGTTGTGTAATTAGTTAAGAATTCAAATGTGATATAGTTTATTAACATGAGAATGTAAACTGTAATTAAAGTGGAAAGTTTACTTCTGGTTAGCCCTGTAGCTTTGATAATTAATAGTGAAATAGCTTTTTAAAGATATAATTTATTAGAAAATATTTAAAAGTGTTGAACTTTAGATGAATATAACAGGTGTGCTTTCATTACTGGAGGAAGAGCTCAAGACCTTACACATCTAAGGAAGAGAAAGGCTGCCTGGGCTCAACTACTCCGGGAGCTTATTTGCAGTGGTCAGACCCTTAGTATAGTTCCCATTTTTCTCATCACATCTTCACAAGAACTTTGGGGTTGTCTTTTTCCTTTTATGTGAGGAGAATTGATGCTATGAGAGAGTCCAATGACCAGTCCAAGGTTAGGCAGAGATTGCTGGGTAATTGATGGGCCTGATTCACATTCAAGGACTTCCTTCTGAGTAAAGATCTTAGAGGAGAGGAGCTGGCACAGAAACTCTTATTACTCAGTTTTACTGCCTAGTCAGGTCTGCTTCCAGATTTGTAAGATTTCTTACTTAGTTGTTAATGGCTTGAGTTTAGTCTTCTATTATCTGATCAGAGGAGTAGGTCCTTTCTGCAGAATAGCCCTTTGTAAGGTAGTTGATAATTGCTGAAGCAGTGTTGTTTTTGAGAACCTTTCTTGATGATTACTAAAGTGTTCTGTGTGCTTATTGAAGAAATTTTGGAAAATAAAAAAGCATATTCACCATGTATGCTTTATATAGATTACCTTATTAAATCCAAAGAGTCTTGTGAAGTAAATTGTTTCCATTGTATAGGCACAGTAAGAGATATAAGAGGGAATACTCTGACCTAAGAGTAATCAGCTAGAAAGTGGTTGAGCTAGAGCTTGAGCGCTGGTCTTCTAATACAAGATCCCAGCCTCACAACTTATATTGGTGACTTTTTTTCACTAGATATTTTACAAGTACACATACACCTTTTAATAATTATATATTTGAGCATATATCATATATTCATTTTATATCCTTATAATTCCTTTAGTATAAGATCATCTTAATTTTATTGTGTTATTAAAGCTTTGGCTTTAGATACCAGTTTTAATAGTAACAGATTATGCTATCTTATAGGTATATTATAAGTTGTTTAAAAATTGAGTGTTGGGGGCCAGGGAGATGATTCAGCATGTAAAGGCCCTTGTTGCCAAACCAGACAAGTTGGATCCCTAGGCTTCATTCACATAGTGGACATGCATACCATGGTGTGTGTATGTGTATACATACACACTAAATATAAAACTTTTTTTTATTTTGAGAACAAAGTTAGATATGTTGATATACATCTGTCATCCCAGTACTTGGGAGGTTGAGGCAGGAGGATGAGAGTTCCTGGTCATCCCTCAGCTACATATGACGTTGGAGGCCAGCCTAGACTCTCTGAGACCTTATCTCCAAAACTGAAAAAGGAATTGAGACTTAATATACTTAAATTGGATTATAGAATGAAAAAGTATGGTTCAAATCCTGTCCCTGACAATTTACTATGCAAGTTCATAATGTTCTGTGCCTTATGGATTTGTGCAATGGAGAAGATTTTCATTGTTTATCATAAGGATTAAATCCATTGTATCTGATATGAAAAGTAATGAGTTACTACTTGTAAGTAACACTTAGTAAACTGTCCACCCAGGAACCTTGTAAAAGTATAGATTCTGGCTGAGTGGTGGTAATGCATACCTTTAATCCCAGCACTTGGCAGAAGTAGGTAGATTTCTATGAGTTGGAGGCTAGCCTGGTCTTAGATTGAGTTCCAGGTCAGCCAAAGCTACACAGAAACACCTGTTTTGAAAATTCAAAATAAATAAATAAATAAATAAATAAAATGCAGATCTGATTCAGAATATTACAATAGCCTGAGATCATAATTCTGATTTGTCTCATTGATGGTTTTTGTCAGATAGGGTTTTGCTATGTAGTCCCAGTTGGCCAGGTACTTTTCTGTGTAGCTCATTGTGGCTTTGAACTCCCAACAGACCTCCTGTTTCAACCTGGCCTTCTGAGTGCTGGGATTACAGGTATTCATCACCACACATGACTTTTGAGATAGTAGCCCTACTAAGCTCCTATGTAATACACAGCACTCTAAGTATCAGTGAAGTAAAGCACTTAGAATGCTGTCTGGCACTACCTAATAAGCATTCATACATTCCACCTCACCTAGGGCTATATGTGTGGTAAGCATGTGCTCAGCCATTGAGCTATTTTCCCAGCCTAGTGCTTAGTAAATATTCCTTATGTGGGTTGTTTCAAATCATTCAACTCTTAAAAATAGTATTGTGTTCATTAAACCACTGCATGTAATCCTGGCTAGGTCCTGGAAATCTGTTTTCTCTAAATTATTCCTTCTTTCCTTTTAAGTTCTATTTATTTGTTCATTTGTGTCTTTTACCATTTTCTTTTCCAATTAGGGGTTTGTGTGGTAGTTTGAATAAGAATGGCCTTTATTGGCTCATGTATTTGAATGCTTAGTCACCAGAGAGTGATCCTATTTAAAAGGATTAGAAGGATTAGGAGGTGTGGCCTTGTTGGAAGAAGTGTGTTCCTGGGAGTGGGCTTTGAAGTTTCAAAAGCACACTCCCTCTCTGCCCAGAGTCTCTCTGCCTAAGGATCAAACTGTAGCTCTTAGCTAATGCTCTAGCACCTGCTTGCATGCCACCTTGTCTCCACCATGATGACAATGGACTAAACCTCTGAAACTGTAAGCTAGCTCCCAACTAAATGCTTTCTTTTATAAGAAAATGCCTTGGTCATGGTGTCTCTTCACAGTAAAAGAACAATGACTAAGACAGCTTGTGACTCAGTTATTCTAGAAGGGTTACAAACATGGAATTGTAGCACTTGAAGGAACCTTTGAGAGATCTTCTACTAGTGAAGTAAACAAGTGTATACAACCCAACAGCATCCTCATATCCATTGTGTGTTGGGGCAGGGGTTCTTGGTTGTGTCAACTGCTGGGATGTTATCCAGCATTTAGGGGGCAAGAGAAAGAAAAGCTTAGTATCTCAAATGTGTGGCACAGCAAATTATCCTGTCTCCAAAGCCAGGAACTTCCCACCAGGAGTCACTGAGGCCACTTATTTCCTTTTGTTTTATAAATGTGGAAGAAACCCAGAGAATTGGTTGGATCATGTTCCTGTAGTTGATTGGGAAAAAATATTTTCATCTCAGTGTGTTCTTTACCTTGTACTGTTTGGCCGTGTCTTTTTCTGTTGAGCTGTTTAAGTAGCAACTGACTCATCACAAAGCTTATTGTAATCACTCCCTTCAGGCTGAAGAGTTGTAATAAGATCATACATAATAAAAACAAATTGCCCTTTGACTCACTGTCATATATCTGCTTTTGTTCTTAGTGACCAAAATGACTAAGATGTTAAGTGTTTAATAGCCATCTTTTAAGGTAAGCTCTGAGAGCTGATAGGCTGTTTATAGCAGAAGATAACACTAGAGGAATTTGGGCTCCTGAGTTCTAATCTCTCTGTCACTGCTGCGTGACTTTTTACAAGTCATCAAAACTGTTTTATATAGATAGATATACACCTATAGACACATACATATATCCGTACCATACATTTCCTTTTCTTCCCCCTCAGTGCAGTGCTGAGGATCAAACTTAAGGATTTGTAGCTTAAGTTCTTTACTGAGCTAAATTCTCATCCCTCTTTACCATATTTTGAAGTAGAGTGAAATTTCTTGTTTCTGGATCTATGCCAGACTGTTACTGGAGGAAGAAACAGAGTTTTGTGTTTTCTTCACGTTTCAGCACTCTGTTTTTGAGGTTGTGCCTCATGTAGTCCAGGCTGACCTTGAACTTGCTGTGTAGCCGAGAATGACCTTGCACAGGAGTGTCACCTGTCTTTAGCTGTCTTCTGCCTTCACCTCCCATGTGCTGTGATTATAGGCGTGTGCCCAGTTTTACAATAAAAAAAAAATAGGTAGTAAAAAAAATCAGGTAGTTGGGCTGGAGAGATGGCTCAGCGGTTAAGAGCACATTAAGAGCAGTTAAGCTCTTCCCGAGGTCCTGAGTTCAATTCCCAGCAACCACTGGCAGCTCACAGCCATCTGTGATAGAATCTGATGTGTCTGAAGACATCGACAGTGTACTCATACATAAAATAAATAAATCTTAAAAAAAATCACAGATAGTAAAATATCAGCATTTATTTTGGTTCAGAGTTTCTCTGTTTTTTTTCCCCCCTGTGGAGGGAATAAAAATTATATTTAATTAAAGAAGAAAGAGCTGGGAGATGGCTCAGTGGATATTGCCCTTTGATTCCCAGGACCCACATGGTGGGAGGAGAAGACGGACTCCTGCAATTTGTCCTCTGATTTCCATATATGTACTATGTGTGTGCCTGTACCCAGTACCCCGTGTACAGGCACAAACTAAATAAATGTAATAAAAATTAAGAGAAAAAACAAAACAAAAGGGTGGCGAGGCATACAGGATTAAGATACATTCTATACATGTATGAAACTAAAAGAATAAATGAAAGATACAAAAAGAAAAAAAAGAGGGGGGTTGGTGAGCTGGAGAGATGACTCAGCAGGTAAGAGCACTGACTGCTCCTCCAGAGGTCCTGAGTTCAATTCCCAGCAACCACGTGGTGGCTCACAGCCATCTGTAATGAGATCTGATACCCTCTTCTGGTGTGCCTGAAGGCAGCTACAGTGTACTCATATACATAAAACAAATAAATCTAAAAACAAAACAAAAACAACAGCAAAACCCAGAGAACTGTCCTTATCTCAGAATGGAGCAGCTCTTCTGAGGTACCCAGGCCATCTGCATGTCTGGACAACTAGATACAAACTGGAAGTTCCCATGAGCTGCTCAAGTTCAGTAGTTCCCTGGAAGACTCAGTAGAAAGGAGGAAGCTACTGTAGGCAGGATTAGAGTTTGGAGTAAAGGATGCACGTCAGAACCACACCTGAAGAGAAGCAGGGCAAGGTCTGGACAAATCCCCATCTATGTGTTTTACCAACCAGGAAGCTTTCCTGAGCTTGTACACAACCTTTATTGATGCTTAATATAAAAGTCCATGTCCACAAGTGTCTGAGTTAAGGCTTTACTGCTGTGAGCAGACACCATGACAAAGGCAAGTCTTATAAAGGTCAACATTTGACTGGGGCTGGCTTACAGGTTTAGAGGTTCAGTCCAGTATTATCAAGACAGGGACATGGCAGTATCCAGGAAGGCATGGTACAGGAAGAGCTGAGAGTTCTACATCTTTATCTGAAGGCTTCTAGCAGAATACTGGCTCCCATGCAGCTACAAGGGTATTGAAGCCACACCTACTCCAAAAAGGCCACACCTCCCAGCAGTGCCATTCCCTGGGCCAAGCATATACAAGCCATCACATTCTACTCCCTGTCCCCCATACATAGATTTGTTTAAACATATTAGTCTATGGGGGCCATACCTAAACAACAGCATAATGCAAAATACATTTAGTCCAACTTCCAAAGTTCCTGTAGTCTATAGCAGTCTCAACATTGCTAAAAGTTCAAAGTCTCTTCTGAGATTCATCTAATCACTAAACTGTAATCCCTAAAGCAAGAAAGGAAACCGGCTGGGCAAACTCCAGAATCTGCATCTCCATGGCTGATGGCAAAGCAGTCTTCAGACCTCCAACTTCTTTTTCATTTTTGTTGGCTGAAACAAACTTCTTTCTCCTGGGCTGACTGGTTCCACTGCCTGCTTGCAGCTTTTCTCAGCAGATAGCCCACTACTCTGGCATCTCCAAGGCAACTTCAGTGTCTGGATCCACATATGATTTTCTGGGCTCCTCCAAAGGGCTGGAGTCACTTCTCCAGCTCTGCCCTCTGTAGCACTCTAAGCTCAGGTTGATCCACTCCACTGGAGCTGCTGTTCTTGGTGGTCATCCCATGGTACTTCAATACACTGTGGTCTTCAGCTGCAGTTAGGCTTCACCAGTAGCCTCTCATAGGCTCTCTTCATGCCGCCAAGCCTCAAATCCTTTGCATAGCCCATCAACTGCAACTGAGGCTGCACCTTCACCAATGGTCTTTCATAGCCTCTCCCAGTGCCAGGCTTCAGCTGCTCTCCATGACCCCTTCATGCCTTCAAAACTAGTACCACCTGAGTGACTCTTACATTGCCAAGTATAGTTGCAGCACGAGGTACAACCTTGGTTATCTCTGGAACACAGCTTCTTTGTGCTCTCAGAAAACACTTTCCAGAAGATTTCACCCCAGTGATGCTGGTCTCTTCTTAATCACCACTAATTTCTTAGCTCCAGCTAACCAGCATCAATTGTCCCAGTAGTCCTTTCTATTCTGGACTCTAAAGCCAGAGCCACATGGCCAAAGTTGCCACTTGGTGGGGCCCCCTTGTTCTATTACATTATTACCAGCTTTCTGTTTTCTAACCCCTTCACTGCCTAAGCTTAGCTGTCCTGGAACTTGCTCTGTAGACTGACTTTGAATTCAGAGATCTGCATGCCTGTCTCCTAAGCACTGGGATTAAAGGTGTGATCCACTCAGACTGGATTTAAGTTTTTCTTCACCTAGAACTTGCTCTGTTTTAGGCTGGCCTTGAACTCATTGATCTGCTTGTCTTTGCCTCCTGGGATTAAAGACTTGTACTACCACGCCTGAATTTAGCTGGGTAGGATCTTGCCCCAAGGTCACTACTCCCATAATTATATTTAATATCCTTGAACACAGGATCCAGCTCCGTTTTCACTTCCTGGTGCCCCTTTAATACTCAAACCATATATTTTGTATTTTCCTTTCTCAGCTTGCTATGCTTGTTTAGTGTTCTTCATGAGACCAGAAAACACAGTCTCTGCTGGGCTTTTTTGAGACTTTCTTTGTCAGTGCAATTACTCTGAGTCTCTTCACATTAGACTCAGCAGGCTCTTCAGACAAAGGCAAAGGTAGCCACATTTTTTCACCAAAATACTACAAAAACAGTCTCTAGACCACATATAGAAAGAAATTCTACATTGAAACCTCTTGGGCCAGGTCTGCACGATTCAAATCACTCTCCGTAACAAAGTCTTCCGTATTCCTACTAGGATAGCCCATTAAGCAAGCCCCATTTAAAGCATTCCACTGCTTTCCAAATCCAAAGTCCCCAAATCCACATTCTTCCAGACAAAAGCATGGTCAGGCCTATCACAGCAATACCCCATTCCTGGTACCAATTTCTTCATTAGTTGTTTTACTGCTGTGAATAGACACCATGACCAAGGCAAGTCTTATAAAGGACAATATATATTTGGAGATCAAGGTAGAAGCATGGCAGCATAGTGCAGGTAGAGCTGAGAGTTCTACATCTTCATCTGAAGGTTGTTAGTGGAAGACTGACGTCCAGGCAGCTCAGATGATGGTCTTAAAGCCCACACCCACAATGACACACCTACTTCAACAAGGCCACACCTACTCCAACAGGGCCACACCTTTTAATAGTGCCACTCCCTGGACTGAGCATATACAAACCATCACAGTGGCCTGTACTTAAAATCCCATCTGTTGAGAGATGTAGACAGCAGGACCACTGTAAGATTGAGGTGAATCTGGACTACATAGTGAGTCCCAGGGCAGCCAGTGCTATATAGCTAGGCCTTGTCTCAGAAAACTGTACTGCCTAAATAAGTAATGATAAAAAGTTTAATACTTCTATGTCTTTATGTGCTGTATGTTCTCCTCTGGCCCCCTTTTTAGTAGAAGTAGCAGCAGCAACAACTAGAAACCAGAAGATATATTGAGCTGGACATGGTAGGACATATTTAGAATTCCACTACTGTAGAAGGAGGCTAAGGCACAATTGTCAGGAGTTCTAGGCTAGCATGGGGTTTCACAGCAAGCACAACAAAATCTAAGCTGAGCAGGAGGAAGGCAAGCCCAGACATTTGTTTATTTTTGGTGTGCTTTGTACAGCAGTGTGTGATCTCTTTGGTTCTTATTTTGATGCAGGTGTTTGTACGCTGCTTTTATAGTGATTACTGTTTTCATTATCTATTTTTTTAAATTAAATCCCGTTGTGTTATCATTCTACAGTTATTCAAATATAAAAGACTAACCTTTATAACTTGTGTCTTTACAGAGAAGTATGCTATGTTTCTTCTTTATTTTATTTTTTTGAATCAAGGTCTTACTTTGTAGCCTTGGCTGCCTTGGAACTCTCTATATAGACCAGGCTAGCCTTGAACTCACAAAGATCTGTTTGTTTCTGCCTCCCAAAGGCTGGGATTATAGGTGTGCACCACTATATCTGTCTGTCTTAGGGTTTCTGTTGCTGTAAAGAGCATGACCATAGCAACTTTCTATAAGAAAAACATTTAATTCGGGCTGGCTTACAGTTTAGAGGTTAGTCCACTGTCATCATGGTCGGCCGGGAGCATGGTGACATGCAGCAGACATAGAGAGATACCTCACAGTTCTCTATCTGGTTCTGTAGGTAACAGGAAGTGTGAGTGAGCCATTGGGCCTGGCTTGAGCTTCTGAACCTGAAAGCTTACTCCCAATGACATACTTCCTCCTACAAGACCACACCCACTCAAACAAGACCACACCTCCTATTAGTGCCACTCCCTAAGAGTCTATGGGGACCATTTTCATTCAAACCACCATTGGCTTTCATAGTTTTTTAGTCAATGTAATTCCTAAATGTTCTTTAAGACCTTTTGAAGGTACATAGACTTTGATGTACTGCTTGTTTATTGGTTGTTTCATGTCGAAGAGATGCTTTCTTTTTATTCTAATTAAAATGTATTATCACTGTATGTGTGTGTTGTGGGCATATGTATGCTAGTGTGGGGTGTAGAGGTCAGAGGACAACTTGTGGGAACTGATTCTCTCTCTATCCCCTGTGAGTCCCAGGAACCACAGTCGGGTCATCAGGTCTGGTCTCACTGATCTCAGTCCTAAATTGTTTTTGAATTACAATTGTCAGTATGTTCAGGGACACATTACATGCAAGAGAGTTTGCTAAGCACTTCACATGCTATATAGTTCTCGTAAGAAAGCAGGTAGTCTTAATAGTAGCCCCATAGATTGAATTTTCATTCTCATTATACTGGTAAGGAATTTAATACAGGAAGGTTAAAAAGGCAGGTCAGGGACCTGGAGAGAGGACTCATTGGTTAAGAGCACAGAGGTCCTGAGTTCAATTCCCAGTAACCACATGGTGGCTCACAACCATCTATAATGGAATCCAATGCCCTCTTCTGGTGTGTCTGAGGACAGATACAATGTACTCATATACATAAAATAAATGAATCTTAAAAAAAAAAGGCAGGTCAGGCAGACAATAAATGGTAGAACTGAGTCTCTAGCTACTACATATATTACTGCTTGCTTTTTGATAAAAAGAATTATCTACTGAGATTGCTGAACACATAAACTCCACAACTTTTATTTTTTCAAAGTATCTTAAATATGATTTAAAATGCAGAATTACCAGCTTTAGCTTTTACTCTAGGCCTTATGGTAAAAAAAAAATTGTTAGGGGGAGGGATTATTGTGGTGTTCATTCCTAGGTGTTTTGAAAATATCTTCCTTCTGTAAAGCCAGTGGAGATATATGGTGCCTGGAGCGGAATAGGAAGTCCAATCTACATGTATCTTTGTGTGTGTAGCTTATTTGAAATTTGTTATGGGTGAGTATAATTTATATTTCACATTTTTGTTGTTGTTATTTCTGTCTTTAAATTTAGATAAGAAATATTCAGAGGACCCCAGGAACCCTCTGAGAGTTTCCCTGACCCCTGTTTGTTTGTTTGTGTTTGAATCAGAATCTCATAGCTCAGACTGACCTCAACGTCTTAGTCCTCCTGCCTGACCCTATGCTGGCACATATCAGCAGAGTTGCTTTCGAGAGTCTTTAAAGAGATGTGTGAGGCTGAAAGCACTGTGAGATAGTATTCATTTCCCTTGGTGTTTGCAGCCCCTTGTAAGGATGTAGCAGTACCCTCCAGAACCTACATGGCAGACTGACTACCTCAGGACACTGACTGGAGGACATTTCAGCTGTTTCTGTTAAACCATCTGTTAAGAAATTAAAAAAAAATGACTGGGCATGATGACAGTCATCTATAATCCTAGCACTTGGAGGTAAAGGCAAGAGGTCAGGAGTTTAAAGTCTTCCTCAGGTGCATACTGAGTTCTAGGCCAGCCTAACTTACATGAGACCCTTTCCCCCCTCCCCCCGCAAAAAAAAACTGAAAAGAAATTCACAAAAATGAAAAGCAACGAGTGTCACTTTTTAAACTAAACTTTGTCTTTGAAAACATATTTTAAGTAATTCATGTTACTATACAGTAGGTATAATTGTTTTAAGATAAATAAATCTTTAGAAACTCTTAGTTTTAATTTCTAATTCAGTTATATCAGTGAATAGAGTATATGTAAACAGAAGCTTCTTGTGGTCCTCACAATGTCAAAAGGAATCCGAAGACTCATTATGAAAACCACTTGTATAGATTAGTTGTATGATATTAAAACAGATCGTGGGCTGTGTAGATAGCCCAATGGGCAAGAGTGCTTGCTCTACAAGCCTGAATACCAGGGTTGGGGATCCCACTACCCACAGGAGAAACAGCATGTCTGCTGTGCCCGTAGCCCCAGCATTGGAAGGTAGAAGCAGGAGGATCTAAAGGCAAGTCAGTGAGAGAACTGTCTCAGGGAATAAGTGGGGATCCGTAGAGGAAGATACTGACATCGTCCATTGCTCTCTGTGCACCTTCACACTTATGTGACAGCACTCACTCATGAGCGTGCGCGCACATACACACACACACACACACACACACACACACACACACACACACACACACACACACACAGAGTCTTGTTTGATCTGGGAATAAAGAATAAAGAAGAAATCAAGATCTGAGGAAAATAAACACATTTTTATTACTTACCATGTGTTATGTTTTGAATTGTGTAAGCAGGAGACTGGAGCCCACTGAGCAGCCTCTCCAGATTGTTTACGATTACTTATCCAGGCTGGGATTTGAAGATCCCGTGCGCATACAGGAGGAGGCTACGAACCCTGACCTCAGCTGTATGATTCGATTTTATGGTGGTAAGAATTTATCAGTAGCTTTGTGAATATAGTAATTATTTTTAAATTGATTATTTGTATTTTCACTTTCTGTTTGCTAAAAGTATTTGATATAAAAAGCTATTTTTAAGTCAGTTAAATGAAACTAAACACAAGTATAAGAAAAAGGGAGTAAAGGAAGATTTTGTAAAATTAGCAACTTACCAGTAAAACCATCTTCTCTCTAAATGTTTATTTTTTTTCCAAACTTACTACAATTATTTTTATATCTTTGCCAGGTTAGCTTTATTTATATTTTTTAAAATTTATGTTTTTAGCCCCAAGGTGGTGGCTGGTAAATGCCTTTTTAATCCCAGCACTTGGGAGGCAGAGACTGACAGATCTCTTGAGTTTGAGGCCAGCATGGTTTTTACAGAATCAGTTCCAGATCAGCCAGGACTATACAGAGAAACCTTGTCTCAGGAAAAAAAAAGTTGGGTGTGTGTGTGTGTGTGTTGCATGTGCACATGTCTGTGGTATATTACAAACTGAAGTGGTGCATATTGCTTTCAGGTAATCAGAAATGGAAGGTACAAAAAGTGTGTAGAGTTGGAGTTAGTACATTTAGGTACATACTCTTGAGAAACACAAGTGTGTGTGTGTGTGTGTGTGTGTGTGTGTGTGTGTGTGTGTGTGTGCGCGCACGCGCGCGAGTGCATGCTAGTGCACGCTTGCCTGACTGCCAGGAGAGAGAACTCCTCCTGATAATATCCTTTGGTGGTTTGTGGAGGGAGAATAGTTGATAGTTTGAAGTCGGATTGGAGAAAAAGTAGGACCAGTTTGAACTCATCTGTTGGCTATAAAACTTGCTTTTAAAAACCCAAGCTGAGGGCTGCAGAAATGGCTCAGGTTAAGAGCATGTGCTGTTTTTACAGAGGACCTGACTTTGGTTTGTAGCACATATGTACAGTGGTTGAGTCAAAACCAACCCCCTGGAACTCCTGGGGGCCCAGTTCCCAGATGCACATGCAGATAGACATAATGAAGTTAATAAAACAAAGACTAAAATCCCTGAGGTGAAATGACAGCATGCTCCTTTCCTGACTGGGTTCTTTATATAGTCAGTGTTTTGATTCCAGGATGAAAGTTGAGCCTTAAAATACCTTGGGATTTCTTTTACATATTAGGGTATAGCACAGCTGTTGGCTCCGATGCCACCAATTTTCTGCCTTCACTTGATAAATCATCGTATGACCAGAATATTTTTTTTTCTGAGACAGGGTTTCTCTGTATATCCCTGGCTGTCCTGGAACTTACTCTGTAGACAAGGCTGGCCTCGAACTCAGAAATCTGCCTGCCTCTGCCTCCCAAGTGCTGGGATTGAAGGCATGCGCTTACCACTGCCCAGCTGACCAGAATCTTAATATGCCTTTGAGAGAACAGTTCCAGTGTAAACTACAAGAGTAAGTTTGTGTTTGATGGTGGTTATGGCAGTACTAGACAGGGAATCTTAAAAGGTGCTCTATTAGTTTAGATAAGCTAATGTAATTTGAATGAGAAATTTACGTTCAGTAAAGGGAATTTTGAATGTTTTTTTTTAAAGAAAATAGGCAATATATACATTTGATGACCAAACCAAAAAGTTACAAGAAGATAGGTAGGCAAGAAGGCGGGTAGGGGTAGATAGGTAGGTGAGTTATCTCTTGGCTCCGTAACAAATTGCCTCAAATCACAGTAACGACAAATGTATATTTTGTACTTTCTATGGGTTGGAAATACAGGAATAGGTTTAGCTGGATGTTCAGGTTTTAGGTACATACGATGGTTATCTGGGGCTTGAAGATCCCACATCTCCTTTTTTACATGTATGTACCTGCACCTACCATCCACATGCCTAGTACATGTGGAGTCTATTAGGAACAGTAGGATCTCCTGGTTGAGCTGTCTGAGCAGCAATCATGAAAATGTCTTTGTATTACATTTGTGTGTGTTTGAATGTGTGGGCATGTGTATGCTCATGCACATATACACATATCCATGGTGTGCATGGGAAGATCAAAGGGAGTCAAAGATCATGGGAAGATCATCTTGTGGGAGTCAGTTCTCTTCTTCCATCACGTAGGTCCTAGGGATTCAAGTCAGGTTGGCCAGGCTTGGAAGCAGGCAGCTTTACCATTAGAGATATCTCCCCAGCCTTGAGGATTCACTTTTATTATGGCTTAATTAAAGGCTGTGGGTTAGAGGCCTTGGTTCCTTACTGACCATTAGTAGGACAATAGTTCCTTGCTATGTAGACTTTCCATGAACCATCTATCTGTCTTAGATATGGCAGCTAATTCACCCAGGGTGTCCCCCCATCCACCATGTGCACACATGCAGGCCTCAGTTTCTTTTTGACAAGTTAACATCATTTTTTAACATCTTCTGTTTATTGAGGCTAGGGAGATGGCCCATCTGTTAAGAATGCTTACTGCTCTTCTAAAGGACTCAAGTTAGACTCCCAATACCCATATCAGGCAAATCTGAGCCGCCTGTAACTCCAGCTACAGGGGTCAGATGCCTTCCGCTGGCCTCTGGGCACCTGTACTCACTTGCACACACATGTGATTTTAAATAAGAATTTAAAATCTTAAACAACCTGAGTCATTAAACACAGTATACATTTAAGAAGGGTAGGCAAGAACCAGAGAATGTGGGACACACCTCAAAACTACCAGTGAGAGGGTGTTTCCCTCTTCTTAGTTCCTGAATCCAGAGACATTCAGAGTTAACAAAAGAAAGAAAATGTTTGAAGTATTATCTGTGAGAAAAATGTTAAGTAATCAGTTTTAAATATTTCAAGTATAAAGTTGTTGGTTGTTAAAGTTGTTGTAATCTATGTCTACATAGAACATAGTTGCTGAAACCAAGGTCATGAGGGGCCTAAGTTCAATCCAGTTAGATTTTTTGTGTTCCCTAGCTGCAAAGGATGAGCAGTCCGAAGGCTGTGGAAGACTTGAAGATGAAGCTCAGTGGTAGAGTGCTTGCCTGCTTGTGTGTGCTCTGGCTTCTCTCCCCAGTGCTGTAGGGTGGGCCGGCTGACACAGGAATACAGTTTTCATTAAAGCTGGCATGGTCAGTCTTGAGGCTTTGAAATACATTCTTTACCCTTTTATTTGTTTGAGAAGAAATGGAATCTCAAGGATGTGATTTGTTGAGAAGTTTGGTTGTAGGCGAGCAGCTCAGGGTGCCTCTTTCTTCACCGTGGTGTCTGCCGCCATTGTTTAAAATACTTTTGTGTGAAGAATATAAATGCAACTGAGAAGCCATGAACAATAATTCTGTGTTAGAATCTCTTACTAGACACATTCAGAGATATATTTCTATGGTGATTCTAAATCCAATCAAGTTCATGATTAACTCTCATAAATCACACAGTATGTTTTCTTTTAAAGTTTACAACCAAGCAGAGCAAGGTAGCACATAGCTATACTCTCAGTGCTTGGGTAGTAGACGCAGGAGGACCAGGAGTTGAAGGGGAATCTTGGCTACATTTTAAGTTTAAGAGCAGTTTGTGGTACCTGTGATTCTGTTTCAAAAACAATACAACAAGACCCCTGAACACCCAAAAGTTCAAACACATAAACTTTGTGTTTATTTATTGTTTGGAAGTATGAGGGTAGGAGGTAAGAGTTTGTATATTTAGGTCCTGAGTAGCAGAGTTGTGGGTTGCGTATAATTGCCCAGACTGTGTTTTCTTCAATCTAGGAAGTGGAATTCATGAGCGCCACTTCTACACCTTGTTCTATTCCTCCTTTGAAGGCCGGGATGACAATAGCCAGAGCAGTACTCAAAGTCAGATGTTACAAGTATAACTGTCATCCTCACATTCTGAAGGACAGTATTAATCTCTTGCTAGCAAGAATGCCTACCTGGGCAGAGTTAGAGGTTATGTTTGAGCCATTATGTCCTGTTGTGGTAGTTTAACCTGTACTATATAGGATATATGCATTAGAAATGACAAATCTAAAGAGAGTAGGAAGTGACTGTGGAGAAAGGGAAGAGACTGACTTCCTGAGTGTAAGAGGAAGACATTAGTCACATGAGTAGAACTTTGGAGTTATTATAGGTATGCATTGTAAATTTTGACTAAATGTTCCTAAATTGCACCAGTAAATACTTTGTTCAGTAGAACTTGAGAGTACTTGGTTTTCTACATTCTTTTAAATATCAAGTAACATTGTTAAAAATTAATATTTTGGGAGGAGGGTGCTACAGAGATGGCTTAGCTGTTAAGAACATGGGCTGTGGGCTGGGGAGATGGCTCAGCGGTTAAGAGCACTGACTGTTTTGCTGAAGGTCCTGAGTTCAAATCCCAGCAACCACTTGGTGGCTCACAACCATCTGTAACGAGATCTGATGCCCTCTTCTGGGGTGTCTGAAGACAACTACAGTGTACTTACATATAATAAATAAATAAATCTTTAAAAAAAAAAAAAGAACATGAGCTACTTTTCCAGAGGTCCTGCATTCAATTCCCAGCATCCACAGAGTGGCTCAAACCATCTGTAATGTGATCTGATACCTTCTTGTGGTGTGCCTGAAGATAGCAACAGTGTAGTCACATAAAATAAATTTTAAAAATGTATTTTTTTCTCAAAATTGCAAAAAACATACTGCCTCAGGTTAATTTGTATATCTGAAACTTATTTGTTAAAATATAGTAGTGCTGGGACTGGAGAGCTGGCTTTGTCGCTAAGAGCACAAATACAACAGCAAGACCCCTGAACAGCCAAAAGTTCAAACACATAAACTTTGTGTTTATTTAATGTTTGGAAGTGTGAGGATGCTCTTGGAGAGGACCTGAGCCCCAGTACCCACATGGGGTGACTCACAGCTGTCTCTAGCTCCAGCTGCAGGGAGACCTGATGCCTTTAGCTTCTGCAGCCATGTTGATTCACGTACACACACACACACACACACACACACACACAAAATTTAACAAATCATAAAAACAATTCTTGAAAATGTAGATATACTCTCTAGAGAAAACATTCCACTACACAATACATTACTTTTATAGTCTGTAATTTTTAATCTTTTTTTATATACATATTGTGTATTTATATTTTTTGTGTTCATATTTTACCTTTCAGGAAATCTTAATTACACAAGTAAAATAAAATATGTCATTATTTGTATTTAATTTTTTATATTTACTTCTCAAGCTCATTAACTTTTGATCAATAGTCCCTATTGCCAGTTTAGTATGTATCTCTTCATTTTAAGTGTTGGTGAACACTTAGTTGGGAATGTCTAGCTGGTAGAAGAAACTTAGGAAATACAGATCTGAGAGAGCCAGACTTCCTAAGGAGAGGAAATTAGAATGCAGGCAGGGGAATTAGCTTACAGTCTGTAAGCTAATTAGTAAGTCTGCTGTTAACAGCCCTTTTGAGAAATGCAGTTGTGAGTCTGAAGTATCTGACCCATTTCTTTATCTTGTATGTGCAGAGAGGCATGGGTAGGTGAGCAGAGTGCTGAGGGCACACGGTAGGTCAATGGTGATCTCTGCAGAGCTGTCTGCCGTTTGCACCTTTTGTTAGTTTTGCTGCTTCTCTTGGTTACTTATTTTCATTGACTGATTATGTGTGTGTACAAGCACATGTTTCCTTAGTGCAAATGTGGGGTCAGGACAACTTGTAGGAGTTGATTCTGTCCTTCCATTGTGGGTTTTGGGGGTTCAGTTTAGGCACTTTTGACAGTTGAGCCCCACTTGTTTATGTGCCTTTACACAGAACTTTGCATCTTGGTCTCAGTGTGTTTTGCTCATTGTGTCTCAGTCATATGAACATGATGATGGAAAGGAGGATACTTGAGCGAGGAGACACTCACTGTGTGCTCTGCTTCTGTTCCTATGGTTCGAGCAGTTGATGGACATACCACTCATAGGCTTTTCTTGCAAGAGCCAGAGAGGTGGAAGATTACAGGCAGAATTAAAGAACTTTTACATCTTATATTCTTCACTCTAAAATAGATTGATATTGTCATTTATTTCATACATCTTTTGTAACTCCATTATGCTCAATACTTCATGTTATTTTACTTTTTCACAAGAATACCCTGGAAGATAGGTTAATAAAATTCAAGACAACATAGGATGATGGAATCTAGTCTAAACTCTGTGAGGAAAGTAAGCTCAGTGACCAGGTAATTGAAGGGAGTGGTATAACTTGGGTTCCGGCTCCAGTGTCTCTGAATCCCTTTCGAGAGGTGGCTGTTGGGAGAAGGGTTAACAGTGATTTCCGAGGCAAAGCCTTATTTCCACTACATAAGTGCAGTGGTGGGTGTTATTTTAGGACCAAGATCTTATTTTGTAAAACCCATATTGCTTCATTCCTCATATCTATAAATAGGGCTCCTGGATGTTGGTACACGCATTTTCCTTTTCTCTTTCAGTATTATGTTACTTTAATGGTATATTCTGAAACACTGTTTTCTTTTCAGAAAAACCATGCCAGATGGATCATCTGGATCGAATCCTACTGTCTGGCGTCTATAATGTACGCAAAGGGAAAACCCAGCTGCACAAATGGGCTGAACGCCTAGTTGTCCTCTGCGGTACCTGCCTCATTGTCTCCTCAGTGAAGGACTATCAAACTGGAAAGATGCACATTTTGCCTCTGGTTGGGGGAAAGGTAAGATTTACAAATTGTAAATATTACCTTGCTTATTAAGAAATGTCAAGAGTGTACTGGGGAAATTGCTCAGTTGGTGAAGGAGGGTATGGGGGCCTCAGTTTGATCTTCAGAGCTCCTGTTTAAAAACCAAATGAACCAACAATAACAACAACAGCAAGTCTAAGGGTGCTGGAGCATGCTTATACTCTGAGTTCTGAGGAAGCAATGACAGGCAGGTCCTGGGGCCTTGTTGCCCTGCCAACCTAGCCTTGTTATCAAGCTTCAGGTGAACCAGAGACAAGGTGTACTGCTCCTGAGGAATGGCTTCCCAGGTGGTTCTCTGGCCTCCACATGTATGCATGTGCATGACAGATGAACACACACAGAGACAGACAGACAGACAGACTGACTGACTGACTGACTGACTGACTGACTGGCTGGCTGGCTGGCTGACTGACTGACTAGCTGGCTGGCTGGCTGACTGGCTGACTGACTGACTGGCTGGCTGGCTGGCTGACTGACTGACTGGCTGACTGACTGACTAGCTGGCTGGCTGGCTGGCTGGCTGACTGACTGCGCTAGGCTGTAGCTCAGTGGTACAGTGCTTGCCTAGCATGTTTGAGTCCCTGGATTTTATCCCCAGAATTTGAGGAAATAAAGGAAAGGAAAGGGGAAACAGGAAAGAGGAAAGGAGAGAGGAAAGGGAAGGGAAGGAGAAAGGAAAGGAAACATCCTGCCTGATTTTCATAGAAGCCAATAGGAACATTATAAAATGATTATATCAGAGACTCTTGGGAGGTTCCAGAACTCTATTCCCCAAATGCTGTTGCAGAACTGTGTGCTTCCATACCTAGGAACTGGGTGCTGTAGCTGATAACACCAAGGAGGTGTTACCAGGGTGCTACAAAGAAGCTGCCTTTGGGAACTAGAAGTAGCTGCCAAGATCCTTTGCAGAGATATATTCTTTCAGGTGTCTTCTTTTTGCTTATTAGTTTAAAATGTTTAAGAGTTGAGTGGTCATAAGCTCCAATTCAATAGCCAGGGAAGTATCTGTATCTGTGTCTGTATCTGTATCTGTCATGAAAAAGTTCATTGCTAGTTAAGGAGAGTGACAGGTGATCCTAATAGGTTAGTATTTATAGGACGCTAGATTCAATGTTTTGAAGCTTGATTGGCATAACCGGTGTGAACTGAAGAGGATTAGGACAAAATGACCTTTGAAATATGTAATTGGTCTAGATACACAGCAGTATAGGCATAATACATGTATTAAAAAGACAGATGATCTGGACTGGAGAGATGACTCAGAGGGCAAAAGTGCTTGCTGCCAAGATATTTATAAACGCAATAACCAAAAAATATACTCATTTCAGACTGAGATAGAAATCAGTAGATATACTGAAAAACCTTGAGAATAAGTATGTTTAGGATGTTGTGTGAAACAGGATAGAACAACAATTCTGAAATCAGAATCTGGAGGAGGATTCACTGCAAACCTTGGGAATAGAAATATTATTACTCAAATTTAAAAATACTAGGCTGTAGACATGGCTCAGCCATTGGCTGTTCTTAAAGAGGACCAGGTTCAATTCCAAGAGGCATGCACATGGCAGCTCACATCCATCTTTAACTCCAGTCCCAGGGAGTCCCACACTCTCTTCTGGACTTCATGGGTCCAGAACATGTGCAGACACACAGACACATACACATTAGTAAAAATGAAGTTAAAACCTAAAAAAATATATTTCACATTGGAATACTTTATACAAAGTTTAGAGAATCATGCATAGTCATATACTGAGAAAGTTTTGTGAATTACTCATTACAGCCAGCATTTCTATGTAATTATGTTAATTTGGTATTATGTTAATTGACCTTGTAGTTTTACATATGTACAACTTTCAAAATTATTAACTATAAATGGTAAGTTGTTTCCTTGTCATTTTGTAGCCGGACTTACTGCTACAAAGCGTTTCCCATTAGTCTTTTTGTTTGTTTGTTTGTTTGTTTGTTCATTCGTTTGTTTGAGGCAGGGTCTCATTATATATCCCCGGCAGGCCTGTTACTCCTAGAGATATGCCTTCTTCTGCCTCTCAGTGCTGGGATTAAAGATGTATGCCATACAACCTGGCAAAGTCTTTGTTTTTCCTACCTTAAATTGTACAGAGGTATAATTTAGTACATCTAAAACGAAATTCACTTAATTTTTTAAAAATTATTTTCCTTTTTATTTTATGTTTATGAGTTTGTCTATATGTGCGTATATGCACCACATGTGTACCTGATGCTTTTCCAGGCTAGAGAGGGCATCAGACCCGATGGGACTGGAGTTACAGATGGCTGTGAACCACCCAGCATGTTAGGATCAGAGCTCTGGTCCTCTGCAAAAGCAACAAGTGTTCTTAATTACTGAGCCCTCTCTCCAGTTCCCTGTAGTAATATATTTAAAAGATTATTCTAGAATATTATGTTTGCTTCAATGAAATTCTTTGTTTTGTCATTAGTTTCTATAGTTATACTGATTTCTTACCAATGAACAATGATTATGTTGTGAATACCACAATTAAATGTTATAAAAATTATTAGTTTTATTGAATCTTTACACTGCTTTTTTGCTCAAAGTATTTTGTGTTTCTGCTACTAGGTTCTATCTTTAGTAAGCACTAGAATGTATTGATTTGCAAGTATGACTTGTAAATTTGTAGCTGGTCTGCCAAGATTCAGAAGCAATGTCATCCAAAGTAAGATGCCAAAGATAGAAGTGACTCCATGGCCATAGGAAGAATGTACCTTTAGTAAGTCAGTGTAAGTTGAGTTGTTGCAGTTTAGGGAAAAGTCCTTTTTGAGACAAGGATGTTTAGGTAGCCCAGACTTAGCTGGAATTCTCTCTGCATCTGCTTCCTGGGCACAGGGATTACAGGTGTGTACCCCCACATCCAGCCTTTGTTGTAGTTTGATTTACCTCTCCATAATGGCTTTTGATGTTGATCATTGTTTCCTGTTCTTGTTGGTTATTTGTGTATATTATTTGGAGAAATGTCTGCTCAGATTCTTTGCTGTTTTAACAAGTCTGTTTAATTACCATCATTTCTGATTAGTTGTTGTGACTTTTTCCTCCTCTCCTTCAGATAGAAGAAGTGAAGCGCCGGCAGCACTCCCTGGCTTTCAGCTCAGCTGGAGCCCAAGCTCAGACCTATCATGTCAGCTTTGAGACTTTGGCTGAGTACCAGAGATGGCAACGGCAGGCGTCCAAGGTTGGAGGCTTTGATAGGAGATGAGGATGTAGCAGCAAGTGACCATCCTTAGTGCCACACTTGGTCTTTCTTAGTGCACGATGAATATAATAATGGACTTTCACTGGGTCTTTACTTTTTTGTATTATCATCGTAGAAAATGGTATCAAATATTTTCAGGTACATTTCTGTCTGTACCATGTTTGTGAAGTGGGTCTTAGACAGAGTTATGGCGTAATGAGATTAGACTTTTAAAGAACTGAGACATGAGATTTCCAATGCTTCCCATCTGCCACAGTAGTCACTGATTGACACATCTACTCCCTAGCATATAGCCTGGTGATTCTTGCTCTGTACGTTGTTAGAACAGCCTTGATGAACCACTTAAAAGGTGAACTTATGATGGGACATGACCTGTGATTCTGTCACAAATCCGTCTTCTGGTATGTGGAGGACACTTGGCATTTCAGCATAGCTCTGCTTAACCGTTGAAGAAGATTTGACACTGACGTGCAATGCATCTCTAAAACCTGTGCTCTGTGGAGTCTTCATGTCTCAGGACAGTGACTTTCCTCATGTGTTTTTAAACACATTATGGATTTTGAAGACTTGATTCAGTTTATTGGTCTTTTGTTGCTGTATCAGCTATAAAATCTGTTCTTTATAAAAACTGGTTTCAGTTGTGAGTAACTTCCATCCTTCTGCCTCTTTAAGGAGAAGTTACTGTTTCTTGGTCATCTTTGGCATATTCAGCAACGTGGTGTATGCTTTCAGTAGAAGAAGACTTTGTGAATAATCAGCAGGGGTGTGTGGCTACAAAAGGCATTTTGTCCCACACTGTCTCTTATTAAAACTTAGCTATTTTGAATTATCTTAACATTGCTTCTCATTTAAAATGTGAAATTTTAATCCCTTAAGGAGACATGAGTGGCTTTTCTCCTTTCCTTCTTTCCTTTTTATTAAAGACGGACTCACATATTGTATTGGCTAGCCTGAAATTTATTCTGTAGCCGAGGGTAGCCAAACTTCTAGTGATCCTCCTCCTCCTCCTCAGTCTCCCAAGTGACAGAATTATAAGTATGGACCCACTATGCTTGTTGTACATAGGGTTTTTGTTTTAGGTTTCTTGTTTTTTGATAGGCTGGCCTTAATTTCTCTATGTAACCAAGGCTGGGTTTGATTTACTGATCATCCTGCTTCCACTTCCCTGGTGCGAGAATTACAGGCCTATACCTTTGTGTTTTTTTTAAGCAGCTTATAGTTTTAGGGAAAAGTAAAAATCAACTGGTTCTTATAAATGAATAATAGAATCTCTACTTTTTCCCCTTTCCTAGTTTAGTCAGTACCCTTTGAGTAAATGCCTTTCTGGCCTGTGTTGTGAAAGCAGTCAATAGTCAGAAGGCTTCTCCTTCCGCTCTTCCTCAGGTGGTGTCCCAGCGGATCAGCACTGTGGACCTCTCATGCTACAGCCTTGAAGAGGTTCCTGAGCATCTCTTCTACAGTCAAGATATCACCTACCTCAACCTGCGACACAACTTCATGCAATTAGAAAGGCCAGGGGGCCTTGACACATTCTACAAGTATGTATGGAAGAAGGTTCCAGACTAGTATGTTGAAAATGAATTGTAATCAGTAGCTTAGTGGGTCATACTTTAAGAGGGCAAGTTTACTGGATTATATCATTCCTTATTTCTATAACAGAATAACCAGAGGTTGGATGATGTATAAAGAGAAGGTTTAAATGTAAGAGATGGTGGCTTTGCTGCAGCATAGCATGGTGGGTGGTGAGAGCCCACATGACAGGAGAGGTGGGCGGGCAATACAGGAATCCAGGGATAGTTGGTAGTTGTGCTGATTGTTTTAGAGTAGCCCATTCTCTTGGGAACTAACTCACTGTGTAATCCTTTCCCAGGACAGAGTGTTCAGTGACTTAATTACTTCCTCTTCCTGTTTTACTTATTTTTTTTGTTTATTTTAGTGAGGTTGGGTATTGATGGAGCCCAGAACCCTGTGTATACTAGACAAATATTCTCATCTCTGACAGGTCTACCACTCTCAGTTCTTTCATGCTGGGGCCATGCTTCCAGCACATGAACCTCTGAGCACAAACCAATTGGCACTTTCTATCATGTTTTCTAAATTTCTACTCCATTTTTTTTTTGTTTTTGTTGTTGTTGTTGTTGTTGTTTTTGTTTTTCGAGACAGGGTTTTTCTGTATAGCTCTGGCTGTCCTGGAACTCACTCTGTAGACCAGGCTGGCCTTGAACTCAGAAATCCGCCTGCCTCTGCCTCCCAAGTGCTGGGATTCAAGGCATGCGCCTCCAGTGCCCGGCTCCACTACATTTTGAAGAAGCAAAATTTTTATTCACACAAATCATTATTCTCCCTATAAAACAGAAGGGTGGTGGAATGCTGTGCTTCAAAGACTACAATGACTTGCCATTGATTTTGATACTATTTTTTGGTGATTTGTTTTTCTTTTGTTATGAGATAGGGTTTCAAACTGCCCTGGAACTCACTTATGTAGACCAAGCTGACCTTGAACTCACAGAGATCTGCCTGCCTCAGTCTTCAGGATGCTGGCATTAAAGGCATGCACCACTATGCCAGACTTGGCATAATCTTTATATTAATGCTAAAGCATGTTTTGTGTTTATGATAAAGCATCATCTGCAGCTATAGCAGATTGAGAGATTCCATACGTGGGCAGTTTTTTAATCAAAAATTTTGAATTGAAATGGCTTCAAGCTGGAGCAGGCTTTCTCTCCTGTGTATTTACTCCCACCAGTTCCCACCACATCCTACCTCATATTTTCACCTTAAACAGCATGAGAGACAAGCCTGGGCTATGTTAAGTGAGTGAGAGACCAGCCTGGGCTATGTTAAGTGAGTGAGAGACCAGCCTGGGCTATGTTAAGTGAGACCCTGTCTCAAGAAACTACACAAGACACAAAAACTGGATACCCATGAATAATGAAGGTGATTGTGGGTTTCTGCTAGGGAATGGAGAAATTGAAAATCAAAGCAAAGTGTACATTACATGGTGAATAAAAAAATAACACATTAAAATGACATGTTTTATTTACTCATGTTAATAATGTAATTCTTATAATCTTGGTATAATATTCATAAAAACAGGGGTATTTACAATCTAATCTTTTACAGTTACAAGTGTATATTTAGTAATGATACAGGTATTTGACTTATATGTGAATAGTAAATTAAGATAAGGTTTAATATTAAGGAAGTCAGTCTCTAGCATTTCCAGTTGCCCGAAGGTAGAATTGTTGCAGTTATAGAGCTTTCCAGAGATTCTGAAGTCAAGGCACCTGGGCAAAGAATAACCAGACTTAGAAAGTCAGAAGCTGAGGTTTGAAAGAGGAGCCTTAGTGTTGGGTACCATAGGTTCCATTCTCAAAGCAGGAGAACAGTGTCTTTGGCTTATCATCTTATTTGTATGATATAAAACATAATGTTCCACACACCCATCCTATGGCCACATTATCTCGACGTAAGATAATATGGAAGCTTTGACTGCACAAACGGCAACATGGGTTCATGTGGATCACATACTTTATAATACAAGGCTGCCACACGTTCTCAAGCTCACCTGATCCATTTATTTCAAGTGACTTTCAAGCCAATATAATTTCAGTATAAAAAAGAGTTGCTTTTAATGTGCTATGTATTTGTTAGCTATTGTGGTATCTGAGTAGATTAAATTTTGTATATTCCATGTAGACATTTAGTAAAATGAGTTTAAAGGTATCAAGTGTGACTTGATAGAAAGGCACTGTGACAGCATGAGCCCCCATGTGCATTTTCTGCCTCATTTTAGAACTCTCTTGACTCATTGATAGCATGCTCTGTATTTTAACCACTTTGCTATCCTGTGTCCACACAACATTTATTAGCACATAAATGAAAACATTAGTTTCTAGAGCAAATTATATGGTGCATGTTTTATATAGATCACTTAGCTGGTTCTGGTCATACATGTCCATAATCCTGCCACTTTGCAGATGGAGGGAATATTTTGAATTTGAGAACAGCCTATGCTATATTGTGAGTTCTAGACCAGTCTGGGCTACATAGAAGTTCTCCAATAATAAAACAGCAATAATAAAACAGTAAAAAAAAAAAAAACAAAAAACAAAAAAACCCGAAAATCATCACAGTCCATTGATGATCCCTTTAAAGACATATAGTGAGTGTCTTAATTATTCATATCATCACAGTGGGTTTATGGAAATATAGTCTGTATTGTGCCTTTGTTTTTTAGGTTTTCTCAACTGAAGGGCCTGAACTTGTCCCATAATAAACTTGGACTGTTTCCTGTGTTGCTGTGTGAGATTTCTACCCTGACTGAACTCAACCTTTCTTGTAATGGATTTCATGACTTGCCAAGTCAGATTGGTAATCTGCTAAAGTAAGTGTTGGCTTTTTCTAGATTCTTCTTTTGCAGGTTACTTCCCTAGTCTTAGAATGTAGTTAGCACTTTGAGCTTTCACAGTGAGATAAGTCATATTCTTATCAAGATTCTATTAAGTAATGGTTCTTGGTGCCAGACTTGACCATGCCACCAAGCAGAGACCCATTCTTTCCATATCAGCAGCAGAGACCCTGGGTCTTTATGTAGTGTCTGAAGGCCCATCCTTAGAAATTATGTCTAACTTCTGTTTACTCTCCATGGGCCAAGATTTGGGGGAGTTTTGTAATGTTTGAATTGTTACTATTACTGTCATGGCTTAGTAATGAATTACAACTCCTATTGTTGGTTCTGTATGTGTGAGCTGTTCCATAATGCAGGCTTGTTTGTTTTCCAGTCTTCAGACCCTCTGCCTCGATGGCAACATTCTCACAGCTCTACCAGATGAGTTGGGAAACCTGCAGCAGCTTACTTCTCTGGGAATTTCCTTCAACAATTTTAGTCAAATTCCTGAGGTTTTGGAGAAACTCACCATGTTAGATAAAGTGGTTATGGCAGGAAACCATTTGGAAGTCCTGAACCTAGGGGTGCTGACCAGGATGCGCCATGTTAAACATGTGGACCTGAGGTGAGGCACTCTGCGAGAACTTCTTCAGCTTCGCTGGGATGGACCTTGATGTCTTCTCTTCATAAGTGTCTCTTTAGAACAATTAGGAACTTAGAACAGTAGAAAAATAGATGTTCTAAGATCTGCAGTAAAACTTCATTATTTATCCAATAGCAGAGAGAGAAAGGATCTGGTGGGTTTGTCAGTGACAGACTTAAATTGCCTAAGGTTGTCTTGGCTTACTCTTTCAGCAACATTTTATGAGAATTTCTATTTCTTTGAACTTTTATCCATACTGGATTCAGGAGTCTATTTTTTTTTCTTTTTCCTTTACTGGCAGTAGAAGGTACAGCATTGCAGTTGATTGTTTTGATGAGCATTTGTTTATTTATGAGTGATGTTGAACATCATTTTGTATGCAGACTAGTGGTCTCTAGTTTTCTATAGACTTGACCATTTTTCTGTTGAGTCTCTTTTTTTTTCTTGATAACATTGTGTTGTAGTTGAACTATTTAAGGCTTCACTACTAAAACCTTATGGGTTTTACTTTATAGTGACCATCTTTCTCTAAAGGAAGGTGGTAAAGTTATCTACCACATGTTCTGACATTTCAGGAAGCTGATAGGGAGCCCTGTAAAGACGCAGACTGGGATTTAGTAGCACACAGGAGGAGGAGAACAGGCTGGTTTGTGTTAAGTCACGTAGGTGAATAGACAAGAGCCAGAAACATCTTGTGAAGTTTGTGTTTGAACCATTCATGTGCATTCAGATTATTTTTTTTCTCCTTAGTGCATGTGAGTCTTAGCACTAAAGAAAAGGAGGCATAACCACGGGAAAGGAAAGCTGTTCCTGTCTTAGCTTCTCACTCACTCCAGAGCATGCCCATTTCCCTGTCCTCCCATTTCCCACCTGACCTTACTAGGTACTTGGATATAAGCATTTATCTCTTCATGAATATTGCCTTTTTTCTGCCTAGTTTGTGTATGCATTTACTGGTTCTAACTTTGCTGGATCTTGACTTCTTTTTCTAAAAATTAACTGGTTGTTTTCTGTATGTAGTACCTTGAAAAATGAAGCAAGTAGTAGAATCCTCAAGTTCAGTAAAGAGAGGAAGAGGGTCATAGCTCTCTTCAAGGTTTCTAAGCCCGTAATAGAAATTTTTTTCAATTATTTTCCTATTTTTGAATATTAAGGATGAACCACTTGAAAACGGTGATTATTGAAAATCTGGAAGGAAACAAACACATCACTCACATGGATTTGCGGGACAATCAGTTGACTGATTTGGATCTTAGCTCCTTATGTAGCTTGGAGCAGCTGCATTGTGAGCGGAACCAGCTGAGGGAGCTGACACTCAGTGGCTTCTCCCTTCGAACCCTCTACGCCAATTGGAACAGTGAGTTCTCTATCCAGCCTCCTGTTTTAGCTCTTTCAGCTCTAGTCTGAGCCTTCTAAGAGGAGTGGCACCTGTGGGCCTTCTCAGCCACTCTGCAGAATAGAGTTGTGCCCCCTTGAGTTTCTTTTTTAACTTTGATGTTAGCCCTGAAGCAATGGGTATATACATAAAAAGACATGGCTGGGTACCTTGAGATTCATTGTGTACAGGAAGAGGCATTATAGAGTCACAGGGGTTGGTTAGGTGGTTGAGCATGTTCAGACCAGAGCATCTGTTATGAAGTAGGTGTTGACATCCTTTACAGCCTAGAGCTAAATTTGTCCTACCCCTGCTTTTTGCATAGTCTGTAAAGAATGGTTTCTTAGTCAGAGTTTCTGTTACTGCAACAGACACCATGACCAAAAAGCAAGTTGGGGAGGAAAGGGTTTATTCAGCTTACACTTCCACATTGTGGTTCATCACTGAAGAAAGTCAGGACAGGAGCTCACACAGGGCAGGAACCTGGAGACAGAAGCTGATGCAGAGGCCATGGAGCAGTGCTGCTCACTGGCTTGCTTCCCCTGCCTTGCTCAGCTTGCCTTTTTATAGAACCCAGAACCACTAGCCCAGGGATGGCACCAATCACAGTGCTCCCCAGCCCCTCAAGGAAACTGAGAAAATGCCTTACAGCTGTGTCTCATGGAGGCGTTTCCTCAACTAAAGCTCCTTTCTCTGTGATAACTCCAGCTTGTGTCAAGTTGACACGTAAAAACAGCCAGTACAAATGGTTTTTATATTTTTAAAAAGTTGGGTTAAAAATTAGAATAATATTTGTGACTTGGAAATTACATGAAATTTAAGCTTGTATATTCATAAACCAAGTTTTATTAGTGCACCCTCATAGGTATACAGTTAGTTTATATGTCACTGGTTTCATGTTACTGTGATAAAATTATAGGAGTAAGACACAAACCCTAAAGGATTTCTCTTAGCCTTTTAAAGACAAAGTTTCCCAAGCCTTGGGGAGAAGCACATGCTTCCTTAGTTCTAGTATGAATAGACCCTGTTCCAGTAGTGTAGGGAGCACAAATACCAGAAGCAGACGTGCTTGTGCTTTCCACAGGGTAACAGTTGACATAGCAACAGTAAATCCACAATGACAGAAATCTTATACAACCTGCCTACCTTGGTAGCCAGACTGGCGTGAATGGAAGCTCTTCTATTCCAGTCTAATTATTAGCACAACTCTCGTGTCAGACGGTAGGCATATATGCATATGTGGTTTATACAATGTGGTTTATACAATGGTTTATACAATGAATATTAGTTAAAGAGGCTGCTGCAGAGATTAAGCGATTTCAGAGAGTCTGTATTGATAAGGTAATAAACCAGACGGGTGCCAGGAGAGACGTGCTGTAGTTAGGTTTGAGAGCAAAGCCACAGAGTTCAGCTGCAAGGTGAAATCAAAACCATAGTCAGAGAGTTGGGAACAGATGAAGAGCAGGTCCAGGTCCAGAAAGGCAAACAGGTAGATCAAACAGGTAGTCACTGACTACATAAAATATGGGGTTGACCTGAGCTGAAGCTCAAGGGTAGGGGAGACCTTAGTCCTACATACAAATACACACACATACACACATACCAGGTATCAGATGGGAGGTTGGTGTGAAGCCCATACCATCACAGTATTTAATGTCTATCACTTTATGGGGTCCAGGTAAGGGAGTCATACCCTTTCCTTGGCCTGGCATGTCCAATAAGTTATTGGGCCTGGTTTTCTTGATGTGATTTTAATATGTCCATATGCCCCTACAGTCTCAATCCCGATAAACTTACATGGTAGCTCCCTTTTGGTCCCCAGGAATAAGTCATTTATCAGTCTGTGCTGGATGGGTGGTGACTGATATCTGGGTTACCCAGGGGCTGTAGTCATCCTTCTCCCTCAAAATGGAGTCAAAGCTGCTGTTCATAGCCTGAAAAACCACTCTTCATCCAATATGGAATGACTTAGAGGAGAGCATAGCTTCATCAGCAACTAGAGATGGTCTGTGGGAATGTTTATAGAGACCACTGTTTCGTCTATTTGAGACAGTCTCATGATGTTGAAGCCATCTTCATGGAGAGTTCTTTACCAGTTAGGCTTGTTACATATTTTAATTTTGGTTTTGGTGTTTTAAGAAAGTTTCACCGTACTACCCAAGTTGGCTTCAGACTTAACCTCTCAAGTACTGGGATTGTAGGTACTTACCATGCTTGGCAGGTTTTGGTATTTAAGGAAGAGAAGGAAAGGAAAAATGCTCACTTTCACTAACTACCAGAAATGAAGATCTAACTAACTACTTTACAATCATCAATCTGAAGGGGGAGTGCTAAGTGTAACCAGAGAACACACTTGGTACCTCTCCTGGAGTCCTCGCCAGAGACAGTGAGAATTTGACATGAAACTGCCTCGGAAGAAGGTGACCATGTCAGAGAAGTGGCAGAGCTGTGTGCACAGTGATCCCTGCTGCCATTTATCACAGGGCTACCTACACACAGAAGGATTGTCACAGTGTTGTGTTGTGGTGTTGCACTGTGGTGGAAACATAGGACTGTTAACAGAAAAAATGGGTAACATCGGCAATGATATATTTACACAGTCGATTTTGTACGATAGTGGAAATGTATGGACTAAAGCTTTTAGTACTGGTGCAAATAAGTCTTGAAAACAGTTTTTGACTAAGAAAGCAAAACTGCATGATCCTAGTGTACTGTGTAAGTTATACCAAAGCTTAAACACAGAAACAGCATTTTCTAGGTTAAAACTGTACTACAAATGATACATTCAGGGAAATGGTTACCTCTTGGTGCTAAGTCAAGACAAGGCAGACATCAGTGTGTTAAGAGCTAACTGCTGATGGTAGAAAACTGCTCTTTTTCTTTGTTTTTCTGTGTTGGAATATGTTATTAGGATAACAGATGTAAGAGAATTCCGTTTTATTGTCTTTCATCATGTTATAGAGGTTCACTCATGGCTCTGATTAATTTCATCAATCAGAAGGTCTAGTTTTTGAGCGGGACTGCAAGGTAAACGAGCTTAACAGAGCCAAGCCTGATGGCCCAAGTTCTGTCCCTTGGACCTACAGGGTGGAAAGAGAGAACCAGTTTCCACAAGTTGTCCTCTGGCCACCATATGACACCTGCATACAGACACAGACATACATGCATGCAAAACTGGGTGCCGTGGCCATGCTTTTAATCCCAGTGCTTGGGAGGATTAGGCAGGAGGACCAGGAGTTTCAGGCTAGCTTGAGCTACAAAGTGAAATACTATTTCAGCCTACCATATCCTTAGAAAAGCCAAAACAACAATAACAACAATGTCTTGAGTGTTAACTGGAACTGTGTATTGATAGGCCTGGGGTTCTTCTCTTGGCCCATATTCACCATTTGTGCATAGATTAGTTCACATGTGTATAGACAATACATTCATAGTCACTGTAAGTTGGAGAAGCACTAAATGCCCAGCAGCCCTACATTAAGTAGTCATGGAGTGTTTGCCATCAGTCAACTGTCAGGGTCCTTATGTTCTACCACCTAGAAACCACCTCTAGACAAGGAGGAGTGTTGGCTTCAGCAACTTTTGTATCCCTGGCATAGCAGTGAGTAGGGTAGCCAGGCCTGGTGGATCCCTCTAGTGTTACAACTCCTACACACGCCTTAGCCCTGCAAGTGAAGCACTCACTGCCTAGGAAGTCAGGATTCCTCAGTCTGTAGCAACAGTTGGCATTGTAGCTTTTAGACAGACCTAAATGTCAGGAGTCCTCATCCCTTGATAGCAGCCACTGTTACAGCTTCCAGACCTGGGGTGTCTGAAGACTTAATAGCTCGCTGCTATTCTTCCAGCAACCATGACTTGCAGGTGCTTTCTTCTGCCTCTTTATAGCCCCTGCCTTCTTCCAGGTCAGCTCTCTGCCCTCTTTTGCCTTCTCTGTACTTCCTGTGCCATCCTTGTCCCTGGCCTGGCTGCTCCTCAGCTGCCTCTTGTTGGTCAGTGTCACAGAAACAACTCCTGCTGCTCCGCTGACTGCCAGGCTTGTGGCTCTCCTTAGCTGCTTCTTCAGCCTCAAGAAGACAGCTACGTCATCTTTTCAGCTTAGCGCGTCCCTGTCCTGACATGCTGCCTCAGCCACACTGCTGCTCTAGTGTCCCTTGCTGTTGCATTCTTTGTAATCAGCTCAGCCTCTTCTGGTAAAGGAGGCAAAAAAAGATAACTTGAGAGAAATCTTGTATTAGGGCTAATTGTGGCTCCAGGCTGACTCATCAAGTGAGCAGACAGCTTGCTTATAGCCAGAGACCAGTGTTTACACCAGTCAGAGCAAACCCATCATGCAAAGGAAGGTTTGTGTTTACACCACTCTCAGTGGTCCCGCTGCTAGGTCACTAGGGTTAAGTGTCTCTGGCTTAGATAGGAATGGTTATAGAGACATCTAGGATTCATCAAGGCTTGTGACAGGAAAAAGTTGTTTGTAAACTGTCTGAAACAGCCCTGGCTTGAGAATATCACCTCAGGAGCCCCTTTTAAAACTGCAGTAAATAACAGTACAGTTGTCATGAATTTTCCTCTAGGTTTCTGTGATACGTTCATAAAGGTTGGTGTTGGCCTAAAGTGATTTGGCTGATGATCATTTTACTTAACACAGTCGTGGGCAGCAAGGGAGAGTCCAGCATCTGCCAGTTAAGAAACCAAATTGCCTTATCGCCCAACACCTTTCCCTTTTTACAAGAAAACAAAAATTAGAAGGAATGCTTACAGTTAAAATTTAAGTAACATCATTAACACTAGTCATGATTTTTGCTACATATTATAACACTTTAACAAAGTTCAAAACCTGTTCAGTGCCCTAGGGAGGATTGAATCTCTCAGATGTGTTTTGTATTCACACACACACACACAAAGAACATTCAAAAGATATAACCACATGCAATAGTATGAACAAATGTCACAAGCATAATGTGGAGTGATGAAGTCAGACCAAAGCATATACAGGTGGGAGAGAGAAGAAAATCAGGAGTACAGCCATCCTCAAGTACATAGTGAGTTCAAGGCCAGCCCGGGCTACATAGGACCTTGCCTCAAAAGAAGATAGCAAAGTATGTGTCTGGGATTACAAATGTGCATCACCATGCTTGGTTTATGCAGTGCTGGGGTTAGCCAGGGCTTCCTACATGCTGGGTAAGCACGCGGCTAACCAAGCTGCATCTCCAGCCATCATGGACCCTTTTATCCCAGTATTTGGGGAAGTAAAGCAAGATTATGAGTTCAAGGCCACCTGGGCTACCCAAAACCCCTGTTGGGATGGGGCATGGAGGAACATTTGGTTTTATAAATGGCAAGTGTTGTCTGCTCTTTGGTATGTTTGAGTGTGTGGAGGCTAGAAGAGGATGAAGAAATGCTCAGGATTGATAATGCCTTGTTGATGATCTGATCATTGGTTCTAGTGTGCTCCATTTCACTGATCTATACACTTAAGATTGTTTCTGGTTGGAGGGTGGACAGGGGTTGGTGGGGTGGGGAATAAAATATGGAGTGTATAATAATAATAATAATAATAATAATAATAATAATAATGATGATGATGATGATGATAAAGATTGTTTCTGTATATGTATTATACTTCAATTAAAAGTGAGATTATTTTTACCAAAAATTTAGATATTGGCCTGGAGAGATGGCTCAGTGGTTAAGAGTTCTCAGTGTTCTAAAGAGGACCTGAGTTAGGTTCCTAGCACCCATATGAGGCTCTCACAGTTACCTGTTAACTCCACCTCCAGGGAGATCCAATTCCTCTGCTCTCTGTCTGGGGACCCCTGCACTATATGTTCATACCATACAGATACATGTAATTAAAAATAAATGTTTTTTTTAAATCCAAGTATTAATTTTTCAAGTTATAAACTAAGTGGTACTGTTAACATTAGCGGCTATAGTGTTAACATTAGTAATGTAGTGTAAATGTGAAAGACCCCAAAGTTGTAGTTGTGTCTATTTACAAAGACATACTGGGGTTAAACAGTAGTCAGAATGAACTGCCAGTGGTTTTTATCTTTAGTCATCTCTACAAACCACTTTGCTTTATTTACCAGCTATTCCTTTAAAGCACTGTGCATATGTGTGGGAATGTGCAGGTGCCCGTGGAGGCCGGCAGCATATGATCCTCTCGAAACTGGAATTAGCAGGCTGTTGTGAACCGCCTGCTCTAGTGCTGGAACCTGAGCTCGGGTCCTCTGGAAGAGCAGTAGAGAGATGCTCTTCATCACTGAGCCATCTCTCCTGGCCTCTCTAGTAGTTCTTGCCTTCTTTGTCAGAGACCATTGTTAACATGTCTGTTTTCTTAGGGCTGACAGCAGTGAATGTCTATCCAGTACCCAGCCTGCTCACTTCTTTGGAACTCTCCCGGTGAGTCTGTCTGTAAGGGTGGAGCTTGTTTGGATTGCAGAGGGAGGGATGGGGGGTTGTTTCAAGGGAGGGAGATACTGTTTCATGGCTAAAGGAAGGAGGGTAAGGGGAATTAGATCTCTTCTGCCTGAATAAACAAAGGGTTGCTTCATTTCCCTGTCTTCACCTTTCTGTCTAAATTTCTCATGAGAGCTGTTTCCTTCCTTCCCATTTCCTTATCCCGTCAGCAGCTCACGTTAGGCCATCTCTAGTTCACTTTTCTCTGCTGACATTTGCTCTCTCTTTTTTAAAGGTAGCTTCCAAACTGTCTGTGTTCTTTGTACTGCCCATGTCAGTCGGTTCTGCTGTGCTCTCCTACAGGTAGTCACCCCCCCACTGAGTCCAGTGATTTGAGTCTCCTACGTGTTGGCATCAGCCAGTTCTCTAGACTGATCCTCTTCTTTTGGTCAGGCTCATGTATCCAGTTCTTCACTATCTGATTTTGCTACCCACACCCTCAGGAGCCTCAGACCTGTGTAAAAGTAACTCATCTCCCACTGCACCGTCTTGTTTTCTGTGTGTTCATAGTCAGCACTGTCATGCCCCTGGTCATCCAGGCCAGAAGCCTGAAAGTGGCTTTCATTCTTTATTCTGTCCTCCTTCTTATACCGAATCCTTCTCCAAGTCATTGTCATTTCTGCCCCAAGCAGTGCTGGGATTCCTCCCTCTGCCTCAGCTGAATGACGACTCACTGAGGCCTACATCATCCCTGATTCTGATTCTTCCTCCTTCCTTCCTTCCTTCTTTTTCTTTCTTCTCTTTCTTTCTTCTTGGCAGAATCATCTTTACTGGGCTCCATCTACTGGTAATGTATTTAAAGCACATAGCTGACATCATCTGTATAATGTTTATAAACCCTTGAGGTAGGCCCTATACATAGAGGATCAAGTAAGAACTTTCCAGACATGGTTTAGACCTGGTTCCAGCCTAACTTCCGTTTCCAGTCACTTCATGCTCCAGCATTACCACACTGCTTGGCATCCCGTCATACATCACCCTCTTCCTTGCTACATCTCTGTGCTGTGGCTCAAGCTGGCATCTTTACTTGAGTATCTTCATGTGCGGTCACAGGATCTAACCCAGGTGTCATGGCATGGCTTTTTTTTTTTTTTAAAGATTTTATTTATTTTTATGTGAGTACACTGTAGCTGTTTTCAGACACACCAGAAGATGGCATCAGATCACATTACAGATGGTGGTGAGCCACCATGTGGTTGCTGGGAATTGAACTCAGGGCCTCTGGAAGACCAGTCAGTGCTCTTATCCACTGAGCTATCTCTCCAGCCCAAATGTCATGTATTTTAGTAGTTAGTTGCCTTGGTCTATTTCAGGCCAAGTGTTCGTTTCACTAAGTTGTCACAGTAATGTTTCTCCTATACAGCTCTCACTTCATTCTGCCACATAATTGATGGACAGACACCTTGAGATCTAGAAGAGATAGGTTACTTCTGACAGCGGAAGTCTGATAAGGAGCTGTATTTCCAGTGACTTGAAACTTTGCCCTGCTGCTGATTGCCTTTGCCTCTACTTTCTCACGTTATTCCTACTGTTTTTCTCAGAATTTGCTCCTTTTCTCTCTGTCATTACCATGGACTTCCTAATCATCTTTGATGCCACTCCAAATCTCTCCTCATCTTATCTCACTACATCCTGCTGCTTCTGTTTGAAGTTTTCTCTGAACATATGATGTTACACAGTTGGTACACATTGCTGTGCACATTTGAGTACTGACTCTACCTTTCCACTTTAACAGCATTTTCTGATTGATGACTGTATTTCTGGCAGCATCCCAGATTCTTCCTTAGAAATAGTGTCCCTGCCCTAAGGTTCTTATAGGTGGCTTAATATACACATTAGAGTCTAGTGAAATGAATTCCACTTGTTTGTTATTTAGATTTTCATAACTATGACAAAATACCCAAAATAAGCAATTTAAAAGAAGGAAAGTCTATTTTTAGTGTGCACTTTCAGATCCGTGGCCACTTACCATGCCACCTTGGGCCCCTGGGGAAGTATATAATATTATGGTGGTAGCTCATAGTAGCTTACCTCATGCCAACCGAGAAGAGGCCAGATCTCCTTTGAGCTCCTTCTTTCCTTCCTTACTCCTCCCTTCTTTGCTCCCTCCTTTTCCTTACCCTTTGTATCTTTCTTCTGTTTGTTTTTTAAGACAGTCTCCATATTTAACCCAGGCTGACCTTGAACTTAAGATCCTCATGTTTGCCTTAGCCTCCCAAGTGGTGGGATTACAGTGTGAACTGTCACTTTGGCTTAATCCCACCAGTTAATTTGTTTTTAATTAACTTTCAAAAAATTTCTGTATGTGGATGTTTTGCTTGTATGTATGTAATATCACATGTATGCCTGGTGCCCTGAGACTGTAGTTAGAGATGGTTGTAAACTGATAGGTAAGTGCTAGGAATTGAACCCTGGTCCTCTGGAAGAGCAGCCAGTGCTGTATACCACTGGCCCATCTCTCCAGTCCCACCCACCGATTTGTAATAGCACCACAGGCTACTAGAACAAATTGCAATAACATGTCTATGAGGGAAACATTTAATAGCCAAGCCATAGTAACTTTTTACCTTAAGTGATGATTCTTATTCTTTGCAGAAACTTGCTAGAGTGTGTCCCTGACTGGGCCTGTGAAGCAAAAAAGCTGGAAATACTAGATATAAGCTACAATCTTCTTTCAGAGGTTCCCATGAGGTATGTGTATGCATGCATGCATGATATCTGTGTCTAAATGTTTCTCTAGATTCAGGTTGCCTTTCATTGTTGGTGACTAACAAGGAGGGACCTGCTGAGTAGGAGATGCTGTAAGGAGTATAGTGAGGAGTAGTGCATGGCCTCAGCCTACAGGAAACGTAGGAAGACCCTGATGTCCACACAGACAACTGCTAGTGTGTGCTGTCAGTCTCTGGCATGGTTAGTGGTATGGGAGGATAAATATAACTTCTATAGGGTGACTTACAATGAGCTGGAACTGTTCTGAGAACTTCAGTCTTATGATCTAACTAATCCTTTAATCCCTTTTCTGTAGCTGCTGTCAGCCTCACCTTAGACTCGAATGAGGAAACTAAGAACAGTTAGGGAGCCTGTCCAAGGCAACAGTTCACCAGGGCACCATCATTGACAGACTCCCTAACTTAACCCTGGAGGCTTACTCTTAATCATGACATTTATCAATTGCTTTAGAATTTCAGGAGACCTTTAAATAATCAGAGAGGGCTTTGTGGTAAGATGGCATTTGAGTTCACCATTACGAGATAGTGAGATTTACCTACGGTGAAGAAGGAGGTTGTGGTGCTTGAGGGGTAGGTGAGGGTGTTATACTATGTAGTCCAAAGTACTTAAATGTAAAACCTATGCTTTTGGAGTTTTTAAAATTAAAATAGAGACTTTGTAGCACAGTAGGTCTGCACCAAGCCTCTTATCTTCACATCCAGGCAATGTTACTGGTTCAGTGGATCTTTGGCAAGTCACTAACACTTTCTGGACTTTATTGGTAACAGCCTAGTCATAGTGTATTTTAAACTCTTAATAATTTTATTGTAATAAAATTTCAATTATGGAATTATATTAATAAACAGACTTGAGTTATAAGTACTTGAGTTATACTTATAACTTGAGTTATAAGTATTGATAAATGCTGTCCAGACTTAAGTTAAAATAGATTTATTCTAGAAGGTCCTTTACCAGTGGTTTTCAACCTTCCTAATGCTTTGACCCTTTAATATAGTTCCTCATGTTGTGGTGACCCCTGCCATAAAATTATTTTCATTGTTACTTCATTATTGCCAGACTGTTTTGACCCACCAGCTTCCAATAATGACACAGAGACTTATATTTATTTCTGAGTGCTTAGGTCTTAGAGCTTAGGCTTGTTTCCAATTAGCTCATATAACTTAATTAACTCGTTTATTATGATCTACCTTCTGCCGTGTGGCCTGTTACCTCTCTTCAATCCGGGCATCTGTTGCTTCCTCTGTGTCTGGCTGGCGAGTCCTCTTCCCCTCCCTTCAACACACCTGTAGCTCTTCTCGAATGTTCTGCCTATCCTCTCCTGCCTCAGCTATAGGCTGTTCAGCTCTTTATTAAACCCATCAGTTGATGGAGAAGAATGTTTACAAAACACTACAAGGGACGCTTCATAAAGATAACAATTCCAAAGTCCAGACAGAACTCAGCTTTCCGCTGGCATAGAAACCAGCATTTGAATAATACAAAGACAAGCTTTACACAGTGCCCAAGATTATCCCAATACTTCATAGCTATAATTTTGCTGCTGCTATAAATCATAATGCATTAGTGTTTTCCAATGGTCTTGGGTGACCCCGGTGAAAGGTCCATTTGACCCCCAGGTTTAGACTCTGTGCTACTTGTACTAAAGATCTCATTGTAACTCTTGGGTGGGTGCTAGGTGATGTATGTGATAACTTTCTTGGCTCAGTCACTTGTCAGTGGTTGCATATTCTAAAAATAGATTCATTGATTGATTTTAATTAACTGGCCTACAACAGATTTACAAAGGATTGAAGTGAGCTTTTGTTTCTTCTTAGAATTCTGAGTAGTCTGAGTCTTCGGAAACTGATGGTAGGACACAACCACATCCATGTCCTTCCCGCACTGGTGGAGCACATTCCCCTCGAGGTACTGGATATCCAACATAACACTCTCTCCAGGCTGCCAGACACACTCTTCTCCAAGGCCTTAAAGTGAGTGCTCAGAGGAGGAGAGTCCTTGCCTCCCCACCTGCCCCGCCCTGCCCCGAGTCATCTCTGGGTTTAGAGTTTACTTGGTACTCCAGCTCTGTGCAGACACTTAGTGTTTCATAATAAGCTTGACAGTTGAAGTAACTATCCAATACTTAATCATTTATGTGGTAGATGATTTCAGCAGGCTGGGGACACTCAGGGTTTCACTGTATTCAGAGAGAAATAGCATCAGGTGGAGCCTTTGATTAATTTCAGCTTTGCATTGAGAAAAAAAGGGCACACTAGTAAGTCAGTTTTATTCTTGCTTGATCAAATAGTCTTTGGGTTATGCTTTCCTGACTTCCAGAACGCTAGTTACCTGCTTTGAAAAACATGAATTTAAACATAATATCCTTCTAGAGGGTATTGTTTGCCATCTTGTAACTTAGTAAGTAAATGGTATGTCTTCCTGTGTTAATATTTATAATCAGGTTTACTTAAATGTCATCTTTAAAGAAAGAATAGGCTTTTTTTAAAAATTTTTTTGTGGTGCTAGTGATTAAGTTTAGAGTATTGCCCATAGTAAGTACTGCTCTACAATTCAGCAACCCTAGCCCAGGGAAGCTGGTTTTAATGGCAGTCTTTACAATATAAGCTTAGAGATGGAGACACAGGAGGCAAGGAGCAGGGAGTTGACACCGGCTCACAGCTGTGAGACACCCACAGCTGGAGTCCACAGGTTTCTTGTTTCCTGTTTTTCAGCTTATGCATCTCTTATCATAATATTCTTAGCTGGATATTCCTCAAAATAAAATCTTTAGGAAGCAAAAAACAACAGCAGTTTTAAAAAAATGAAATGACATTGTTTGAGGGGAATCTTCAAGTTTCTGTGAAGTGTTGAAATTGTTAATTAACAAGCTTGTAGTCTTGCTTAACATAACCTAGAATGTAATCTTCAGTGACTGAAGTTAATTTAGAAACCATCTACTTAATGCTGTACCATCAGAACTGACACACATGGTCCTCACTAACTTAAATGCTCATTAGGCTGCCGCTGCTGAAGCCTGCATATTGAGCACACACATGCTGAGTAAGGAGAGCTCAGCTGGTAAAGTGCTCTCCTTGCAGGCATAAGGATCTGAGTTCAGTCACCTAGGACTCGAGTAAAAAAATCGCAGGGCATGTGCTTCGTGTTCTGCCACAGATATGGTAGAGACATATGGACCCGTGGGGCTTGCTGGCCAGCCAGTTTAGTCTAATTGGTTGCCCCCAGGCCGATGAGAGATCCCTACCTCAGAAGATGTAGGCAGCAGTTTTTAAAATTATATTTATTCTCTGTGTGTGTATACAAATGTGCTTATGTGTGTACGATAGTATATATGTGACGGTCAGAAGACTGTTCTGTGGAGCCATTTCTCTCCTGCCTTGTGGGTTCTGGGGATCAAACAGGTTACCAGTGTTGGTAGAAAGAGCCTTTACCTGCTAGGTCATGTCACCACCCCATGAGTGGCATTTTTGAAGATGACACTCAAGATCATCCTCTTGTCTACACACAGACACACACACACACCAACACACACACACACACACACACACACACACACACACACACACAAGACCCAAGTTTAATGTGATACTTCCTTTCACTGAGGATATGCTGTTTACAAACATTGTATTCGGCCCATTATTAAAATTATACCATGGTTTATTTGTTAGATTGACAAAGATTAAATTGACATACGGTGCTGTAGATAAAAATATGGATTACATTCTTCTTGTATACATGCAATTTGGACTTAATCTTAGCCAAAATGCAAGAAACAACACAATTGCTATTTGATATAGCTTTTCTGGACCCTAGACAGGCAGGATATTTTTTAAAAGCCATTAAAAACCATGTATTTCCTTGATCCCATAAATTCTGTTTTTAGAACTGTACACTAGGAAAATAATTGGATAATAATCCAAGATTTTCATTGTAGTATCTATAATAATATATGTACAAAAGTATTCTTGTCTACTCTATGTATATACACCATCCCTATTATGGTTTTAGTTAAATACATTATGATTTGTTACAAAGAGACAAAATGTTTTGAAGGTCATCTTTATAGTTCAGCTGTATAGTTCAGGTGGTATTCTCTGGTGTCCTTGGCAATGGGAACAGGTGGTTTTTGCATGCGGCCATTATACAATGCTAGAAAAATAGCCATGCCTATGTTTCTTCTTGTCATCTGGTTTTGAGTTACATAGATACAGAGAAAACTTCCTGGAGGAAATTATTCTTTGGGTGCTTGGTAGCCTCACTCTCTATTGCATGAGCCAGATGATTTCTACTTAAGAAGGTCATAGACTCAAAGGGAATGATGTTCTGTCAGTCTCAGGTACTTGAATGCATCTGCAAATAGCCTGGAGTCTTTGCCTTCTGCGTGTGCTGGAGAAGAGAGTCTGAGTGTGCTGCAGCTGCTATACCTGACCAACAACCTTCTGACAGACCAGTGTATACCTGTTTTAGTCGGGCACCCACACCTGCGAGTTCTGCACCTTGCAAACAATCAGCTACAGACCTTTCCTGCAAGGTGAGTGGGCGCAAAGCGAGGTCATGTCAGAGTAAAGCAGATTCTGCATTGCATCTTAGCTAGCTAACTATGACACCGCTGACTCGCTGGGGCTGGAACTTCCTTAGCTAGCAGGAAAATCTTGCTTAATTTGTCCCCGGTTAAGTGGGGAATAGCCAAAGATATTGCAGTCAAAATGTGTTTGATTTTTGTTTTAATTATTTAATAATAATCTGAGAATATTCTACCCAGGAAAGTACAGGGTTATGAAATAAAATTTAAGTATCTTTTTTCTTGTCAGCACTGTATTATATATTGTCTAATAGTTATTCTTTATATGTACTTATATAAAATGTGAGATGTGTGTCACATACTGTGTTAGGTGCCTCTGTCCTTGCACCTACAGTCAGATTGGGGAAATAGATAAGCATCTTGGAGTGGTCCTCCCTTTCCTAATGCTACAACGCTTTAATACAGTTCCTCATGTTGTAGTGACCCCCCAGCCATAAAATTGGTTTCTTTGCTACTTCATAACTTTAACTTTGCTACTGTTATGAATCCTAATGTAAATATTTTTGGAGATGAGAGGTTTGCCAAAGATGTTGTAAATCATAGATTAAGAACCTTGGGTCGCTGGGCGGTGGTGGCGCACTCCTTTAATCCTAGCACTTGGGAGGCAGAGGCAGGCGGATTTCTGAGTTCGAGGCCAGCCTGGTCTACAGAGCAAGTTCCAGGACAGCCAGGGCTATACAGAGAAACCCTGTCTCGAAAAACCAAAAAAAAAAAAAAAAGAACCTTGGGTCTAGGCAGTCTCCATGCAGCATAACACATACAAGGTACTGAAGTTCCCAGTTTGGGAGCTGAGAAGACAACTGAGTAGTTAAGAGTGCTTGCTGCTCTTCCAGAAAACCCAAGTTCAGTTCCCAGCACTCATATATGTGGCTGTAACATCAGTTCCAAGACATCTAATTCTCTCTTCTGACCTCTGAAGACACCTGCACAAGTGTGCCATACACTCACACAGATACATAAATAAACAAATTAAAAAAAAAAGGTTGATCTGTAACTGCAAGAATACATGAGAGAGAGTTCCTTAAGTCAAAATTTAAACAGTATCCATGGAAGAATAAATACATTTCAAAATAAATTTAACTTAAAAAAAAATTGGGCCTGGTAATGTAACTCAATTGCTAGAGTTCTTGCCTAGTATGCACAAGCCCATGCTCCGTCTCCAGCACTGCATAAGACAGGTATGGTAGCATACACCTATAATCCCAGCATTTGAGAGATAGAAGCAGGAGGATCAGAAATAAAGGCCATTTTCAACTACATATCAAACTCAAAATCAACCTGGAATACACAAGACCCTGCTCCCCATACCCTCTCCCAAAATTCTATCACTAAGAAAATAAAACATTTCTGGGGCTGGAGAGATGGCTCAGCAGTTAAGAGCACTGTCTCTTTTCCCGAAGGACCTGGATTCAATTCCCAACATTCACATGACAGCTCACCACTGTCTATAACTCTAGGTCAAGGGTGTTGACACCTTCACACAGACACCCGTGCAGGTAAAACACCAATGCATTTAATAAATCAATAAGCAAATTAAAACACAAAATATTTTTTCTTTGTTAAGTTTTTAAGGTTAACGTATAGAGAAATGAGTTATGACATCTTCATAAATATGTGTCAATATTCTTTGTTATCATTTATTGTCTCTCCCTACTGTCTTCAAAAAACAATGTGTGTATGTAAATATATAGCTCTGGATATTCTAGAACTCAATATGTAGACCATAGATCTGCCTGTCTCTATTTCCAAAGTGCTGAGAGTAAAGACATGGGGTACTGTGCTGGCTTTGATGGTATTTATATTCTTTAATACCATATATCTTGAACATATTCATACACGCCCCAACTCCTTCTTAGCTGATCTCTCTACTCTCCAGTCTCTTCTTACCCAATTTTGTGATTTCTTTTCTTTTCTCTTTTCTTCTCTTCTCTTCTTCTTCTCTTCTCTTCTCTTCTCTTCTCTTCTCTTCTCTTCTCTTCTCTTCTCTTCTCTTCTCTTCTCTTCTCCTCTCCTCTCCTCTCCTCTCCTCTCCTCTCCTCTCCTCTCCTCTCCTCTCCTCTCCTCTCCTCTCCTCTCCTCTCCTCTCCTCTCCTCTCCTCTCCTCTCCTCTCCTCTCCTCTCCTCTCCTCTCCTCTCCTCTTCTCTTCTCTTCTCTTCTCTTTTCCCTATCAGCTCTAGTTTGTAATGTCCAAATAGTCGCAGGGAGGGAGGCCTGCCTGGTTAGTGTTCTTGTCCTCACATGGCTCATATCTTTAAAGCAAACTGACTCTCGTCCCAGTGGCTATCAAGTGCCAGCAGTTCTTCAGTGAGTGGGAGTACTTCCTGCCCACCTCGACCTTTCGACACTGGGGGTTTTATCTAGCTTGAGCCTGTGCAAATCTTATGCATAGAGAGGTAGTTGCTGTGAGATCATATGTGTTGTCTAGAAAACATTGTTTCCTTGATGTTCCCACTACCTCTGGCTCCTCTCTCTGCCCTCTCTTCTGCAAAGATTCCCCAAGTCTTGGTGATAGGCATATAATATGTATGCCCCATTTAGGGCAGAGCATTCTACAGTTTCTTATTCTGGGCCTGCTGACATCCTGTAGGAATTGGCTTGTTCTTTCTACCAGGTGGGTCCTAGGGATCACATTCAGGTAGTCAGGCTTGGCATCAGATGTCTTCCTTTATCCACCGACTGATCAGCCTGATTTTAGAGTCTAGGCACAGTTGTGTACTCAGTCACTAAGCAGCTGATTTAGGATATGGGGATTGAACCTAGGCTGAGAGGAGTATAAAAGAGAATAGGGCTCAGTGCTTAAGAGCACTGGCTGCTTGTCCAGAGGATTCGGCTCAATTCCCAGTACCCACATGGCAGCTCACAACTCTCTGTAACTCTACTTCCAGGGGACCTGTTACCCTCACACAGACATACATGCAGGTAAAACAACAGTGCATACTAAAAAAAAAAAAATTAAAAAAGCTGGGCAGTGATGGTGCGCACCTATGATCCCAGCACTTGGGAGGCAGGGACAGGTGGATCTCTTGAGTCAAAGCCAGCCTGGTCTACAGAGTAAGTTCTAGGAAAGTCTGGGCTACACAGGGAAAACCTTGTCTCTGGGTGGGGTTGGGGGAAGAAAAGAAAAGAAATGAAAAGAAAAGAGAAAAACAATGAAAGTTGGCCCTGGGAATGCTTTTTAGAAAGACATGTCACCATGGGGTCCAAGTGCACACTCATGATACTGTTACCCTCCATTATGCATTTGTCATCATCCCCAAGTTTTCATAAATGCCTTTAACATGAATCCGACATCTCGTCTAATAGTACTCACTATGTGATTATTGATAGTAGTGGATTAAAAGATTTTGGGGGAGTTGTTGGTAAGATGGTCCAGTTGGTAAAGTGCTTGCTGGGCATACTTAAGTTCAGATTACTAGAACTACATAAAAACAGTATGTAGCTGTGGTTTCAACGCTGGGGAAGTAGACACAGGAGGATCTCTGGGGCTGGCAGGCCAGCTAGCCCAGGCAAGTCAGTGAGCTTCCGGTTTAGTGGAGCCCCTGTCTCAATCAAGAAGATACCCAGTGCTGATTCCTAGCTTCTATTTGTGCACACACACCTGAATATGCACATAAAGTTGTACATACTCAAACACACACACACACACAAATAATTTTTTATTTGTCTTTATTTCCAGTTCAAGTGTACATGTATTATCACATAATACAAAAGGATAATTTTCTAAGCTTACTGACTAAATGTATGAGGTTTTTTTTTCTGTGTAATATAGGTGTATATCTTGTGAGGAGGTGCACTTGCAAAGTATGAATTTTCTAGCAGTTGAGATTGTGATGTATTAGAAGAGTAAGGTGGAAAATTCATACAAAGTCATAATTTGAGGAACTGAAGATGGCTTACTAGTTGAAAGTGGAGGACCTGGATTCATTTTCTAGCATGCGCATGCACTGCAGAGCTGTAAGCATCTATCCTCTCGGGCCTCCGTGGACCATGCAGGCAAAGAGTAAATAAATAAAGTCTAAAAACCTTTTTGAGAAATCTGGTGGGTGGTTTAGTGTAATAGTAATTCTTTCAGATTGCTAATACTATTGGTGATTTATTTTCCAAACTTTATACATTTATTGTTTCCAAAGAAATTAGAGAAGTTTGTTAATGGAGACATTAGGCTTAGGATATTTTGGTTAACATGTAAAAATCTTTATAATCAGAGTGGTCTAAATAGTTGCCTTGTCCCGAGCAGGGTGCTGTGTGTACCAGAACTTGGTGATTAGTGGCAGGGGTGCTACCAGTTGGTACCTATCGACATGTAAAACTGCAATGAGACTTGGTTTCAGCCTCTTCAGTTTATAGCCAGCACAGCTGAAGGCCATTGCAGTGCGCTTGCCTAGGGTTCTGCAGCCTTGTCAGTGCTGCAGCAAGGAAGGCACGCTGCTGTCTACAATGGGCCAGTACTTTCTCAGTGACTTCTTGTAAGTCAGGCAAGGTGCTTATCCCACCCCTGTAAGGAAAACAAGGGCAGTGCCAGCCTCGAAACCCCGAGTGCTGAGGAGCTGTCATGCCGACAGGCGGCAGGTTTGGTTGCGGTGGTGAACCGAGCATGGCTGATACCTGTTAATTCCCTTCTCACAAGGCTCTCTGCAGTAAGCCAGGTTGTCTCTACTCTGTGGCTGCTATAAAGTAGTGCAGCTTGGCAGCCTCTCTTTTCTGATACAGCATGATGTTTTGATGTTTCTTCTTTCAGCAAACTAAATAAACTGGAGCAACTGGAAGAACTGAATCTAAGTGGGAACAAGCTTAAAGCTATTCCCACAACCATAGCAAACTGCAAAAGGCTGCACACCCTTGTCGCACACGCCAACAACATCAGTATTTTCCCAGAGATCCTGCAGCTGCCACAGATTCAGGTACTTGGATGAGGTAGCCTGCCCTCCTCACTGCCGGACGGCAGTGAGAGCCAGATGCCTTTCTTAAAAGAAAGAAGCAAAGAGTGTGAATGAGACTGCTTCCCTCTCGAAACTTTCTCCTGAGCTCATTTTTCCTCCCTTCCAGGAAGGTTCACTGAGGGACAGAACTGTGTAACTGCTGCTTTCTGATAGCCCCAAATAGGGTATAGTCCTCTACTTTCTTAGACCCTCCCTCAAATGGCCAAGTCAAAACCCCAATCCTGTATTAGGTTCCTTCCCATACCTTCTTCCCCATACACCCCAAAGGTGAGCATTCTCTATTGCTATAACGAGAATCAACCAACTTTAACCACGGGTGTGCCTGAGAGGTGTTTGGCTGAAGAATATTGACAAAACTACTGCTTAAACAACATGACCAGACATCTTTTTAGCTTTGCAAAGCTAATGTGTACTACCATGAATATGACTGCACCCCATTTTCTTCAGAGATAAAGAGTGGGCCTTGTTCTCTTCTCATATGCTCAGTTTAAAATCTGGGTACACTTAAATCATTCCTGGAAAGAAATAAGTTCCCAGTTGAGGCTATAGGGGAAGATTGAATGTTTGGGAATAGAGGTTGTAATATAATGTATTCTTTTTTGATTTCTCTATTTCTTCCCAGTTTGTAGACCTGAGTTGCAATGACTTGACAGAAATACTAATTCCAGAGGCTCTGCCTGCTACTTTACAAGACCTTGATCTGACAGGAAATACAAATTTGGTTCTGGAACACAAGACATTGGACATGTTTAGGTAAGAAAAAAAAATGTGAAACTGAATCCATATGTTTCAGCTGTCAGTGCACCATGGAAGTCTCAGTTAATTAAAGTAACAGAGTAGATTAGGCCAGAGCACGCCTAGATTCTTGTCTGTGGTTCATTTCTACTGAACCACACTCCAGCTCGTTTTACATGGTAGGCATAGGTACATATCTGGTGGCAGAGGTCACACTTTAACATCTAACTGACAATACATATGCATTGTTTCAAGATCTTTTATATTGCTTCAAAAGTAAGCACTTAATGAAAGCTTAGAGAGCTTTGTGATGTCTTATTTGAGCCTATATTTAGCTCTTACCATTTTTCTGTTCTCCTACATCAAAGCCACAGGTTCATCATCCCACTTTGATTCATTCTTTCTGGAAATGTATCTTAGTCTGTCAAAAGATGACTTTCTAAAAATGCATTATTATTACGATAGTTGTAATAAAATACAGAAGAGAATATGATTTAATCTTCCCTTGTTCACCTCCCACAGCCATATCACAACACTGAAAATTGATCAGAAACCTTTGCCAACCACAGATTCTACAGTTACATCAACCTTCTGGAGCCATGGACTGGCTGAGATGGCAGGGCAGAGGAATAAGTGAGTCGTTGGCCCTGGAGACTGGAGAGAAAGGCGTCCGTGCCCTGCTAGGCCAGCTCTGCCGCTCACCGGTAGACTGTGGCCCTGTCTGTCTCACCATCCCGAGTCTCAGAACTTAATAGGAGACAAGATCCTTCTAAAGCCATGATAAAGAAAGAGGATAAAACAGACATTAGCCCACAAAGTACTAAATACCTCTTAATGTTTTCTAATGGAATTTTCCTTTCCTGTGAGTGAAATTTATAGCAAGACCCAGTCATATATAGCACTGATTTTCAATTGCCCCCAATCTGAGATGATCTTCTGCTCCTGATTTCTTAGAGAAAGAACTTGCTGGGATTTTATAGTCAACAAGTGTGACTCAGAATGGTCCAGCGAAAGCCCCTGTCCTGTACTAAGTTTATTTCTATACCTTCTGTCCATACACTGTTTTATGGTGAGCAGTTTTCCTTGGAGTAAGGAGAATAAACCCAATTTTATCAGCAAATGTGCTCTAATGGTCTTCCACTGAAGGACATTGGCAAAATGAGTTTTTAATCACCATGACCAGAAAAAAAAATATCTTTCCAGCTTTTGGTAGCGTTGCAAAATTAACGCATACTGCCTGTGACTATGCCTGACTCCCCTTGCCTTAGGATGCTGTCTGTGAGCTGCTTGCTGCCTGACTATCTTGTCTAGGAACCACCTTCTTATGGACATGGGCTTACCATCATGCCTGTCCATCTTCAGTTAATACTTTTTAAAAGAAACTTCCTGAGAATAATCTTTGCCAGTAATCTTCTCTTGTGATTATGTTTCTCATCTTTGTTCCAGACTCTGTGTATCTGCTCTGGCTATGGATAACTTTGCAGAGGGCGTGGGAGCTGTGTACGGCATGTTTGATGGGGACCGGAATGAAGAACTCCCTCGTCTACTGCAGTGTACCATGGCAGACGTGCTTTTGGAAGAAGTACAGCACTCGACAAATGACACAGTCTTCATGACCAATACCTTCTTGGTGTCTCACAGGTAAGCAGGTGGGTTGAATAATCCCCAGCTCCACTTTGCTTCTAGAAAGTAGATCCCAGAAATTGAAAGTCATTGCTTACAGATTCAGGATCAGAGAGGTGTTCCTTCTTCCTATACCACATTTTCTTGGCATCAGCAGAGTGTGGTGGCCATTCCTCTTTAAGGAACTGGCGGAGTCATCTTGCTACTCTTGTGCTGTCCACTCTTGCTAACTGTCTGGAAGACTGGCACAATAAGGCTAAAGGTGTGTGCCTGACTGTGTGCGAACATTTAGGGGAAGAAGGCTGTGTACTTTCCTAAGATTATCCAGTTAGCTGATGACCTACAGAAGGCTGACACGACTTGTCAGATTTATGTGTTAGAATAATTATTATTGGGATTTATCCAACTCCTCTTCCTCATTAACGTCTAAGCCATTTACAAGCAAAACCCTTGAATCCCAACTCCTGAGAATCTCTTAGTAGCAGAAAGTGCCTTGTACCTTGGGTAGGTGGCCTAAAGGAAGCAGAGTGCTGAGATTATAAACTTGAACAGTCAAGTCTGGAACAACTTGTTTTCATCTCACATGTTCAAAAGCAGAGTGTTGGGAAAGGGAGTCCATTTTTTTTTTTAGTAGAATTGAGCTAGAGACTTGGCAGACTAACAGTTTGAAAGAGGGAACTCTGAAGTTTGTATCCGCCAAGAACTAAGAACTATATCATATAATTTTCATCCTTATCTTTCAAAACAAGCCAAATAGGTAGAAGTTTTATCAGTATGATTTCTTAGAGAAAGAACTTGCTGGGATTTTATAGTCAACAAGTGTGACATTTGGAACTAGATTCTTCTGGTGGTATCTACTGTGTGTTGGCATTGCCTCCAGGTTGCTGAACACATGATCTCAATCAATCAATCTTTCTCTCTTTCTCTCTCTCTCTCTCTCTCTCTCTAGGAACTTACAACCCAGGAGCTTCTCAAAGTATCCCAGCATTCTCAGCATACTTAAAACTTGTTAGACATGCAGGGCCAGCTTCTTGCCCCAAATCAGCAGCTCTATGGTTGGAGCCAGGCCCCACATTCTGCTCTGACTGTGCTCTGTGGTCAGGCCCTCTATGTGCATCAGATGCGCTGAAGTCTGAAAGCTCCAGAATGAGGATATCTCTAGACAGACACAGAAACAGTGGGGAAAGATGCCCCTAATATGACATGGAACCCCCTTTCAAATCTTTGTAGCTGAAAGTGGTAGGCTAGACTCCTCCTCTTCACTCCCCCCACCCCCAAAAGATCTGCCGTGGTTGGATAAGGGTAAGTAGTGCACTATAAAACTAGTTGTCATGTCTTCATTTTCTTTTCTTTCTACACAGGAAATTAGGCATGGCTGGCCAGAAGCTGGGTTCCTCTGCTCTCCTGTGCTATATCCGACCTGACACTGCCGATCCCACAAGTAGCTTTAGCTTGACTGTAGCCAACGTTGGCACATGCCAAGCCGTCCTGTGCCGAGGTGGGAAGCCAGTGCCTCTTTCTAAAGTCTTCAGCTTGGAGCATGATCCAGAGGAGGCACAGAGGGTGAAGGACCAGAAAGCCATCATAACAGAGGTATCTCTTGCTCTCTGCCAATCACATCCCTCTCCAGATCTACTGAAAGCTGTTGGAATAGAAATAGAGAGGGTCTGTTTTCTTCCTCTCATGACTTGTAAATTGTATCCATCTCCTGATAAAGGTCTAGTCTATATGGCTTCAGTGTCAGTATTAAAAGAAATGTATAGGCCAATGTGGTGAATGCTGTGAATCCCAGCACTTGGAAGGGAGAGACAGGTGGATGGATCTCGAAGGTCAAGGCCAGCCTGGCCTATATAGGGAGTTCTGGACAGCCAGGACTACACAGTGAGACCATGTTTCAATAAATTTGTTTCAAGAAATCTGTTGAGCAGTTAGTGACTAGCACATCCAAAAATGAGAAGGTATAGTTAATGGCTGGTAGGTAATGAAGGTTGTGGCTGCCTTAGCAGGTCACCGACTTGTCTGGCTTTGTTATGCTCAGCAAACCTGCTGAGACGCAGAGTCTCGGTCTTGTTTACTTTCACTGCACAGTTTACTGCTCTTGTGTTGTGTCTTTATAACAAAGTGTTAAGCAGCTATTTATAGTTTCTCTTCTCTTTTAGAAATTAGCATAACCTTTTGCTTCTGCAATTAGTAGTTATATATGAACATTGTTTACTGAAAAAAAATCATGTCTTGTGTCCATTTTAAATTGGATTGGTATTTTGTGTATGGGTGAGTATTAAGAGATTTCTTTGTGTATTTTAGAAAGAAGTCTTTTATTAGATATGTGCTCAATAAATATTCCTCAGTCTATAGTTAATCTTTCCATTCTCCAAACAGTGCCTTTAGCATAGCAGTTTGCAACTTGTTGGTTGTGATCCCTTCAGGGGTTGAACGACCCTTTCAGAGGGGTCACCCAAGACCATCAGAAAACACAAATGTGTACATTATGATTCATAACAGTAGCAAAAGTATAGTTATGGAGTAGCAACAAAAAGATTTTATGGTTGGGGATCAGCACAGCATGAGGAATGGTGTTACAGGGTTGGAGCATTAGGAAGGCTGAGAACCACTGCTTTAGCAAAAGGGGGATTTTAATTTGTCTCATGTATTTATTATTATGTGTGTATGCGTATTGTGAATTAGGAGGGGGTGGACGCACGGCCACAGCCTGCATTTGGAAGGTAGAGGACTGTTTTCTGAAGTCAGTTCTCTCCTTTCTCCTTTATGTGGGTTCTAGGGATCCAGGTCAGGTCTCCCGGCCTCACAGCAAGTGTCTCGGAGGTCAAACTTGCAGACCTGAGGTGTGTTTTGTTTTGTTTCAAGACAGGGTCTTACTTTGTAGTTCTGACTGTCTTGGAACTCATTCTGTAGGCCAGGCTAGCCTTGAACTCAGCCTGCCTCTGCCTCCTAAGTGCTGGGATTACTGGCATGTACCATCACTACCTGGCTGTCCTGAGTAGTTTTAATGACTAAAATTCTGCCTGCTTTTTGTTTCATAGTGTTAACCTGAAACTGCACTGACAAACCCAAGATTACTCGTTTTTGTCTACTTTATATTTTAGAAGTTTTATAGCTCTGTAGAAGCTATAAAACATTTGGATCTGTGGTTGATTTTGAATTAGTTTCCAGAAAGCACAAACTCTTGAGTCTTTCTTTGTTTTGCTTTTGTAATTAAATTTTTTCTTAGTTTCTAAAGTTAATTTTCAATTTATTTTTTTGAGAATTTTATACATGAGTATTATACATTATTTCCATTCCTCTTTGTCCCCTAACTCTTCCTATGTTTTCTCCCCCTCAAATTCATGATCTCTTCTTCAATCAGTTACTGTTCTACACACACACACACACACACACACACACACACACACACACACACACACACAGCCTGATAAGTTGTTTGATATTGTGCGCGCGCACGTGTGTGTGTGTGTGTGTGTGTGTGTTATGTGAATATGGGTGTACAGGTACAAACAGCCTTGTATGTAAGAGGTCAACTTTTGCGAATCTCTTCTCCTTCCACCATAGGTTCCGGGACTCCCCGGCTCTGAGTCCTGATGTGTTTTGTTTGTTTGCTTTTGCTTGACACAGGGTCTGTCTGTGTACTGGCTGTCCCGGAACTCTCCGTGTAGACTAGGCTGACCTTGCACTCCTAGAAATCTGCCTGCCTCTGCCTCTTGACTGCTGGGGTTCAAGGCAGGAGCCCTAGGCCAGGCTTGGGATGGGTTTTTGTTTCATTTTATTTTGTTTTGTCTATGTCCAGTTATTCCAGAACCTTTTTTTATTTTTTTAAAGAAAGGATGAAAAGTCTTGAGAGAGGACTCAGTGGTAAAGAACACTTGGTCTATCCTGAGGTCCAGAATTAGGATCCCAGCACCTACAAACACTTGTTATCTCTAGCTCCAGGGGATCTAATGTCCTCTTCTGGCTTCAGCAGGCACCAGCATATGCATATGCTCATAGCATACACATAGGTGTGGACATACATACACACCCAGGCACACACACTTAGAAAAAGAAGAGGGGGAAGGCATCATTTCTCCTTTACCAAAGGGCCCATTTCTTGGCTATTTTATCAGAGTTGTGCAGAAGAACTGTCCACTTTATTCTAACCAAGGAAGCACACAGCCAGCTAGTGTCTCACTGTGGCTGCTGCAGCCAGGACTGTGGACTAAGAATGCATCACTCAGTCAGGACAAATGAAGACAAGTGACAACAGTTTAGTTGACTAGTCTATTTTTACAGAAGAATCTGTTTTATAGGCAATAATGTTTAGATTTTTCTAAGCTTCTAGACAATTGTGAAGTATTTTTATGTTTATTTTAATCATAGATATGTTATAGACATGTTATTTGCTAAGTACTGTGCCTTCATATTTAACCTTTATGAAGGAAGTGCTTTTATTTCTATTTTGTAAGAAGAAAATAAAGATTAGCATTTGTGCCAAATTCTTATACATATAAAGTCATACATAGTCTTCCCTTTACTCTGAGGATAACTGCAGCTGTGGAATCAATATCTTGGAGATGTTAGAGATTTTGTTTGTTTTTGTGAAGAGGTATCAATATGAAAGTGTGCAGTGTATGCTTATTGTCTGCAACCAGGAAAACTCCTTTCCTCTTGGTTTAGACTCACTCAGTATGTGTTAGATCCATTCATTCTGGTCAGTTTCAACAAGACCCCCTTTTGGGGCTTGGGATATGTTTAATGCTCCAGCATCTAAGAGTCTCTAACCCATTTGAAACCTGTTTAGTTCCATTGTGCCATTAATGAGTGATCATTTTTAATGACCCGTCTGAGTTGGGAGGTCTCAAAATAAAAAGTGCTAGTAATGGCGCACTAGTGACAGTTTCTGTTTATCTTTTCTCAAATACATCTCTGAAAGGATACAGAGGTCTGTCTATGTTAGAACAAGCATCTTTTGAGGTGGTTCTGCCTGTTGCTTAATTTTAATTGGATTTAACTTTAATCTCTGGTATAATAATGATAGGACATTTTGTTTTAAACTTCTGTATATTTATTTTATGAGTTCAATTGTACTGGTCCTAGGACAAATAATATTACATATAAACTTAATTTTACTATACATTCCTGTGGTGGTTTGAATAAGATTGGCCCCATTGGGTTCATATATTTGAATGCTTAGTTATCAGGGAGTGGCACTATTTGAGAAGGAGTACTAGGTGTGGCCTTGTTGGAAGAGGTGTGTTTATTGGGAGTGGGATTTGAGGTTACAAAATCCCAAGCCAGGCCCAGTTCTCTCCCTAAACAATGTGATTTAGAAAAAGCCCCAGTTGCATATTACTATTACTTTTTTCTCAGAATTTCTGTTTTTCTCACCTTCAGGACAACAAGGTGAATGGAGTAACCTGTTGTACCCGGTTGCTGGGATGTACGTACCTCTACCCATGGATCCTCCCCAAGCCCCACATATCTTCCACTCCACTTACCATTCAAGATGAATTGCTGATTTTGGGAAACAAAGCACTGTGGGAATACTTGTCATATCTAGAAGCTGTCAATGCAGTCCGTCACGTGCAAGACCCATTAGCTGCTGCTAAGAAGCTGTGCACATTAGCACAGAGCTATGGTTGTCAGGACAACGTGGGGGCAATGGTGGTTTATTTGAACATTGGTGAGGAAGGCTGTACCTGTGAAATGAATGGGCTCACCCTTCCAGGCCCTGTGGGATTTGCTTCAACTGCAACCATCAAGGATGCCCCCAAGCCAACCACTCCATCCTCCAGCAGTGGGATTGCCTCAGAGTTCAGCAGTGAGATGTCCACCTCAGAGGTGAGCAGTGAGGTGGGCTCCACGGCTTCTGACGAGCATAACACTGTGGGCCTGGAGGCGAGCTTGCTTCCCAGGCCGGAAAGGCGCTGTAGTCTGCACCCAGTGCCCTCTGCAGGGGTTTTCCAGCGCCAGCCTTCTTGTGCTACTTTTTCCAGCAATCAGTCTGACAATGGACTGGACAGTGACGATGACCAGCCTGTTGAAGGAGTCATAACGAATGGCAGCAGGGTTGAAGTTGAGGTAGACATCCATTGCTGCCGAGGCAGAGAGCCTGAGAACTCCCCTACTCTCCCGAAGAATTCTTCCAACTCCTATTCAGAGGAACATCCTAGGGGGGTGGGTTTTGGGATCCGAAGACAGAACAGTGTGAATAGCGGTATTCTTCTGCCAGTGAACAAAGACAAGATGGAGTTACAGAAGTCTCCCTCCACTTCTTGTCTGTATGGAAAGAAACTCTCCAATGGCTCCATTGTGCCCCTAGAAGACAGCCTGAACCTCATTGAGGTGGCCACGGAAGCACCCAAAAGGAAAACTGGCTATTTTGCTGCCCCCACTCAGCTGGAACCAGAGGATCAATTTGTTGTCCCTCGTGACCTGGAAGAGGAGGTGAAGGAGCAAATGAAGCAGCATCAGGAGAGCAGGCCTGAGCCTGAACCCAGGGACGAGGACCGGACAGAGCCCCTGGAGGAGTTTGATACAGCACTGTGATTGTACCTCGAGTAGACACATCCCGAGGGAGGGCTATGTGGTATTGGGGAAGGGACCTTCAGGAGATGTTGCCTCAGTGTTTCAAACCATAGACAATGTGGAGTAGAATTTGGAGCCAAACAGTTGAACACTAGCAGGGCTGACTCTGGATGAGCTCGTCCTGTGCCGTCAGTGTTAAGCTTCACGTTGATCCTTGGTTGGACTCCCAGAGCCGCTGGGAGACAGCAGATGCTGTTTTGTGTCAGTCCTGCCACCTGCCAGTAACCCTTTCTCTCCTAGGATCATTTGAGAAATTGCCTGCCTGGGCAGGAAAGGGACTATTTCTGTGGAGGAAGTAACTGAAGGTTGATTCCCTTTACTAATTGCTGCTGATGGATCTCTGTGACAAGAGAAATCACCTTATCTCTCAGACTAACTAGTGGGGTGTGATGTGACTAGTCACATGGCTTTTTATTCTCTAGGAGAATACAGCCTATCAAATGATGTCTACTGGAGATACAGAACCAATCAAGCAGGTGATTTGTGTATGTAATGTTATGTAACGAGAGCACTTTTCATTGACTGTGAACCTTTTATTTTTGAATCTGCATTCAGAGCCAATCTTCTTAGAGGCAGCCCAGCTCCTTTGTCCCTAGGTAGAAGTAATTGAGCATTGGAGCCTCTTTGAGAGTGCTTGGGAGGGTCCTGGAAATTGATTCATTCATTGATTCATTAGGTTGGATGTCAGACTGTGAAAGCTCCTGAGAAACTTGGGGTGGGAGGATTTATAAGATGGGGAAGGAGTAAGAACTAAGGCTTCTTCCTTCAAGTCAAAACGAGACTTGGTCCTGGATAAGCTGACCCCTGTGCTAGGAACTAGGATCACAAGGCAGGGACTTGTGGATTTGCCTCTTTTCCTGAATGTGGTAGAATTGGCAGCCAACCTCTTGACAGATGGGCTGACACCTTGAATTATATAGCAAGTGAGTGCAACAGAAGATCAACTAGGAACTTGTATGGGCAAACAGATCTCACAAGTTAGACTTGCTCCTCTCCCCCCACTCCCTCTCTCTCTCCCTCCTCCCCTCCCCTCCCCCCTCCCTCTCTCTCTCCCCCTCCCCTCCCCCCCCTCTCTCTCCCTCCCCCTCTTTCCTCTCTCCCCCTCCCCCTCTCTCCCTCTCCCCCTCTCTCTCTCTCCCCCTCTGTCCCTCTCTACCTCCCCTTCTCTCCCTCTCCCCTTCCCCCTCCCCTTCTCTCCTTGTCTCTCTCTCTCTCTCCCCCCTCTCCCTCTCTCTCAGAATGTTTTCTAGAATGTTGGTCGTGAGCTGCATGCTCACCCTGTGTTGGCACTGTGCCCTTCTGAATACTGTTGATTCTCCTGACATGGTTCAAAGTGCTGGCCTCAGCACAGGGGAATAAGACTGAGATTGCTAAACTTACAGAAAGCCTGTAACTTCTTTTCACATTCCTCTTAACCCTAGCAAACGACCACTTCTTGTATGTTTCTATTGCTTTTTTCCATTAGATTACTTAGGAAACTAATTCCTATTTATTGATATAAATTTTGGCATTGCTTGATTTTACTCAGTTGAAAAATGTGCTTTGAAGTTTTAGAATATTGCACAACTAAAAAAATAGATTGGAGCAATTTTTAATTTGCTTTATAGAAACAAATTGTTAAATATAAGATTGAAAGTGTATATTTTTCCTTTGTGTTTGAGAAGGAAGCTTTTGTCTAAAGCAATACTAAAAAGCAGAGAGATAATTCTGTCTTCAGAGGCCCTGTGCTCATGTGCACGTCAGTGGTTACACTCGGGGGTGGGGGGGGATGCTATATCACTCCAGTAGCTGCCTAATATTTACCCTCAAGAATCTGAACGTGAGCCCCCAAGTCGTCATGAACACTTAACTTCCTTCTGTCAGACTACTGTCAGTTACTGGAAAATGTTAGAACTCAGGTGTTTGATTTGAGGTGGGGACACAGTAGCTTATACAGAGTGTAGGTGTACTAGAGAGAGGAGAGACCGTGTTGCCATCTTGTTTTTCCACCTTATTTTTATTTGGGGAAATTGAAAAACAAGAAAGAAAGAAGGAAAATGAGAATGAAGGGAAAACAAAGGTGCGATGGTGTAGAGCCGCCTCCTGCTCAGCAGGGCCTTTGGCTGGAGAGAGAGAGAGAGAGAGAGAGAGAGAGAGTGCTTCAGTAGTCTGCTCTTAGAACAGCTGTCTTCTTATATGTGCGCTGTTTTCTTATCCTCTGTTTGTTTACCACCCCATTCACTAAAGTCACCTCAAAACTCAGTTCTAAAAGGACCTCGACAAACATAAACATACTTACCTTCTGGTTAGTGAAACTCTGGGGTCCAGTGTCCTTTGTGGGGGAGTTTTCAGGGTTCATTAGGTTGTGTTGAGAAACCTCAGTGTAGGCCAAACCGAAATGGATGGTTCTGGTTTTGTAATTGTCTTTCTTTCATGTCCTATTATACTCTGTATTAAAAACAGAGGGTTAAAAGGCCATAGTCCATTTCCCAAAACGTAATACACACCTTTTGTAGCAGTGAGGCAATTTGCTGATGTTTTTATCTGAATAGGCTGTCAGGTGTGTTTGATCCCTTCCCTTTACCCAAAGGGTATATACTCCAGGTGGTCAGAGTACAGGTTACTTCTTACACAGAGAACCTACCCTTCCTCTAACTGATTCTCGATCTCTGCCCACATCTCCCATTTAATTAATTTAAACAAATCTCTGAGGCCAGGTGTGGTGGCACAGTGGCATACACCTGCAATTCTACACGCACATAGGAGGTTAAAGCCGGAGAATCAGGAATGAGGGTTAGCCTTGGCTACAGAGAGAGTTCAAATCCAGTCTGGTATACATGAGTCCCAGCCTCAAAACCAAACAAACAGGGTTTCTGCAGAAAGAACAACACTCAGCTGTGGGTGCAGTTCAGGAAGCTCCCTGGCAAAGAGTGTGACCCCGATCAAGGTTTTAACCCAGTGACAGATAACTGGAAATGACGTTGTTGATGTGAAATAGAGTGCGGTGCCACCATGGAGTGGTTATTGGCCACTCCTGACACAAGTGAGGCTTGACTATACTGCTGTGGAGTATACACGTGCAATAATCAGTGAACTCGTTTCCCTGGTGGACAGAAGAGCCGCCCGAGCAGCGTGCAATCTCTGGGTGCTATCACAGTGCATTTAACGAGTGCTGTTTCCAGGCAGTTAGATTGGGCTGAACTTCTGAATATCAAACAGTGCTCTTCTTTCTGTGTAGACCTTCAGCAAAAGCAGGTACTCGGAAACCACAGGCTCACCTTCTCTATCTATTCAATAATTATTAATGAAGAGACCTCCATAAAGGAGCGCTTGGCTGTTACTGATAAATATACCAATTACTAAAGAATCCGTCTCCAAGCCATCCGGTGATGCCTGCAGCATCACTGTAGAAACTGTCCTGTGTCACTTTTTACTTCCCTTCAGGTGGAGCCTTTTAGACTCCCCAAGGCAGGCTAATCTTTCTCTCCAGGTAGTAACTTTGCCCCCGTGGTTGGGCAAGCTCTCCCCAGACTGAGAGAACCAGCTGCATCCCATCTGCTCTCTTCTGTCATTGGTGATCAGCCAGTCATCATTAGCTCCTTGTGTCTAACTCTCGAGCACCTCTCCCAGATGCTGTCGGGTTTTCTCACTGTTGCCAGTGGATATCATCCAAACAGTGGGCTCATATCTTATGGTTTTTGTGCAATCATTGTTGTATTGTAGTCCCAAGACTCATTATAGTGTATTTTTGATATTTTTGAAATGTGTTAAATTTTTTAATTCAATAATATGAGCCAGAGCATGTTGCAGCAAATCTATTGTTTGTAAAAAATAACAATAAACAATAAATAAAATGGGATATCTTTTCCATGCCTTTGCTTTATAAATATTTTATGAGGAACTGTAATTATATGCATAATTAGGTTATTTACCAAAAATATCTTTAGGACTTTTCTCCTTTGGGGGACAAGAACATGGACGACTTATTTATGACACCATGAAGCTGTGAGTTAGGACAGTGAATAAAATGTTGTTTTATTTTATTGTTGAGCACCTCATACAGGTATACAAGGAAATATGATCATGGCTGTTCCCCATTTTTGCCCTCCAACTTACCCCTCTCACCCTCATTTTGTTGTTTAACTTCCTGCTAGGTCCAGTTACTGCTGCCTGTCCTTGACAAGTGTGGGGCCAGAACGTGGGAAACCTCCAAAATGGATGGTTCTCTCCAGTATGAAAATAGTGTATATATTTTTTCTACTAGTCAGCTTTGTGTCCTTATAGCAAAGTATCTGATCCAGGCAGTTAGTGAAGAGAAAGATGCTTATTTACCTTACAGAGTTAAGAGCTTGCTTGGAAGTTCTAGCAGACTTGTTTCTGGAGCGACACATGGAGGAGTGGAGAAGGAGGGGGTCGTCGCTCAGCCAGATAGACCTGGTCAACCCTAGTAATCAGTGGGTCATGTTTAAGCCAGACTGACCTCACTTTCTAGTTCAGTTTCGACGCTTAGGCGTACAGCATCGGCTCAGTTCTCAACTGCTCACACCATTGTGGATAGCAACTAGGAACTTCCCAGGATTCCCCTCTGCCGCAAGCATGCAGCACAACATGTTCCACAAGCATGCTCCCAGTGACCTAAGAATCTTCCAGTAGACCCACCTCCTAAGAGCACCAGCCTCTTATGGGCCAAGGCTTCAGTGACAGTGGACTCCTGGAGAACACAGACCACACCCAATCCATTTTGCTGGATGGCAACAAAGATGACTCACTAAAGATTCTTCTTAGGTATATGTTTGAAGAAATGCACTTAGGAGGTGGAGGCAGAAGGCTCAGAAGTTCAAAGCTAGGCATGGCTTGGGGCCAATGAGACACTCAAAAAACCTCGCTATAGGAAGCATAGTTGTCAAGTGAGGGCTATTAACTGAGGAAACCAGTTTATGAGCCACTACAGCTCCTTAAGTGTATCACAGCTGTTGGCAACACAGGAGCCGGGTAGCTAAGCAGCCCTGGTCGGCATCCTTTCCATAAGGTTAAAGAGGGGCATTAGGACTTTAGAGTTGGTTTCCCAGAGAACTGCCGTCCAGTTAACCCTCCGACTTGGTGCTACATCTGCTCTCACCAAGTGTCTTCTGGTCTGTGGATTTCAAACAAGATCAACTACCTCTCAGTCCAAGTAAAGGCCATGCTGAAGTCATCTTTCAGGCTTCCTCTTTATCTGGCATCAACATTTTAAGCACTTGGTTTCTTGGCAGGACACTAAGCTGCTTCGGTGTGCCAGGCAAGCACTGTGTCCCCACTTCTTGATCCCTCCATCCCGAGGGCTGAGATGGCACAAGTGGTACTCCCAAGTTCGAGTTTCAGTTCCAGTGATAGTCCTTGGTGTCCCAGAGGACACAGGGACTTGTCTGTTACTTGTAACACACCTCTACTATGACTCAGAGGGCCTTAAGATCTATTTTTCATTTTAATTATGTGTATGTACATGTGTGGGTATGCACACGTGTGGCTGTGGAGCCCAAAAGAGGATAGCGGGTCCCCCGGAGGTTTAGTTATGGGAGGTTGTGAGCCACCTGATTGGATGCTGGGAAAGGCAAATGCTTTTAACTGCGAAGCCATCCCTCCATTCCGTGTCCAGGTCTTATTGCTGCTGCTTACAGGTTTTGTGATTGTAGGAAAGTTGACCTGTTTGAAGCAGTTTTTATCACTAAACAGAAGTCACAGCTTCTGTCATCCGTGCCAGAATGATTGACAGGAAGTGCTTCTATACCATTGAACAATAATGTCATGCAGTGAGTCACTGGTAAAGGACATCAACCCTTGCCTGTCTTGGACCTTGCCTCCTCATTTGTAGAATATGAATAACAAGTCGGCGTAACTGACTCCCATCAGGCTTGCTAGAGGGTTTCCAGTACTGAACTCAGGACTTGAGGCAATGTGATTAGTCACTCACTAATGGGTTCCAATCAGAAGAGCTGCTGCCCAGGAACCAGCTGGGCACAGGGCTGGGGTCACATAGTCAGTGTCCTCTATCCAGTGAGAGAGCCAAGGTGGGCAGAGAGAACAATAGGAACACAGAGAAATAATCAAAATAGTGTGCTGGGGGTGCTAGTCTTCTACTGAGGGGTACTTATTCGATTTTGGCGATTGTCAAAGCTTGTCACCTATCAAGTCTTAGTGTGGGACCCTAGTCAGTATCAGGTCAAGGGTGACATAGTGAAGCAGATATTATGTCAGCCAAACAACAGAGATTTCCCTGATTAGTTCTCCCTGGCTTTACTTCATTTCTTTTTTCTTTTCAATTTTATTTTTTTTAAAATTAGGTATATTCTTTATTTACCTTTCAAATGTTGTCCCCTTTCCTGGCTCTCCCCTCCCCCAAAAATCCCATAAGCTATCTCCCCTTCCCCAATCAACCCTCCCCTGCTTCCCTGTCCTGGTAGTCCTCTATACTACGGCATCAAGTTTTTCCAGGACCAAGGGCCTCTCCTCCCTTTGGTGTCTAACAAGACCATCCTCTGCTGCCCATGAGTCTGGAGCTATGGGTAACTCCATGTGTACTCTTTGGTTGATGGTTTTGCCCCTGGGAGTACTGGGTGACCCATATTGTTGTTCCTCCTGTGGTGCTGCAAACCCCTTCAGCTCCTTGGGTCCTTTCTCTAGCTCCCCCATTGGGGACCCTGTGCTCAGTTCAATGGCTGGCTGAGAGTGTCCCCCTCTGTCATGCACTAGGAGAGCCTCCCAGGTGATAGCTATATCCGACTCCAGTCAGCCAGCACTTGTGGGCATCCATCATAGTGTCTGGGTTTTGTAACTGTATATAGGATGCATCCCTGGGTGGGGTAGTCTCTGGATGGTCTTTCCCTCAGATTCCGCTCAAACTTTTGTTTTTGTATCTCCTTCTGTGGGTATTTTTTTTCCCCCTTTCTACAAAGGACCCAAGGATCCATACTTTGTTCTTCCTCGTTGTTGGGCATCATTTGATATGTGACTTGTGTCTTGGGTGTTCCAAGTTTCTAGGCTAATATCCACTTATCAGTGAGTGCATACCATGTGTGCTCTTTTGTGATTGGGTTACCTCACTCAGGATGATATTCTCCAGTTCCATCCATTTGTCTAAGAATTTCATGAATTCATTGTTTTTAATGGCTGAATAGAACTCCATTCTGTAAATATACCACATTTTCTGTATCCATTCCTCCGTTGAGGCACATCTGGGTTCTTTCCAGCTTCTGGCTATTATAAATAAGGCTGCTATGAACATAGTGGAGCATGTGTCCTTATTACATGCAGGAGAATCCTCTGGATATATGCCCAGGAGTGGTATAGCAGGGTCCTCCGGTAGTATTATGCCCAGTTTTCTGAGGAACTGCCAAACTGATTTCCAGGGTGGTTGTATAAGCTTGCAATCCTACCAGCAGTGGAGGAGTTTTCCTTTTTCTCCACAACCTCTCCAGCACCTGCTGTCTCCTGAGTTTTTGATCTTAGCCATTCTGACCAGTGTGAGGTGAAATCTCAGGGTTGTTTTGATTTGCATTTCCCTGATGATCCATCCAGTGGAAAAAAGATAGCCTTTTCAACAAATGGTGCTGGCTCAACTGGTGACTAGCATGCAGAAGAATGAAAATTGATCCATTCTTATCCCCTTGTACTAAGCTCAAGTCCAAGTGGATCAAGGATCTCCACATAAAACCAGACACACTGAAACTAATAGAAAAGAAACTGGGGAAGTGCCTTGAGCACATGGGCACAGGGGAAAATTTCCTGAACAGAACACCAATAGCCTATGCTCTAAGATCAAGAATTGACAAATGGGACCTCATAAAATTACAAAGTTTCTGTAAGGCAAAGGATACTGTCAATAGGACAAAATGGCAACCAGAGGGCTAATATCCAATATATACAAAGAACTCAAGAAGTTAGACTCCAGAGAACCAAATAACCCTATTAAAAAATGGGGTACAGAGCTAAACAAAGAATTTTCACTCGAGGAATACCAAATGGCTGTGAAGCACCTAAAGAAATGTTCTACTTCATTTCTTAAGAATTCCTTCATTTTAATTTTATGTTTGAATGTGTGCCTGCCTGTGTGCTTTGTGCCCTCAGGTGGCAGAAGCAGGTGTTGAATCCTTGGAGCCAGAGTTACATACAGATGGTTGTGAGCTACCATGGGGTGCTGGGAACTGGGTCCTCTGGAAGAGCAATAAAGGGTTCTCGACCGCTTAGCCCCCTCTCCAGCTCCTATTTTTCCATTTCTGCATGAGGTTTCCTTTTGAACCTTTATCTTGGACAGGCCCCACGAGAATTCTCTATGTATGTGTGTGATGCCAGGGGGAGCACAACCCGAGGGAGTCCATTCTTTCCCCACCACGTGAGCCCCAGGGATCAGGCTCAGGCTGTCTATCTGGCTTGTCAGCAGGTATCTTCACCTGCTGAGCCATCCCTCCGCCCATTAAAGACTTGTATTTACAAAAGAAAAAACAAAAGTTCATTCCAATGGCATAACCTTCCTCCCCACAGATGTACATGGAACAGCTAGTGGAAAAACATCTTTCCCCGGCCTCTGGGAGTCTCTCATTTGAACCCAACCCCACCACTGCCTAGAAGAGTGCTGTTCCCCTCCCTCCCCCCCCCAAATGTAGAATTGTATGCGTTTGAACGAGTGCTTGCTTATATGTGCACGATATTCGTGCAGTGCCCCCGAAATCCAGAAGAGGGCGTTGGATCCTTCTTTCCCCAAATTAGAGTTTGGAACCATCGCGAGACACGTGGATGCTGGGAAGGGAACCTGGGGCTTCTGCAAGAGCGGCCAGTGTCCTTAACAGCTGAGCCATCTCTCTAGCACCTCCCCCACCCCCAAGCCACACATACACACACACACACACACACACACCCGTGAGATTGCCTTTTTATGTTTTCCACTACAGCTATTAACAGTTTGAGGGAGGAGTTCTACTGTAGCGTGGCATATGCTATCCTCTGATATGTTCTCAGATTTTCTCTGGCTGGTCTCCTACTTAATTAACACTATCGCCTTACCATAAGGCAAGAACCCTATTTTCAACAATATGACCCTGCCCCACCCCACCCCTGCCCCCTGAGCTTTCATGGAGTGGGCCAGCAGACTTACTGGTCGCCTTTCACAACTTTACTCGGCTCCAGTGCCTGAGGGAGCTTAGGAATCAAGTATGGGAGATCACAGTTGCGCTTGTAGAGGAGGAACCAAGGAGGTTCCAGATCTCCTTAGAGCGTCCCAGACCACAGGTATTCTGGAACTTCACGGGAATTTCTGTGTTGTTCCTGGCTGTCTTTGTAGTGCCTCTGTTCTCGGTAGGCCCGCAGGGCCAGCACCGCGCTGATTGAGTATAAAATCACTAGAAGACAAGCGAAGGTGGCTGCTGCCCCATCGGTGCCCGCTAGCTGGCAGTTCATCCAGGTGAGACCCTTGCGGGCGTAGACTCTTTCTCTGTTTTTGCAAGTGTCGCTGGAATTGATGCGCAACGCCACGTGCAGGTAAAAGCCAATGCCGACGCAGTAGCCCACCGCAGCCAGGAGGCTGAAGGCGGCCTCCAGCAGCAACCACCTCCCAGGCAGCTGCCTTAGACTCTTGGCTCCCTTCAGTAAAACGCCCATAGTGAGGACACCCAGCCCCAGGGAGACAGCCACGCCGCCATAGATCAGGGGCGACCGCAGGATCGCGTACTGCTGGTCCAGCTGGCGAACCTGCTCCAACTCGGTGCCCTCAAAAGGTGAGTAATAGTTATTCCCGAAGCCGCTGCCGCTGGCAAAGCTAGCGCTGAATCCGGCCAGGACAAAGTAGGAAGCCACGATGCACATGAGAACCATGCCATTCAAAATCACCTCCATTATCTGCACCACACCTAGGGGAAGAGAGAGTCCGGTTTAAGGCTGGATCACTCACCTGGTCAAGGTAGGGGTGGCTCCCCCGGATCTTTAGATGAACGATCTGATTCAGCAACCTTATCAACATTTTTGATTTTTTTTTAAAGATTATTTATCTTATGTATATGAGTACAAAGTAGCTGTCTTCATGCACACCAGAAGAGGGCGCCAGATCCCATGACAGATTCCATGTGGTTTATAGGAATTGAACTCAGGACCTCTGGAAGAGCAGTCAGTGCTCTTAACCACTGATCCATCTCTCCAGTCCCCTGGTTTTGTCTCTACTGAAGGTCCTGAGTTCAAATCCCAGCAACCACATGGTGGCTCACAACCATCTGTAATGAGATCTGACACCCTCTTTTGGAGTGTCTGAAGACAGCTACAGTGTACTCACTTATGATAAATAAATAAATCTTTAAAAAAAAGAAAATACTGTCTTAAACAAACAAACAAACTTTGTCCTTTAAGAAAGTCCCAGTGCTTGTGGTGGGACCCAGGACATGTACGTGTAGGCAAGTGCTCTATGGGTAGGCTGAACAACCCCAGCCCAGGTGTTCTGTTTCTAAAATGTACTTTAAAATATCATTGCTGGGTGGGAGGGTAGAGCTTTGGCCCAGCAGTAAGCAAATTGTTGCACTTATAGAGGACCTGGGTTGGGTTCCCAGCACCCATGTGCCAACTCTGAGGCCTATTTAACTCTGGTTCCAGGGGATCCAGTGCCCTCTTCTGACCTCAGCAGGCACCAGGTATACAAACGGTGCACACAAAAAACTCTCATATACATAAAATAAATATTCATATAGAAAATCAATGCCAATCTGAAAAACTTGAAGACTTGAACTATATATGCATATATATATATACATTTGTATTATATATTTTATGTATAGGTATATATAATATATATATGGTCTTTGTAGCTTAGGTTGGCCTTGAACTCTCTATCCACCTGCTTCAGCCTCCCAAGTATTAGGATTACAAGCATTCAGTACTGTAACTGCCTTAGGGTAGTTAAAAAGGTTAAACGTGTGTACCATGTGGCTCTGCAATTGTACCCTAAAGAAATAAAAAGCTACTTGGCCGTTAGAGGAAAACCTTGAGTAAGAGGCCTGTGCTGCATACTGAGAGCCAGCTTCAAAATTTAAAAAAGAAAGAGAGCTTTATGTCCACACAAAACACATGTTGGTGAGTCTTGACAGTAGTAGCTTTATTTGTAAGAGCCAAATGCTGGGAGAATTTCTCTGTGACTGGGTCAGAGGAATGGGACAGGCTGCAACCTGGGTGAGTTTCAAGGTAATTATGAGTGAAAAAAAAAAGTTCTGGTCTCAAAAGCTTACATAACGCGTAACTCCATCTGTGAAGCGGTCTTGGGACAGAGTTCTGGAGATGTGTCACACAGGTGGTGACTGGGCACAGGGCTACATGGGATGAGAGAGGGTGAAGAGGGTGCGGCTTTAAAGAGGAAGCACGAGGGGCATGCGGGGATGGAGCTCTTCCGGTTCCGTTGGGGCGACCACACTAATCTACCAATGACAAAACTGCGCAAACTCGGAGATCGCTATTTTCCTGGATTTGAGAAAACTGCAGAAGGGCCCGAAAGGTTGTGCTACACTGCCCATGTGACTGTGACATTTCAAATTTAAAGTTGGGAAACAACAACAACAGCAACAAACAAGACAAACAAACCCAAAGACTAATGAAGTACAAACTGAAATTTTTCATTTATGTCCCCCATCTCCCCACGCCCAAAGTACAGTCTCGCTGTGTGGCCCAGATGGCCTCAGACTCTGACCCAGACACCAGGAAGTTTCTAATACGCTCCTCCTGCTTCCTTGGTTTCTGTCTCTCTGTCTCTGTCTCTCTCTGTATGCACATTTGTGCTGTGCTGGGCTGTGTGTGTGCACATGTCTTGAGTGTGTATGAAGTTCAGAGGACAGCCTCAGGTGACATTCATTCCTCAGGCGTTTTCTACCTTTTGCTTGAGGCAGGTCTGTCACGGATCCAGTACTTCACGAAAAAGGTACCTACCTACCATCGAGTTCCAAGGACCCACCAATCTTCCCCCCCGCCCCCAATCTCACCAGCCCTGGATACAGGCATTCACCACCGAGCCTGGCTTTTGGCAGCAGACACTTTATCCACTGGGCCATCTGCTCACCTGCTTTCTAGCCTTTCTTTATGTAATTAAAAGCATTCAGCTCTGTGCCTCCCTCTCTCTCTCCCCACAAACCTAAATATAGCACATACACCATCAAGCATCTTGCTGGTTTCATTTACTATATGCCAACTATATCTAGATTGGTCTGCAGAGTGGCTCCATCATTTATCATGAGATTTCCAGCTTGGTTGTATGTATGGACCAGGTTCCTACAAATAGATACTTGGGCTGTTCCCCTGCAGGGTGTTTCTTTGAAGTGTGGAATAAATGCAGACTCTGCAAGGCAGTGAGAGCCATTAGGTGGGCGGAGGCTGAACGCCTCTTGTCTAAGATCCCCTGTCATCAGCTCCTCAGGCTGCACTTTCGGAAGTTTGATTATCATCCTCAGATCCTTGGGGCGCAGAGATGAGAATTTTGAGAGACAAAGAGGAATGCCAATGAACCCCAAATATTGGATTCCAGTATCTGCTCTTTCCCTGTTTGCTAAAGTACTTCTAAGCCTTAGCTATTTTATCTGATGAAGAAAGTTAAAGCCTCCAGCCACTCTCTGCCTCCCTCCCCCACAGGCCTGTGGGAAGGATCAAAAGGAAGGGAGAACAGTCAGCCCTCCTAGTTGCAGCTTTTGCACCCGAGAGTCCATTGAGGATTGAGCTGTGTCTGACCATGGAACAAAGACAGGCTTTTTCTTAGCAGTGTTCCTCTAAATTCCTCTACATTCTAGCAACTATTTGCATAGCATTTATATTATGGTAGGAATAAGTAATCCTGAGATAGAGTAAATAGGGGATTATGTATAAGGATATGTTGTACGCATGCCGTTTTATACAGAAGACCACAGCACTCTCAGATTTCTGCATTGGAGAGGATCCTGGGGCCAATCCCTGTAGACACTAATACATGACTAAAATCTCCTGAAAATCATAAATGGATGGTAAAACGTCTCCACAATGTTCTAAAATGAGCAGAGAGTAGTATGAAAAAAAATGGAGAGAATTTTGAAGAAGTGTTGTTGCCCAGAGATTAGCGCACAAGTGTCCATTTCATGAATGGTGCCATGTTTATCATTGAGGCAGATAAGGGATGGCAGCTAGTTCTACATTCCCAGGCACAGCTAGCAGAGCCTGTCTTCTGCATGCCCACATGAATTCCTGAAAATCCAGGGGACACAACAGTGTGGGGATCTGAGAGCTGAGAGACTGTATCTGCTCTAATTTAAAATTCAACATTAGATTCTAACTACCCACTCTTCTACTGGGCTCTGCAAGTACAGCAAATGGTGAACCAGCCCAGATGTCAGTGGTGGGGGACAGCTATCTCCCACACTCCACATCTTTCCCAAGCCCGATTTTTCTTCCATCAGCATACAGAAACAGAAACACTTGTACTGATACAAGAGATGGGAAAAATGAGCCCTTTCCTTCTGGTAGACACAGCATACATCTCTTGGCTGAAGTGGAAGACATCTAGACTTCCATGTCTTTTGCTAGGTCTGATGATACTGGCTTTGTTGAGGTAATGACTGCAGGGTGTCCTTCTGGGCACTAGCTAGCCTGACTTGCCTTAGCTAAGCTACTCAAAGTGACAAATGTCTTCAAGTATGCTGTGAATGCACAAAGATGAGCAGCAGAGGGGAGGAAGAGAAGACAGACATCGCATTTTATCTCCAAGTTGGCGTGGGTGGGGTCTCCAAAAAGACATCGAACCAAGGTCTGAGGAAACAGAAGTCCACTGGATCTTTGCTGTAATCCTCAGCACCTTTCTGAGTGAAGCTGCTTTTTTTTTTCTTTCTTTTTTTTTTTTGGTTGACCATATAGCACCCAGCTTAATTCTGTATCTACTTCTGTCTTTGCACTGTTCGCAACTGGCCTGAGGGTGGGGTGGGGGGGAATCCAAGGCAAGCAAGTCGGTTTGATCTTTTTATTTTGCAAAAATAAAATGAATATGTGCAGTCAAGGTATCTATAGAATGAAACCCCCCCCCACTTTCCTTTGAGCAAAACTTCTCACAGTGTTCAAGAGAATTTCTAACCACGTATGACACGGGTTTGCAGTTCTGTCCCTAAGGCTGAAGTCTTCTAAATCAATTGATGGAGTTTAAGTGAATAAAGCATCATGAACCTAAAGAAGACCGCTGCCGCCAAATGAAAATCTTCCTTTGGAGTACTTGGGTGTTTGCATCAAGCAAGGGATGTATTCACTTGTGCCAGAATAGACTGTGATTCATTACACTATCTAGTCTATGAAGTTGTCTGGCCAAAAGTAACATTCTTCTGTTTGGAAAGGGACTTTACATTCTTTTCTTTTGAATAGATCCTGAAGCAGCTGTGGGGTTGGATTCTTCATACAATGGCACATTTACGGGAGGTACAAATGCTTATTGTGCGCTTGGGGCCACCGTAAGGGGCCGGTAGAATGGTTTCTTTGCAGCCCGGCAAGTTTAATCTGATTCCCCTTTCCTTACCCCACACCCTTAAAGTTTTTCTGGGAAGGTATCCCTTAGAATCCGTAGAGTTAATGGGGTGCAGGGCCTGGATACTCAGTGTGGAGACACCCTGTGAGACTGCTGGAGAGGGCTGAGTTTAGGAGAGTTCAGACTGAGCTGTCTTCTGTGGATGTAGCTTTTCCACTGCAAGTGTTCCTGCCCTGATCATGAAGTATCCTTTGCCTTTCTCCCGTGAGTCCCAGCGTCTACTAGCTCCTTCATTGTTGCTGATTATCTGCTTTGGAGACAGGATCTTGCTCTGCAGTCGGTCCATGCTAGCCTTGAACTAGAGTCTCCTGCCACAGCCTTACAAGTGCTAGGATGACAAGATTCCAATCTGTACCACCAAGCCTGGCTCCAGTGTTTGGGGTTTTGATATACTGTTTGTTAGTTCCACATCCACAGAAGATTGCAGAAACCAGAGCTTGTCTCCAAGACTACCTACTGCTCCAGGCGACCAGGAGCTAAGCCTGGTATACCTACACTGGCGTGGTATTTTGGAAGCATTAGTGGGTTCCACATCGAAGAACTCTTGTGACAGATTGTGGTTGAAAATGACATCTATCAGCCGGGCGGTGGTGGCGCATGCCTTTAGTCCCAGCACTTGGGAGGCAGAGGCAGGAGGATTTCTGAGTTCGAGGCCAGCCTGGTCTACAAAGTGAGTTCCAGGACAGCCAGGGCTACACAGAGAAACCCTGTCTCGAAAAACCAAAAAGGAAAAAAAAAAAAAAAAAAGAAAATGACATCTATCACGTATATGTGGCAGGGCATTGTAGAAGTCTAAAACTCGAGCATTTCTGTGGGCTTCTCCTTCAGCTTCTTGACTTTCCGGTAACCCTTAAAAGCCAGGACGGCTCCCACGGCAAAGACCCCAATGGCCATGGCTGCAAAAACTCCTGCTCCTATGTCTCCCCCATGGGTGCCGCAGCTGAAGCCGCTGTAACCTTTGCTCTGGTACAGGGCCTCCCTCTCCTTGCACACATCTGAGCTATAGGCAGCCGAGAGGTGTTGGAAGAAGAAGTACAATGCTGGGACGTAGGCCCCAGCAATGAGTACATCCACTAAGCCCTCGATCACCAGCCACAGCGGGCAGTGCCATGGGACCCGCAGGGCACCCCCGAGGAGGAGGAGACAGGAGAAGGCCATGAGGGCTCCGCTGTAGGCCATTGCAGCAGTGACCGTGGGCAGCTTGAGCTGGTAGAACTGGACATCCAGCTGCTGGGCTCTCTCCCCGTCAGCACCATCGAAGCCGCTATAAGCCCCTCCGTACTGGTAGTAGTAGATCCCCCCCAGGCTGGTGATGCCTGTGTAGCCCCCTGTGGCATTGTAAGAGACAGAGCTACAGGCCAGGATCAGCAAGTTCAGCAGAACCTCCAGCATCTGGCAGCAGGCTGCAAGAGAAGGGCGGCACTGTTTGGAGATGTTCCTCTTTGCCAGGAGACTTTCACCTCAAAGGCTCATCCTTCCCAGGAAGCTCCGCCCACCGCTTCCTTTCTCTGCCCCGGTGGGCAGTGTAGGCTGCACAGTTAGTGTTAGGTGCCAGCCGGGACCTACACTTTCTTCAAATCCTTTCGACTGGAAAGCATAACGTTCAAAAAAAAAAGGCCAAGTGGGGGGGATGGTTGTCATGGTTGTCAGTAAGCAGGAGAACCAGAGCTTGTTCCTGGCACCCCACAAAATAACAGGCATGGTGGCACACGATTGCAATCCTCCTACTTGGGAGGCAGAGGCAGGAAGGTCAGGAGTTTTGGGCTAGCCTTGACTACATGGTAAACTTCAGATTAGCCTAGACTATATGAGATCCGCCTCCCCTATAGATACACATTTTTTCTATCTCAGTAAATCCAAATTTCAATTCTAAATATATTTTTGCATGTCAGTAAATCTGCCATATAGATTTATTCTTAATTTTTATTATTTGTGTGTGAGTGTGTGAGTGTATGTGCCTGTGTGTGTAAATTCCCACCTATCCCCCCCCCCAAAAAAAAAACAACCAAAAACAGAAGGAGCTGAGTTTCAGGCATTTCTGAGCCACTTGACGTGCTTCTGGGACCTAAACTCTGGTCCTCATTACAGAGCAGCAAATATTGTCAACCCCCGAGTTATTTCTCCAGTCCTGCTTCAGAACATTAAAAAAAATGTAAAAACAATTTCAAAGTAGTTTCACAGTGTAGCACAGGCTAGCCTGAAACTCTGAAACCCTTCTGTGCTGGGATTACAAGTGGGAGCCACTACTCCTGGCACCATAGTGAATCTAACAACTTCAGTGGGACAAAGGGACATTTAGGTTTCTCCAGTGCATTGTGATGTGATCACCCCCCACCCCCGACTCCCTGGCACTAGGAATGGGAAATCAGGGCCTCACCTCCTACCAGAGAACATTTCCTAGTGAAACAGCAGAAGGGCTAGAGCCCCCATGGGGTTCCTTAGGCCTAGTAGGTCCACAAAGGCATAATAAGCAGGGCTATGTTGTCATCCTTAAAAGCACAAGGCTCACAGGCCTTCCTGACACCCATCCTTCTCAAGGCAGTTGTCCAACCTCTGGCTCATGGCAAGTCCCTGGATCCCCTTTCGAATTAAACCCAGTTCATATCCGACCAGTACTATATCAGGGCATGAATTTTTAAAAAGGAGAGGTTGAGAATAAAAATTAGAAAAAGCACCCACACAAGTTTCTTTTGTGACCCTCTCAGGAGATCAGAAGCTAATGCACTGACAACGTGGTCCCTGTCCTTCCCCTCTTGGCCGGGGACGGTATGATGGTTGGTGGTGACTGTCAACATGAGCTGACAAGAGCCTCGGAGGTTAGGAAAGTGAGCTTCTGAGGGTGTCTGCGGGCTTTCCCGAGAGGCCAGAAGCGTAAGACTCCCCTTTCCCCACCTCATATGGGCAGCGATGACCAATATGCTAGAGGCTCTAATGGAACAAAAAATGGAAGAGAGGGACTCTACTACAGAAAGTCTCCTCACCCCTGTGCCCTCCTCCTGCTTCTGCTTCCTGGCCACCAGGAAGTGAACTGATCCCAAAGACTCTCCATCTTCATGGGTAAAACCTCTGAGACTGTGACCCTTGACCTCTACTCCCTGGGGCTGTTTTGCTTAGTTATTATTTTTAAACCATAGCACCATTTCTTTTATGTATGTATATACATAAAAGCTACACAACACAGACTGGGGCAGGATGACTTCCTCTTAGGAAACTGTTCCTTTGAAATGCAAACCCAAGATACTCTCAGTGACTACACCTGGAGGTTTCAAGCCAAAGACCAGCACTTTACAGAAGCCCCAACTCCAGGCGCTGGTGAGATTCTCCATAGGTAATACCTGGTGGACTGCACTTGAGGAATGATATTGGAGTTGAGTAGTACACACTCAGAGACACAAGAGGGTGGGGGATGGGGAGTAGGGGTAGGGAGGGTGGGAAAGGGGGAAACAATTTTAATTGGGAGGAAAAAATGAAAATTTTGTTTTATTTTAGTCTTTTGAGAAAGAATCTTCCTAGGCTCCCCTGAAACTTGTTACTCTCTCATCTCAGCCTGCCAAGTGCTAGAATTTTAAGTGTGTCCCACCCAGCCTCCTTGTCTGTTGTTTTGCGATGGTCTCACTATGTGTTGTCCTTGGTTCATCTAAATCATGGATTCAAATGACCTCTAACCTCAGCCTCCTATGTAGCCGAGCCAGCTGGGACTGCTGCTGTGTGCCTCCACGCCTGAATGAAAAATTAAACTTTCAGAGACACTTAGCAATAGCGGCCAGAAGCTATCAGTAAATACAAACCGCTGTGGTTTAAGGAATAAGCTTCTAGAGCCAGAGGGTAAAGGACGAGAGGGGTGGGGAGGGAGGTGTTCCATATGCAAATGAGCTGAGACGTACATCTTCCGATCAGGAACTAGCTCTACTCCCATCCCTCCAACCGCGAACCAGCACCCACAGCCGGCTAGGGACGGGGTCAAGGGAAGCCTCATGCGTGTAGGTCACAAAAGCACCTGCTTTCAATCTCATCTTTAGTTCCGGTCCCTAAAGATGTTTCTATCTGAGGTTTCTTTCTGGCAGAAGAAAGTTAGGGCTTATCTCTTTCAGTTGGTCTCGGGATCTCACTGAACTTTCTAGGGCTGAACCACAGTCCCCAGAGGGCCGCGGGGTGCCTTCTTTGATGGGAGGGATGGGGTGGGGGAGGGGTGATGTGGTTTCACTGACAAAGAAAAAGCCACAAAGGATCCACTCTAGTGGGGACTTAAAGGCATCAGCTGACCTTCATCTAGGTTCATCTTTCCTGCCCTAACCAGTCCTGATGCACACGCTGTGTGTCTCCGAACAGCGCTCCTCTGTGCACCTGCATGGGAACTCTGGACTCCAGCCGTCTTTACTCCCCGCCCATCTCCAAGCTCTCTATACCCAACCAGGGTATTGAGCCAGGCTCAAAGCCAAAAAGCCAGAATCAGTCAAGCTTAAATATAGGTGTGTTTTGGTAAGAAGTACAGACCCGGTCTTTTCCTCTAGGTAAATCAATCACAGAAAGAAAAAAAAAGAAAGAGAAAGTCTAGGGAGAAACCTGTTAGCCAGGCTCTGGCTTGTTCCTTTCATTTACAGTACCAAGAGAAGAAAGTTCTGCCAGGAAACACTTTGATGCCTTAGGCTGGGGCCTCCGAGTCTCAATTCTAGGACTTTTACTTAATGGCTGTGAGACCTGAGTAACTCGCTGTGCCTCTCTGAGCCTCAGGGGTTGTTAAGAGGATTCAACCTAAGCATCTCTGACAGAATAGTAAGTAAAGCAGGTGATGGAGATCCGTGGGTGGCACAGAGGTCTTTCAGCAGAGTTCTTCGTAATCTTATAATCGCTCCTCCTTCCTCCCTGTGACACCTTCAGCTGTGGGTCTGTGATTCGCCCCCCCCCCCAGGCTGGGATGTTTTCTCTCTTAGTCATGGGCAGCCTCAGCTGACTAACCATGCACCATGGAGTTCATCCTGACAAACCAGATTTTCCTCCTTGCTGGCAAGGCCAGTACCTGGGCTGAGATGAGAGTCTGGGAGGCCAGGTTCGCTGGCAACTTAACACTAAGCTGTGAGTTTTAAATGCTCAATAGGCTGATCTTGTTTTGTTTAAGTCGAGACGCAGTCTCCTATAGCTCTGACTGGCCTCAAACTCCTGACCCTCCTATACCCACTGACCACATGCCACTGTGCCCGAGTTTTATTTCATTTTTAATTTTGCATGTATATATGACATGTGTGTGGAGGCCAGAGGACAACTTGGGGAAGTTGGGTCTCTCACCAAGTAGGTCCCAAGGATTGAACTCAGGCCGTCGGGCTTGGCAGCAGGCACTTCTTAGCCATCGGGCTGGTCCCTGGCTTTTGCTTTTGATGAAGGAGAAAATCTTGACGCACTGGGTGCACATAAGGGCTAAGTAGTTTCATGACATTTTTATTTTTCTCTGTGAACTAATATGATTTTGTTTGTTTATTGTTTGAGACGGGGCCTTACTCTGTCACCCACGCTGGTGGAGAACTCGCAGAAATCTTGCCTCAGCTGGGATTATAGGCATGTAAGTCACCATGTCAGGCTGTGAACTTGCTCTTAATGTAAGCTATATTCTTACTGTGCATCTCAGTCAATGAAGATTGGAAGCTGGTGACTGATTGGGGGTCAGCTCTCTTAGGAGACCGCTCTCCCTGTATGCTTGGTTTGAGGAAGACTCTGCTGGGGTCATGTTCCCTCTAAGGCCTCAGCTGGCTGTGCAGGAGAAGTCACAGGCAGCTCACAGCACATTGAAAGTACAAAGTTCCACCAGGCGGCCGGGAGTGGGAAGCGAGCTTGATCCAAGCACAGAGCCAAGCACATTGGATAAGCTAGGGGAGAGCCTCGTTGCTGAGTTTGGACCTTCCTGTATTCTTTCTTCTTTTCTGTTCTTTCTCCCCCTGCCCCTCTTTCTTTTGAGAGCAAGAACTCCATGGAACCATGGAACCCAAGAGGCAAACTGTGTGAGCTGTCAACTCAACAACGCTCATCCCCCGATCCCCACCTTGCCTCTCTCCTCAAGTCATTTGCAGTATAAATGGTTCGACGGGGTCCCCCAAGCTCACCTCTCCCCGTGCACAAGTATCTGCACTTGTGGCATTCCAGGAGACCCTCAGCTTCTGACTGGTAATATTCCTCTTCCTGTCGAGCAGGCCTGGAGTATGTGGACATGTATCTTTCCGAAGCCAGTTCACTGCAACCGAGGAGCACAGACATTAGGGGCGGGCCTGCAACTCAATGGTCTCTTTAGCATTAGGCCTGCATTTATTTTTTAGTTTTTAAAAATGTCACAGAATGAAACCCAGGCTTGCCTCAAACATGTGATCCTCCTGCCTCAGATCTTCCAAAGAGTTAGATCACAGTCATGTGTGCTACACATTCTAATACCATGAGAGTATTAGAACTCTCAACGTAATAATTCCATTTGCCTAACATATGCTGGGCTCTTTCCAACATTCAACAGGAGGCTACATTCTACTTCTGGGACTTAGAAGCCATCCAGTCTCTCTTTGGTTGAAATCTTAAAACCTTTCATCGGCACACAGGAGACTCTGGCACTGTGCACACTTACAACGTAGGCATACTGAGCCAGCGTCAGTGAGCTGCCCTCCAACCCTAACGAGCCCAGGCCTCTGGGGCACCGAGGAAGCTGTTTATCTGCTTTAGTCTCTTTCTATTGTCCTCTTCCGTCTCCCACAGAACTCGGCTCTAGGTCACCTTCCTTGGCATCCTGGGCCACAGGTGGCTGTTTTCACTGCCATCCTCCTGCCTCAGTCTCTGAATGCTGACGGTAAGTTACTGCATGTGGGTCCCTGCATTCCCGCCCTCCAATAAATGCTTAAGAGGAGAACAGACTGAGAGAAGCTGCCCTTTGGCCTCAAACCTTTAAATAAGCCATGAGCAATCGCATGTCTTTTATTCACTCTAGGGTGAGGTGGGGTAACCAGGACTCCGGTTTAAGAGGAAATGAACAAATGTACCCCTTGTTTTTCTACTCCTGTGGTTGCAGTTCAAGATGGGTGCAGCCAGGGAACCAATAGCTATTGTGTCAAAGACTGAAGGAGCAGACCGAATCTGGGCGCAGCTTTCATAAGGCTAGATGGCTTTAGATAATGTAACATAAACTCATGATAGCAGCTTTCCCTGGTGTGCGAACGCAGCCTCCAAGTCTAGGCTGAGGATGATCAGCTAGAAGAGTTGTCTCCAGGGAAAAGAATGCACCGTTTTCACACACACACACACACACACACACACACACACACACACACACACACACACCTTTTGCCCTCAGGGAAACCTCTTTCATTCTATTTACTCACTCCCCAGAGCCTGGTTCAACATCTGCCGAACTGAATAGCACAATAACCCTCTAGAAGGGGGTGTGGCGACCAGTCCCCCTGGTAGTCCTCCTTTACACCCTCATTCACAAAACCTTCCAGAACATAGGGGAACCTCGGGACCTACAAGCCAAGTTCGTTCGTTCAGGAGTGTGGGGTTCAAACAAACATAAGATCCGAAACAACATGCTGAGAAAGACCTCGCTGACTGTGTTACACATCAACTTTTAGGTGGACTTAGGCGCATATGGCCTTAGCACAAGAGCAAGTTCAACGATTAACTCTTCGTTGGGCTAACTTTATTCAGCCCCGATGTCTTGAAGCTGAGCTTTGAAAGGTATAGAGGGCAAATTAGGGAACAAGGCATAAGGGTCTGTGGCCCTCCGGCTAGCCCCACCTTTTAAACTATTCTGGTCCTGAAACTCTCCTTCTTCCCCTGGTTCTAGGGCTTTCCCATTTCTTCTTTGGTAACCAAGTTCAAATACAGGGTTGGGACGTCGTAATGTCATCGCTCCCCGACCCCCCGGCGGTCCCGGTCCCCAGCAGGTGCACCCCTCACCTCTCCAACCCGCGGCGCCCGAGGCCATGCTTCTGCGACCGCTCTGGGGGTCCCCAAGGTGCGGGTCCCGGAGTCGGGGCTGTGTCCCAACTGGGTCCCCAGGGCTCGGGCCGCGCACGACTTTGGCGGGACTTCTCCCAGGCTCTTTGTTCGACTGCGCGATGGCCGGCGTCCCTGTGTCTGTCCTGGCGCTGGTCTCGGTCCGTTCTCTGTTCCCGGCCCGCCCGACGGTCCCCGTTTCCTCTCACGTCACCATTCCTCTCCCTGTGCCTGTCCCCACCTCGGTCCCGCGGCCGCTCGACGTGGCGGTCTCGGTCCTGGTGCGGCCGCCGGTCCGGGTCTCTTTCTCTCGGACGGGTCCGGGGCTCACGGGTCTCCGAAGTATTTTTCATGGCCGGATTCCTGTCCCCGCCCGGAAACGATCCGAGGGCAACAACCAACCACAAGTTTCCCAGGCAGGTGGCCAAACTCAAGGACGGGGCGGCGGCAGCTCACCTGTGCGCACGCGCATTTGCCCTCCGGCGGTCCGGAGAGGGCGCATCTGCCCCTGGCCGCCAGGGGGCGGTCGTGGTGCCAGAAGAGGGGATAGGGGTGGGAGTGGGGTGGGTGAGGGGTGGAGGGTGGGAAGCAGATTCCTGATGAAATAACTGTCAGTCTTGGGTGTTATGGGATTAACAAAAGTAAATGACGTAGGGAGCAGGTAAAGAAAGGGTTGTGACCAAGTCAGCTCAGTCTTCAAACACTATCTCTTACTAGAGCTACCAGGACGCCAGAGCAATCATTTATTTATTTACCTTCATGGTACTGGGTTTGAATCCCAAGGCCTTGCATGTCTAGGTGAGAGTGATACCACTGAGTTATATTCTCAGTCCCAAATGAAGATCATTAAATTCACTAAGACAGTTCTGTGCCACTGGGCATGGATTTGAGCCTTTTGATAGAGAGGGGTGACCCCATTCCCAGCTGCTGTGACAAGTTCCCCCGAATGTGCCAGCAGTGGCGATTTCCTGTCGAACAACTTACAAAGCGTCTTAAGTTTGCTTCCCCAGAGTGGACCCATCATCCATCCTTCTCAGCCAACCACCCAGCCGGTCAGCCAGCCACACATCCAGCCTCTCATCCATGGTCCTCTCCCTCCTCAGAGAAGTTGCATCTATTAAAGCAGCCCCAGACTTATAAAAACACTTAAAAAGAAAAAATGGAAAAGAGAGGAACTGTTCTACTCGTCAGTAGTAGCCTTTAATTTTGCCAAGGACATTTTTTTAAAAAACCAGAAAACTGGCCTCTGCTAGTGCCTTCAGCAAGTGTGCAGGAGCACCTAACTTGGCAGGTGAGGGAGATGCTGCAGGGAAGTATAGTGCTCCAGTGTGCACAGAGACTGGACAGGAACAAGGACATGTGATAGAAAAGTAATGGGAGGCTCTGCTCTGTGCAGATTTGAGGAATCAGGGACTTGGGTATTTTCAAATCATGGTTTTCAAGGAAATGAGGTCCTGAGGAAGGGTGGGCTTGGAGACCCACTCTGACCCCTGTCTCCCCACATACATGAGTCTGGCGACACCCCCTGTGTCTCCAGCCCTCACAGTGGTGACTGGGCACTCATGTTCCAGCAGGGTGGAGAGGTGTCACTTGGGTGGGCCTAAGGAAGGGTCATGGCCGCAGGCACTGTCTTTCCTGAGCTTTGTAAGAAGCTCTTGGCATTTCATTTCTTACGGAAACTGGAATTATCGCCCTCGGAGGCTCCCATCCGTGGAGAATGGGCATTGGGGCGGCCAGAAATCTTTGCGATCCCCGAAAGAGTTGTAACTGCCTTTGGCTCATCGCGCAGTTTCGCCGCGTTGAGAAGACGGTGAACTGGTCTCCTGGCCATTTCTGCAGAGGTTTCGGTGCCTGGCTCTATGCCAAGTTCTCTTAATGTCACCACTGAGGGTACAAGATGCAGAGCGGGAGCCCCAGAAACTCCGAAAGACTGCCCCTCCTCACCCCTGCATCCATCCATGGCCCCATCGCCAACACGCCAAACACTAATCTCTGAAATCCCTTCCCAGTCCCAAATCAAGAGTTTAAAACTTGAGGCGGGTATCACCCATGAGCACACCTGCAATTCCAGCCTGTGATCTCCGTAAGTTAGACATTGGAAGGGGTCAGAGTGGGCTACGCTTTGTGTTTTTCAAGGTAGTGGAGTTCTAAGGAGGTGCCTGCTTGGAGGTCCACTCTGACCCCCCCCCCCCTTTTTTAAGTCTGGTGACATCCCCTGTCGCTCCAGCTCTCACCATGGTAGGTAAAAACGTAATTAAAAAAAAAAAACTTTTAAAAAGTAAAACGAACAATCCTAGAATGTGGACGCTTTTGTGAACTGCCAGCTATGAAGGTCCGATGTCCGTCCGAGGGGGTTTCCTCACTTCTAGCTTCTGTTATTTTATTGTAGAAGAGAATTGTATGAACCAATGGACTGCCATCTCCTTTGTCTAATTACAAATATAGCCTCAGGGCTGGAGAGGTGGCCTGGGGTTAAGAGCAGTGGGCAGTTTTTTTCCCCCAGAGGATCCACGTTCCATCTCCTGCACCGGTATGTGGCCCACAGCTGTCTGTGACTCCAGTCCCAGGGGATTTGACGCCTCTGTGGGCACCAGGCACTCATGCGGAGCCCAGACATACATGTGGGTAAAACACACATGCACATACGAAAAATAAAATTAAATCGATAGCTCCTCTGCTTGTTCTTCTGCTCTCCACGCACTTCTGGTCAGATGTTGGGAGGAGGGTGGAAATCCTCTAAAATCATTCTTTTTTTTCTTTTTCTTTTTTTCTTTTTCCTGACCCTGCTTGCTCCCGTCCCGCTCGCTCCGGCCCTGCTCCAGCCATATTTTTATTTCATATATGTGGGTCACTGTCACTGTCTTCAGACACAGCTGAAGATGGCATCAGATGCCCATTTCAGACGGTTGTGAGCCACCATGTGGTTGCTGGGAATTGAACTCAGGACCTCTGGAAGAGCAGTTGGTGCTCTTAACTGCTGAGCCATCTCCCCAGCCCTCAAGATGATTTTTTTTTATAAGAAAGAAAAAAGAAAATAATATGGAACTTGTGTTCAGAATTTTATTTAATTCAATAATCATTTAGGGAACTAGGCACGTGCAACAATAGGTCCTAAAAAACCCTATGAACTCCAGCTATGGTGGCATATGCCTTTAATCCCAGCTGTTGGCAGTCAAGTTCCAGGCCAGTCAAGGCTATGCAGTGGGAACTGTGTAGAATAGACTCATTTATTAGGTCATCTGGGATAATGAAATGAAGTGAACATAAAGGCCTCCCCCCCCAAAAAAAAGGGAAAAATCAATTTTCAAAAGCAATATGTAATTTGCATGTCTATATACAAGAATTTTTTGTTTTGTTTTGTATCACTACCATCTACCCACAATTTGCTGAATTTTTAAAATAGTCCACAGTCAAGAAAAGATATGTGTCAGATGACCTGAGTGTGCCCTCTATCTGTCACCGTTTCTCACTGAAGTAGAAAGGCCTGACTTCATCCAGGAAAGTGATGTGTTAAATACTCTTAGTTGTTGGGTCAGGGGGCTTGTCTCTGAGGCTAGTGCTGAGACACTATTTAATCTTCTGAATAAGGCCTAGAGATCTGCTTCTTTTAAAAAACTTAAAACAAACATTTTGTTTTATTTGTGTGGGTGTGCACGCAAGTGTGCCAATGTGTGTGCATATGTGGAAGGCAGAGGTTAATGTTGGGGTGTCTCCCTCTAACACTATCCTCCTCCTCCTCCTCCTCCTTTTTGAGACAAGGTCTCTCTACATAGCCCTGGCTGTCCTGGAACTCACTATGTAGACCAGGTTGGTCTCAAACTCACCTGCCTCTGCCTCCCAAGTGCTGGGATCAAAGGTGTGCGCTACTGTGTCCAGCTCCATCTTGAGTCTCATCACCGAACCCCAAGCTTGCAGTCAACATATGAAACCCAGGAATTCCTGTCTTTACCTCCTTGGAGCTGGGTCTACAGACACTATGTGGATTTTACAAGAGTGTTGGGGATTCAAACTCAGGACCTCACTCTTTCATGTTGAGCACTTTACTGACCAAGCCATCTCCCCAGTCCTGATACCTGCACTTTGAAATGGTTCCACAAGGCACCTTTTAAGAACTAGTGTGTGGAATATGTGCTATGGTCCATTTTGTGTGGCGATACCAAAATACCCAATGCTTGGAACTTCATGAAGAAGATAGACCCATTTAGGTCACAGTTCTGAAGGCTTTAGAGTGCCGGGCTGGTATCCGCTGGGGAAAGGGAGAGGGAAGATGGGCATGCTCTTTTTTACAGAAGCCTGATCCTGTGGGAACTAATCCATTCCCACTAGTCCTGCACCAATCTAACCCCGTGGGTTGGAGCCTCATTGCTTCCCCTGGCCTGTATCTCCTAGACTCTACCATCACACTGGAGAACAATCCCTAACTCACAAACATTCTGTTACCCACACAAAGCATAGTAATAAGGAAACCTTGCACGCTTCTGCCCTAAAGAGGCACTTAGTGCCAGGAGCATCCAAATACTTAAATACTTTTAAAAACAGGTGTTTTTACTTTAGAGCAATCGATGGCATTCATAGGCAAAGAGTTTTATTTTCCCAATTTGATTCTTTGAGCAGTTTCACTGAGCCACAAGACGCTTTCTCTGGTCCTCGAATATTCTGACATGATCTACTGGTTCTTTCCCCTTTACAGTACTCTGTGCTTGTGGTCCATCCCCATAATCAAGCTGTGGTGTCGGAAAGAGCTTCTGGGGGCCCCTCTTTCCAGGCAGGGGACCTACAAGGAATAGACAGTTGTAGGAAGGCAGAGCTGACCAGTAGAGGGCAGCTCAGGCTCTGTTGTCTGCCAGAACACAATCTTCCGCCTGCCATGCCTGCGGTCACTCACCTAAACCCACCTGGATGTAGTTTAGACTAGAACACCAGAAGTTCAAATTAGCACACTCAATTTCTTGACCTTCATTTAGTACCTGGATGAGCTTGGGAAGCCATCCAACCTCTAGCCAACCAAGTGTCCTCATTTGCAAAGCAGCGATGGCATCAACTTCACAGGACTAGACAAATAAAGCAACCCCTTTCTCCTTTAAGCTGCTTTTGACACAGGAGCAGGAAAAGAAACTGAGGCAAGCCCAAAGAGCAGGCGGTCACACAGGACACCGAATTATCCGTCCCTTTCCTGGGTTGCTTGTGTTTACTGCTCACAGCGCCCAGAATCATGACTGGGATTCAGACAATCCTACCCTCAGAGCTTGCAGACTCGGCAGAAGGCAGCTAGGAAAGGCTGAGGTGAAAAAGATGGACATGGGGTGTGGAGACAGAAGTAATGCAAAGCAGCTCCCCAAATAGGATGGTGGTTAAGAAAGGCTTTGGGAAGACGGAAAGCCTTGGGATCGGGGAAGCCGTGGCAGGGAAGAACATTGGAAATAGGAGAATAAAAAATAGACAGTTGGGAGGAGAGGAGACCATCAAGTTCAAATGGAAGCATTTGGAACGCAGTGCTGGGAGTGAGAGAAGTGAGGGGAGTGGAGGCTGAAAAGATGGCTGGGTCCGGGTCCCAAGAAGCCTTCCATGGCCAGGCATTCGCAAAGCACTTACTACTGTGGCCCATTGTCTCCAAACAGTGGCACAGCCTCTACTGTGGTGCAGGGGAAGCACGTTGGTGCTTTTACTCAATCTATGAGTGTGTGTGTGTGTGTATGTGTCTGTATGTATTTCCCGACTCAAATTTATGGTGTTAATGGTCTTCTAATGTAGTGGTGCGTGCACGTCACATGGATAAATGTTTGCATATGGGTTTGCTTGATTGACTTGAGTCTAGAGGCTGCATGGAGCCATCAGAGACAGCTTTAAAATTTTAAAACATTTGTTAATTGCTATTACTGTTATTATGCATGTTGTGTGAGAGTTTACACACACACCACTGTGCATGGGTAGAGGTCAGAGAACAACTTTTGGGTGTCAGTTCTCTCTTTCCACAATGAGTCCTGGGGATTGAACTCAGGTCACCAGGTTTTTGTAGCGTGTACATGTACCCACTGAGCCTCTCATTAGCCCCAGAGGGGATTTTCTTTTTGAACTGGAATTGAACTGATAGCATTGTGTTTGCTATGAAAGCACTCTGTCACTGAACTATGCCAGCCCCCTTCCAGAGGGGACTTTTAATGAGAGAAGTGCTTTAAAGTTGTTACAGGAAAAAAAATTCCAGAATATTCTGGAGGGACAGCAAGCCCTAACCCAAATTCTGGCATTGGGAGCGATTGAGAAAAGAGAGGGTAAATAAACAGCAGTATAAAACGCTAAAGAAAAACCTGACCCTGGGTCAAATACTCAGCGAGCTACACTATTCACAGGGCTCAGTGGGTGACAAGTGCCCAATTGCTTGAAACAGACAAGGCACATTAATGGGAAAACTTGCAATTCCATTTTCTACCACGAGATGTCACGCATGTCTAAGGTACATACTTTCCTCCTCTGAGCCACAGTGCCTGGTAAGAAACCCAGAATTCCATTGCAGATGCTGTTAGGAAAGATAAGCAAAAGGTAACCAAGAACTATCTGTGCTAATTAGGACAGTAAAGATCTAGGATAAGGTAAATCAATGCCTGTGAGATGTCGAGGGAGATAAAGGCTCAGTAGGTAAAATACTTGCCTTGCAAGCAGGAGGACCCAAATTTGAATCCCCAGAACCCACATAAAAAAGCCCCGTGTGGTGTTATGGGCTGTAGAACTAGCACCGGGGTGGAGAGATAAAAATATCCCTAGGACTTTATAGCCAGCAAGATTGGTGAGCTCTAGCTTCAGTGAGGAGAGTCTCCATCTCAAAACAAGGCAGAGAGAGACAGCATTGGGCCCTGCCTTGGCATTCATGTACACACACACACACACACACACACACAATGAGCATACACACTAAGCTACATACACACAAATCAATATTTTATCATCGTTTTAGATTAACAACAATCTTATCATAGAAACTTCTGATAATGGAACTGTGGGTCTCCCCACTTATGTGGACCTTTGGCCTATATAGTTAGTCCACTGGGAACAGAAATGGTGGGGGGTTGGGTGGGGTTGGAACCCCTGCGTGTATGTACAGTGAATGACCACACCGGAACAGCTTGTCAGTAGGCAGATCAACTTTACACAGGGTGATTGAAGGCTTACACAGTTTTGGGGGGTGTGCTGATGGCAGGGACATCCAGGATGGGTAAAGGTCATTGGCTGGGGCTTAGGGTACCTGGATACCTCATTAGGCATGGGGAGCATGTCGGGGAATCTCAGGTTCTGGCTGAAAAGTTTTGTCAGGAGAAAGGGAATTGATCCTATAAACTAATTAAGACTAAGTGACTCAGGTGAGCGTGGGGGCTTAGAATCCCTCAGACAAGGTCAGAGAAAGAGAAAATTTGCTAACAAGGGAGTCTCTATTTTGCACCGAGCTCAGAGGCTATCCGGTCATGGTGAACTTCAACCTTAATTAGCAGAAGCTTCCCACAAAAACTAGAGAAGAAGTTAAAATCGCCTGTTAAATCACCACTCATCAATCTACCAGTCCTTATCCTACATAACATTATTTTTTTCCCCCAGTAACTGACTTCTAATCTATACACCTGCTATTACGAAGGGCTTTCAGTTGATGCAAGATGAAAAATTAAAAAATAATGATTTATAATTTTCTGAAAGGAGACCTTGGAGGTGGGTTTTAGGTGTTCGTGTCTCCAACTCTTCCAGAGGCCACCTGCTCTCACTTACTTCAGCCTCAGAGAGTGTTATCTTAGGTTGTGGTGAACTTTGCAAATCCAAATTAATTTTTAAAAGTAAATCTATGCTTGGCAGTTCCTCCAGCTCTCGGAAAAGGTAACTGCAGCACTGAGCAAACATGCTAATGCAGTGGGTTTCGAAACTCCCATGCCCAAGGCAGGGTCACTGTGACACAGGTGTGAGGACAGACCATCTGGCAAATCAGAGCTGGAGACCCCGCTTTTTCTGTGCGGAAACTCTTTTAGACATCAGTCCTAGCAAAGGTCTGCCTTAGCTGGTTGCACCAAAACCTTAAACCAGGTAATAAAAAGAGCAAAAATAAAAACAAAACCCCAGTATTTGGCTCTCAGTTCTAATGACTCAGAAGCCCAACAAGCCTGGAGCCAACTCTGGTGAGTTCTTCCCTACCCAGCAACATGACTGCATGGTGGAGAAGCAGAACGGAAATGACTACCCACGGAAGGGCCAAAGCCAGTGAGACGGCCTTGCGTGCTCCTGTGAGGACTGCATGAATTCTTTGAGTGCGGCGACCTCATACCAGGCTCCACCTCTTAAAGGCTCCATCCCAACAGCACCACCACATAGGAGACCAATTTTCTAGGATATGAGCCATTGGGGGACACATCAAAATGACATCAAGTCAGCAAGGCCCTTTCCTGGTGTGTGTGTGTGTGTGTGTGTGTGTGTGTGTGTGTGTGTGTGTGTAGCTTTTTAGTTTATTTGTCCTTTTAGAAATCTGCACACCACAGCAGATCAGGTCACCGCAGATCTTCTCCTTTGGATTTTTGTCAGCACCAACATTGGCCTTTGCAGTCCCCTGGCCTTCTTCATTTTGGTCTTGCGTTCCTTTCTTCGCCGTTTTGGGAGATCTTTTCTCACAAAGGCTGTGTCTTGCAAGTCTGTGTTTAGGCTCATTCTTTGCATAATCTAAAGAATCATAGATCACACCAAAGCCAGTTGTCTTGCCACCACCAAAGTGGGTTCTGAATCCAAATACAAAGATGACATCTGGTGTGGTTTTGTACATTTTGGCCAGTTTTTCCCCTGAATTTCTGTCTTTGATACTGTGGCCTTCCCAGGATAAAGGACCTCAGTGACCATCTGTTTCCTCTGAAGCCCACAGTTTGTCATGAACTTTCTGGTCCGGATGGTTACTGTATCATTCATGATGGCTATAGTGCCTGAGAGGACTTTCCTGAGATTTTAAAAAGAAGTTTCTCCTCTCTCTCTCTCTCTCATTCTATCATCTATTTACTATCATCTATCAATCATCTATTTACTATCTATCTATCTATCTATCTATCTATCTATCTATCTATCTATCTATCTATCAATCATTTATCTATCATCTCTGTGCATGTGTGCATATGTATACTGTGGCACAACTGTGGAGGTGAGAAGACAACTCGTAGTGGTCAGTTCTTTCTTTCCATCAAGTGATTCTCAAAGATTGAGCTCAGGCTGTCAGAGTTGGTAGCCAGTGCCATTACCTGCTGAGCCATCTTGTCACGCTGAGATTCTCCTTTTTAAAGACACAAATCCAAAGGTATTTTTCAAAGCCAAGACTTTAAAGCTTTGGCCTTAAGACTTTGTCTCAGAAGTGATATTTTAAGAATGAATTAGGTGAGATGCTCTGATGGTATTTGCAGACACCTCCCTATTGTGTCTAGATACACAATAGGATAAGGAAACAGCTAAGTTGCTCAAGGTCAACAGATACTGGAACTGGAGGAATTCTCTTTGGTTTCTTCCCATTTCATCAAACTAATACTGCTGTTTGCTTCCTAGCATAAGCTGAATGATATCTTCTCAAATTCATACACTGGAGTCTCAGCTCCCTTTATCTCAGAATGTGACTGTATTTGGAAACATAACTCATCAAGATGAGATGTTACTGAAGTACATGTGGTCACTAATCTAATCTACTTCCTTAGGACTGATGTTCCTTACAAAAAAGAGGAACTTTGGACCCAGACATGTACATGGAGAGAACTCCATGATAAGATGAAGGTCCACACCAAAGAACAGCAAAGATAGGCAGGGGCAGGAGCTGGGTAGAGAGAGGCACAGAACAGGTCCTTCCTCTTTCTCCAGAAGGAATCAAGGTTGACACCTTGACTTTGGACATCTCCCCTGGGCTAAGAGACAATGTGTTTCTGTTGTTTAAGCTGTCAAGTTTTGGGGCTTTGTTGTGGTACTCCTAGGAAAGAAAACTACTAATATCTCAGGAGTGAGAGGTCATGGTGGTCTTACTGAGACTATTCTCATCTCTTCATCCTTGGTTGATAATTTCCTCCAAGAGGGCAAACTAGAAAACCATTGGTTTCCTGGCTGGTGGGTTATGTAGTTTAGAAGAGAGCATAGGAATTCGAGAAAAATAGTAGTGACCTTAATAACAAACATGTTAGTTGTCCTAAGGGCTGGAATGGGAAACAGATCAACATGTTAGCCAGAATTTGAAAGGGAAGACAGGAAAAGAGTGAGAGATTCATAGTGAGTTTTGATGAGTCCATGTTCAGTTGGTGGTCTTACAAGTCCTGTGCAGAAGCAGCTAACTATTTTTTCCTGGCTGAATATGAAATTTTGGTATATCCAGAAGAGTCATAGAAAAGGAGACAGAGAAAGAGGTAGGAAACTTTTGACAAAAGAGGCTCGAAGCAAATCTCAAATCTGACGGGCAACATTAATCTGTACAATCAAATGTTTAGTAAGACAGACAGAACGTGGTCAAGCTATTGAAGGCCAAAAATAATGAGAAAAGTCTTGAATGTTCTAAAGGAAAATGTCATATCAAGTCAAAGGAACAACAATAAGGTCAACAGCAGACTTCTCACTTGAAACAATGATAGTCACAAGAATCTGGGGCACCATATTGGGAATACTAAAGAAAAAAGTCAAGCAGGGGAATGAATTTTATACCTAACAAAACTAGCTTTTAAAGATGAAAGTAAGGACTTTATAGATAGTCTCTTTGTCTCTCTGTCTCTGTTTCTGTCTCTGTCTGTCTGTCTGTCTGTCTGTCTGTCTGTCTGTCTGTCTCATTTGTTTTGGAAGGATTTTACTACATAGCCCAGTCTGGTTTTGAACTTCTGCTTCAGTAATTGAGGGCAGGTACTTACTTACCTAGTGATTAAGATACTTCTGCTAGCAATTTCACCTTACAAGGACTATCAAAGTAAACACTTCAGAAGGAAATTGTTAGTTGGGTGCAGTGATGCACTTGTAGTCCCACCCACCTGGTAACACAGAAGTTCAAGGCCAGCCTGGGAAACATAATGAGACCTTGTCTCATAAAAACAAATGGTTTCACCTTCCCTATATTTAGTCTCTATCTTCTCTGTCTTTATTTTCCCAAGACCAGGACATCATTGAGATGACATACTGAAAAATGGAGGAACCACACTGTCATGAGTTGAATATGAAATGGCTCCCACATGGCCAAGTATTGGATACTGGATCTCCAGGTAATGGTTATACTTTGAGAGGTTTTAAAAAATTCAGGATATTGAAGGAAGTAGGTATGTGAGGGTTTCCAGTTACCTCCTCCCTATTTCACCATCATGAGGTAAAGAACCTTTGCCACATGCTTCCACAACATTCTGCATGGGGCTAAGCAACCATGGACTGAAACCATGGTTTCAGAGGTGAAACCATGAGTAAAATAAACTTTCCCCCCTTTAAATTCTTCTCCCAGGTACCTTAGATACAGCTACTCCAAAATCATACAAGAGGGGACTGGAACAATCACTGCTTGGAAGAAAGTCTCCCAGAGCAGCACTGTCATGAACACCTACTCTTGACTATATGTGACTTAGAAGTAAGCATTAATTCCATCAATTCAATGACACTGGAGACTGTTACATTAACTAATGCTAATAGACTTTAAAAATACAGATACGTTACAAAGTAACTTTACGTTTTTAAAATTTATTTATCTATTCTTTGAGAATTTCATGTTTACAATGTATTTTGATCATATTTGCTTTTTGACACCATTAAAACTTCTCCAGCTCCTCCAAGATCATATATCTTATTGTCTTGTTTATTTTTTTTTTATTTATAACCTACTGAGTCCAGTTAGTGTTGTTGCCTATTCGTTCATGGTTTTAGGGCCGTCCACTGGCTCATGGGCAACCTTGAACAGGTCATAACTCTGAAGAAAACTGGTTCTTCTTTCTCTGGTAGCATCAGTGACCAATTGCTCTTAGCTAGGGGTGGGGCCTCTTGACCTTCCTCCAACCATATTGTTGTTGTGGGATCTTGTGTTGGTGTTGTACAGACAAGCAGAGCTTCTGTGAGCTCACAAGTGCCACAGCTCTGTCATGTCCTGGAGACATATTTTACAATGGACTCTTTCACCCTGGTTCTTATGGTCTTCCTACCTCCTCTGGTGCAATGTTCCCTTAAGCTCCTCTTGAGCTGTCAGTTATGAAGAAGGCATTTGCAAGAGCCAGAAGATTAGAAGAGGCTGGAGAAAGAGCTCAGGTCTCATCCAAGATTTTGGTTGCTTACTCCTTTTTTCAGTATGTCATCTGTGTGTGTGTGTGTGTGTGTGTGTATGTGTGTGTGTGTGTGTGTGTGTGTGTGTGTGACTGATTTTGGCACCTGAGGATATTTTACTCTGATGAAAACCTTTTTCTTCACTGAAAATGTGCACTTTGGTGGAACTGACCTTATATGGTGTTGTAAAAATGATGTGATTTAATATATTTAAAACATTTTAAATTGGGGTTGTTAATGTCAGGTGTCATTTCTATTTCCTCCTTTGTCACTTTATATCTAAAGTCCCCCCTGTTTTGTACAGGAGATGAAAGAAAAAAATATTTTTTCTAAAAAAAAATTAAATTGGCCTAATGCCATTAATGTTTATTTCTCAGTTACGCAAAGTTGAAAGCAGGTGTAAGAAGAGGCGAAACCATGACAAAGGGCAACTGGAGGCTGATGTACTACAGCTGTGCTGGAAACTTCTCTCCATGTGTGTGCATGTTCATGCATGTACAAGTACATGCGACTGTATGTTGACAACTTCAGATGTCATTACATGGGCCATAAATATTGTTGTTGATGTGGATAGGGTCTACCCTAGCCTGGGGGCAGCCAAGGAGACTGGCTGACTGGCCAGTGAGTCCAGACATCTGCTTGTCTCTCCTTTCCCAGTGCTGGCATCACCATTCCTGCCTCGCACACCACCGTGCCCAGTATTTTTTGTTTTCCCTTTTTGTCTTTTTAAATCCGTGCTGTGGGGTTGAACTCAGGACCATGTGCATTCGAGTTAAGTGTTTTGCTAACTCACCTATCTTTCCAGTCCTGTGCTGGACATTCCTTCAGACATGTCTATATCAGATGCTAATCCTTTCTCTAGGTGAGAGATGCCATTCATTGCCAGCAAGGCAGAATAGGTGAGCTTGTCCAAAATACCACATTCAATCAAGCTGTCTATTTTGGTTGGCTTATTTGACACTTGCAAGTCAACATTGCGACATTATTATATATTTGTCTTCTGATCTAAAAAAATATGGTGATGTGCTTGCATTTTAACCCTTTCTAGGAGATAAGCATCTACCTCTCGAATCAATAGACTTATTTTTTAAACACCCCATTGTACATAACACTCTTTAATGTACTACAAAACAAGTTAAATAAATACAACCTTTGCCCTCAGAAATGCCCAAGCACGACATGAAACAGACTTTTGCTTTCTTGGTATGAACTTTGGCAAAACCACAAGTTAGAAACAATGATCAAATATTTACAAGACCCCAAAGCATCACAGTTAATAATTTTTATGTTGGGACTCACGGACCCGTGAGTGGCAGTTGAATCAATCAATAGAGCAGCAGAAGTCAGCAACTTTAAAAAAATAAGACATATAAGTCATGTTGGAGGATGAGTCACTAAAATTCGAGAAAGCACCAATTTGTATGGGTGCGTGTGTTCTCATAGCCATTACTTTACATAGTGCCTTTTCAAAGAAAGGAGATGGGGCGCCCCAGGAGAACCGGAATATCCATTGCTGGGAGTTTCTGATGGCAGCTCTGACATCAGGCAGCCTTCTGTCATCATCTGTGTGCACTCTGGACAGAGAACTGTGTAGGAGAGTCCCCTAACTCTTTCCCTTCTCATTCCCCGGGGCTTAGATCTTGCCTCGGTCACCTGATGCTCATTTGCAGTGGGCGAGGTAGGGCAGGTGAGGCGAGTGGATCCGTGGCTGTGAGACACGCAATCAAGTGCAATAGTGAAGTCACTGAGCCGGACGTTTCCCAATATTTGCTCTGGCAGAGGGAAGGAGGTAGAACTGGTCTTTTGTTCAAAGGGACTGAAAACTCTTCTGGAAATCTAGGGGGAGTGCACGGAGCCAGCATTGGGTCTGGAGGGCAGGAGGTCTGCTGGGCAGCATGTCCAGCCTTGACTAGTGCTAGTCCATTTGGCAAATGGAGATTCCTCATTTAGGAGCCAGCTGAGGGTTGGATGAAGCTCCCTCTGCTTTTTCCAGGCTCACCCTGAACTTCCTATAGACCTCTGACATGTCCATCCGTTCCCAGGATTCAGGCCAACTGAAGAAGGGAGGGTCTGCCTTCCATTTTATATTTATTTCATTATTTTATTTGAGGTAGAGTATGTCTATGTAGCCTTGACTGGCCTGGAGCTTTCTTTATTTGAGCAGGTTGACCTCAAACTCACAAGGATCATCTGGCTATATACCTCCTGAGTGCTGGGATTAAAGGAGTGTACCACTATGCCTGGCTTACTTTATCTTCTAGTGTGTGTGTGTGTGTGTGTGTGTGTGTTGGATACAGTCTTGCTATGAAGTCCTATGCTCTTCCCAAACTTGTATTTATTTTTGCCAGTTTCCTCAGAGCTGAGATTTGCTTTCCTTTATAAAAAATACATATTCATTTTAGAGAATAACAGGTTTCCATTAGGGAATTTCCATAAATATTTACAACACAAATGCATTTTTACAGTACTGGCTATTGAACCCAGAGTTTTGTGTATAATAGGCAAATGCTGTCTGTACCACTGACATCCCCAACCTTATGTAATGCACTTTGATGATATTCTTAATCCGTTGCATCGTGGTCCCATTTTTCTCCTTCCTCTTCTGAAATAGCTACTCTTCTGCCTTCATGCCTTTTTCTTTTCTCTAAATCTAGATTCTGCATATGAGGGAAAATACAAGAGTCTGGTCTTCCTCAGTCCATCTTGTCTTACTTAACACAATGCTCTGTCCATTTCCCTGTGAATGACATCATTCCATCCTTTAGAGCTGAGCAGAACCCCACTGTGTATGTGTGTCACATCTTCTTTATCCACTTCTCTTGGATGGACACTTAGCTGATTGCATGGTCTGTCTGTTATGAATACAACAACGTGGATGTGCAGGAATCTCCACGGTATGCCGACTTCGGCTCCTCCCAGGGGATACCTGCCAGTGTATAGCTAGGTCACAGGGCGTTTCTATTTTTAGAATCTATACTAATTTCCATGTGACTATATTAATTTACATTCCCATCAACAATATATGAAGGTTCCATTCCTCCTGTATATTTATATTTTCTTCTGTCTCTGTGTCGCTGTGTCTCTCTCTCTCTCTGTCTCTGTCTCTGTTTCTCTCTCTCTGCCTCAAGTATGCTAGGAAAGCACTTTTACTATTCAGTCAACATTTCCAACCCATTTATGGCTTTCTCTTTCTTGGAGATGCCATTTATGATCGGGGGGTGACGTGATCTCTGTGTCGCTGAGATTGACGTTTCCTGGTTCTGTTTGCCTCCTGTTCATCAGGCAGACCACTGAATAGCCTAATCATATGGGGCCCAGAGGATCTCCAGTTATAAAAGTTAATGATTCTGGTTGCTTAATTGATTTAAATAACAGTTAATCAGACATAGGGCCTCATGGCTTACTGTTTATGAGGCAGACTAGCCCACAGCTTACCGACACAGCTGTTAGAGGAGACACTTTGCCTGAGGTTTGGTTCTGTTCCTTAGTAGCTGTGTGGCCTTTGGCACAACCTCCTATGCTTGGGTTTCTGCATTTTTCAAATGTGATTATAATAGTACCTACCACACGGTGGGAATCAAAGTAATTCAGACTTAGAATTGCCAAGTGCCAGGAGCACAGAAATGAGAATGCTTAAATTCTCATTCTCATAAAATATTCAACGCCATTTAAGGAGTTAATGCAAGCTCTTTGAAAAGTGCTCATCATAGGTGCTCAATAAAGATTTTTTTATTACATTATCAGCCACTTATTCATTCAACCATATGTTTGAGCATCTGCTCTATGCTAGACACCAAGGCTATATCATGAAACAATGATAAATAAATAATCTGCTCTCATGGAATTACTATTCTAACAGAGGTAAATAGACAATAATTACAGTATGTAAAATGTGTACTATACTGATTTTTAAAACATCCATTTTCAAGAAATGTTAAAACTCAGAAGCCAGGTATGGTGCCTCATACTTGTAGTCCTAGTATTCAGGAGGCTGAGGCAGAAGGTTACAGGTTCAAGGCCAGCCTAGGCTTATTGCAAGACCTTGCTTCAGTTTAAAAAAAATTTTTTTTTCCTCAGGGCTGGGGATTATGTTACTTGGTTGGTAGAATGCTTACCTAAGCATATATTAGACCCTGAGTTTGCCCCTCAATACTGCATAAAACGGGGTCTGGTGGCACCCAGGTGGTGGAGGCAAAAGGATAAGAAATTTAAAGTCATCTGACTACATAGTGAGTTCCAAAATAGGTCAGCCACAACCTTGTCTAAAAAAAAAAAAAAAAGAATCCTCATAATTCATTTCACACCAACTGACCAGCATTTTTTCTTTTGAACAAAAAAGCCAAACCAAACCAAACCAACAACAGACCAAGACAACAAATGTTTTAGTTGCTTCTTAGTTTTGATGCTGGACGGTTGCAGTTAGATATAGTCTCATCTGCCTGCCTCCTGCCTGCCTCCTTGCTGGAAGGTACCTGTAGATGATGTGTAGGCACTAGGAACCCACTTTTCTCTGGTAAAACAAATATCCTTTGGGTAACAGGACTCCAGACCCCTCTCTCTGACTTTGTTTTGCTCATAGTCCTGTGGCAGGGAACTTGATGTCCTAGACTTGGGTAATTCACTGTGGTTTGGCCCCCACTCACGGTCCTCTGCGCTCTGTAGGTCCCACAGTGAGCCTGGATGAAGACTGTTGACTTGCATAATCTCTGGCATTTGTTAACAGGCAGGGTAGGGAACTAGTGACCCCAAGGCTTCACTGGGAGAGGTCAGCAGTGAAGCTCTGGAACATTCCATGTTTCTTGGCCAAATGTGTGTTCCATGACTTACAGATCGTGGGACTTTCTGCAGAGAGAGGTCAAGCTCAGCCCCTGCCTTGTTTGGATAGCAGACCGCGTATTACCCACTAAGCCACAGGGCACAGGTCTGGGATGCTCATGGTCTAAGCAGGCAGGGAGAGGGGAGAGGCTGACTCTTACCGCTTTGGGCTGTGATTTGTGGGTGCTCAACAGGAAACAGCTGGTGCAGGCAACCTGGGCAATTTGAAGACAGTTTTTGAAAGAGATTCCCACTTGTGACTGTGTTCTAGCAGGATTTGTCTGTGGCCTCTTGTGCTTTTGAGTGGCGACTGGGAATGATAACGTGGACCTCACTTGGGGATTCACATGCGGGTCACAGTCATCTTGGTCCAGTGTCAACAGCAGGCTCAGATGGGCTGACCATCCAAGATGGCTTCTTTACCTGTTTAGCATCCCAATAGATTTATTTTTATTTTACCTTTATATTTTTTCATCTTATTAGCTCTTTCTCCCATTTTATTTATATTCCTATATAGCTTCCCCTCTACATACTATATCCTGTTTATGATTTCCCCTCCTTCTACCCCTCACAGGTTTATCTCTCCTCCTGTCCAGATCCACTCCCTTTCTTCCTTTTCATTAGAAAACAAACAGGCTTCTAAGGGAAGATAATAATAAAATATAATATAATACAAGGAAACAAGTTACAATACACTGGAATAGGACAACATAAACAGAAGAAAGGGACACAAGAAAATGCACAAAAGACAGCCACAAATTCAGAAACCACTAGGTCACACACTTAGGAATCCCGCAAAAACATTAATCTGGAAGTCATAATATAGACGCTAAGGACCTGTAGGAGAGAAAAATATAAATAAAATAATAAAATACAAAAACATAGCCCTGGCATGACACTAGGAAACAAGGTACCTCCAATGTTGAGCTGGTTCCCTGTTGGCCATCCACCGCTGGGCAAGCTGCTCACCCCTAAGAGAAGCTAGTCCAGCGAGACTCCCTTGGAGAAAACTAAAATTTTATTTGCCAGTGTTTAACAAGTGGAGATAACTTCTGGGTTGGGGATGGGGCGTGTGTCCACTTCTCCTTTCGGCTCTGGGACCTCATCCGGTGCAGATCTGTGCTGGCCCCAGGCATGCTGCCTCAGCCCCTGAGAGCCTATGTGCCTCAGTCCTGTTGACTTAGAGGGCTTGTTCTCTTGGCGTCCCCCATCCCTCTGGCTCCTACACTCTTCCTGCCACCTCTTCTGCAGGGTTCCCTGAGCCCTGAGGGGAGAGATTTGACAGAGACACCCCATTTAAGGCTGGGTATCCCAACACTCTCACTCTCTGCATGCTGTCTGCCTGCGGGTCTCTGTGTTTGGCAGGAGGAAGCTTCTCTGATGACGGCTGAGCAAGGCACCGATCTGTTTCCCCCTGCTGAGGTGCGCACTGGATTTCGTTCCTGAAAGCTCGGGTACCAAGAGAGGCCTGATAATGAACTGCTGAGTTCAGAACACTCAGAATTACTCCTCTGCCTCACATCCGTCAACCCAGTCATGGCGAATTTATTTCCCCATAAAATGCTCAGAATGAGGACTGGATTGCGGATGCAGCCACAAATAAAAGAACACGGAGTTCAACCTGGAGACAAGTGGCTGAGGTAGGAGCCGTGGCTGCCACAGTTATGCAAAACGCATAACAAGTAAGGTGGTGTTATTTGCTGAACTCCATGAGTGGGGCACCCGGCAGGCACCTCAGTCTGCAAACAGATGAAGATTTTATTTAGTTTTTAAATGTTAGAGCGCTGAAGTAGAGAGAAAAGCCACAACCTTTGAAGGGTGAGCAGCCCTTTGAAAACCCACCATCTCTTCAAATCATGAACAAAACAACAGATAAGTTGTCTCCTCCTTCAGTCATCTCTCTCTCTCTCTCTCTCTCAAAGATTTATTTATTTATTATGTATACAGTGTTCTGCCTCTATTTATGCCTGCAAGCCAGAAGAGGGCACCAGACCTCATTACAGATGGTTGTGAGCCACCATATGGTTGCTGGGAATTGAACTCAGGACCTCTGGGAGAGCAGACAGTGCTCTTAACCTCTGAGCCATCTCTCCAGCCCAACCCTCTCTTTTTTTATTGTTATTTATTGCAACTGGTGTGCTTATACAGAGCACAATGTAAGACAAGAAGGACATAAGTGGAGAACAGGGAATTGAAATTATAGTTCACTGAGGAAGTTAAAATGTTTACGCTCCTATGCAAGGACCCAAGAGATACTGGTGATTATTCCGGATGCAAAGAGCACAACGTAGTTGGTGAGGAGATGAAAAAGGCAGGTGGATGATTCCTGCAACAGCTGCAGAGTTAGTTGGTTATTTTTTTCTTTAAAAAAAATATTTTATGTATGAGTGCTCTGTGCGCATCTTGTCTGTGCACTATATATGTGCAATGCTCCAGAAGGCCAGAAGAGGGCGCCGGATCCCCTGGAGCTGATGTTGCAGATCGTCCTGAGCCGCCATGCGAGTGCTGTGAATTGAACCCCGCTAGTGCGCTGTGCCATCTCTCCAGCCCCAGTTCGTTATTTTCTTTAGGATTTCCCTGGTTATCTGTCTCTCTGGGGTCTACTATTCTGCTTTCCATAGGGAAAGAGACACATCTCAGCCCACTTAGCCCTAATGAGGAGAAGATTTCAGTTTGAGTGGTAAGGTCTGGAGCCAGAATTTGAGGCTCGAAGTCCATCTCCCAATGACGCATTCTGGTGCTCACCTTTGATTGAGGTGGAGGCAGAGAAGCAAAGCTATACTTCGGGACTGAGGTGCACTGACTCGGCTCCTGTACAGCCCAAAGTGCTTTGTTTGGGACAACTGTCCAACTGCACCAGTAGAGGGAGGAAAGGTGTGGGGACTGATTTAGAAAATGAAGACCTCGAGGTTGTAGGCGACCATTAAAAAGCAGGCTAGTAAGAAATTCATAGTCTCAGGAAAACGTCTTATAAACTATCCCAAAATGAGACTCATAGAGTACCAAGCCGAGAGAGTAAGGATATGGAATATATGTCTGGAACAATAGACACATTTCAAAATGTTAATTATGGGCAGCAACGATTGATAGTGGTTGTCTCCAAGGTGGTAGAATTATTAAAGAATTTATTTATCTTTATTTATGTGTAGGAGTGTTTTGCCTGCGTGTAATTTGAGTATACTACGTGCATGTCTGTTCTTGGAGGGTGTCAGATCTCATGGACTGAAGTTACAGTAGGTTGTGGGCCAACTGCGTAGATGCTGGAAAGCAAGTCCCCAGTCTCAGCAAGCACGTCAAATGAATGCTCTTAACTGCTGAGCCATCTCACCAGCCGCCTGGTGGTAGCATTATTTTAAAATTGCTTTTGTATGCCAGGCATAGTGGCTCGCACCTGTAAACCCAGAACTTGGGTGGTACGGGCAGAAGGATTCGAAGTTCAGGGTCATCATAGGCTACATTGTGAGTCTGAGGGTCTCAAAAAACAAAACAAAAACCATCCCAAAATTAAACATCAACAACAACAGACCCAAACCAAACAACCCGTTTCTTGTGGCGAAAGCGTTGGCTTACACTTAGAAAAACTCACTAGAAGTCATTTGGTTTTTTATTTTAATATTAACTTTTACTTAGGTATTAATTCATTTATGTGTTTAGTTTTGAGACACCCCAGATTGTAGTTTGTTGTTTTTCATTAGGAAGGACTTCCCTGTGCCTGTTGGTACAACCTTTAGTGAATGTCAAAGCTTGTTGGGCCTTGACTCACGGTCTAGTTTATCTGGTATCATGGAAACTTCCTGTACAGCTCTGGGTCCTCTCACACACTCCCCCTCCCTGCCTGGTCTGTTTTCCCGCTGAGGGAAAACATTACCTACCAGAGGCAGGTAGTACCAGAACTTGTTTGCTCTGCCTGCTGCCCCTCTTGCCTCGGTTCTGATGTTGACTTCCAAGCACAGCTGAAGGTGTGTCCGTGGCATTGACCTGATGATGCAGCTGCCCTGGCTGCCTTCACATGGCCCCCTCTGCCCTGCAGCTTCTGCGTCAGCGCCAGTATTTGCAGGACCATTTGCCAAACCCTATGCTGCCTGCCGCTCTTTGCTCTGTAAACCTGAAGCCAACGCCAACCTGGTCTGCAAGCAGCTGTTCTGAAGCTTTGCAAACTGCATCCTGAGCCAAGGTCTCATCTAAAGGAAAAAAAAAAGGGGGGGGGGTGATTGTTTTCTACGGAGACAGGTGAGAGACAGGCACAGACGCTTCAAAAACACAGGGGCCGAGAAACTGTGAATGATGGCCATCTTCGATTAAACGATGGGGCAATTGCAGCAATTGTGATATTATTCTGTTGATCATTTTGAGAAACGTTTATTTAGAAAACAATTCCCAAAGGTTTTCAAACCACTGGATAGGAAGGTAATTGATTAGCTTTTCTGAAAATAAACCATTAACGAGTCTAAAGAACTGTAACGTCGGGGCGTGGTGTCTTACACCTGTCCTCTCAGCACCTAGGAGGCAGAGACAAAGAGGATGGTGAGCTGCAGGCCAGCTTGCGGTACTTGAGATGTTCAAAACCAAAACAGAACTGTTTAAAAATTAAGACTCTGATATAGAATATTCCAGAGTCAAACATACCATAAACAGATTCAGGGACATACAGAATTCAGTACAAGCTAGAGCAACTTTTTAAAGTAGTAAAGAGAGATAGATGTGGTAGAATACACCTTTAATCCCAGCATGTGGGAGGCAGGGGCAGGCAGATCTCTATGAGTTCAAGGTCAGCCTGGTCTAAATTGCAGCCAAGGCAACATAATGAGGCTCTGTTTTTTAAAAAAAATTAGTAAAGAGAGACATCCATTTCTAGCAATATTGAGAATAACCCAGAAAACCTTCAGTTTTTGGAAATAAAACACATGTGAGTTCCTAAGATGAAAAGGGAACCTCATAGAACCTCGAGAACGCACCGGAACTCCTGAGCAACAGCGAGTTAACTCCAGAGTCCTAGGGAGAACTGTTCATGGAACAGGGTGGGGGCAGTCGTCAAGTGGACAGCCTGTTTGTGTGCACAGGAGGGAGGAGTTGGACCAGAGCCTCTGGAGGAGCCTTGAAGTCTCTTCTCGGTGTTCTCTATCACAGGGAGAGCTGTCAGCCCCTGGAATGTGGCCCTACTTCTAGAAAACCATCCCATAAATAACAGGAAGCCTAAGATTTACCAATCTCTGTTGTACAGGATGTTCTATCTACTTTATTTGCAATAGAAAATCTGAAAGTTTCCCCATGTCCAACAAGATTAGAACAAACAAGTACTGTGTCATCTGTCAGAAGAGAGGTGTCTGGGTGTTGTGGTACATCCCTGTAATCCCGGCATTTGGGGAGCTGAGGCAGGAGTTCAAGGTCATCTTGAGCTACATAGAAAGACCTTGTCTCAAAAAAATGGAATAAAATTGATCTCTTTGTACAATAATAGGAAAATGTTCATACCATACACTAATATTAAAAACAGCCATAACATAGAACAATTTTGTTCAATAAATGTAAATCACATAGTAATTCCAAATTTTAGAAGGAATAATTTTAAAGTCAGGGAACATCAAAAAAGAGTGAGAAGATTAATTCAAAAAATTTTTAAAGGCTTACTTATTGGATTTTTTGTCTATGGATATTTTGCATGTATGTTATAATGTGTACCCTGTGTGTGTATCTGGTTCCTATGGAGGTCAGAAGAGAGTGTTAGGTTCTCTGGGACTGGAAGTGTGGGTGGTTGTGAGTCACCATGTGGGTGCTAGGAACCAAACCCAGGTCTTTTGGAAGGGCAGCCAGTGCTCTTAGCCTCTGAGTCATCTTGCTATCCCCAGGAAAATTAGTTAAAAAAGATTTATTATTATTTTTGTTGCTGTTCTTATTAGTGCGTATGTTCAGCAGTCGGTTCTCTCCTTCCACAGTGGCATCTAAGGATGGAACGTAGGTCAGTGGTCAGGCTTGTGTAGCAAGGGATTTTCCCGACTGAGCAATCTCATCAGGCTTTGAAATGAGTTTTTACTGTTTTATTCAAAATGTCAAAGAGTCTTTCAGCATGCAATCAGTATAAAGTCAATGAGGCAGTAGGCATTTTTAACATTACGTCTTCACAATGTGATATCTATTTTATATCAGCAATACTTCTCATTTTAGACCAACCACATTTCAAGGATCAAAAGTCAGTTATGACTGTTGCTGCTATGTGAGACCATGCAATTATAAAGTGAGTGGAGAGGCTAGCAGTACAGCTCAGTGGTACAGTGTTTGCTTTGGTTCAATTCTCTTTATCAAAAAGGGGTGTGTGGGGGTGGAGCGGGGTGGAAAGTGACTTGAGGAAGACACCCAGTATCTTGATGTCAACAAGAAAATCCATGGAAGGACTGTGGCAACACCTGTGTTTTATGAGGCATCTCTGCATGCTGTGGCTTTTATCGTAGGTTATAGTGATACGTGTCTTTGGGAACTAGAGCTCTGTCGTGCCCAGGGTGATGTGAGTCTTGTGTATCTAAATCGCATTCTGCCTTTGCAGGCCCATTGCAGGAAATGGACCTGCAAAGTGAATGGACCTGCAAAGTGTGGTGGTTGGAGCACTGCACATGCGCAGAGGCACTACTACGCAAATAACAGTCTAGCGCCTCCTGTGGATGGTGTTAGAGCTGTTGTTTGTGCCTGTTGGGGGAGCAAGGAGCATGTGTGGTCCAGGAATCAGATTATGTGTTTTAGCATAGGAGAGAGATCCTACCACTATTGTTGTTGGTTCCTCTGTTAACTTTGTGATCAGATACAAGCTGTTCTGGGAAATTCTCATTGTTTAAAGAAAAAAATAAAAACGACTTCAGATCCCTCAACTCGCTGCACTCTTAAACAGTTTTGTGCCCTAATGAAAATGAAGCTGCAGAGATTTTTGGCTGCCTTGTTTCTTGATTGATTATTAATTTGTTTTAACTTCCCAGTCTGTTCTAACTGGAGTCCAAAACTCTGTGGTATGCCAAGTAAAGGAGATTAAGGCATAGGACAAAGTATAACAACATATACCAACAACAAGGGCTATGACGACTATGACGATGAGGAGGACAATGGCGATGATAAATGCCCATTGTCAATCGAGAGCAAGAGTCTATCTGTGCTTTGAAAATTTATTAAGTTATCTATGCATTTATCTCTGTATTTCTATTTATCTATCCTTATACTTAGCTATTTGGTGAATCCATGGAATTTTAAATTTGTTTTTCCTTGGAGTGCAGTTGAATTGTGATGATTACAGTTGTCCATAGCAAATCCCACATGCAGTAGATGAATATTCAACCAAGCTCTTATCATTGCCAATGCCCAGGAGTGAGACTAGAGTGCACAGAGAAAGGGGTACCAGTATGGCCCTCATTTTAATTTATTTCTGTACTGTTAACACAATAGTTTTCATAACAAAAAAGGACAATAAAGTTAATCACTGTCGCCTCAACTGCCCTCCACAGTTTCCTCAAACATCTCACCAAATGAAAAGAAAGAGTTAACACAGAGAATTCCAGATACTTGATGTGAGGACAAATCCCACATTGGATGGTGGCCCAGGGTTGGGGTGAGAAACTGCAGAGTGTGGGGGAAGGTCCAGGGGAGGGGCTTAGTTCTCACTCCCAACCAATAGCGTAAGGGCTTCAGGCCCAACGCCCATTGGCTGAAACTATTTCAAGGGTCAGGATTGCACCTGAGCTCATCATCAGAGGACTTGGTGGAGGAGCGCTCCTGGGTTTACAGCGTTGGTTGCTTTGCCTGGTCGACCGTGGAAGGTAATCAATTCCTAAGGTTCTCTGCACCGGGACGGTGACTGGGATGCTCCTGGCTTTCTTTCTGATATTCTGACATTTTCTGCCCAGGACTGAGATGCTTATCTGACATGGCTTTACTTTAATTCGCAATATTCATCTCTCTCTCTCTCTCTCTCTCTCTCTCTCTCTCTCTCTCTCTCTCTCTCTCTCTCTCCCTCTCTCCCTCCCTCCCTCCCTCCCTCCCCCCCCTCTGTCTATCTCTCCCCCTCCCTCCCTCTCTCCTTCCCTTCCTCTCTCTTTCCTTAATGGTATTGTGGATTGAACATACATCCTGGCCCTGATAGGCAGGTGTTTTAGTGCCTTAGTTTTTTGTTTGTTTGTTTGTTTTGTTTCGAGACAGGGTTTCTCTGTATAGCCCTGGCTGTCCTGGAACTCACTCTGCAGACCAGGCTGGCCTAGAACCCAGAAATCCGCCTGCCTCTGCCTCCCAAGTGCTGGGATTAAAGGCATGCACCACCATTGCCTGGCAGTTTTACAGTTTTTGAGACATGGTCTTGCCAAGCTGCCCAGGCTAAAGTACCGGGAAGATCCTTTCTTTGGGGGGTCTCTGTGTGGACAGATGGTAACCCACATGCTTTGATGAATACTTTCCTGTCATTTTTTTCTCTTGGTTTAACTTAGAGCATAGGGTTAGAGTTGAGTATAGAAAATCTCACTTACACAGGCCAGGGAGATGACTCAGCAGGAAAATCCCTTGTCACCCAAGGGTGAGGATTAGAGTTCAGATCTCTAGGGCCCATGTAAAGTCAAATGTGGCGGTGTGCATCTGCAATCCCAGAACCCACAGCGAGATGGGGCAGAGATCCTGTCTCAGACAAGATGGATGGTGAGGACTGGAACCTGAGGTTGTCCTCTGACCTCCACATATTTGTAGCAGACTGTGCTAGACCTCACAGGAGCATGCACATGTGCAAGTACACGCTCACACCAAAGACAAGAGGAAAAAAAAAGCAATCCCACTTGTAGTAGATAAATGTTCAATTAAACGCTCCCTACTAATTTTGGAAAATGAGTTGCTCCTTTATTTTCTATCTCTGCAAGACATTCTGAACCCCCCCCATCACTCTATTCCTAGCAAAGCTGTCTTACAAGTGAAAGCATATAAAAGCTCTAGAGAGTTGTACATGCGAAGTCTCCCTTGCTTAGGTCTAAACGTAGCTCCCCAACTCAAATCTTAGCCTTACAGGGATGTATGTCTCTTTTTCCATGTAGGCTTTGCGAGCCATGGACTCCTATGTGATTCAGACGAATGTCAATGACAGCCTGCCTTCAGTTCTGGATGTACATGTCAATATTAGTGGGAGGAGCTCTGTGCAAGGAAGAATGAAAGGCAGGAAGGCCAGATGGAATGTGAGACCCTCTGACATGTCCAATAAGACCTTTAATCCCATCCGAGCCATAGTGGACAACATGAAGGTGAAGCCGAATCCCAACAAAACTGTGATTTCTCTGTCAATTGGTGAGTTCGGGCCACTTGATGGAAGGGTGACATTGTTGCCCACCTCCCACCCTCATGGGCTGCCTGGAAGAGAGGAGAGGGGATGAGAGCTGAACTCGGGGGTGTGAACTCTTGGTGGTTCTTTAGCTTTTCTCTTCTGTGAACAGGGGACCCTACTGTGTTTGGGAACCTGCCTACAGACCCTGAAGTTACACAAGCCATGAAAGATGCCCTGGACTCGGGGAAGTACAATGGCTACGCCCCATCCATCGGTAAGCTTGCCCAGAGATGCTCACAGTGCCTTTTGGTCATTGTTATATAACACAGTCTGATCACTAGTGATCCTCCTGCCTTAGCCTTTCAAGAGCTGGGATCATAGGCATGTGCTATCATGCCTGACTTTTAATTTTTTTTAAATTAATGTATTTATCCATGTGTGAGTGTGTGTGTGTGTGTGTGTGTGTGTGTGTGAAACACACAGAGAGAGACACAGAGAGAGAGAAAGAAAGAGAGAATCAGGCAGACAAACAGACAACAGACAGACACACAGACAGACAGACAGACAGACAGACAGAGGTGGGGGGAGCAAGAGTGCATGCTGTGCGGCCACGGTGTGTGTGTGTGTGTCAGTTAAAGGACAACGGTGGAGACTGGCTTTCTCCTTCCATCATGTGTGTCCTGAGGACTGAACTTAGGTTGCCAGACTTGGCAGCAAGCACCTTTACCCACTGAGCCACCTCACTTGCTTTCTAAATAGGACTCCAACCTATATTTAATTGTTGATTTCCTGATCTGTGGTTCTCAAGAAGAGCCCGAGATAGAGCAGCCCTTTAGATTAGGGGAAGGGTCCCACTCTGGAGTCTTGAACACAGCCATGAGGTCTAATTTCTTTCCTAATTTCATCTGCTGGCCAACACCTCCTTTTTAGGTGCTCAGAGCTGTCTGCCCCTCCTTACCTCGAAGGCGAGTCTGGCTGCACTCAGTCCTTTAGGCTTGACATTTATTTATACATTTTCCCTCTGCAATCACATCCTTTATTTCTTTATGGTTTAAAGCCTTGTTTTCATTCTGGCCTTGATCTCTTTGAAATGCATCGATGATGGTTTAGGAGGGAAGGTAACCAAGAGTGGCTGGCACTCCGTGGGCAGAAGTTATTCCAGAGAGCATGATTCTTCCCTATTTAGGAAAATCCCATCTCTCAAAAATGTCTCTCCTAAAGATTTTGGTAAAATAGTTAATTCCCTGGCTTTATTGTCATGTTGTTTATCTCCCACTGGGTATCATATACATTGATCCCTTTAAAATGCAGAATTAATTAAAAAAAAACGACAACAACCCAGTTTCATACTAACATCAGATTCAAAAGCTTTTCTAAGAGACATGGCTTTCAAGTGGATTACATTACATATTAGAAAATTACTTACATATTAGAAAGTTGCATATAACAATGATAAAATTCAAGACTCAAAATTAGATTATAGAATATTATAACAAGGACCAGTAAGATACCTTTCTGGGTAAAAATGCTTGCTGCCAAGCCTGGTGATCCGAGTTCCATTCTTGGGACTCCCCCCGCTCCCCCCCCCAGTGGAAGGAGAAAACTGACTCCCCCAAAGTTGTCCTCCAGCTGCCACACATGTACACGCCCACATAATACCAAGTAAATAATTTCATTATCCAAAGTATTAGGAAACTAATCGAACTTGGAAACTAGAATCAAACCTTTATCTGATAAGGGTTCAAAGGGTCTGAGCATGGTCCAGAGAGGAGGGAAGGTGATGGTCATCTCTAACAATCCATTCTTCCTCATTAATAAAGTAGGAAATGTTGATCACTATTGCTTGAAAGACCCATTAATAAACTGTTGGTGGCATTTCCGAAAGTAGACTCTATATAAAGGGACTTAGGGCATAAGTCCTTATTTAAAAACAGAATAAAATGTAATTATAGCATTCACAATTTGCAGTGGATTTATGCTTCTGGTTATCATACATTTGGACTCTTAGTAAAACAGCAATAGGAAATTAATTCCCTTCACACATGACTGAGCTGTACGGAAGGAGCTGCCCCTAAGCAAGGGTAGAGGGTGGCTGGAAGCAGCGCAGAAGTTCAGGGCACAACTGTCAATCAAGGGATGAAAACCTCCAGTTTCTTCTCCCATGTCTTGTCTCAGGCTATCTATCCAGTCGGGAGGAGGTCGCTTCTTATTACCACTGTCCTGAGGCTCCGCTGGAAGCTAAGGTGAGCTGGGGTACCAGCTCAAAGGCTGCTGAGGGCAAGCACATTCCTTGCTTCTGTCCCACAGGGGTGATAGTTTGGGGGGACCTGAGAAGAATCCCTGTATAGCAAGTTAAGGACTTCTTACACATTGATCAGTGATCAGGGGTCATTGATCAGTAATTGTGATTAATGTCACTATGGTATAAGTGTCTCCTGACATGGATATACTGTTGTCCTAGAGTCTCAAAGGACCCCCAAGATCATCCTAGATTTTATTTTCTTCCAAAGATCATTAAGAAACTCTTCACAAATAGTAAATCATTTAATTTAAAAGAATTTCTCATTAGGAAGTGTTTATGCATGTATTTGCCTTCACTCATGTTAGGGCTCTGAGATAGAACATTAGGAGTCTCACGCATACTGGATTGGTGGCAGGACCAACCTTGGATGCTGCCCTCTCCTCTTGTTGTCTACCTCCTAATCTAAGAGGAATCTCTCATATGTGTTTAGAGAAGAGTCAGGCTTCAAATCTCTGGTCAAAAGTAAATAAATAACCTGGTGGGAAAAAGTCCAGGGTCAATCGACGATCTCCCTTGAGAGTTGGTTGAGTCATAGCCGGCTTGTCTTTTTTAAAGTGATTTGCTTAATTTTCAAAATTGGCGATCATTTTCAACAACATTTAGAGATAGCTGAGAGATGGTTAGAAGAGAGATAGACATATAAATGATAGATAGACAGTAGATACAGGATAGATGATAGGTAATAGATGATAGATTATGGATAGATGATAGATGATGGGTGATAGATAAATATGATAGATGGTAGATGATGGGTGATGGATAGATGATAGATAAAATAGATGATAGATAGATGACAGATATATACATGATAGATGATGGATGATAGATGATAAGATGATAGATAAGATGGATGATAGATGATAGATACATGATAGATACATAATAGATAAATGATGGATAATAGATACATGATAGATAAATAGATGATAAATAGATGATAGATTATAGATAGGCAAGATAGATAGATAGATAGATAGATAGATAGATAGATAGATAGATAGATAGACAGACAGACAGACAGACAGACAGACAAGATAGATTTGGTTGGGCTTAGCACAATCCTTCCTATTTCTTTGGGACTTATTAAAATAAGTTCATTATTACTTCCAACTCATGAAGTTGATGGAAGTAATAATTACTCACACACGAAGAACTCTCTTCCAAGTCCACCCTTCCTCTCTTCACAGGATGTCATTCTGACAAGTGGCTGCAGTCAGGCCATTGAGCTGTGTCTAGCTGTGTTGGCCAATCCTGGACAAAATATCCTCATTCCGAGGCCTGGGTTTTCCCTCTATAGGACTTTGGCTGAATCTATGGGAATTGAGGTCAAGCTCTACAATCTATTGGTAATTAAAAACATTTTTTAATGTTTATTTTATCTTATATGGGTAGGTATTTTTATCCACATACCACATGTGTGTCTGCCAGAAGAGGATGTTAAAGTCCCTGGAACTGGAGCTGTAGATTGTTGTGAGCCATCATGTGGGTCCTGGGAATTGAACCTGGGTCCTTTGCAAGAACAGCAAGTACTCTTAACCCCTGAGCCAACACTCCAGGCCTTAACTTAAGTTTTGACTCAAGTGCTAGGTTACTAACCTATAAAAAAGAAATGATCATTGTTGAACAGAGACTGGTCTGCAGGTGAGAGGTTGGAGCCAAAAGCAGATTTTGTTCTTTTAAAACTCTTTATATTCATCTATTTTGTGTGTATGTTGTTGGTGCGTGTAATTGGGGCAGTGAGTTTAGTGTGTGCATGCAGTGGCCCGTGTGGAGGTCAAAGACAGATTTCTGTGGTCACTCCCTCCTCCCACCACGTGGTTCCCAGGGTTAGAACTCAGATCATGAGGCTTGGTGGCCCCTTATTTTATTCTTTACACTGAATTCTTGGGCTGAATATTCCCTCTAAATCATTCAGAAACATCTTGTCTCACTTTTTTCTTTCTCAGCCCGAGAAGTCTTGGGAAATTGACCTAAAGCAACTGGAGTCTCTGATTGACGAAAAAACAGCTTGTCTCATTGTCAACAACCCGTCCAATCCCTGTGGCTCCGTGTTCAGTAAGCGGCACCTTCAGAAAATTTTGGCAGGTAAGTGCCGAAGACCACCCACTCTGGGAGGAGGTGAGAGCAGCATCCTTTAGCTGCTCCCTGAGAGGCAGAATGTCCTGGGTCTGGAATGGAGATGGAGAAACACCAGCACTGCCTCTAGCCAATAATGTGTCATGGGGCCCAGGACTTGTCTAAAAGAAGGAAATGAGAAGCACACCCCTAATCCAAAACTGGCAAACATTTTATTTCCACAGATAATAGGTAGTTCACCTGTGTTTGCCTTTCTCCACTACTATCCTGTGGAAGACAGAGTTTGGAATGTGTGGTTAGATGGCACAGTTAGGCTAGACATCCTGGGAGAACACCGGAAGTGCTTAGTTCCCAATAGTATGATCCGTGAGCAGGGGACGCAGAGCACAGAGGGTCAGGCGCGAAGGAAACGTAATCCGAACTGAAAATGATTCCAGCATTGCTCTCGTTATTTTCAGTGGCTGAAAGGCAATGTGTCCCCATCTTAGCCGATGAGATCTATGGTGACATGGTAAGTCTGGGTTGGGTTGGATCATCACAGGAGTCTCAATAGCATATTGTTTTCTGGGACGTGGAGAGTTGCCTAATGGAATGGTCAGATGCAGCCAGCTGTTCTGTGCAGACATTCTCAACAACTACGCAGACTCCTCAGCCTAGCTTCTCATTAATTAAATTATTTAATTCAAAGAGCTGGGAAAAAAGCAAACGTTCTTGGAATTTCCTTGAATGTAGATGCCAAGGAGATGGGATATAAAGGTACTTGTGGATTTCTTGTGTATGACTCTTACAGATGTATTTTAAGTAGTTGTTGGGAAGAGGGGTCCTGAAAATGTAGCTCAGTGGTTGAGTACATGCCCACCCAGCATGCTCAAGTCTGGGCCTAATTCCTGGTCAGAGAAAAAGTGCACAGGAAGAGGAAGAACGGCTGATATTATTCTAGACTTCTTTGGGAATATTACAAATCCCTGTGTGCCCTGACGCCTTTTAGTGACGCCTTCTAGTCCCCTCCAGAGTCTGCATTCTGCAGCATCGCTGGGCCTAGGAATGTCAGATCCTGGGTTATGGTTGCCCCCTTTTGTTTTAAAATTTATAATTCCACCTATTGGAATTCCATAGCACAAGTTTCCAGAAGCCGTACGCACCATTGGACTAGTATCATTGCCTGCATGTTAGGCTTCCTTTAATCCAGACCACACACCAAATTAAATGTCTTTGGACACATTCCCCTGAACTGTGTGGCTTCAGGTCATGCCTGATGGTAGGAAGGGGCCTGCCAATCCTTACCCTGCCCCTCAGCATCTATGAAAAGGGATGTGAGGGAGGCACAGGGTCCAGAGGAAAGTACTCAAGGGCACCTCTCTTCCTCAGGTGTTTTCAGACCACAAATATGAACCACTGGCCACCCTCAGCACCAATGTCCCCATCCTGTCCTGTGGTGGGCTGGCCAAGCGCTGGCTGGTTCCTGGCTGGAGGTTGGGCTGGATCCTAATCCATGACCGAAGAGACATTTTTGGCAATGAGGTGAGAGCAATATGGTGGAATGACGTGAATAATTCAGTATATGCATTCGGTTTTGAATGCTCAGTGTTGCGGAGGGAGGGTCTCCTCTCCTTCCTGACTGTTGTTTGCGGTGTCTGGGAATAAGATTGATGAAGATGTATATAGATATTCCTCATCCAAACCCAGTTTTCTCATATTTGGGTCTCTGGGTCTGTGAAGACATTTCACCTGCCCCCAATTTTAAGGCTATAAAAAGGCAAACAGTAATACTGATAGCAGTATTACTCATGTTTTGTGAACCTATTTTTTATTTTACCTTCTTAACACCCCATGAGAACATTTTACAGCCAAGGCAAACAGGGTGCAGAGAAGTTACATCATCTGCCCATGGTCACACAGAGGTTTGTGACAGAGAAGGACCTTAGACCCAGGTGGTCTAATGTAAGAGGGTCACCAGGTGCCATCTTTCCTGAGGTTAAAAACCTGATAGGAAGGTTGGAATAGAGCCACAGCACAAGGATGTTTAAGAGAGACTACATAACCTGTCTCCCGGGGGATCCTAGATTCGAGATGGGCTGGTGAGACTGAGTCAGCGAATCCTGGGACCATGCACCATCGTCCAAGGTGCTCTGAAGAGCATCCTTCAGCGTACCCCTCAGGAGTTCTACCACGACACTTTGAGCTTCCTTAAGGTAAAGGGTAACTTGTAGCCTTTCACTTGAGGACTTTGGGAGCCAGAGAACATATCAGCAGAATTAGGAACGATGGCCCTTCATTTCTGCAGCCCTGTGCAACGGGGCTTCCTAATCAGAAGGCGACGTGAGAGGTGTTCTCCACAGGCAGCTTCCCCCACCCCTTGTAATTCACTCCATCTTGCTAAGAACTTCAAGTGGTAGGGTTTTGTTCTTGTTGGCTCTTTGTACTATAACATTAAGCTTAGGTTTGTGGCCTTCAGTGAAGGTTATACCTCCAATAATGCTTTTGCTTCTTTTTTAAAAATTGCTTTATTACATAAAATATTACATATGAAAGTCAAGGTTTTCTTTCACTTGAAATTTGATCCTTGATTTTTTTTTTTTTTTTTGGTTTCTCTCTGCCTCTTATAGTCCAATGCTGACCTATGCTATGGGGCACTGGTTGCCATTCCTGGACTCCAGCCAGTTCGCCCTTCTGGAGCCATGTACCTTATGGTAAGTGTGTGTGTGTGTGTGTGTGTGTGTGTGTGTGTGTGTAGCTGTGATAAAGCGCAGGAGGTGGCTTGCCAGGATCGTCATGCAGGGTCTGCCTCCATCTACAAAGATGAGTTAGGCACTGGCCCCCATCGTTTGAGAGACTGTCTTGTTATGAATAGTCCCAGTGCTTCTATTGACCTGTGCTCACAACAGCCTCTCAATGACGTCAGTACAGTCACTCATGCGATGCACAGACACAGAGGCATGCTCTGTGGTTCATGACTAACAGCCATGTTGCTTACTTCAGAGGTCGGGGGACCACATAGTGATGTGTCCTCAGTATCTCTAGCGCCATTTGTGGCCCAGGGTTGCCAACTGTCCGGCAATGAGTGGGATAGAACCCACAAAGTGAAAAATAACCTGGTCCTGATGCTAACAATGCCTCGTTTGAAAAAAGGAGATGGCATTCCTCTCCCTATCTTCCCTTACCAACATCTAGGAAGGAAGCTTTGAATAAACTAAAATACGGATATATCTATGTCGTTTTCCCCGTGTGCTGATTTCCTCAGTTATGGGCGGCAGAGTTCCCAGATGGCTTCAGGGACTCCCTGCCCTCATTTCTGGCATAGGAAACTGGTCAGTATTCCTCCAGTGACATGCCGGCCTTCTCTTTTTATTGTGGGTTCAGGTGGGAATTGAAATGGAGCATTTCCCAGAATTCGAGAATGACGTGGAGTTCACAGAGCGGTTAATTGCAGAGCAGGCTGTCCACTGCCTCCCAGCGACGGTGAGTGCTGGTGCAGGTCTCTGCAGACATTCCCAACAGCCCCTGCAGACCCCAGAGGTCTTCCTGAGCTCTGTTTCAGTCTGAAAATTTCTCCCATACTCTCCATATTCCCCTTCATCACTATCCCCTCCAAACAGGAAGAAAAGTTGGAAACACTCAACTGTGGGTGGGAGGAGAGTTGTCTATTTCAAGAGGAATGAACTCAGTTTCCAACTCAGTTCCCTCCAGAGGGGTGGAAGGACATCCCCAGTGGAATGGCATTACTCTGTCTTGCACACTACAGGCCTGGCTAGGTTAAGGTGAGCCAGCATTAGAGTCAGTCGCCCTGGAGACAACAGGTTGTTGTTTTTGCAGTGCTTCGAGTACCCAAATTTCTTCCGGGTGGTCATCACAGTCCCCGAGGTGATGATGCTGGAGGCTTGTAGCCGGATCCAGGAGTTCTGTGAACAGCATTACCACTGTGCTGAAGGCAGCCAGGAGGAGTGTGACAAATAGGCCCTCGCGCATCCTCCTGAAGACATGTCCCACGCAAGGAGGGCTGGGCTGGGCTGCTCCTCAGGAAGACAGATGTCCCTTCTGGGAGAGGGACCTCCAAAGCACCGCATCAAGACTTGAGGATTATTTCTTCTTCCCCCCAGTCACATCTAACACATGCCTGGAACCCCAAGTTCTCCCCTTACTTGGCTCTGCTGGAGCGACTCATGAGATCTTTACCCCCACCTACAACACACACATACACACACACACACGCACACGCACACGCACACGCACACACACACACGCACACACACATGCACCATACTTCCTTATCTTGAGAGTACCAGGTGAACAGTTTACCAGAAAGAAACTGGGATGGAGAAAAGCGAGAGCTCAGGATGAGAGAAGCAGAAGGCGGAGGGCGCCTCCCACACCATTTCCTCGAGCTGACACAGGAGCATCCTCTTCAGTCAGGTCAGAAGTCACCTTGGTTCCTGTCACTTCAGGAACACCTCACTCCCTGCAGTAGAGCTACACCAGAGAGAAGTCGAGGACTTGTGAATTTGGTTAATTATATTCTGAGTACATTAGGAAACTTGATATTTAAAGGATTCTTGATAGATTTTTTTTTTGTAAAGAATTATTTTGCGGTGCAAATAAATACCAGCTTCCTAAACTGATCAGCTTCCTAACTGATTAGATCTGCTTGCATCAGGTTTTCTTAAGAGAAGAGCACACCTCATCGAAGGAGAAAGAAGGGACGGGAGGCCTTTCTAGAGACATCACTGTGTACGGGACAGCATCTTCCTCCTCGTCTTCTTGTAGAATCATAGCCACTCTTGCTGTCGTGTGAATGTTGATTTATTAATATTTGTAATATTATCTTTTCATATATTTTCTAAGAAACATTTATATTATAAGATCTTTTATTTTGTCAAGGGCATAAATTATTTTTTCTTTTCTTTTTTAAATAAAATTTTATCAAGTATTCTTCTCTGTGATGTGTTTTCTGGGGCGGGGTTTGGTCCAGCCCATTACCCACTAGGTCTCTGCCTTAGTTACTTCTTCTCATTGCTGTAACAGAGCACCTGACGTAAGGAAGGGTTTATTCTGGCTCACAGTTTCAGGGGGTGCAGTCCATCATGGAGGGGAGGCACGGAGAGAGGAATGCTTGCTGTGCTCAGCTCAATGTCTCCTTTTTATTGATTCCAGGGCCCCAGCCCATGTCATGGTACTGCCTACAGTTAGGATGGATGACTCCATCTCAGTGAACACTCTATAAAATCCCTCATGGGCATAGGCTTCTCTCCTGGTTATTGTAGACTGTGTTAACAATCAATACCAACCATCCTGGTGTCATCTACTTCTTTGTAAATGTACTGATTTTAGAAGGTACTTATAAAACAAATGTATATGTGTATGTGTATGTTTATATGTATATGTATGTGGTACAGGGTGCTGCCTTCCTTCCCCAGTGTGTTCTGGGTGCTGACAACTCACTGGCTCAGAGAGAAGTCTGGGCAAAATCCGGAACAGGGAGTTCACAGACTGTGTTTCCCTTCAGGGCATCAAACACAGATGCATGTCAGAAGGGGAACTGTGGGATCTGGGACAAATGTTGTGGTTCCCAGTCTCCTCTCTGGGTACCCAGGTGCTACCAGCATACCATCGGGAGAGGATGTCAGGGACAGGGCATCCATGGTTCACCCTTCTCCTCAGGGCTTCTGTACACCAGGCAGAAAGGGGAAGGCAGAGCCAGGAATGAGTAGGATCTGGTCTGACTGGCAGCAGGTGCTGACTACCAGAGGCAATGGAGAAGAGAAAAACCTTCTTCAGGAATCTTAGGCATGGCTCTTTTAGGCAAAGGCCTTCCCTGTGATGATCTTTAATGAAGCAGCTCTCTAAGATGAGTCTTGCTTGTTCATATTTCTTGACTTGAGGTGAGGGTAGACACACACACTTTATTCAGGTCAACCAGGGATTATATACCTCTTGGGTGAAGGGTGTGAGGATACCCAGGAAAGGAAGGTCATTGTCTAAAGGCTCAAGGCTATCTAGATACCTCATTAACATGGCGAAGAGGAGTCATGCTATGTGACTGACTGCCTGTGGTCCTCTCTGTTGGGTGTCATGGTTACATGTTCCAGAGCAGGTACAGAGATGGGTGGGGAAAGCCTCCATTCCTGCTATTCTCAAATCTCTGAGATTCCCAGGGTTTGAGCTCACTCAACCTCACCAGTTCTTATGACTGTCTGTTAGCACCGTCCCACATGCCCTACATATGAATATGATGTCTATGTGTATCTTCACACTTTCAATATCTTGGCTTTGAAGCCTTCGGTACCAATCACCTACCCTTATCTAAATCCTGTAGCTACTCAGCGGAACTATTTTCATTTGACCTAGGGGTGAGAGGTCAGCACTTTGTCTGCAAACCTTCTGAGGTACAGTTGCTTATTTATGATTTTTCCTCAATGCCTCTCTTAGAGAAGGGCAGGAGAAATCTTGCAAGGTTGGCCTGGGGCTGTATTAGACCATCACTGTCTGTAGATGACTCACCAAGGCAGGTTTTCTTAATTAGAAGAGGAATTTAGGTCTCAATCCTGCTGGTCACATCCAAAGAATTATCTTTACAAAAGAAAAAAGAAAAGCACCAAACACCCCTTCTAACCTGTGTTTCAGTTCAGTGAGCTCCCAGACATTTTATGCCTTAAATTTCCCTATCAAACCCTTAATGAAGGAAGATATGATGATTAAAATGATAAAGACGTTCATTTCCTGTATGCCACGAGAGTAGACCTTTTCCAAAATCGCCTGGCTCCTCTTTTCCTGTCTCCTGCCCCCCAAAATAAACAGGAAGATGGTTCTTTACACAAGACTCTTCCTCTGCACAGATAATTCCACCTGGCATCACTAACGAAATTCTGGCCAGACCCTGTAACTCTATAGTTTTTCTGGTGTCTACATTTTGATAAATGTGCCAGATGCACAGTCAGACATCTTGGAGAAGTGACTGGGGTACAGCCCTTGGCTAGTAGGTACAAGAGCCTGGGTTCATCTCTACCATTGTAGTAGAGGTGGGAGAAATGAGGGGTTGGGGGAAAGTGGAGGTGGGCGTTGAGGGATGTGTGCAAAATGGACAAATTCCAAACCACATGTATAAACATCCCGTGCTTTATACAAAGGACCTGACCGTCAGCCGTCCAACTTCTTCTCCGGTGAGGAAATGAGTGTTTAGCGGTCCACACTTCAACAATGTTCTCAAGAGATGGAAGTGGCTGTGTATGCACAGGTAGGCATAGTTTCCCTTTTTAAATTTTTTTTTATTGAATATATTTTTTATTTACATTTCAGACGTTATTCCCTTTCCTGGTTCACCCCCTCCCAGAAAACCCCTAACCCATCTTCCCTCCCCCTGCTTCTATGAGGATGTTCCTCCACCCAACCCACTCTCACCTACCCTACCTTGATTTCCCTACACTGGGGCATCTATGGAGTCTTTATAGGACCAAGGACTTCTCCCATTGATGGCATTCCTCTGCTACAAATGCAGCAGGAGCCCTTGGTTGGTGGCTTAGTCCCTGGAGCTCTGGAAGGTCTTGGTTGATATTGTCGTTCTTCCGATGAGGTTGCAAACCCCTTCAGTTCCTTTAGTCCTTTCTCTAACTCCTCCATTGGGGACCCGGCGCTCAGTCCAATAGTTGGCTGCTAGCATCTGCCTCTGTATTTGTAAGGCTCTAAAAGCCAAATAACTTAACTCGACAGTTCTGAGCTCTATCTAGGTCGAAATAGGGGTGACATATATCTGAAGCGTTCATCAAGTCCTGGGTGACTCTAAAAATTCTTGCCTGTCCCTAAGCTTGACATTCCAGAAAAACACTTTTCTATCAGTGTCTGAGTCTCTGGATAAAAGCTGGGGACAAGAGCTACAAGCTGTGGAGTTACCTCTCTAGGTCTGAGCACAGCCTACTAAGCAGGCAAGCCTCTGCGATTAGGCGGCCCATTATTCATACTTCACCCTGATTCGAAATGCCCCGGTAACTGCACATGCGCAGATGAACGACCCCATGGGGCTGGGCTAAGGACCACAAGAGGTGCCTGTGAGCAAATTTTGACAGTAGCTCTGCTTTTTCTCCATTTTGTTTACACCTCCAGTTTGAACTTGGCCCCCTGCCCTATGTGAGATTCTCTTCCTCCTGTGGGCCTTCAGGTTCCAAGAACTTGACAAATCATCTCTGGGCATCATAAGCACCTGCCAAGAGGTCCCAGCTCTAGGTCAGTCCCGGCAGCTGGGAAGCAGAGTGGGGCGTTAGCTGGTGTCAAAAATATGGCCCTTTGGAACGTTTCTTCAAAGAATCGTGCCCTTCACGGTCCTGGGCTCGGGCTGCTGGAAAAACGAATCAGCTCCAATGGTCTTGTCAGAGATGAAACTGGACACGTGCATAGAGACAAGTTGTGATTTAGATGTGTTGATTGTAATGGGAAGCAGCCAGCATGAAATAAAGGGAACTTTAATTTTTACAGATGTGGTAATGAAGGAAACAGATTGGGTATAACAAAAGGGGGCCTCCACAGAGTGAAGAAGAAAAAGTAGGGGAAAAAAGAAGATGTTGGCTCATGTGAAATGCACCCGGGTGTGTTGTTAAATGATACGTGGGAAAGTTAGGGGAGAGTCGCTCACCAAATTTCCAGTGGAGGCTGGGAGCCAGGGCACTGGAGTCAGACATTGTCTGGAGCAAACAGTAAATTCTTTGGGCAGCTGCTTTAATATCTGGACCATGCTAGGGAGGTAAGTTGGGTTTGTTGAAAACTGTGTTCCTGCTTAGTTCAAGTCTTGTTGAAGCCATTGACAGTTGAGAAAGGGCTCAGAGAATTCTGGTTAGAGTTCGGTTAAGTTGAGACTCTGTTAACTCCATGTCTTCTGGATACTCCTGAGGACTGACTGCAAGTACCCTCCAGAATGGTCTCGTGGGGTACTCTTACTGAATGTAAACAATCTAAGTATGCTTGCCAACACATCACTGTAAGGGTGTGATGTTAGACTCCAGCCTCCTTGGTCCCTTTCATAGATACACACAGGCACCCTCCTGAGACATGACCTGTAAGTTCCCACCCAGAGCCCAGTGCCCAGATACCTCACCTGGGAAGAGACTTAACATCAAAGAGAGTCCTGGCCTGTGGGACACATCCTTCTACTCATGGGCAGACATTGGAAGAATTAATACTAAGATGTTCATAGGATCCAAAGGGAGCTATAGATTCATAGTGATACTCATCCAAATCACAACAACTTGTTTTAGTATAGAAAGTACCTAATTTGCTCTTAAAGTTTTCATGTACCACAGCACTGTAGCCAAAAGGGAGGAACATCTCAAATTTCCATTAATGGAAGTACAATCAAATTATCTAATAGTATTTAAAAGTACAAGGGCCACTGTGGAGATGGCTCTGCAGTTCAGAACACTGGTTGATTTTCCAGGGGACCCAGGTTCAATTCCTAGCACCCACGTGGCAGCTTATAACCACCTGTAATTCCAGAGGATTTAACGCCCTCCACTGGCCTCCATGGGCACCACTTACCTAGATGTGGTTCACAGAGATAACATGGGGGGCAGAGGCACTTCTCTGTATATTTAAAAATGAAAGTAAATCTTTAAAAAGTTTCACAGCGAAAGGAATAAAGTAGCAACACACACCTCAGCACTGTTGGACGCTGAGGATATTAGACGGAGTGAAATACGCCAGCCAAAAAATACTGTGTGTGTGTGATTCTGTTGATACCAGAACTAGCAAAGGCAAACTTGTGGAGCCTGAAGCATGATCTGCTGCCTGCCTGAGGCTGGGAGGGAGGGTCAGGGAGGAAACGGAGTTTTCGCCAGTGTGTACAGAGTATGTGCTGGTGAGGGGTATGTTCTAAATTGATCATGGTCCTGCTTGCACAACCCTTAAAATACTAAAACGATCAAGAACACACTGTTAGGTGAGCTATATGGTAAGGGGCCACATCTCCACGACACTTTCAAAAAAGGCGAAGGAAGTGAGGCCTTTAGAAGCCCAACTGGGATATATGTGTTGGCATTTAAAGGAAGTTCACACTGTTTTTAATTAGCTTTGTTTTGAGACAAGGTCTTCCTGTGTTCTCCAGGCTGGCCTCAAGCCTACGATCCTTACCATGCCGAGATTCCAGATGCCCACCATGCTGAGATACCAGGTGCCCACCACCACGCCGGGATAGAAAAGTCAAACATTTAAAAGAAGGGAAAATTCTGTTCCATTGATCTACATGTCTGTTACTGTACCAATACCATGCAGTTTTTAACACTATTGCTCTGTAGTACAGCTTGAGGTCCGGGATACTGATTCCCCCAGAGGTTCTTTTACTCTTGAGAATAGTTTTAGCTATTCTGGGTTTTCTGTTATTCCAGATGAATTTTTGAATTGCTCTTTCTAACTCTATGAAGAATTGAGTTGGGATTTTGATGGGGATTGCATTGAATCTGTGTATTACTTTTGGTAAGATGCTCATTTTTACTATATTAATCCTGCCAATCCATGAGCATGGCAGATTTTTCCATCTTCTGAGGTCTTCTTCAATTTCTTTCTTCAGAGACTTGAAGTTCTTGTCATACAGATCTTTCACTTGTTTGGTTAGCGTCACGCCAAGATACTTAATATGGTTTGTGGCTATCGTAAAGGGTATTATTTCTCTTACTTCTTTCTCAGCCTGCTTATCCTTTGAGTATAGGAAGGCTTCTGACTTGCTTGAGTTGATTTTATATCCGGCCACTTTGCTGAAGTCGTTTATCAGCTGTAGGAGTTCTCTGGTGGAGTTCTTTGGGTCGCTTATGTATACTATCATATCGTCTGCAAATAGTGATAGTTTGACTTCTTCCTTTCCAATTTGTATCCCTTTGACCTCTCAATTGAAGACCCAGAAATGAATCCACACTCCTATGGTCACTTGATCTTTGACAAAGGAGCTAAAACCATCCAGTGGAAAAAAGATAGCCTTTTCAACAAATGGTGCTGGCTCAGCTGGAGGTCAACATGCAGAAGAATGCAAATTGACCCATCCTTATCTCCTTGCACTAAGCTCAATTCTAAGTGGATCAAAGATCTCCACATAAAACCAGACACACTGAAACTAATAGAAGGGAAACTAGGGAAGAACCTTGAACATATGGGCACAGGGGAGAATTTCCTGAACAGAACTCCAATAGCTTATACTCTAAGATCAAGAATAGACAAATGGGACCTCATTAAATTACAAAGTTTTTGCAAGGCAAAAGACACCGTCAAAAAGACAAAGCGGCAACCAACTAACTGGAAATGATCTTTACCAACCTTACATCCGACAGAGGGCTAATATCCAAGATATACAAAGAACTCAAGAAGTTAAACTCCAGAGAGGCAAGTAACCCTATTAAAAAATGGGGTACAGAGCTACACAAAGAGTTCTCACCTGAAGAATATCTAATGGCTGAGAAGCACCTAAAGAGATGTTCATCATCCTTAGTCATTAGGGAAATGCAAATCAAAACAACCCTGAGATTCCATCTCACACCAGTCAGGATGGCTAAGATCAAAAACACAGGAGACAGCAGTTGTTGGCGAGGATGTGGAGAAAGAGGAACACTCCTCCACTGCTGGTGGAATTGCAGGCTGGTACAACCACTCTGGAAAGCAGTCTGGCGGCTCCTCAGAAAACTGGGCATGACACTTCCGGAGGATCCGGCTATACCACTCCTGGGCATATACCCAGAGACTTTACCTGCATGCAATAAGGACACATGCTCCACTATATTCATAGCAGCCTTATTTATAATAGCCAGAAGCTGGAAAGAACCCAGATGTCCCTCAACGGAGGAATGGATTCAGAAGATGTGGTATATTTACACAATGGAATACTACTCTGCAATTAAAAACAATGAATTCACGAAATTCCTAGGCAAATGGTCAGAACTTGAAAATATCATCCTTAGTGAGGTAACCCAATCACAAAAGATCACACATGGTATGAAGTCACTGATAAGGGGATATTGACCCAGAATCTCAGAATACCCTAGACACAATCAGCATATCAATAGATTTCTAAAAAGATGGAAGGAGAGACCCCTGGTCCTGGAAAGACTGGATGTAGGGGAACGCCAGGACAGAGCAATGAGAGGGGGTTGAACGGAGAAAAGAGGGAGGGAAGGGGGCTTATGGGACTTTCGGGGAGGGAGGAAACGGGAAAGGGGAAGTGATTTGGAATGTAAATTAAAAAAAATAAAATTAAATTAAATTAAAAAAAAATAAAAGAAGGGAAAACAAAAACAGAAACAAAACTCAGCAAAATGATCAGTTTACATTTATATGTTCACAATGGAAACCGGTTTTCTCACGGAGAGTGTGACAATATTTCACTGGCTACTCTTCCAGGGGACCCAGGTTCAATTCCTAACACCCACATGGCAGCTCACAACCACCTGTAATTACTTTAGTATTCTGAAATGGAAAACATTCTATCTCTCTTAAAGAAAAAAAAAAAGCGTGTATTTTCTGTGTGTGCACCGGAGGCGGCACGCATGCCATGGTACAAGTCAGAGGACACTTGCAGGAGTCTTTTCTTTCTTTCCACCCCGTGAGAAGCTGGGTACAATTCAGGATCCCAGGAGTGGGGGCAGGTGCTTTCACCTGCAGAGCCACCTGCAAGGCCTGATTTTTTTTCTTTTGGAAGGTCACACTTACAGGAATTAGTTTGGGAAGAACTGGATGTAGTGACCTTGCTATTACTGGCTCATCTCAGGGTTCAAAGGGCTTTTTTTTTTTTTCTGACTCGGGCATTTCATAATGGAAGCAGGGCAAATGTCAACTGGACTTCAACACTTCAGCTTTCTCGTTAGACAGTTCTAGGAAAACAACTGGAACTTCTCTAAGAGTGGAATTAGCACGCGTGTCAGACGAGTGTGCTGCCCTTGGGTCTTGACTTGCTCATTATGAAACAAAAATAAAACTATCAACGACAGTGTAATCCACACTAATGTGTGAACTCATTTCAGGATTCCAGTGCTTGACCGTGTTGGTCCTTTCCTCTTTCTTCCTGTTTTCTTTGCTGAGACATTACAAAGCAATTCCTAGACATCACCTTCCCCTCCAAATACTTCAGCAAATATCTAAAACTATTATTTCTAGGCAGACACGATAGTGATTACCTGCAATCATAGCACCTAGCAGATTAAAGCAGGAAGATGGCTGGGAACTGATGGCTAACCTGAGCTAAGTAGTGAGTTCAAGTCAGTTTGGAATACATAGCAAAATCTTATGTAGACAAACGACACACACACACACACACACACACACACACACACACACACGCACACACACACAGTCACCAAATTTAGTTTTCCCTACCTCCCTCCTTCCTTCCCTCCCTCCCTCCCTCCCTCCCTCCCTCCCTCCTTCCTTCCTTCCTTCCTTCCTTCCTTCCTTCCTTCCTCTCTTTCTGTGTGTAAGTGTTTCTGTGAGTGCCAGGAGACAACCTTGGGCATTCTTTCTCAGGTACTGTTCATCTTACTTCCTAAGACAGGGTCTTGCATTGGCTGGGAACTCACCAGGAAGGCTAGGCAGGTGAGAGATTCCGCCTCCCCAAGAGCTAGGATTACAATATTTGCCAGAGTGCCTGAGGTTTTTTGTTTGTTTGTTTGTTTGTTTTGTTTTTTAAAATAGATTCTGAGGATTACCTGTGTGTGTGTGTGTGTGTGTGTGTGTGTGTGTGTGTGTGTGTGTGTGAGCAAGTGTGTCCCACATGTCTGTGAGTACCTCTGGAGGCAAGAGCTAGAGTTTCTGGCAGCATGCATCTCTGATGACATGGATGCTGGAGATTTAACTCAGGTCCTGTGCTCTGAGCCACTGAGCCATCTCTCTGGTCCTTTGTTTTGATACAGGGTCTTACTCTGTTGCTTAGGGTAACTTTGAACTCACAGCAGTTCTCCTGCCTCAGCCTATGAGGTTGGGATTCTGGATGTAAACTATCATACATGACTGAGAGTTCTCTTTTGAGCCCATCTTTTTATTCAAGGTTAACCTTTGGATGGGATCGGATTTATTCAGGCTTTTAAACTCCTAACTTTATCTGGGACTAAGCCTTCCTTCCTAGGACTGACCCGCATACCAGTTGGCTACTACAACATTTCAGGCGTATTCTTATCCCTGTTTCTGATCCTCGGGAGATTACCTTTCTCTCCTTTGAGACTGATTGCAAATCTGAAAATATTTGTTGGTTAAAAAAGTTTTTATCTTACATTTATTTACATGTGGTAGGAGGGGCATGGTGTACATAGGAGGCCAGAGGACAATGGGTGAGAACTGGTTCTCTCCTTCCACCTTGTGGGTCTCAGGGATTGAACCCATGTTATCAGGTGTAGCTGTGAGCATGTTTGCCCATGGGTCCAGTCGTTGGCTTTGATCTGGCTTTCCTAGGAGGGTGCTTTTTCACATTATCTGCTTTGCTGTGTTGCCATGGAAACCCCATAGCCTGCTGCTCTGTTCCTCTATCCCTGAATCTCCAGCCCATGCAGATGACATTTGATGCTATTACCAAGCTCCCCAAACAATTCTTCCATCTTCTTTTTGCTGCATCACCGCTGTGGCAGTCAGCTTGAAACTGTTTACAGCTTAGATTCTGACTGACCTTCTTCCAGGGCTTCCCCTCCTGCTCTAAGTCCCCCCCCCTGCCCCACTTTGAAACACTTGGACGCTTTTCTATTCTGCCTTTCATTTTCTTTGGGCCTTAACACGTGGGATATTTCAATATCTCTCAGCATAGCCTGGCCGGCATCCTAACCTCATAGCCTGTCTCCTGTTGTGAACATGAGGAGCTATGGTGGGTGAGGCGGTCAGACTCCTAACCCAACCCCACCGATACTCATTTCAGCGTTTCTACAGCAACTGCTGCGTCCTAGGGGTTCTGTTTAAATTCACTTTCGGGTTCTGCCTTATCCACGAGTTGGCGACTCTCAAGTGTGTATCTCCAGGTTAGACCTCTCTCCTAAATTTCAGACCAGCACAGCTGACTGTCTCCTCAGTCTACACGGAGATCTTAGAAAGCATCGCCAGCCAGGCACTTGGGAGGCAGAGGCAGGAGGATTTCTGAGTTCAAGGCCAGCCTGGTCTACAGAGTGAGTTCCAGGACAGCCAGGGCTACACAGAGAAACCCTGTCTCGAAAAAAACCAAAACCAAAAAAGAAAAGAAAAGAAAAGAAAAAATGGCAGTGAGCATTGTTGCCTGCTGAGTCACCTCACTGGCCTGCTTCACGTTATTTCTTTAAGACAAGGGCATCCTGGTTAGTTTTTGTGAAACAAACACAAGACCATTTGACACAAACCTAGACATGTGGGGAGGAACGGTCTCAGGTGAGGCTGTCTTGTGGGGCATGCTTGTGGGCATTTTTTTTTCCAAAAAGATTTATTTTATTTCATGCATATGAATGTCTTGCCTGCATGTATGTAAGTGTTACCGCATGGATGATTGTGCCTTTCGGAGGCAGAAGAGGGTATTGGATCCCCTGGAATTAGAGTTACAGGGATAGTTGTGAGTCACCATGTGAAGAAGTGAGCCAGGGTCCTCTATAAAAGCAACTTGTGCTTTAAAAAAAAATGCAGGGTTTCTCTTTGCGTAGCCCTGGCTGTCCTAGAACCCCCAATGTAGTCCACACTGGCCTTGAACTCCCAGAGAGCCACCCGTCTCTGCCTCACAAGTGCTGGATTAAAGGTGTGTGCCACCAGGAGCAGGATCTTGACTGCCGAGACACCTCTTAAGGTCGATATGGGAAAGGCCAGCCCCCTGCGGTGGCGTGGCGTCACCCTGGTCCTGGGTAGTATAAGACAGGAGTTGAGCCAACGGTGGAGAGCGATGGAGTAAGCAGAAGTCCTGCTTCTGCTCCTGCTTGAGTCCTGTCCAGACTTTACCCAGTGATGGACTATGATCGGAACGCGTAAGCCAAATAGACCCATTTTCTTCCCAAGTTGCTTTTGGTCATGTCTCTTATCACAACAGCAAATAGCAAACCAGGACACAGAGTCTCTCACTGAACCCGGAGCTCAGGGATTCAGTTGGGCTGTCTGGCCAGCAAGCCTCAAGCGTCGCCAGCACTGGGATCACAGGCACAGCACTGGGCCTGGCTTTTTACATGGGTGCTGGGGTCCTGGTTCGGTCCTGCTTCCCACTGCCTACCGCATCCCCCACCCCCATCCTTATTTTGCATCATGCACCTGCTGGTACTTGGAACCTTCTTACTGTAAGGCCGTGCTTCTTCCTACCCAGGCCTGCTGCTCAGACTCTCCCCTCTGTCTACGTGCATTATCTCTTATTTACTCTTCAGACGGCAGGCAGCTCGGGGAAACTTGCTCTTTCGTTAGTTCCCATTCTATCTTGTTTGGTAATTACGAAGATAGGACTTACCCCAGGAGTTACTGAGCCTCTATCTCTTCCACCAGAGTGTGGATTCTATGACTGTAGTTGTTTGGTTTATCACTGACTCCTGGCATTTTGTGTTGAATAAATGAATGATCCCGGAGAATAGTGACCACCCGGGTCACTGCTGCACCCTGCGGCTGCTGTGAGCCTCAGCCCCGCCCCTTGCTCCCTGCGGATGCTGCAGAGGAAGGAGCACGCTGCACACGCGCACACGCGCAGGCTCTGGCGGCAGGCGGACCCGGGCCACCACCACTGCTGCTGCTGGCCGACCGTGACTCCTAGGCAAGTCCCGTTTCCGCTATGAACATCAGTTTCCTGCTCTCTAATAGAGGACCCATACTTCCCTCTGATTAGTTTCGGGGCTGGAGAGGTGACTCAGCAGTTTTAAAAAATGGATGTTTGTAGAGGACCCATATTTGGTTCCAAACACCCACACAGCTTCCAGTAACCCTGACTCCTGAAGATATGATACCTTCGGCCTCTGTGGGCATCTGCACACACGTGCACATAACCACACACTGACACATAACTTAAAAAAAATCTTAAAGAGGTTTTTTTTTTGCAATAATTAATGTTTTCTAAAATACTATTTGTGAACATCATTGAATATATAATTTATCAAAAATTTTGAATTATTTCTGTAATAATTCTCTGTGCATGTTCATATGAATGAGGTGCACTGTGTGGGTGGAAGTGTGCATACATAGGGAAGTTGTGGGTGGGGGCACGTGTGAGGGGGTACACATGTATGTATGTATGTACATGTGTAGGTGGGTACATGTGTGTACATGTGTATGTATGTATGTATGTACATGTGTAGGTGGGTACATGTGTGTGTACATGTGTATGTATGTATGTACATGTGTAGGTGGGTACATGTGTGTGTACATGTGCAAGTCATGAGTAGGTGCATGTGTGTGTGGGTGCATGTGTATGTGTACATGAGTTTGTGTATGGGGTGCACATGGATTTCTGTGGGTGCACGTGTATATATATGGAAGTTGGAGGTCAGCTTTGGGTGGTGTTCCCAGAAAGCACCTGTTAGCTTTCTGTCTAAGCTCTGCCCCACAGTTACCTAGCAACAGCCAGACATGAAAGGGACTGCTTGCCCCCTCCTTGCTCTCTAGCTCTCTTGCACCTCTCTTCTTCTTGCTCTTCCTTTCCTGCTCCCACCCTCTCTTCCCTCATTCCCTTCCTCCCTCTCTCTCCATGTGCTCATGGCCGGCCTCTCCTCTCCTCTCCTCTCCTCTCCTCTCCTCTCCTCTCCTCTCCTCTCCTCTCCTCTCCTCTCCCCTCCCCTCCCCTCCCCTCCCCTCCCCTCCTCTCCTCTCTTCCTCCTCCTCCTCCTCCTCCTCCTCCTCTTCTTCTTCTTCTTCTTCTTCTTCTTCTTCTCTCTCTCTCTCTCTCTCTCTCTCTCTCTCTCTCTCTCCCTTTCCCCCTTTCTCTGCCTCTACTCCCTCTTAACTAGCCTCCACATACATTGAATAAACTCTATTCTATACTACACCGTCATGTGGCTGGTCCCTCAGGGGGAAGGGATGCCTCAGCATGGGCCCACTGAGACACCCCCTTCTCCCATACCTGACTATATCTCCATAGATCATATCCCCACTCTCTTTATCTTTTTAAAAACACATCACCACCAACTTTGGTTCTCACAGGATCCCTCACAGGTTAGAGTTTGCTGATTAGGAAGGACAAGCTGGGGTCTGCCTTGCTAGCCAGTTTTGGGCTTACAATGAGTACTACCAGATGTAGCATCTTTGCACAGGTGCTGGGGTCACACTCAGGTCCTTGAGCAGCAGGTACGTCACCCACTGAGCCCTCCACAGCTCCATGATAACCGTTTTAGCCTTTCTTTTTGAATCTGGGATCCACATCTCACGCTTTATATTTAGATATCATAGCTCCTTAGTCTCCTTAGCATCAAAACCTATACAAGTGAACCTCCTACATAGAACTCAGATCTGTGTGTGTCTGCTTACGAGCGGGCAAGGGCACCAGTGGGAAGTGCAAGGCAAAGCACTGCAAGGGGAGGACCATGTTTTTCTGCCTCTGAGTCCCCTGTGAAGCAAACCTGGTTGCATAGAGGTTGGTGTTTAAGGTCATTCCTTAGAATAACAAACAACAAGGAAGCCTAGATCCTCTCCTCTATAAAGACACCATTAAGTATTTAGAAGGACCAGGTCAATACTCCCCTCCCCCCCCATTAACGCCCACCATCCTTTGACGGATGACTGTCCACTTGGTTGTTACCTTCTCATCTTAAAACTAATAAAAAGGGAGGCTATGTAGAGAGCCTTATTGGGGTGTCATGCCACCTGGCAGGAACTTTACATCAACCAAGGTGAAGTTCCTCTCCTAGCCTTTGAGTAGGAACTCCTGTGTTAGCCATAATCCCCTCCACCTAGGGTGGAGCACTCAGACCAAGGTGAAGCCCATTGTTTTTCAAGGACCTGCAGTTTCCTGAGAGACACTAACTACCTACAGAGCAACGAAACCTGTTTTGCGGAGGAGAGTTTCCAGCCTTTAGGGGAAGGGTTTCCCCACCTATGTATTTGGAGTCGTCCATTAAAGCTTGAGACTTTGAACAGCAGCTGTTGTCTTGGTCTTGTTTTCTTTTTGCTGCCTTCCCATACATCCCCAGTTTCCCTTGCAGGTAACCTGTTCGATGTGACTGCGGACAGTCACAGATACCCGTGCGCAAACTGGATGTTTTGTTTGGAGCCGATGGTGGCTATGACAGCGTTGACGGCTCTGAGAGCTGTGTTACCAGAACACCACAGCCAGGTGTTTGTCACGGTAAAGGTCAGAGGGAAGTGGGTGAAAAGGAGGGTTCCAGGTTGTTCTGGAATTCTGTCAGACTAACATTCAGAGTTCCATCAAATGTAAGAGAAGCGTCAATAGAAGACATGGCCTAGATAAGGAGTTAATGAATACTGACTGATCTCTCAGTATTGTGACTTCTATAAGAGATGTCATAGGTGGCCTACCATAGGGCGCTACCAGTCAGAGTGCTCTAGGGAGGTGTGGGTGGTGAGGATGGAGTTTTACGGATCACCTAGAACTGTAAAAATATGGGGGGCAGGCTAAGTGGAGAACTCCATCTTGGACCTACTGTCATCAACAGACATTCTGTCACCGGGGAGGTAAATCCATAGCTGTTCCCTCACCAAAGCTGCAAAACGTCAAGATGCCCTGAAGAACTACACAGTGGTCTGAGATGAAGACCATGGTCTTCTTGCCTGTGGTAGAGTGCCCACACGTGAATCAGCAGCATCCTATTTGCCTGTGAGACAGTCTGGATAGAAGAGCTGGCGTAGGTATCAGTAGGAACTTCATTAATGATGATGGGTTCCAGGTCTACAAATGCTGCCTTGACCACATGCTTGCCAGCCTCTGTCTATGCCGGGGCTGTTTCAAAACCCACAGGAGGATGTGCAGAGTAGGCAAGAGCAGACTTTGACTGAGAGGTGCAGCTCACACACCTCAGACCACCTTCATTTATACATTTATTTTTTAACAGCTGAAAGGTTTTAGATCCATTTTCTCATGTACAAACTCTTTTAAGAACTTCTTACATGTAACAATAATGCACACACTCCACTTTTCCCTTCCTTCTCTTCCTCAGTCTCCACGGTTTCCTGCTAACCCATAAACTGTACCAAGGAAGAAGAAACATGCTTCAGCAAGCAGTTAATGTCTAACCCAGCGCATTGTTACTAACCAAGTGACAGTGGTTGGTAGCAATTGCAGTTACAGTATAGAGAGGTGATAGACTACATACCCAGGAAATTCTGATTTAATTACTGGCACCAAGCATCTCCCCATATCCTAACAAGGAGATCTAATTCTTCTGATGCTAAGTGCTTTCAGCAAATTAGTGACTGAGTCAGCTCCTTGCCCCTGCTTGGCTCACTTCTGAATGTCAGAACTAGGTTCCCATCAAGAGAACATCTGGATGTTAGCTGATGTACCTAGACCAGGGCCTTGTGTTGACTCAACCACATCGCCATTATTAACAAACAGAGTAGTAGGGATCTATTTCCCTCCCATGATCATCAGAGACAAACAAGAATAAATTATAGTCTAAGCTTTTTTTTTTTCCCGGTTCTAGGGAAACATCTGTCATAGATAAAGTGAAAGTAAAGACTTCCACCAGCAAAGCCAAGAATGCAAACACAGGGCAAAGTTGAAAGAAGTGTTGAGAGGTCAAACTTCCTCCATCTTGGGACCGGCCTTCATCTTAAAAAAAAAAAAAAAAGCCTGAGAACTTGATCTGCAGCTGAACCCAAGCTACACCCAAGTACCAGGAAGGACCCCACGGCTTATCATTGGCCAGTTACTCCTAGCTACCTCCTAGCAACAGTTAATCAAAGATTACTCTGATTGTTTCAGATGTACTGTCAGACCATCTGTGATTGTATACAGTCTTACTTCAGAGCACCCACCTGTCGGCTTATAGTCATTCTATTAGAGGCTTGCCAGACTGGATACCCCTTTACCCCCTCCCTCAACCCCTCAATTGCTCCCATTTTCTATAAAACCCTGTCCTGTTGAGAGTTCAGTTTGCTTCACCCCCCTCCCCCCCACCCCGCCACCGTGGGTCAGCAGTGGGTAAGCCCGAACTCAAGTTTAGAGTAAAGAGACCCTGATGTGATTACATTGTAGTCGGCTCCTTGGTGTTCTTTTGGGGTTCACGAACACTTCCTGGCACAATAGTTTCCTCAGGAAAGGCTAGGTGATTCTGCATGAATATCCCCACAGGTCCTTGCCATGTGGGGACCTAACGCTCAGGCCTTGCCATAAGGAGAGCAGTCTTCATTACACCCATGCACCTTTCCCAGGAGAGACTTGTCACCTCCACATCTACCTGAAGAAGACGCTAAAGGGGTTATCTCTCCAAGTGGTTTCATCGTTTGACCTGGGCATGGGGTTGAGCACCATATTTCAAGTATGTAGCTTCTAGCAGACATTGCCAATCTTGACACCAGTCTGGCCAGTGTGGACAAAGATGTGTTCATGGGCGGTGGCAGCTGGTTAGAAGACAAAGACAACAGAAGCAGACATTGGGTCCTGGTTACTGTCCCCAACAAGAGAAGAGTCAAGGTAACTGACATACTCAAGAGTTTAAAATTCTTTTTGTGACCTAGCTCTAATGAAATTTAAACACATGACAAAAACATCTTAATCCCATCAGATTATTATATGATATTGAAAACTTGTCTGTAGCTTTTGAACCCTACATTTCCAATAGGTCTTTTTTCCCTATATGTAAGGCTCTCGGGCCATTTGAGAAGACATTTTCTGCATGAATTCTCCTTGTTCCCTCAGTTCAGTCTGGAAGAGTTCTGTTGCTGGCGATAGTCGGCACCAGCTCTGTGATCCTGAAATATCTATAGTGCTTCTCAAAGTGGTGAGTAAGTTGAGAACCCAGAGGTCATGTGAAATTGTGAATTTGAATCTAGCTTTTGAGTGAGGTCTGAAACCTTCCATTTGCAATCAAGCGTGCTGTGATTTTCCTCTGAGTTGGTTTTGGGGTGTCTTTAAAGATAAAGTCCCAACCTTTGCAGACAAGCCTTTGGAGGTTTGGTCATGGATGTGTTTTGGTACCTTCCTGTCCTTCCACCGGATGCTCCTTTATCGTGGCCTACAGCCTGTTGCCAAAGTCTTGACCTATTGCCAGGTCTATGGAAAACTTACTTGTACTGGTTTTGTTGACTCTTATCTGACTTGATTTCAGATTATTCTCTCCAAGATGGCCACTTCCTTCCACCTATCTCTGTGTGTGTGTGTGTGTGTTGCTGGGTCACATGTGTCAGCCAAGCCCACGAAAGGACAAAGAATAGTTTGTTACCAATAGACCCAGGATTTGGTCTGATTCGCAGGGTCAATCAGAAGAGCATCATCTGAAGTGGGTTTAGCCTAATGCTGCTTGTGTTATAATGTTAATTTTGGTCTCCCAAGCTGCTCACACAAGTGTTTGCATGTAAGACACTGAGGGACCCTGCCCCCCCCAGTTGCCTCAGATTGGTAAATAAGATGCCAGCAGCCAGCGGCTGGGCAGGACAGACAGGGTGGGACTTTTAGGATTCCAGGGCTTGGGAGAGAGAGGAGAGGAAGAGGCAGAATCACCAGGAGAGGGGCATAGGATGGACCAGCCATTTAAGAATTCAGGTAAGTGGCTCTAGAGGCCACTTCCTCAATTGGATCTGGGGTAGCAGAGATGAAATATAGTTTTAAAGGATGTTAACTCCAGAACATCAGAGAGAAGTGTTTGCTAGCTGCAGGAAGGATTAGAAGTGTCTAGCCATTAAGCTAGTAAAGCATATTGCTATTAACTGGTGTGTGTGTGTGTGTGTGTGTGTGTGTGTCCCGTCTGTGGGCACAGAGAATGTTAACTAACTCATACTACCAACATCAGGAACGAGGACATCAGCAAATACACGGGAAGGGACTGAGGAGCCAAACCTTTTTATCAGGGTGTGTGCTATCATTACCAAAGCAGCTTTCCCGTGAAAGTTCTAATTGGTGGGTAAGGCAAGCAGGCCCAAGTTCATGGGGTCACACTGGAGCTGAGAACTGGTCACTGTTAGGTCGCTGTCTAAGTAAGCTCCACCCCACAGTTACCTGGCAACAGCCAGGTATGCCCCTCCCCACAGTTACCTGGCAACAGCCAGGTAGGTCTGGCCCACTATAAAAGGGGCTACTTGCACCTCCTCTCTCTTGCCCTCTTGGGCTCTTCCTTTCCCCCCCTCCTCTTCCCCCACCCCCTTTACGCGGTCATGGCTGGCCTCTACTTCTCTACTCTCTCCTTCTCTTTGCCTTTCTCTGCCTCTATTACCCCCTTAACTCCCCTCCCCATGCCCTAAATAAACTTTATTCTATGCTATACCGTTATGTGTGTGGTCCCTCAGGGGGAAGGGATGTCTCGGCATGGGCCTGCTGAGTCACCCCCTTTCCCCACACCGCCCATAGAACATATTCTTTACCTATTTCTCTTTTTATGATCACAACAGTCACTGTGGCATGTTCAAGGAAGTTTAAACTACTAAACTGGAAATCATCCCCCCAAATGCAATGTTTTGTTCTAATTTTCTGATTTTTTTTTTCTGTATAATCAACTATTTTGGTGTCTAAGTCAGCACAATGGAAACAGTACCCTGAAAATTGTATCCTGGCTTTGGTGGTACCTCCACCTCCCTGCTGTTTGATTCTCTAGGCAGAGAGACATGATTAGAAGTGTAGAGTCTGAGCTTGTCGAAGAGGAGTCCAGTGACCTGACATTTTAATAAGCATCTGCAATGAGCACTTGGGGGACACACTGCTTTAGAAGGGGGTTGTCCGGAGAATTGAAATTACCACAGCTTGGTAGCAAGTTTGCAATCAAGGGATTCACAGGGTGTGGTGGTACATTCAGGAGGCAGATGGATTTCTGTGTTTGAGGCCAGCGAGATCTACATAGAGACACTGTTTAAAACAATAACAGTAACAACAATAACAACAGCAACAGCAGCAAAAGCAGCAACAGCAACAGCAGCAACAACAACAACACCAGCAGCAACAGCAGCAGCAACAGCAACAGCAACAGCAGCAACAGCAACAGCGACAGCAACACCAGTAACAGCAACAGCAACACCAGCAGCAACAACAGCAACAACAGCAACAGCGACAGCAACACCAGTAACAGTGACAGCAACACCAGCAGCAACAGCAACACCAGCAGCAACACCAGCAACAACAGCAACAGCGACAGCAACACCAGTAACAGCAACAGCAACACCAGCAGCAACAACAGCAACAGCAACAACAGCAACAGCGACAGCAACACCAGTAACAGCAACAGCAACACCAGCAGCAACAACAGCAGCAACAACAACAACATCAGCAGCAACAGCAGCAGCAACAGCAACAGCAACAACAGCAACAGCAGCAACAGCAACAGCGACAGCAACACCAGTAACAGCAACAGCAACACCAGCAGCAACAACAGCAACAACAGCAGCAACAGCAACAACAGCAATAACAACAACCACAGAAACAGCTGCAGCAGCAACAACTGCAACAGCAACAAAAATCAAGCCATTATTCTTTTTCATAACACTTTTGGCTATTCTAGTCCCTTGCATCTCAACATGAATTTTTGGATCCATTTTTCAATTTTTGTGAAGAAGCCATGTGGGGAAGGACTGCACACAGTCTGCAGATCAGCATGGGAGTAAGGCCATCCTGACAGCAAAGGCCTTCTGTACTCTGAACTTGGGTTTATCTTTTCATTTGTTTTGATCCCTTACATTTTTAATTTTCTATGCATGTTAGCATACAAGTTTTATACTGCTCTTTAAAATTTTCTTCCTGGACCTAGAGCAGTGGCTCAGTTGTTGCAAGCACTAACTGCTCTTCTAGAGTACCCAGGCTGCGTTCTCAGCACCCACATGGTGGAACACAGAAGTCTGCAACTTCAGTCCTGGGATCTTACACTTTCTTCTGGCCCCCTGAGGCACTGCATGCAGGTAGTGCACAGACAAATACATGCAGGCAAAGCACCCATACACATAAAATAAAAAGTAAAAGAAACAAGCTTACAAAATATTCCTGAGTTTGAGGCCAGCCCGGTCTACAGAGCAAGTTTCAGAACATCCAGGGCTATACAACAATTATTCCTATGCTCTTTTTTTTTGTGCAACCATATATTAAAAAAAATGTTTTTTGAGACATGGACTTGCTATGTAGCTCAGATGGCTCTAATTTAAGGCTATTCCCCTGCCTCAGGCTCCCAAGTGTTGGGATTACAGATGTACACCATTACTCCTGGTCTATAACATTGCTTGTGTGATTGTATTTTGGATTATTTTAAGCAATCCTTTATATTTTATATACATTTATTTGTTTGTATACACATGCCATGGTGGAGGTCAGAAGATAACTGTGGGAGCCAGTTCTCTTCTCCTGCCATGTGGGTCCCAGGACTCAAACTCAGGTTCTCAGGTTTGTAGCAGGCACCTTCACCCACTGAGCCATCTCACCCAATTCTTTTTTAGGTTTTTAAATTAAATCAGAATTGGTTTCTGTTTCTTGACCTGCTATTCTTAACCTGGCTAACCTCTTAAATTATTTAAAAAAATTTTTAGATGGGTTCCTCAGGATGTCTTATGGGTACTCCTGAGCCACAAGTTAATAGACATGATTGACTTCTTTTCCCCCAATTAGTACATCTTCTATTCCTTGCCCAGTTGTCCCCGAGAGGAACTGCTAGTGTTGAGTGTGCATGTGATTTGACATCTTTGTGGTGTTTCTGATGTTGGGAGATGATTAGTTCCTTCATCAGTAAGTGTGGTGTTAGCTGTGGGTTTTCACTGGTGTCATTTTGAGAAAGTTCCCTTCTGTTTTTGTTGATATTTTTAAAAAAAATCATAAAAGATTGTTGGACTTACGTGTTAGTCTACTGAAATACTCAACTGGTTTTTACCCTTCATTTTATTAACATGAGCTAACTGGGAATGACATGGGCTTTTCAAACCTCAAAGCCCATCCCCTAGTGACACACCTCCTCCACAAGGTCACACCTTCTAATCCTTCCCAAAACAGTTCCACCAGCTTGGGACTGAGTGTTCAAATATCCGAACCTCTAGAGGTTATTCTCTTTCAAACCAGCACACAGGGTCGTTCTCTCCATCAAACCCACAACTTGCTTACATGGCTGGTCTCCCTGGTCAGCTTGCTCTGGGCACCCCCATCTCTTTTGCTGGATTTTCAGTTTGCCCGTTCCTGTCTGGCCTTTACATGAGGACCTGGTATTCCCCTACACTGGGGCATCGAGCCATCACAGGAACAAGGGCCTCTCCTCGCACTGATGTCCAACGAGGCCATCCTCCGCTACATATGCAGCTGGAGCCATGGGTCCCTCCACATCCACTTTTGGTAGGTGGTTTAGCTCCTGGGAGCTCTGGGGGTTACTGGTTGGTTTATATTGTTGTTCCTTCTATGGGGCTGCAAACCCCTTCAACTCCTTGGGTCCTTTCTCTAGCTCCTCCATTGGGGACCCTGTGCTTAGTCCATTGGTTGGCTGTGAGCATCCACTTCTGTATTTGTCAGGCACTGGCAGAGCCTCTCAGGAGACAGCTATATCAGACTCCTGTCAGCAAGCACTTGTTGGCATCCACAATAGTGTCTGGGTTTGGTGACTGTATATGGGATGGATCTCCAGTCTCTGGATGGTCTTTCCTTCAGTCTCTGCTCCACACTTTATCTTTATATCTCCTCCCATGGATACTTTGATCCCCCTTCTAAGAAGGACCGAAGCACCCACACTTTGGTCTTCCTTCTTCTTGAGCTTCATGTGGTCTGTGAATTGTATCTTGAGTATTCCGAACTTTTGGGCTAATATCCACTTATCAGAGAGTGCATACCATGTGTGTTGTTTTGTGATTGGCTTCCTGTATTTTTAAGCTTGGTATCCTTTGTGTCTTAGAACAAATATAAGAACTTTTGCCTTTAGTTACATTAAGTTCAGCATCTGGGCCCTCAGAGTTAGGTTCTTCTGACTATTTTTTTTTATTTCTTCTTTTGGAAAAGCTTTCATATTTTTTTCACAAATCTGTTCTTCCCTACAACCTCTAGAGTATCGTACATTCCAGATAAGATTTTATAGAAATTCTGGATATTAGCTCTTCTCTTTTCTGGGGCCTGTTGTTATTTGTTTTTCCAGTGACTTGGCTAGACTAGGTCACAAAAGCATATTTCCTCAGGGGTGTGTGCAGTCTCTGATGTTGCCACTTAGGATATGTCACTGTCCTTAGGGAGGGAAACTCTGTCAGTCACTGTCCCTGGAGATCTGAGATGAATTCTGCTTTAATAGAATTTTCTTTACCTCCCCTTCTTTTGTCTCCTGTTGGAGCTCCTGGCCTAACCTCTCGTGACTTATTCAGTAGCATATCCAGGTGTTAGTTCTAGCATCCAAGACCTGCTTGCTTGTTTTTGATAACAGCCGGATACAGGCAGTCTTAGATACTGGCTGGGATCCCAGGAAGGATTCTCTTAGTTCTTTCTTCCCCTGGTTCCTTTAAGCTAAGCCAACTACAGACAAACTTTTCTGCAGTATTATGTTTCAGGTACTTTCAGACACATGCAGTCTGACCTAATGGAGTGGGCTCTTGAAATGGGAAAAGCTTTATTAGAAAGGAAGACTTGGTTTTCTGCTGTAAGTGACGATGTTTTGAAAAATTTCACTGTTGTTACTAATTTAATGGCACCAAGACCCTCCTCCTAACTGCTTCCTGTCAGTATCTCCATCTATTTTATCTTTTTAAATGTTTGTGTGCATGTGTGTATGTTCATATATGTGTGCATGGCGGTGCACCTGTGTGAGAAGGTCAGGGGCTGATACCAGTGTCTTCCGTCGCTCTCTATTCACCTTATTTACTTATTTAGGTTTAAGTTTGGCATGGTGGTTCATGCCTTTAATCCCAGCAGTCTAGAGGCAGAGACAGATGGATCACTGTGAGTTGGAGGCCAGCCTGATCTACTTAGTGACTTTGAGGGCAACTAGGGATATGTAGTGAGACTCTGCCTCTAAAAGTATATATAAAAAAATGTATGTGTATGTTTGTGTGCCTGCTTGTCTGTACATGTGCAATGTGTGTGTGTGTGTGTGTCTGGTGAGGACAGAAGGGGGCGTCAGAAGCCCTGGGGTCTGACTTACAGGTGGTTGTAAGCTGCCAGGTGAGTCCTGAGAATTGATCGAGGTCCTCTGGAAGAAAACCAGCACTCTTGGCCATGAAGCCATCTCTCCAAACCCTCCATCTTAAGTTTGAGACAGAGTCTCTCATGTTTAAACCTGGAGCTCACCAGTTTAGTAAGACTAACAGGCCAGCAGGTCCCAGGGAACCCTCCTGTCTCCACAGAGGTAGCCTTGGGTTACAGGCATACGCTGTGCTGAGACTTTTACATAGGTGCTCGGGAGCTCAGCTCAGGTCCCAGGCTTGTGTACCAAGTACTTTACCAACTGAGCCTTCTCCCTGGATCCTGCTGCTGCTTCTGACAACACATTGAGTCACAAACGTCATGTGTTTTCTTTTAACTAAGTTATCTTAGGAAGAGCTGCTGAACCCCCTTTTTAAGGCCTCCCCATCTGACTGAACACTATGCCATAATAGGGTGCCCTTCTGAAGTGACACACTGCCTTGGCACACAAGTGGGACACTGGAATGTACCCAGTAGCCTCTGGTCTTTCCATTTTGCTTCTCCTGGTGTGGATCCTAGGAGTGCACTCAGTAGAAGCACTTGGGACCCAACACTCTTGGCCTTCTCTGGCTAAGTTGGGCTTCTAATCCAGAAGTGAGACCCAGGTTTTAGAAGGGAGTTTCAGTCCTGTCTCTTGCCTGGGGAAGAGCTGAGAGTAGCCGCGAAAGATGCTGGCCACCTGTCCTTTCCTAGAGTGAAACCTTAATTTTAGACTAGGAGCTGGCAGGAGAGGGAGTCCCATCTTCCTGGTTACCCTGCCTAGATTAGAATTTCCCTCTCACTGAACTGGGTTGGAGATTAAGATCAGGTCATGGTTCAAATGCCATATTTCTTTCTGTTCTTACAGGATTGAGTAGTTCTTGAACAAATATTTCTCTAGTTGTTGTATTAGGTTATTATCCAGAGGCTTTAGGCTTTATGGTATCCATTTAAAGTTTAAGAATTTGTCAGAGAGCTGCAGAGATGGCTCAGCGGTTAGGAGCACTGACTGCTCTTCCAAAGGTCCTGAGTTCAATTCCCAGAAACCACATGGTGGCTCACAGCCATCTCTAATAGCATCCGATGCCCTCTTCTGATGTGTCTGAAGACAGCGATGGTGTACTCACATAAATAAAGTAAATAATTCTTTAAAAAAGAAAAGAATTTGCCATAATGAGGAATTGTAGTAACTATTACTAGCTAAATGCTTGTTTCAGCCAGGTAAGCTCTTCACGGTGGATTTTGAAAGTGTGGACATCCTAGAGGCCTTTTGTCCCTGCCCCCTCCCCATTATTTTATCTTGTTTATTTTATTTTAATTTTTGAGACAGTCCAAATATGTGGTCAAGGTTAGCCTTGAACTCATGACCCTCTTGTCTTTGACTCCTGACTGTGGGTTAGTGGAGCTCCCGCCATGTTTGACTCTTCTCAAATCTGCTTTTGCACTCGAATGGAATCAAAGGACACTTGTAAAATGGAGTCTCTCGGGAGAAGGCACAGCCTGAAAAACCATTATCGTACACACCATTGAGTAACTTAGATTAGGGCTCAGTTCGATGCCAATGGAGAACCAAGAAAACAGAACAGCAACCAGGCTGGAACATTTCTGCTAGATTTGGCAAGAACTAAGTTGCCATCTGTCTCCAGGGATTTGTCGAACTCATGTAAGCAACACTTTAGTAATTCACATTTTCGCAAATTGTGGGAATACCCAGACTTTGGGGCCGCAATCCTATCACCATTAAAAATATACGTCAACTCAGTGTTTGAATCTATTATGTTAGGAGCCCACCCCATTGCTCTTGACCCATGACTTTCTAAGCCTTTAGCTTTAAGATCCACTTTCCTCTATTTCTATCAAACAGGAAGCATGTTAAGTGTCGGCTCTTTATTTTCTGTAATTGATTACGTGTGCTCTCCCTTCCCTAAACGGTCCGTGAAGAACGAGCCTTTTGAGCCAAAGTACAACGGAAGTCAGATTCAGAAGTGACCCTTGCTTACCTCAGGGTTTTATTTTGCTGTTTTATCTTAATTTTGAGACAAGGTCCTAATATGTAGCCGCAGTTAGCCTTGAACTAGCCTTAAGATACTCCCGCTAAGTTTGCGTCTCTCGAGTGTATTAATGAGTATTTATGAGTGTTTGGTATGTATCCCTTTCCTCGAAGGATTCAAAGTTCACCTGAGCTGGATAGTTTTACTACAGAGAATGCTCTCTGTGATGGCGGCGGAAAGTTCACTGCACTGGCACACAACAAGGACGTGCGGGTGTGGTGGTTAACACTGTCAGTTTGACAGGATCTAGAGTCACCTAGGAGACAATCTTCTGGGTGTGCTTGTGAGGTATTAGCTCCGCCTTTAGGCACTCCTGTAAAGGTTTTAGCTTTGCTGGGGTAGGAAGATGCATTTTAGCTGGGGGCAGCAGCAACCTGTGGGCTGCGGGGTCCCCTCCCTGAATCAGCAAGGGCAGTGACTAATGAAGAGGACCAAGTCAGCGAAAGCTTCCAGAGGGCATCCCTCGGAACCTGAAGGAAATCAATAACGAAAAAATCACAGAAACTGGTGGTAGAAAGCAGTGGCTTATTCAAGGTGGGAGAAAGAAAGTGAAATGTCAGCCATCAGATGATGTTTTATGTGGCACAAATATCATGGTCCAAAACCGGAAGGAAGATACTTATGTGGCCTACTGGATGAGCCACAGATTTAAGAGTGAAGGGTAAGTCGGGCAGTGGTGGCGCACGCCTTTAATCCCAGCACTTGGGAGGCAGAGGCAGGCAGATTTTTTGAGTTCGAGGCCAGCCTGGTCTACAGGACAGCCAGGGCTACGCAGAGAAACCAAAAAACCAAAACCAAAACAAAACAACAACAACAACAAAAACAAACCAAAAAACCGTGAAGGGTAAAAGCTGAGAGCCATGAGGCTCCGGAGACACCCCCAAGGATCAGTCTGTGAAGCTTTCTAACTATACCGTGGGATTTAGACAATCTGATCTCTACTCCCCCCCCCCCCCGCCCCACGGCACAGTTAATTGGATTGTACGTATCTAGGGCTATGGGGTGTCTGGGCCAGGACTGGATATGTGTAAATCACCTACAGTTTTCTAGCGCAGGTGAGGTAGATTGCAAGCCCCCAGTGAGAATGAGCATAGGGACTCCAATGTTTAGCAGCTAGGAAAGGAGAGCATTACACAGAAAGCTGAGAGGAAGCAGAGAGACTGAGAGATGTCTAGAGCAGGCGTTTAAAGGGAGGCAGGGAGGTAAGCACCAGACTGCATTGCTTGGAGTGACGGAAGAGCATGGAATTTGATGTGAAAGCTGGGTCTGTGAAGGGAAGGCAGTGAATCTAGATTGTAGCGGGCTAAGGAGCAAGCAGAAACTAATGAATATGGATACTACCTCAGGGCAGTGTGGCCAGGACAGAGAGGAGCCCCCGCTAGTCTTTAGACATGAAAACAAGGGGCAGGGTGATTATTATTATTATCATTATTATTATTAGTTTTAATTTTTTCCCAAGAAGGGAGAGCATTGTGGATACTGAACCAAAGAGGAGGATTTAGTTGAAGAGAATTTGAGGTTTAGAAAAGAGTAAACTTGAAGAACAGACAGTTCTTTGGAATATGGGAGGGACTAGGATTGGAAGGTGGGAGGGGCCAGGACTGGCATCTCCAGGGTGGGTGTGGCCTTGGAAGGGAAAGGAAAGGGAGGCCCAGATAACTTGGCGTGGGAGAGTTGAGGAGTTCATTAGCCCATGGTTTTTCTTTGGGGAGGAAGGGAAGGTGTATAGTCGGTCAGAGGAGGGGTGTGATGGTTTAGTCGAGCAGGGGAGTTCTGGCAGCCTCGTGCTGAAACAGACTGTTATAAACTGCACATGAAGGCAGCTATGTGATTTTTCTCCACTTGACACTTGCTGGCAAGGCGAAAGCAGGGTGTGAGGCCATCCTGGCTTGTCAAGGCTGAAGACATTCAGCACTTCCCAGCCCGGCCTTTCTCCAAACACTCTCCTGATAGCCATGGTGTTCTGACAAAATGAAATCTTTCCCGGTCAGATGAGTTTGGGTGACCCTTTATATATATATATGTTCTTTTCTTTCTGTGCACACGGGTATAGTTGAGGTTCTCATAGAGAGACTCCAGTTACATTCAGCATAATCGAAATTTCGGGCTAATTGTTTCCAGAATGTTCTTGTTCATTCTCCATCCCACCCTGTCTCATCAGTAAAGGTCTCATAGTATGGTTCACTCCCTGGAACCCACCCCAGGTTAAAGAACAGACATCTGTATTGTGTTCCATCCAGTGTTTATCTTCCCTGCAGTTACCGGTCTCAGTTATTGATTAGGGGTGGAGCAAGACTAACTCTGGAATGACCTTGGATTTTATGAATTGTAGCTCCAAAGGCCCCATGGCAGCCACTGTTTCCTGTCATAAACTTGAAACACAAATAATAACGGAGTTTCCTTATGGTTTTCTCAGGATTAGTAAGAAGCTGACTTGGAAACTGGCAGCAAGGTCAGTATGACCAGCCCAGAGGTTTAGCGCTTAGCTTTGTAGAGCCTAGGTAGAGGGAAGGCACAGTTAGAGTTCTTTATTTATTGCATTCACATGTGTGTACTTGTGTGCATGTATGTGCATATGTGTGTACTTGTGTGCATGTGTGTGCATATGTGTGTACTTGTGTACATGTATGTGTGTATGCATGTGCACATATGAAAGCCAGGGGTTGTCATCATTCTAAGCCATTACTAATGATCAGCATTTTCGTAGTTTTATTTCTAGATTAAAATTGTTCTCATTCCTGTGTTTATCTCATCATATTTAACTGATATTGACTAGGGGATACAATTTGGGCAGCTGACAAATGAAAGAAAAGGAGAGGGGCTGGGAAGGATGGAGAAAGGATTAAGGGTAGGGCTAAGCATGCATTGTCAGTAAAGATGATGTTACAGTCAAGGGGATGGCAATGGATTCTGGGAAGGGAACCAGAAATTTAGAAATAACAGTAGCCTGTGTGCTGCAAGGAACTGCCGTGGAACATGGCAGATAGATGAATTTGAGATCTTAGCATTTCATAGTGGGGTGAAGAGTAAGAAAAACGTGTTTAAAAGGTTGCCGACGGGCCAGCAAAATGACTCAGAGCAAGGGTGCTTGTGGCCAAGCCTGGTGATCTGCGTTTAATCCCTGGAGTCCACGTGGTGGGAGGTGAGAGCCAGCCGACTTCCACAAGTCGCACTCAGACCTCCACATGCTGTGGCATGGGTGTCCCCACACTCCCTGATCTACCTGCGCACCCACATATCCACACTTACACACACATCAGTGCATGTAAGAATGGCATTTTGAAAGTCAAGCTCTAAAGGTTGCTGAGAGTGTCAGTGAAGGGTTCTGGTACAGAAGGATGAGCCCAGGTCCCGTGGTGCCTAGAGAGCTAAGACCGAGCCCCTCATCCTCAGCACATCTACTGGTCCCCGAGACACCTGCTTCTGTCTGTTTCACTCAGTGCTCTCAAAGGCCACGTTCTGCCCTCCAAGTCTTTTCCTCTTCTGGTTGAGGCTGGCCTGAATTAATATGGGCATGAGCCTCAGGTTAGGGACAGAACTGTTCATGAGTGACAGGTCCGCACACCTCTCTTAAACTCTTTTTCTTTACTTCCCATGACACAGCTCTGTACTTTAAATAGAGAACACTCATCCTTTGAGAATTCTAAACACACACACACACACACATATACACACCACACACACAATATATATATTTATATATGTATATGTATATACATATATACAACATATATATATATATATATATGTTCTTATTTTAATCATATCTATTCCTTACCCCCTAATTCCTCTTGGATCTCCCTGTTTAACCATCCCAACTTCGTCTTCACCCCCACCCCCATAGTCTCCCTGACCCACTGATATCACAGGGTTTTTGAGACAGGATTTCTCTGCGTAGCCCTGGCTGTCCTGGAACTCTCTCTGTAGCTCAGGCTGGCCTTGAGCTCAAAGATCTGCCTGCCTCAGCTTCCCTGGGATTAAAAGTGTGCATCATGATTCCAAGCCTGATCTCTCTCTCTCTCTTTACGAACTCACTGAGTTTATAATTAATGGCACCCAAATGTTTATGGGTGTAAAGCCACCACACAGAACATGTAGTTTGTTAGGAGCCATAGTCCAGAAGAAAACTGACTTTCCCTCCCACAACCTACTCCACCACTGACTTCAGCATGGCCTCTCCCCAGTTGAGACCTGCAGGCTGGCAGCACATTCATTTGGGTTGGAGTGAAGAGATCAAGAGAAGCCTTTGTGGGGGTTTCTCAGTGGTTGCCTGCTACTTTGGACAGGATGATTCTGCTTTGTACTTTAGCTTCCTGACCACAGTTTTTAGTGTCTGTCCCACGAATGCCAGCAGCACCCCTACATAACTATGACAACTTCAAATTTCCCAGAGAAAAATGCACAATCGCTATAAGCCACTTAAAAATACTAAAACATAGCCAGGTATGGTGGTGCACATCTTTCATCCAAGCACAGGGGAGGCAGAGGCAGGGGCAGGGGCAGGGGCAGGGGCAGGGGCAGGGGCAGACAGATGGATATCTGTGAGTTCAAGGCCAGCCTGGTGTACAAAGTGAGTTCCAGGACAGCCAGGGCTACACAGACAAACCCTGTCTCAAAAACAAACAAACAAACAAACAAACAAACAACCACAAACAATTCCCCCCAACAAAAACACACAAACAATAAACAAAAACAAAACCATCTGAAACACTTGGTAGGGGAGGCTACAACCACGTCCTGTTGTGAGCCACTGAGGCTGAAGCCCCAGGGAGCCAGCATCAGTCTCTTAGTCCTGTGCATGTGATTAGCAACACCAGGAAGGGATGCTGATGCAGCAGTTAGCAAGGATGCAATATTACCTGAGCTGCCTGGCACTGTACTAGTCACATGACATTCCCAGTCGCAGTTAGGGCTGGAGAGATGGCTCAGCGGTTAAGAGCACTGACTGCTCTTCCAGAGGTCCTGAGTTCAAATCTCAGCAACCACATGGTGGCTCACAACCATCTGTAATGGGATCCAATGTCCTCTTCTGATGGGTCTGAAGACAGTTACAGTATATATACATATTATATATATATATATATATATATATATGTATTATATAATATATATATTATATGTGTGTGTATGTGTGTGTGTGTGTGTGTGTGTGTAATAAATCTTTCTTTTAAAAAGGGCTTGCTAAGGATGCTCTCTGTTTGCCCATCGGTCTTCCCATTAACTCCTGGGAAGCTGTGATGTGGTTATGCTACCCATCCTGTGCTTATGAATGAGAACACAGAGACACGAGGAAACCCAGCTGGCAGCAGCAGAGTCACCAGGTAGTACAGTTCCATGAGGTTCATGACGTCTTGGTTTATTGTCCCTCCTGCCATGCCTGTGCTTTTGTCCTTTGTGTGACCGTCGTGAGAGCATCCTAGCCATCCCGGACTCTTTGTGGCTTTGTCTTTGCTGATTCTGGCATTTGTCTCAGCATCCATTTCCAGGTCTCTCAACGGCGAGCTCCCTGGTTTCTAGAGAGTCTCCTTCAGAGATAACGACTCTCTGACTTCTGTAACACAGCATCCTCCTCATTCCCTGACCCTGTGTCCTGTTCTATTACAGACCCACAAACAGGCTGACATGTCCTCCACATCAACCTCCAGCACATTCCTTGGCAGATTGTAAAGCTTGTTAAACACATGGAATGAATAAAGACATACTTGACAGAAAGTCATATCCAGACTCAGGCTATTGGCGACTACTTTTCGACCATACTATGATTAGAAAACCCTCTTCCTCTGGTGGGCCAGAGATGTCTGTGAAGAGAGCGATACAATCCTGAGCCTGTTTGCCAGCTGAAGGGCCAGCACACTGGGCCTTCCTGACCAACGACTGTCAGAGATTCATCTCGAAGTGGCCCACATCACTCACACATAGTCATTCAACAAACTTTGCTTTCTTAGCCTGTGAAAGTAATTCAATAGAATTATAATGATACACATAGACATTATGTTTAGGATTAGCCACAACAAACCATAGAGTAAATCCTTAGCTTTAACTTGAAAAAAATTTAAAAAAATCTACAGATTAACATCAAGTCAGATTTTGTACAATCAACAGAAATTGAGTCTACCTTTCTATAGCCACTATTCACAGGTTTAAAAATCATAGTTGTAATTAAACTTCATTAAATTGTTAGCAACTGCTGTCATTACACGGAAAGTGAGACCACACTAGACTTATAGATAGAAATAGTTAAATTGTAGTTGAAGTTCCCATTGCTTTCTACCTTATTTCTTTAAATTTATTTATTTATTATGTATGTGGGTGTTTTGCCTGCATATATGTTTGTGAACCACATGCTTGGCCTGGAGTCCAGAAGAAGGTGTTAGATTGGAGTTTCAGACAGTTGTGGGCCGTCATGTGGGTGCTAGGAAGTAAACTTGGGTCTTTTGGAAAAATCAGCCATCTCTCCAGCCCCTGTGCTTTAGTTCTTGAGATGAGCTCTCTAGCTGGAGTGCATACATCTGGCCAGGTTAGCTGGCCAATGAGCTTCAGGATTCCTATCACTCCCCTCATGTATAGCAGCACTGAGATCTTAGATGCACACCACCACGCCCAGCTTTTTAACATGGGTTCTGACCCGTGTGGCAGTCAATTTCCCAGCTAAACCATTTCTCCAGCTCCAGGTCATAAGCTCTTGAGGAGTTCTGAGAGTTGCTTGGGCTTGACATTCAAATAAATGTTCTCCATTGCAGCAGTATATACGTTAATGTTAACCAATCCTGCTAGCAAAGGCAGTCAGCTGCTCAAGTCTCTCAGTTGCTGCTCAGAAAAATGGAGGGGGAGAATTCTGACCTGACACTGAGGAAGTTTTATGAAGCAAGGAACAATAACAAGTGGAAAGGAAATTCAAAATGGTGGAACCTGCCGGATTTGGACTAAATGAGGTTTTTAACGATAAAGTCATAGCTTGGAGGTTCACAAAATTTCACCTCTCTCTCTCTCTCTCTCTCTCTCTCTCTCTCTCTCTCTCTCTCTCTCTCTCTCTCTCTCTCTCTGTGTGTGTGTGTGTATGTGTGTGTATGTTGGTCTTGTCTGTCTGTGTACATGTGCAATGAATGTGCATGTGTCTATGGATACCAGAAGAGAGAGTCAGATCCTCACATTGGAGCTACAGGTAATTGCGAACCATGTGTAGGTTCTGGGAACTGAACTCAGGTCCTCTCCCAGAAAAGTACATTCTCTTAACCTTGGCCACCTCTCCAGACCATTAAGTAGATATCTATCTTTGTTCTTTTCACCCCAGAGGTAGTAGTGGCAGCAAGACATGTGCCCAGCATGTCATGAAGTCAAAAGGTGAATTTCGTTGCTGCCTAACATAGAGGACACCTTGGGCCAGGGGAAGTCACTAGGCCTTGGAGAGCCCACTGGGCAGTGTGGTTAGAATTATATACAGAGACCCCAGAGTGATGCACACATTATTACAATGTATGCATTGTGCATTTTCATTGCCCTTTCGGGCAGATTTGCTGGTTGACAGCTGTTGTAGTTTGAATGTACAACATTGCACACAGGCTTGTGCATTTCAGCACATTGTCCCAGTCAGTGGTGTTGTTTGGGAAAGTTATGGAACTTTCAGAAGGTGGGGCCTCCCTGGAGAAGTATGTGACTGGGGGGCGGGTTTTCAGGTTTTACAGCCTGGCCCGACTTCCTGTTCTGCATGTGGGTGAAATGTGATCTGCCAGCTTCACACCCTGCCTTTCCCACCATGGTGGACTGTAATCTGCTAGGATTATAGTCAAAACAAACCTGTTCTCCCCAAAATTGCTTTCTGCAATGGCATTCTGTTGCAGGCAAGTCGCTAATGTATCTGCCTTCCATCAACTCTGAAGACAATTGAGATTCAGTTCATTGTCTGATTCCAAAAGGGCTAGTGCTATTTATATATGTGTTAGATAATAATAAAAGAGAATAACAAGCTCTGCAAAGATAATTACGTCCGTTGTCAGAACCCGTGAGAATGAGCATCAGTGTCAGGTAGTTAGAAAACATACATGGGGAAGTCAAAACGGAAGTTGAGGGTATAATTTTCATATTACTAGTGGGCAGTTCCACAGGTCAGAGTCCTAGATGCCCAGAAACACTGAAGAGAGATGCCGTCCATACCAGACACACTTTGAACTTGAACTCTGGCTCTGTTGTTCAGGGATTTTGCTCCCTGTTCCTGATTACTGACAGTGCAATGGTCGGACTCACAGATAAGCACCCACCCCTGCTCCTGCTTCCTTGAATCCTCTGGAAACCTTGAGGGTCCATGTCTCTGTGGAAGTTGCTGGGAACTCTTCAGTGGGAGCCCCGTTTCCCTGGTTTTTATTCTCCCCTTCCTCATCGGGAATTTATGGACAGGGAGGTTTATGGACTTGCTCTATGGATGCTGCTTGCTGTGTCTAATAGGCCTCCAGACCATAGTCTCTGATGAATGCACAGGTAGGAAGGCCAAGATACAAGAAAGGCAGTAGTCTTGCTTGACGGGTCAAAGGGGCAGCTTAAGGTGCCTAAGTATTTTCAAGACAGAAAGATATTGTTTCTTGGCTGTTTAGGCTCAGCTGTAGGGTAGACCTGAGTATAGATCCAAAGACTCCTCTGCTTGGGGCTGAGGAGAACTGGGCACTCAGTTTGTTCATACCTTAAGGCTTCTGTGTGTTTAATGGTGACTAAAGCTGGAACCAAGGGGTGCAGACAGAACTCCTTAACCTTCTTGGAAGACCTACCCCAAGATACGGGAGGAGGACAGAAGATCCAGGGATAGGTTGCCTTGTTCTTGTTGGGATCTGACCTGGAGGTATCCCAGCAAATCCATAGCCTCACCACAGGCGTCTTGAAGCTGAGAAACCTTTTCATAAGGTAAGGACCAACGCCATGCCTGAGAGACATTGAGGGCGTTCCTGGCATTAGTGTGGAAGGCATGCTGACCCATGCCCTTGCCATGGGTGACATTGTGAACCCAGGTTTGGAGATGGGGCAAAAAATTCAACCCCACAAATTTATATAGTCTGGAAGTCTGAGCCAGGGGTGTCCGAACCAGGTCCTCATACCTCAGGAGCAGGTAGCGCTGTTGTAGAGCTTCAGGTAGGGTTTGGATGGCCCTGGCTATGTCTACGTGGCTTTTGCAGATGATCTTCATGGCATAATAGGGCCGGTCTTCCTCTCTGATTGTTTTCAAATGCTGCCCTAGCACAATATGACTGTCAACCATGAGTTCCGCTGTGGTGTGTTCCCGGGAACGGAACACAGCCCGGGGGTCTCGGACCAGGTGTACAACGTGCAGGTTGAGGGAAGGGTCTGTGAGCAGTGGGGAGAGGGCCTGCAGGCTGAGGAAACGCACCTCCTTGAGCACCACATAGCTGTGAGAGCGGCAGGCCTTCTCCACCATATCAAAGGGCTGCTGACTGCAGAGCAGCTTGCAGTGCTTGGGCGAGCTGATCTGGTCAGCAGAGAAGAAGTCACAAACGGGCGATGAGCACAGGGCTCGGCTTTGCTCCCACTGGAAGAGGCTGGACTGCTTGCGGGGGCCTGGGTTCATGTAGGCGTCAAAGACGCTCATGTCACACAGGAAGATGGAGCGCAGAAGGTCCCGCACAGCCATGTGCAGCTCCCAGGCCGTGCTTTTGGTGAAGGTCATCCACACGTGCCAGGCGGGCTCCATCAGGTAGAACACATCCGGGTGCTGCCCAAAAAGCTGTCCCACGAAGGAGGATCCCGACCGCCAGGAAGACAGGATGAGCACATGCACGGGCCCCCTGGACTCCTCCCTCCGGAACAAGCGTCTATGGCCAGACATATGGAGGAAGAGGGCTACAACTATCACCTGGGAACCCAGGAACATCAGAAGCTTCCCTTTCTTAAACAGCATCATCGTGCGGAAGTGGAAGACCTTTAAGGGACAAGCAGAGGGCATGGGGCTGAGTTAGGTTGTTACAGCATCTACTTTCTGCCTTCTCCTGGACCCCCTCCAAGGAGCAATGTAAAAAAAAGTTCAGAAACTTCCTGCAGGTACTTGTCCAGATCCCTCTGCAGAGTAAGTAATTCTGGCTCTTAACTGGATTACTGCGTTCTATTTTATAGTCTTTAAAACTCCCCCTTCTCGTCTTTCTCATCCCTTGGACCACCAAGAATGTCCCTACTCAGCTATATTTTATCACTATAGGGGGTAACCGCCACACCCCACACCTTCTACGCCCTTGACATAGTGTGGTCTTGTAGGCAAAGCTGTCTGTCTGACTAAATGCTGGTTAGATGCCTCATGGTCCTCCCCAAACCAAGGGAAGTGAGGCTCTTAGCCATGGGCTCCTCGCCCATTCCTTCATTTGAAGAGGAGTCCCACAAGACTCCCTTCCCCATTTCGATGAGGCCCGGGACCTTCCCACTGTAATCTCCTGAAGTCTAGAGCTGTAGGCTGCCAAACTACCTGCCTTTAGAGTTGTCTCCTTAGTGGAAGAGTTGCATACTGCATTTGGCGCTGGATTCCTTCTGACTTAGCCTCATCTCACGGGACTAAGAACAAGGGGAAGCCGGTTCAAACCTAACCTTGTGTCTACACAGGAGATAAATGCTCTGAGCACACATCAGCCAAACCATTGTTTCCACAGAAGTGCGGTGAGCCAGCCTTCTCAGGTGTTAGCGAAAGCTGTGGCTGTTTGGTCATAGGGCTTCGACTTGGGAAATGCCTGGCTGCTTTGATAATCTACTCAGGGCGACTTAGCATGGTTGGGCAAGTTGTACTGCACAATACCAGAGAATGTCACCTCATCATAATTCAGATGTTCATTACACAAAGTGACAGTAGAGGAAGGTGTCCCAGGAGGGAGACATTCAGTGTTTAAAGAGCATGTTTCCATTTCTAATTCACATTAAAAACTCACAAAGACTGGTGGAACAGCTGATCTTTTTCTTTTCATAATGTGGGCTTATTTCATATAAAAAAGACCCTCAGGTGGAGACCCTGGTAGTTCAACCATGCTCCTGGGGATGGCCTTATACTCCTGAGTCTGAGTTTGTGGGTAGCACACCTTGGACTTGGTGGGTTAGGAAGAAGAAGAAGAAGAAGAAGAAGAAGAAGAAGAAGAAGAAGAAGAAGAAGAAGAAGAAGAAGAGGAGGAGGAGGAGGAGGAGGAGGAGGAGGAGGAGGAGGAAGAGGAGGAGGAGGGGAAGGAGGAGGAAGAAGAAGAGGAGGGGGAGGAAGATGAAGGAGAACAGAAAGAAGAAGAGGAAGAAGACATGAAATTGGGTATGTGTGGGGAGGTGTAAGGATATGAGGGTGGATCTGAGAAAAGTTGAGGGAGGATTGTATGCGTGTATGAAATTCTCAAAGAATTAATAAAATATATTAAGACCATATGATAACGAAAAGTAGATGTTTCAATGCAGACAGGGGGAAAGAGAAAGAGGGAGAAGGAAAGGCGGGGGGGGGGGAGGGAAAGAGAGAGGGCGAGGGAAAGAGAGCACAACCCTAGAACAGCAAGAGGGCTTAGCAGGTGACAGTACTTACTGGTAATCCTGAGGCTGATCACCAGGATCAACATAGTGGCAGGAGAAACCCAGCCCTGGCAAGCTGTCTTCTGACCGCTATAGATGCATGTATACATATACAATCACATTCATACACACACACACACACAAACAAATATAATTTTTTTGAAAAATAATAAAAACAGTCTGGTACCAACTGCTGTGCTAGAGTATCCCTATTAGACAGTTGTTTTTTAAAAAATATATTTTATGTAAGTGTTTGCTTGCATGTAAACCAAGTGCATGTAGTACCCTTGGAGACTGGAATTGGGTGTTGGATGTCTGGGACTAGAGTTACAGATGGTTGTAAGCCACCATGCAGGTGCCGAGAACTGACTCTTAGAACTCTGTATCAGCAACCAGTGCTTATAACTGGAGAGGCCGCTCCCTGACCCCTCTTTTCTGCATCATTCGGGGCTGAGGGACTACCTGACATAAAGAACTGAGAGACAGACTAGCTATTACACAGAGCATAAATCTGAGCAGCAAGGGGGTGCTCACTTGCATGTACCCCATATATCTTAGAGAGTCTTCCTTAGGAAAGCAGAGGAGGGGCTTGCTATTCTGTTTTTGACATGTCTTATCGGCAATTACAAATCCCTCCTGCCCCGGGGTGAGCGCATCCCTGTAACTCCATCTACAAGGGAGGCAGGGATAGGATTGCAAGTTTGAGGCCTGCTCCAGCAACTTAGTAAGGTCCTTTCTCAAATGTGTGTGTGTGTGTGTGTGTGTGTGTGTGTGTGTGTGAGAGAGAGAGAGAGAGAGAGAGAGAGAGAGAGAGAGAGAGAGAGAGAGAGAGAGAGAGGGCTTGCATGTGCAGTTCTTTGGTGGAGTGGGAGGAGTAGGAAGTCCTGAACACATATGTATTGTTGACAGAAGCACAGCCAAGTCAAGAGACCCGGTGCCTTGGACCCATGGAAATGGTGAAAGAGTCCTCTGGTCCTAGTGTGATTGTTGACAGTATGTGCAGAAAGCACCAACCCTCTTCTGGGGTGTTAACAGCCTGAGATTGTTCTCCTGCAGAGACCCCACCCCCACCCCAGTTGAGACTAGCTAACCCCTCTTCTTTGTGTAATACATAATAAGCACTGAGTTTGGGGGTTACACTCTAGAAGCCCCCCCCCAAATCAGGGCGAGCACAGCCCAACCAATCACAGCTTTTGTGTGCCATTTATTCATTCCCATGTCACCCCAGCTGGGTGTCCTGGATCGAGCCATACAGGACACCTGCCTAGCACACACCCAGCAAAAATTTAAGCATTGTTACCGTGACTTTTATTTCAATCTTTAAAATAGATTTTGCGAGTGAGCTGATTAGTTTTTTATTTTCAACTTCCCAGAACCTAAAAGCACCCAGGGAGACAACCTTAACTGAGGAGTTGTCTAGATCAGGTTGGCCTGTGGGCATGTCTGTGGGGGATTGTCTTCATTGTTAAGCTGGAGAATCCACCATGCCTCCGGTTTCCCTGAAATAACAGACTGTGAACCGAGCCTGAAAACCAGATAAACCCTTTCCTCCCTTAAATTGTTTCACAAGTATTATTTTTTTTTCACAGCAACAGAAATGAAACTAGAACAAGAATGGATAATTTGCCTGTGTTCTTAACTCTAAGGAGGACATTTTTTGTTCCCTGTCATTAGATTCCCTTTACAAAGGTGTTGTGTTTTTGTTATAATTTCCAGATAGGCTGGCCTGGATCTTACTACTTAGCCCTTGGTAGCCCTAAACTCCTGAAGCTTCTTCTGTCTCAGTGTCCTAAGTGCTGGCATCATGGGAATGAGTCACTAAGCCTAGCTTTTTAAATAGTAATTTTTATTAGGATATTTTAATTATACAAAATGAGTCTCACAATGTCATTTCCATATACATGTATGATATACTTAGATAATATTCACCCCAGTACTCTCTTGTCCTTCATCACCCACCCAACCCTCTCTTAAGCTCTATCACCCCCGATCCTCTATTTCATATATATATATATGAAATAGAGGATTTCATATATATATATTTTCATATATATATATATATATATATGAAATAGAGGATCATATATATTATTATATATTTATATATTATATTATATAATGTATATAATATAATATAATATATATAATATTATTATATTATAATATATTATAATTTATTATAATATTATTATATTATAAATATTATAATTTATTATAATATTTATAATAATATTATAAATATTATATTATTATATTATATAATATTATTATATATAATATATTATATTATAATATATTATATTATTATAATATATTAAATATATTAATATTTATATTATTAATATATACAATTAATATATATGATTAATATAATATAATATTAATATTATATTATATATTATATAAAATATAATAATATATATAATATATTATATAATATATTATATATATATGAAATTGTCAAAGGATAAAAGAATTAATAAATAAATGTCCTGACAGTCTACTCAAATGGGATATTTTTGATAGGAAATGTTTACATGGTTTTCAAATTGCTTTCAAAAGATTTGTTCTCATGAACTTGAAGCCCACAGAGGAAGAAGGGAAAGTGTAACTCTCCTAAGACACTGCATGTGGGAGGGAGTGGTTCCTGCTGCATCCTGCCCTGCCAGGACCTGGGTCTCTGTGAGCAAGGGGAGATCTTGCTGCCAGCAGTTGGGTCTGCAGGGGAAGTTACAGCAGTCCTAGAGTGAACTGTAAGCAGGGTACCTGACATATCTTTAAATAGGTCACAGTGCTTTCCTAGGGGAAAGAAAACATAAGAATCCTCCTAGTTGGTGACTTGGTGGCTTGTCCCTCTTTGTAAGCAAGAGCCAGTGTAGATTGTCATTGGTACCCACCTCCCAGCCTATCTAGTTATCAACTCTCCTCTACACAATGGCGATTCATTCATTTCAGTTACTTTCCGTACACACAGGAGATTCAAGTGATAACACATCCTTAAGATTTTCCCTCTTCAAAAGCGAAACATAGTAAAGTCTATCTACCCAGAGCTCTTTGCCTTTTTTTCTCTTTTTTTCCTCTTGTAAGCATATTTTGGGAGACGCAGAACACACAAAGCATTTCCTTGTTTCTTTTTACCACACAGAATTCTACTGTATGGACAACACAATTTATCTAACTAAGGGCTCCTGGGTAGTTCCCAAGCTCCCTTATTTCAAAGGCTGCAGCTACAAGCTTCTTGTCTGCACACTTGTAAGATTAAATGCGCAGAAGTGATTTGTTGAGTTAAAAAAAGTATGTATTTGTGTGTGTGAGCATGTGTATGTGTGTATACATGTGTGTGTACATGTGCATGTGTGTGTATGTGAGTGCTTGTGTGTGTGTGCATGTGCACATGCATATATGTGTATGTGCGTGTACATGTGTGTGTATGTGTGATGTGTATGTATGTGTGTGAGTGCTTGTGTATGTGTGTGTGCATGTGTGTGCACATGTGTGTGTATGTATGTGTGTGAGTGCTTGTGTATGTGGGTGCACATGCGTGTGTGTGTGTGTGACTTAGATAGTCATTGCCAGGCAGCTCTCATGCTTCCTGTGAACATGGAGGGAGGTATTAGAGAGTGGGCTGAGGAGGAGGCAGCCACAGAGGTGATTCTTGGAGTCTGTACCTTGTTTCCTCAAGAGGTAGGGCATGCTTTGCCAGCTCTGGAGCTTGCCTTGGAAGTCCCCTTGAGCCGTCTGGAAGTGTGTCATGATCCTCACCAGACTTTGTGTGGCAGAGCCACCCCACCCCCACCCCATCCCACCCCTTCCATCTCTCCCACTCACTGCCAGTCTTGTTTTTCCTCTGGATGACCAAAAGGATCAGATGAAGCTGTCTTCTTTCTTACTTACCTTTTGTGTATGTGTATGTGTACGTGTACGTGTATGTGTATGTATGTGTGTGTATGTGTATGTATGTGTGTGTATGTGTATGCGTATGCGTATGCATATGTGTATGTGTGTGTATGTGTATGTGTATGCGTATGCGTATGCATATGTGTATGTGTGTGTGTGTGTGTATGTGTATGTGTATGCGTATGCGTATGCATATGTGTATGTGTGTGTGTATGTGTATGTGTATGCGTATGCGTATGCATATGTGTATGTGTGTGTGTGTATGTGTATGTGTATGTATATGTGCGTCTGCTTGTGTGATGACCTGGAGCTGGCCTTTTAATAGGCTAGGCTGGCTGGTCAACAAGCCTCTGGGATCTCTAGTTCTGGGATTCCAAGTGCATGCTGCCATGCCTGGCTTTTTAAAATGTGAGTTCTGACAACCAAACTCAGGTCTTGGTGCTCTCAAAGTAAGTGGACCTGTGAATGTGTCTCTCTAGCCCTCATCTCTTCTTTGTGGCCCAAATATTCCAGCATCTTGCCAAGCTCAGCAGTTAGGAGCCCTTGCTGCCCAAGTATGGGAACATGAGTCCATATCCCCAGTGCCCACAGAAAAACAAGGCGTGGCCATCTAGGTGCGTGTATCCTGTGTTGTGGGAGGATGCTTTGGGCTTGCTGGCTCCAATGTCCAGTGAGAGGTCCTATCTGCAGGAAATACTGCAGAGGGTAATGGACTCACATGTGCACGTACAGATCCCATAGACTCACACGTGTGCATGTTTAGTCCCCATAGACTCACATGTGCACATACAGTCCTCATAGACTCATATGTGCATATATAGCCCGTGATGCTAGCAGAGGAGACTGTGCCAGTGAATGGTACCCCCAGTCTTGTTGCCTGAGACCCATGGCTTAGGAGACGACCAGTTTCTAAAACTGAGGCCCAAGAGGGAATAATAGGAAACTATGTCATTTAATTTACTATGGTTTAAGTGTGGTTGTTCCTGCTCCGTTGCCCCAAGACAGAGAGCTTCTCCACGAGACAAACTGAGAAATGCTGTAGAAAAAGATAGGAAGCAATCGAGTACTGGGGAGAGGAAAACCGGAAGAGAACTCAACCCATGGACATCCGGAGACTGGACTAGAGTTTTATAGGCAGGTCCTGTAACTGCTTCAGCCTAAAGCTAACATCCCTTGGCACTAGGAAAGCAGGATTTTTTCCTTCCATCTCAGCCCTGGGCCAACTCTGTCCTGCAGGGATTGATGACTCTGCGCCTTCCTTGTGTGCCAGCTGCCCCTGGTCTCAAGCCAGGCCCTTTCTGTGTTTTCTTTCCTTTTTATTTTCAAGGTGCTAGGGTGGGTGTTGGGGAGTGTCCTGGCACCTTATTCCTGCTGTGTATCAGGAAGCCCTATCTCCAGGCCTCTGTTTTTCTTTTGCATGAACCCTGGGCAGAAACAGCAAGCTTTTGTGAAGCTTATGCAGTCCCTGGTCACCAGGCTCTGAGCGGCATGTGCTGGTGCTGCCCAGCTCACTAGGAAGCTCTCCAGTGCACAGCTTAGGCAATGCATCTTAATACTCATCAGAAGAGGCACCTCTGGGCTGGTGGACGTGAGGGTACTGGTTACGTGGTACTCAAGGAGGCTCACTGGGGGAAGAAAAACCTCTAGGTCCAGCCTGATGCTGGAATTCCTCTCTGCTTAAGGCCTTGGAGTTTCCCTCCTGTCCCTCAGCCCTCCCCATCACCCACAGTCACAACTCTTTCTAAAGCACCTCCTGTTACTGTCTTGGTCTAAAATCTCTTGGATTAACATACTAACATGTACAGGCTGAAACCCAAATCCCCAGGCCTTATGCCCAGGGCCTCATCTGCCTGCACCGGCTGTCCTTTAATTCCCTGTTCTCCTTGTTTTTATTTTTGTTTTTGTTTTTTTTAATGCCATTAGCTTCAGATTCAACTTCCGGGTCTTCCCAACCTGTCTTGTTGCTGAGGAGCCTAGAGACATTAGGAGACTGCTATTCATCCTTTAAGAGAGTACCTACAGGCCTTCTTTCTCCCCCAAAGACTGCTATCCCCCTGTCTCCCAAATGTACATGAGCAACCTGCCAATTGCACAGGGCACAGTTGCAGACTTCCCACTGAGCTGCAGTCACTGAAGAGACAGCCAAGTCTTCTGTGGCTCGCTGTGTGCAATACTTTCACAGCTGATTAGGACGCCTTTAGCCTCCTGGACCAATGAAGTCCATGGCTAGCTGGATGAAACTAGGAGGAGTCACATCGATAGGAAGCTGAAAGGCCTTTGAGTTTTGTTTGATACAAGATTTCATGTGGCTCAGACTGACCTCCAAACTGGTCAGTTATCTGGAAATGAACTTCTGATCCTCCTCCCTCCACCCCTTGAACGTTGAGATTATAGGTGTGCACTAAAGGTCGCAGTGACAGGTGCCTAGCATCTGCTTGGGAATGAAAGGGCAATAAAAACACTCAGATCTTGAGAACCATCATCAGAGGCGTGTTGGTGAGGGGGACCTACGTCAGGCACAGAGACCATAGGGGCTTCCTTCCACAGCCTGACTACCGGCGCCTACTCGCCTCCCCCACCAATTGAGAGCACATATGCTTTTGGGAGCAAAATGGGAAATCTTGACCAAAATCAACTAAACAAACAGACAAACAGGCAGGCAGGCAGACAGACAAAACCCCTGGATTTCAATCTAAGAGGCCAGCATTCTAAAGGCTGGCACAATTCCACTTTAGATTCTTGAGGGAAATGATGTCCCAGCAAGCAGAAGGTCCCCAGACAGCAGGAAGTCGCTGTGCAAGGGGAATGGAGGTGGGCCTGGGACACTGCCGTCACCACCGATAGCCTACAGCCCTGAGAAACTCTTGGGGTTAAGTTCCAGATAACAGCAACCACAAAACAAACTTTGTTTAAGACAGTGGCTCACACTGCATCCAAAGCTGGCCCTGACCTCAACCAAACAGCAATTCCTCTGTTTCTGTCTCCCAGGTGCCAGGATTACACACTTAGCTACCACACTCTGACAAACAAATTCAACAAGTGGGACTGGTAGAGGGACTGTACCCACCTGCACGCCCATGGACAGTGCTGGGCACACAGCTAAGGGAAACAGCTGTCCATGTATGTCTGAGTGAATCAATATCTGCGGGGACAGTCTTGCCACTTGGGGTACCCTTGTCGACTTGAGGGGAGTGGGCAAGATGTCTCACTGATTTTATACATATAAAATGATTCCGGCCCTAATGAAACAGAATTATCCAGGGCTGTTTGAGGCAAAGGTCCCCTCCACCTCAGCTGACATGCTTGCCCCATAAACACCATTATATTTCATATCTACAATACACTTCTGGACTTCCAAAGCCCTTTGTGGGGCAGTTATAAAATGCAATCCAATTGGACACAATGAGACTGTCAAAACGGTGCTGGCCACTTTCCTATTCTTAAATTTTACGTTTTATGTATGTACTGTATATGTCCTATCACATGTGTGGGGGTCAGAGGAAAAACTGTGGAAACTGATTTGCTCCCACCAAGTGGGTCTCGGGACTGGAACTCAGATCATCAGGCTTGGTGGCAAGCACCCTTACCCACGGAGCCATCTCACTGTCCCCAACTTCCTTATTTTTCAAAAGGAACAACTGACATTTAGTTGCTTGATGGTTCGTTACAATAGCTCTGCCCATTTGATCTGATTAATGCCATGCTCCTCTCTGCCTGAGCTGGACAAAGCCTGCAGTTTCCTGCTCCCATCCCCCATTCAGCAGAGAACAGGAGATACAGAAGGTCAGAAATGCGAAGGCTACGTTATCTCCCTACCCACATTTGAGGCTCTTTCTCATCCTTTATGGGTGGAGCTGGTGGGGTTCAGCTTCTGGTAAGCAGCTTGCGGTTTTTTCTCCTTTCTAGAAGATTCCCTTGGTGATTCAGAGTCCCCCAACACCACTCCTTTTCCTAGTCCTCTTCCTCCAGCCATCAAAATCCCCGGCTTAGATGTCAGGGCTACCTGATACTCTGATCCTGTAGTTGGGATAATGCCCTTCGTGGCAGTTGCTCCCCAAGGAATTCTCTTCTTACCTTAGGCTTCCCCTGCATCCAGGATGACTGAGCCGCTCACTGCCTGCCAGGCTGAGCACGTTCTCTCTCTGACTCATGAACTCCTCCTCCTCCTCCTTGCATTTTGCATACCTAACCATTTTCTTGTCCTCTCCCTTATAATGAAACAACACCCCACCTTGCAAGACAGACTCCAGAAGGCTATGGCTCCAGGAGAGCTGTGGTATAGACAGCTAGAATACCTTGAGGATTGAGGGGTAAGGGGTTGGGTGAGGGTTCAGAGTGAGGAGTCTCCCTCTAGGTGAGCTAAACCAAGGAGGATGACAGATGATATTGGAATGTCTATTCTTCTTAGGCAGCCAGAAGTTTGGGTCCCTTTAAGGCATCATGGAAGGAGACGAGACCCCTGGAGTTCCAGAGGTGAGGTTGGAAGGCATGTTGCCAGATAGTTACACAGCCCATAAGGTTCTGTAAGCCTTGCTCCCTCCTGTATTTTGCTCTTATCTCTAAGGAGACTGTTTAAAGAATACTTTCCAGGCATAGCACCTGTTTCTTTACCCCACCCTAGGGAGGTAACATTTCTTAGCTCCTATGTCGTGTCCAATATCCTTACTCTCCTTGCAAGAGGTAACAAACATTTTCTCTGAGAGGAGAATATAGATTTACTGGTGTCTGGTTTGATTAAAGGGGGAAGGGTTTGCCTTTTATGACAAAAAGCAAGTTATGGAAAAGCATAACTTCTTAATCATTGTGTGTCCATGGGCAAATCATATACACACTCTGGGCTACTTTGTCTGGTTGTCCACAGTGGATACAATGTGGAAACAATGTGTCCATCTAAAACAATGGATACATCTGGAAAACCATAAACTATCACGAAGTACAAAGGCTAAAGTTTGACTGGAAAATCAATATAAAATTAAGGATGACAGTACCTACCTTACATATTAAATATTGGAGTTAGCGTGTACAGAGACCCTTGTCCTGTTTTATGTAATAATAAGGGTTTAAAGATGTTAGTTATGGGGGCTCCAGAGATGGCTCTGTGGTTAGGAGCAATACTGTTTTTGCAGAGGATCCTAGGTCAGTTCTTGTCCCCACATCAGGTATAATTCCAGCTCCAGGGTACCTGAAACTTCTGGCCTCTATAGGCACTGGCATTCATACACACACACACACACACACACACACACATAAAATAAATCTGGAGAAAGTGTTAACTATTATTTAATAATGACTGTACCTCTTCTTAATCAGCTGCTGAGGTATTTTCCAGGCTTCACAAAAGAGCAGGCAAGCCGTGTGGGGGGGTGAGTCACACCCAGGTCTGACCGATTCCCATCTGTGTCTCCGAAGGCCTTATCATTGTACAAATGACAAGAACCTGAGGAAACCTCTTGGCATTGCTGTCAGTTGGGTCACTTCCTCCCTTCCTGTTTCCTCCTGGCACTGAGGAGACAAATTTCTCTCCTTCCAAGTGGCTGCTAAGGGATAAATGCTGAAGAACTAGAAACGGGCAGCTGTGTGCTAGTCTTGTTCTCAGTTTAGGAGTGGTTCTTGCTAAGTGTCAAAGAACCGAAGGATGCGGTATGTGGAAGGAAAGGAATACAAACCCCCAGTCATGCCTCTGCCTGGAGAAAGCCATTTACCTTTCCTTCCATGCATGTAGAAGTCTGTAAAATTAGCCAACCAAGGTTCATGCCTCATCCCAGCACACAGAGGTTTGTATATTGTTCTCTCTCTCTCTCTCTCTCTCCCTCCCTCCCTCCCTTCCTACCCACCCCCTTTCTCTCTCTGTGTCTCTGCCTCTGTCTCTCTGTCCCTATCTCTCTGTGTGTGTCTGTCTCTGTCTCTCTGTATCTGTCTCTGGTGTCTCTGTCTCTCTCTGTGTGTCTGTTTCTCTGTCTCTCTGTCTCTGTCTGTCTCTGTTTCTTTCTCTCTGTTTCTCTCTGTGTGTCTGTCTCTGTCTCTGTGTCTGTGTGTGTGTCTGTCTTTGTTTCTCTCTGTCTTTCTCTGTCTCTGTCTGTCTTTGTGTGTCGCTGTATCTCTTTCTCTCTGTGTGTTTCTGACCCTGTCTTGGTGTCTCTGTCTCTGTTTCTCTGTCTCTTTCTCTGTCTCTGTCTCTCTCTGTCTCTCTGTCTCTGTCTCTCTCTGTCTCTCTGTCTGTCTCTCTGTCTCTCTCTTTCTCTCTTTCTCTCTCTCTGTCTGTCTCTCTCTCTGTCTCTTTCTCTTTCTCTCTCTGTCTCTCTGTCTCTGTCTCTCTCTATCTGTCTCTCTGTCTCTGTCTCTCTCTATCTGTCTCTCTGTCTCTGTCTCTCTCTATCTCTCTCTCTCTCTCTCTCTCTCTCTCTCTCTGTCTGTCTGTCTGTCTCTCTGTACACTTGTGTGTAGGCCAAGAGTGGATATCTGGTCTTCTATTGTCCTCTACTTATTTATTTTTTGAAACAAGGTCTCTCACTGAGCTCAGAACTCATGACTTTGACCAAAAGTCCCAGGAATCTCCCTGTCTCTGCATCTTCAGCCCCAGAATTAAGGACATTTGTCCCCATGCTCAGCTTGTGGAAACTGGGAACCAAACTCCACCCCTCTCAGGTTTGCAAAGCAAGCACTTCCCTAAATCATCTCAGCCCTTTGTTTTTTTCTTTAAGATAATCTAAGTTCCAAAGTACAATTCAGAACAAAGCATCCTTGTAAGATTCATTGAGCTGTTTCATGCCTTATTTTCTTGCTACATGATGTTCTCTGTGTAACTGTGCCGATGCTGTCTTGTGGACACTAAAGCTCTTTGTGGTTATGGCTGGAGAGGATTGGCATACATGCTGGCAGAGGGTGACTCTAAAGTCTCCTTCACCTTATATCATAAACATTTACCCCTGTCAGCTAATCCTTATTTCTTCAAGATGGGGCCTCATTCTTTAGCCCAGGCTGGCCTGGGAATCACTATATAGCCAAGGCTAGCCTGGGGTTGTGATGGCCCCTCTTGCCTCACCCTTCCAAGTCCTAGGATCACAGGCTTGAACTGCTATACCTGGCTACAGTTAATGATTTTTGGATGATGTCTTTTTAAATTCAAGTTAGGCAGGTATCCAAAGGTTTTTTTTTTTTAATTAAAATTTTGATGCTAGCTGCGACTCCTTAGAGTCTCTTTGTAGAAACATATGAGGAGACCCCTGAATTTGGTTAATTTTTCTCTACCAGTAGTATTATCTGTAGGAATGAGTCAGGGGACTGCTGAAAATGTAGCCTCCTTAGGAAGCGCAGGAAACATGCCCTCTATTAATGTTTTTTCCTGTAGGATATATACTGGTAACAGTTCAGTCTCTTTGGAGAACAAATGACTCAGTAGAGGCATCCCATCATGCCCTAGGTCTCAGGTGATCGCGGATGACAAGGACCACAACATTGCCAGTGCTTTATGATCCTCTTATCTGTGGCAGGGAGGTCATTAAGCTCTTGTCCTTGAACACACAGAAGCCTGGCCTTACCAATCTGGTAACTTTAAGTTCTGTGTAACATTCAGATTTATTTTAGACAACAAAACCAAACACACTTTTTAAAAGAAAGTCTTTCAAGACTCAGTCTTCCCAAGTGATTGAAACTTTAAAAAATTAGTAAAACAAGCAATTATATTGATCATACAAACCTTTGTTTTTAAACTAATTTTTTGTAAGCAAGTAAACCATTATCTTAAGAGCACCTCCCATTGTCTTATCAGACAGTAAGAATTATCATCTTGAACTCAGAACTTTTTATAATCTTTTACCATGAAGCATGCCATCCTTAAGTCTTAACTGCCACAAATATTCTGTGACTTAGATTAAAACTTTCTGTTTTGTTATGTTTTATTTTATTTTATTATTTTAAAGAATTATTTACTTATTTCATTTATATGAGTACACTGTAGTTGTCTTCCATCACACCAGGAGAGGGCACTAGATCTCATTACAGATGGTTGTGAGCCACCATGTGGTTGCTGGGATTTGAACTCAGGACCTCTGGAAGAGCAGTCAGTGCTCTTAACCGCTGAGCCATCTCTCCAGCTCCTTGTTTTCTTTTATGTTTTAATCTCAGGATGAAATCTTATTTTGTCACGGTGTCATGAGTAACTGTCCCGTGAGCCAAGTAACTATGATCTGGGGGAGCTTAGGTATATCCTTGGTAAAGATCATCCAGTAGCAGTGGTGGGTGACTACTTCCCCCTCCTCCCAATAAAGGCATAAGATTCTTACCTGAATATCCAATGGCTCCCTAGTATCTGACAACTCTGAGAGTAGCCCAGGAGGAGCTAGAGTACACAGAGCCTGGGGAAGATGGAGGGGGCTCCATGTAAGTTGCGATGAAGAAGGTCTCATAGGTGCTGGATAAGGCTTTCAGGCGTGGTCAGTTGGGAAGGGAATGCCTGTACACCTCTAAGTAACACCTTATGTAGACTCTGTAAGGAAGTTCAAAAAAAGTGAACTTTAATGGAATTGAACTTCAGTTCATCATTGAAGTCGTGTGTGTGTGTGTGTGTGTGTGTGTGTGTGTGTGTGTGTGTGTGTGTGTGGTGTGTGTGGTGTATAAATGTTGTTTTCCAGCTCTCCGGGGCAAGAATCTTGGCAACAATTACAGATAATTTGTTGTGGCTTGAATAAGAGTGGTCCCTATAGTCTTGTATATTTGAATGCTTACTCATTGGGAAGTAGAATTGTTTGGGAAGGATTAGGAGGTGTGACCTTGTTGTAGCAGTTGTGGTTTTGTTGGAGGAGATGTGTCACTGAGAGGTAGGCCTCTCTCTCTCTCTCTCTCTCTCTCTCTCTCTCTCTCTCTCTCTCTCCCCTCTCCTTCTACCCTCCCCCTTCTCTCTGCCGGCTGCCTATGGATCAGATATAAAGCTCTCAGCTACTCCTCCAGTGCCATGACTGTATACCTCTCACCATGATGACCACAGATTAGCCCTCTAAAACTGTAAGCAAGCCCATAATTAAATGCTTTCAATATAAGATCTGCCTTGATCATGGTGTCTCCTCACAGCAATAAACTAGTAACTAAGACATAACTGGTCTTTAAAAATATTTAACTATGTTTATCAAAAGTAAACCTTTAACCCTTTTAAAGATGTCTTACCTACTTGACTGTTCTCATTTTATTTTTGTAAAAAGAATTGAATACAAATTACATACAACACACAGCATGGTAAATTAAGATTACCTGTATACGTGTTGATAACCACCAACCTTTTTGTTTTTGTTGCAAGTCTTAGACAAACCTTCTTGCCATTTGGATTTTTATACCTTTTCTTTCTTTCTTTCTTTCTTTCTTTCTTTCTTTCTTTCTTTCTTTCTTTCTTTCTTTCCTTCCTTCCTTCCTTCTGTCTCACAGAATTTAAGATTTAGAGGAAGCTTTACATCGATTTACATTTCCAGCATCACCTGTAGAGTTATCAATGATCTTATGTAATGAACAATTGTGTTAATCACAAAAAGGACAAGGAAGAAATGATATGCAGAAAACCAAAAATCTTTACATGTTAGGACTGTAAGTCTGGTATTTTTAGATACAGAAGGCATTTCTCCCCCTTGTTCCCACAGGGATGCATGGGAGGTCCAGTTTCTGTGGGGGTCTTGCCATTCTTAGTATTACCCCATATCCCACCTCCTACTTTTTGAGAGAGTCACTCCTTCAAAGAAGAAATGGGAAGACCCCATTGGTGCATTCAACTTAGGATGGCAGCTGTATTCTGTGTGATCAAGAGGACAATCTTCAGTGGATAAACTTTTGGTTTTGTATGCTTGAGCTTAATATGTGTATATATTAGTATATATATAATTAATACATGAATATATGTTAATATTCCTTTACTTTGGAGATATATAATATGTATCAATATATAATACATATTAATAATTGCTAATATATTAATATATAATTATATGCATAAGAATAGAGAGATAGGTGATAGGTAGGTAGATAGATAGATAGATAGATAGCAGCCAGCTAGAATTTCCAATAGTACAAACAGTAGCAGACAAACGAGACATTAGAAAGGGGGTTCATGGCATCCAGCAGAAACCAAGTGAATTGAAGGCAGCTGGCTGGAGCTCACTGTAGAGAGTGTCCTGGGCAGAGCACGGCATCCCCTTGGGTGAAGCTTCCAAGTGAAAGAGCAGACATCAGAATGATAACACCGTGAAGTCAGACACTCACAACCTCTAGCAGATACCATCAGGGGAAGTTGGGGCAGTCAACTTGAGTTCCCAACTTAGTCTTCTCTCCATAGATGTGCTTCCTATGGCTGAACTTTGGGCTTCATTTTCCTACTGTAGGCACTCTTATATCATGGAATAAACAGTAGTAACCCCTGTTGGAAATAGTTTACCTTTAAACTACTGTTAAGTGCACAATGGCTGTAAATTTTTTATTAGTATTTTGCTTAATGTGTGTGGTGTTTTGCCTGCATGCATATCCGTGCACCACATATGTTTCTAGTGCCCTCAGAGGCCAGAGGTGGGCACTGGATGTCTGGATTTGGAGTTACAGATGTTTTTGAGCCACCATGTGGGTGCTGGGAGCTGAACCCAGGTCTTCTGTAAAAGAGCAGCCAGTGCTCTTAACCACTGAGCTATCTCTCCAGCCCCGAGGCCACACTGTTTACATTCTTGAACGGTTTGTCAGTTCTCTTCCCTCTCTGTCAGAGGTGTGTGTGTGTGTGTGTGTGTGTGTGTGTGTGTGGTAGCATGCCAATATCATGATTGGATCTGAAAGGGTGTATGTATGAATCTTGGTTTCAGAGCCAGCATCTCTACAAGTTTAAGCAGACATGACAATTACTAATATTAATATATATGCTACTTACAGGATCCCACTCCCGCCTCTCCCCAGGCTGTCCCTCCCACTCCCGCCTCTCCCCAGGCTGTCCCTCCCACTCCCGCCTCTCCCCAGGCTGTCCCTCCCACTCCCGCCTCTCCCCAGGCTGTCCCTCCTTGGGACTCGAGCCTGGAGGGTCTTCATGGCTCTTCTTGGCTGCATTGACTTTTCTGACCACAGTGCCATTAAAGAACGAGTCTCTCCTTGAGTTCCTTTTATTCGAGGGCTCTAACCCTCCTCATCCTACTCAGTATTCGTCAGCCCACAATGTGGATGGCAGGTCTGACAGGTGTAAGGGCTCCGATGCTCTCTTATACCGGCCACCAAACCTGCATTGTTTACCAAGCCCAAAGCGTTGCGTAAGTAGCTGTGTTTAGAGAAAGGACCCTGAAGGATGACATCTTTTGAGTTTGGCTAACCTTGTCTAAGTTTGACCTTAGCATTTCAGGATGTACCTGCAACTTAGGAGGTGTGATGTTAGTTGCTAGAAACATTACTATCAAATGGACAGTTGCCCTAAGCAGAGCCAGTTTCTTTAATAAGGTGAGATCTGGCAACAGACAACTGTAGGAATTCCATGGCAGAAAGACAGCCCTAATCTCTGTGTTCGAAGTGTTTGTTTCAATGGTGGAAGAACAGGTTAGATTAGGGTAAATCAGAGTTAGGGGGGAAGAGAATGCAGTCTTAAATTTCTCCTTGGTTGTTGCTTTCTTGAGGCCCCATAACAGGGAAGGGAGGATGATAAAGCAGGAGAACAAAGAGTCAGGAGTTCCCATGGAGGCCCAGGCACCATTATATGCCCTGACAGACCCAGGAACTTGAATTGCCAGGCAGCATCAGGCTTCTAGAATTCTACCTCAGCTTCAAGATCAACTATGATTGCCTAATGGGGTGGAGTCTGGTAAGGACATTAGTGGGTCTTGTGGTGGGTTGTAACCCTGTGCTTTATGCTAATAGCTAAGGTCTGTATATTCTAACCCTGAGTAGTCATTGAATGTGTCTCCCTTGTGTTGGGAGCCACCGTCTTTACTCAAGCTTTCAATCTTTCTTGATTGGATATATGTCAGTGATCTCTCAACTCTTCTTTCATCTCCCATCCCATCCTTTCTAGTCATCACTCAGCCGTTGGTGTGATCACTTCCTGTACAACTCTAATCTCTAGCACTTCCTAGATTCAGACGATGGACTGGAACACATTACAGACAAGACTCTAACGCCTCAGCTTGTCATTAAATACTTTTCGGAGCTGGCATTTCTATGATCTGTCATAACCTCTTTCATGTTATATGGTTCAAAATGTTTGTTATAGTCCAGGCTCTGCTTTGGGTATGGAAAACACCCATGAGGCAAACACAGGTAAAGCCCTCTGTGATGGTTTGTATAGGCTTGGCCCAGGGAGTGGCACAATTAGGTGGTGTGGCCTTGTTAGAGGAAGTGTGTTACTGTGGGTGTGGACTTAGAGACCCTCATCCTAGCTCCCTGGAAACTAGTCTTCTTTGCCTTCAGATGAAGATGTGGAACTCTCAGCTCCTCCTGCACCATGCCTGCCTGGATGCTGCCATGCTTCTGCCTTGATAATAATGGACTGAACCTCTGAACCTGTAAGCCAGCCCCAAATAAATGTTGTCCTTATAAGCATTGCCTTGGTCATGGTGTCTGTGCACAGCAGTGTTGTCAGATATATTATTGTTATGTTTCTCACCCACCCAACATGAGAGCTATAAAAGAAGACAGACTGTGGCTGTGTTTTGGGGGTCTGCTTTCATGACTGGAAGGTAGAGGAAAATGACATTTGAGTGGAGAGACAAAGAAATTGAAGGTTAAGAAAATATCTGAAGAAAGATGTTGCAGGATTTTCCCTGTCCAATTACATTAGTACAGAGGAAGCCTGTGATTGGACAGGGAAAAGGGGAGCGGAGCTAAGGGTGGTAGAGAGAGGGAGTGTCCCAGAGGGTAAGGAGGAAGAACCAAGATGGCTTCGGACGTGTACCTGTGTGGCATTTACCAGCCACAAGTAGCTATGTTTTCACAAGGTAAGAGATATTGGATAAAGCTTTTATCATTATAGATTGGCTCTAAAATTATTGTATTGACATCTTGTAAATTGTGATATTATTTATACATAAATCTGATTGATTAACTAAACCTTAAGAGTCTTGATTCTACCAGGTAGTTAGGTGTTGAAGTGGCAGATCGTGGGGTGTGCGGGACATTGCATGGAAGCAAGAGGTATTAGGGACCCCTGCCAGAGAGAGATAGCCCAGCAGGAGCTGGACAGTTGACAGGTCAGTTTTTTTTAATATTTCTAGCAACAGAAAGACAGTAGAGAAAGGGAAGAGAAAATGCAAAAGCTCTTAGTCATGGATCACAGGAAGCCCATTGGAATGACTAGATGGGCTATACTCACTGAGGAACAAAAATGACTGGGTGGGACATGTTACTTTTTTCATAATTAGTGAAACTTTTGGCCTAGTCTTAAACTCAGAATCTTCGGGGGCAAGGCAGGGACTTAGAGATGACATTGTAGGAACTATTGTGGATAACAGAGTGCCACACATTGGAAGAGGACCCGGGTAGAGTCCCAGAGATCAGTTAGATGGTAGGACAGAAGTAAAGGTCTCAGGATGGCGTATTGATGGGGTAGTAGGTACTACTAGAAGACAATTCAAAAGGTGCAGCTAAAAAGTAGAGTCAAATCATGCACTGATTCACCAGATGTGAAGACTGGCTCAGAGATACACAGCCATTTTTCCAAAAAAGGAAAGAATTAGGTTTGAGGATTGGAAATCAGGAGTTGAATTCTGTCTTTTTTTTTTTTTTTCCAGAGCTGAGGACCAAACCCAGGGCCTTGCACTTGCTAGGCAAGTGCTCTACCACTGAGCTAAATCCCCAACCCCAGGAGTTGAATTCTGGAAGAGTCAAGTTCAAGTTGCCTAGTGGACATCCAAGTAGAAATATCAAGTGGGCGGTTTTATACACCAAGCCAGAGATCGGAGGAGACCTCTAGCTGATGGTACATATTAGAGAGTTAACACAGAGATGGTATGTAGGACCAGTGTGGGGTCCTGCAAGCCAAGGAAAGAAATCACATCATGGAGAAAGAAATAGTCAGCTGTGTTCAAAACCTCAAAAAGGGCCAGGTGTAGAAGTATACCCCGGTGATTCCTACATCCCAAGTGCTGGGATTAAAGATGTATGCCACCAAGCCTGGTTATGTGGCAGAAGGACTGAGCTTCAGGCATAGGCTACATAGTAAGACTCTTTCTCATCACCCCCTCCAAAAATAGACAAAGGTTGCATATTAAAATATGATGCCATCAATGGTCTTGACAAGAAGTTAATGCTGTGGGGTCCTGAGTATGATGATATGGCCAGAGGAATGGGAGATTAGAAAGGCAGACTGCTCTTATAATCTACCTGCTACATATAAGTGCCAATGTATATTCATATATCTCTATATATGTAGGTAGGTAGATGGATAGATATCTTGCATTTTTCATTTTCTCTAACCTGGACATGTCAACAAACAACATACAAGGTATTATCACCCTAGCTTTAGAAAGAGCCAGACATGGAGGCACATGAGGCAGGAGGAGGCAATTAGGAGGATCGGCTACGCTACAGAGTAAGTTTGAGGTGAATCTGGCTCCAAGAGACATTATCTCAAAAGAACAAACAAAAAGAACAATGACAAGAAGATAGGAATGGGGAGAATGTATTAGCTATGCAGATAAGACAGACACGTAACACTAAAAGTCTTTTGGTGGTGAGGGATCCTAAGATTTAAATGACAGGAGTAATCATGAGGGGTAGTCTTGTACAGCTGCTACCCTTGGACAGAGTCGGACTTATGTACACCTGGTTGTTTTTCAGAAGAGTGCAGTCAAGATACAGGAGCGGAGAGCCAAGAGCCTTCACTTGGGTGACTGTAAGGATGACTTCCGAGCCGGGCGGTGGTGGTGCACGCCTTTAATCCCAGCACTTAGGAGGCAGAGGCAGGTGGACTTCTGAGTTCAAGGCCAAGCTGGTCTACAGAGTGAGTTCCAGGACAGCCAGGGCTACACAGAGAAACCCTGTCTTGAAAAAAACCAAAAACCAAAAACCAAAAACCAAAAACCAAAAACTAAAAAAAAAAAAAAAAGATGACTTCGGAATTGGAGCTGGATTCGAGGATGAACAAATGGACAAGGGGGTCGCAGAGTGACTATGGAGGACAAGCTCTTAGAAGCAAGGATGCCAAAGATTTCAGACATGATGGGTCAAGAACAGTGGTTCTCAACCTGTGGGTCTCGATCCCTTTGTGGGTTGAATTACCCTTTCTCAGGGGTCACGTCAGATATCTCACATGTCAGATATTTACATTATGATTCATAGCAGTTGTAAAATTACAGTTCTGAAGTAGCAAGGGAATAATTTTATGGTGGGAGGGTCATCACAACACTAGGAACTGTATTAAATGGTTACAGTATTAGGAAGGTTGAGGAGCATTGATCTAGAAAGATCACTTATAGAATATTGAGTCCATACAGAGTTGTCCCATGAGCAGGACTGAAGTGTGACAACAGCCATATGGTCACAATCAGGGTAAGAAGCCTGGTTAACATCTCAAAGCCAGGCATCTTTAGAAAAGGGGAGTCAGTTTTGCAGGCAGCCATGAAGAGCAGGGGGTCAACTGTCCCACTGTGGGGCTGTCACTCAAGATGAGGCAGAAGAAGCCATGTGACCCAGGTTTCCTTTAGGGCAGGAAGGTGAAGGATATGGTGTGTTGTTCTAAACAGTGAGATGGCAGGCAAGGGACAGAGAACTGTCTATACACAAACTCTGTCTTCTTGTATGACTCAGATAAACCAGGAAGAAGAAAGCAATGCAAACAGAAAACCATGGTCTTGGATCAATAAATAAATAAACCCTTATGTCATTTAGGGTTGGTGCAGTGTCTCAAGGATAGCATTTGTTGCCATCTCTCCAAAGACCTTCAATCGCATGTTTATTGCTTTATGTTTGTAAGAGGCTCCATGCCTTTGTAAGTGGTCTCCACTCATGCTCGGGAAAGCAAACCTCATTAAAATCACTGGCCACAAAGGACACAAAAGTAGGAAAGGAGATTTTTTTGGGGGGGAGGGGAAGAGGGGGTTCAGAGGGAGTGGGGGCAGGGATAGAGGTAAAGGGGAGTCAATGTATAAAACTACATTATGTACATGGATGAAATTGTCAAAAAAATAAATAAAAAGATTGCTTGTGCAACAGCTGGGTGTGTGACACATGACTATAATCCTAAGGCTCGGCAGACAGACACAGGAGGATCACTGCTGAGTTCAAGGCCAACCTGGGCTACAGAGTAAGAGCCTATCTCAAAAACAAAGAAAAATCATGTATAAAGTCGGGCTTGTGTCTTAGCTGCTTCCATGAGAATCTGCCAGTTAGAATAATAGGGATGAAAGGCAGATCCAAATTACCATGGCTGTCCTAGCTAAGGCCATCCTTGATCAGTCAATAGCAGCCAGGAGGACCACAACCATATCACTCCCGATACATGGGCAATTACAGTTATTATATACCACTGAAGCCACTGGTTGGTCGTTACTCATCATTAATGTAGCCTCGGATCACTGGCACAGTCTCCCAGGCAGAGAGCTCTGACACAAGCCTTACCCCTGTGTCCCCAGCTCATCTCGAGAGAGACTCTTCTCTTCTGCAAATGTCCAGCACTCGGTATAGTGCCTGCCCTATAGAAGGTGTTCATCAAAAACCTGGAAAAGAATGATTGAGTGAAGCTTTGTTCAACCCTGAGAAAAGACCGTGTGTGCAACAGGTGCCATTTCCAATGACCAAACAGTGTAATCAAATGAATGTACCTGAAGCAAACCCAGTTCAATAAGGATCTGTGAAGCAACCATCACAGATAAGTACCCTTTCACCTCAAGCACAGTGGTTATGTTTCCAACACTGGTCACTTCATTTTACATTTTATTATGTTGTGTGGATTAATTTAAAGATAACCTAAATCCTATAACACCCTTTAAAGGATAGAGTGTAAATACGTGGATATGACTCAGTCTAAATATCCTTACCATTATCTTCGTTACACAATGCCAAACCATTGTGACTACTGGTTTCCTAAATTATATCAAGAGGCTTGCGTTTCTGAAAAGGAAAACATTATTTGCGTTGATATAGGAAAAAAATGGAGAAAGAGAAAAGCATTATGCAGTAGAGGGGTGGAGGTGAGTTGAGCCTGCCAATTGTGGATGTCTTCCAGGGTGTGCTTAGGGGATTTCTAAGTCCTGTTCTCACCATGAAGTAAGAGGTCAGGTTCAACGCCAGATCCAAGGAACGTACCGTAAGAAAGACTTTTGTCAAGCATGTTTATCAATTCTAGCAAGTAATTGAATTCTACATACTACTGTGTGAATACTGTGTTCATTTCTTTTTAAACCCTCAGGGAAGACATTGACAAGCAAGGCATTAGAGCAGTGTTAGGCACTAGGCTTTCTGAGAGTCAGTGTGCTCTATAGAGCATCCGTGAATTATTTTCCTGTGGATTTCTGATCTTGTTTTCTTTTGTTTTGCTTTTGAAACTTCCCTGTCCAGTTCTGTCCAAAAAAAGTAAGTCGGGAGTACAAATCGGATATAAGCGTGAATGAGACTCAATGTAGCCAAAATAGGAACCAACACTGGGGATAAGCCATGCTAAGCTCCTTTTCTAAGAACATGGTTCACCTGAGTTGTGGCAGTATTTACCTTCTGGGTGTGAGTGTATCACTTTACATAATCCATTGGCTGGCCATCAGCTAGCAGGGGTCACCATTTCTTTTATCTATAAGTAGCTTGGTGTCAAGAAAGGTAACCAAGTTCTTATGTCATAATAACAAGCATTTGGTTTTTTTTTAATTGTTCTTTTTTTCCCTATTAAAATTAATTATATTTTTATGTGCGTGAGTGGTATATGTATGCATATGTGCCACATGTGTGCCTGGTACCCAGAGAAGTCAGAAGCTGACTTTGGGTCCCCTGGAACTAGAGTTCCAGATGGTTGTGAACCACCACATGGGGGCTTAACAGCACTGAACCCAGATCTTCTGCAAAAGCCGCGAGTGCTCTTAACCAATTAACCATTGACTGGGCCCTAAGCATTTTCACACAGCACACCTCTGTGCTTGGTGCTTCCTCTAGAATCTTCTCCTTACCCTACTCCCATTCCATGTGATAAACTCCTATTTCGATATCTAAACCCCGTACAAACACGCTGTTTTTCTGAGACCCTTAGCAGCACACCCTGTTGTCTCCTTCCCACCTATGCTGGCTAGCTTTGTGTCAACTTGACACAAGACAGAGTCACCTGAGAGGAGGAAACTCAATTGAAAAGAATGCTTCCAAAAGATCAGACTTTAGGCAAGCTTATAGGACATTTTCTTCCCCCCCCCAATAATATTTTTATTGATGATTTGGGAATGTCACAGAATGCACCCCAATCACACTCATCTCCCATTCCCCTAAGTTTCACCCTCCCATTGCTGTGTCCTCCCCAACACACACACACACACACACACACACACACACACACACAAATGCACGTAGATATAAACACCGTGTATAATTTGTGTTGCCCGTATACTTGCTAAAGCATGGTCAACCTTCCGCTGACCACCTTTAAGGATAACTGAGCCCTTTACCACTCTCATCTCCACTGCTAGAAGCCATCAACTGTGAAGAGCTACACTTTAGAGTTCCTAAGGACTCTCTTCAATAGCTTTCTGTCTAAACTGTTTCTTTGGGGAGGGGGAGGTTGTTGTCGAAGCCTTGATGTTTCTCATTCTCCATTATGAGTCTGGAATAATTGACACCACTACAACAGAAGTTTCCTTGCCCATAACATCCTGTAGCAGCATGGATCATGGATCTCCACATGGTTTCCAGCACCTGAACAACCATGGGTGACCACGTGGTTTCTGGTGGCAGCAAGGATCGAGTGCATCAACCTAGACTCTGGCAGTTACTATCAGCCATGACCATCCAGGGCCCCCAAGGCATCGTGGTCCATGGACGCTAACATGGCCTCAGGGGCCAGCATGAACCACAGATCCAGCATGGCTCCCAGCTGTAGCACAAACCACATGCAGCAGCAACATGGCCTCTGGCAGCGGCATGGACCATGGAGGTTTTCCAGGGAGGCCCAATCTAGAAAACAAACCGTTCTCTATCTGAGCATCCTGCCATCGTCGGCTTGAGCTCCAGGCTCACCATCCTGCCAGCCCTACTTGGCAATGACATGCTATCCAGTCCACAGCCACTGAGCTTCTACATCTGTCGCCACCCCATGCCTCTAGCTTTGCCTCTTTGCCATTTGCAGGTCATTTGTTCTACAATCCTTCTCACCTCTCTGAAAACTGCAGTTTCATACATACATACATACAGTATACATACATACATACATACAAGTGTATCTATATATACACATATATGTTGCACAGTATACATATATGTTTGTGTATGTGTATACACACACATACATACATACATATAAACATACACATACACACATATATGTATATATATATATATACACAAAAACTTTTTTTTATACAATAACTTTACATGCAAATACTTATTGCAACAAGACATTGGTCTGGTTCAAGGTCTCTGGTTTCCGAAACACTATAATATTGGACTATAGCTGAGACCCATCTCAGATATCCTGTTGTTGCCTAGAGTCAGGTTGATCTTTAGGTTAGGCAGGGTGTCAGGGTGTCCAGGGACAGGATTCAAAAGAGCTTCAGGCTGCTGCCCACCTCTCTGCCCCCAGTGAAGGCTAGCCCACCTGCTCACTGAGTAAGACATTCTGAGGCCCTTGGTCCGCCACGCCAGCCTGAGCTCTCCTCTCCCAGTAGGGGGAGCGGCAACAGCCAGAGCAGTGGCAGCCCCAGGCTGTGTGCTGTCGCCCAAGCCTCAAGAGGGACTGAGGATCCGCCCAATGAACTGCTCCGTGGTCTTACGAGTGAAGGCCGGTGTCTTCTGCCATCTTGAATTGATTTTTTTTAAAGGTTCTGATAACGGGAATTACAGATGTACCACACATTTACAGGAGATACAGCTGTTTTCTCTGATGCTCTTCTCTGAGTTTCTTGGAGCAAGTTCTGGCAGCTTCGGATCCTCCGTGGCACTGCAGGGGATACAGGGAAAGGAGGCACCTGGGTGGTATAGTGGCAGTGGCGTCTCTCATCTGTGTGCTAAGCCCTGCGTAGCCGAGTTGGGTTGTCAGCTGTGGTCTGATGCTGGATACCCGGAGCTTTGGGGTGTGGGAGAGACTTCACTCCGCAGCAGTTTCTAGGCCCCCCTCCACCCCCTGACCCCACCCACCTGTGCTTACCAATCCTCCCAAAGGCTCCTGCAGCATCCGGCATCTCTGCCCTCTCTGTATTGACTCTGTACCGCATCTCTGTATTGACTGAACTAACACAGGCCCACTGGCATCCACTAGACCGTGACTTCTTCCCCAGATTCCTGTCTTTGCACACTGGATGCTCAGGCCTCTGCTCCTCTTGTCCTTGCTTTCTTACAGAACACCCTTTTCTGGAATATCTTCCTTCCTCCCCACATCCTCCTTCACCCACCACCTCCAGGCATGGGGTCTCGGCCCCTGAACACCAGATGAGAAGAAGACTCCTTGCAAAGTTTGTAGTCAGGTGTGCAAAGCCCCTGGAGATGAAGTCAGCATGAACCGGAGCACCGAGGGCGTGGGAGGAAGTCGACCTGGCAGAACCCTGGGGTCCATCCAGAAGCCAGGCCTCAGGTGCCAAAGGATTAGGGTGCCAGGTGAAGTGGAGGATCAGCTCCCAGACACTGGATGTGGTGACATTCAGGGACAGGAAGGAGAGAGGGAGATGAGTGAGCATAGCCACACTGTAAGCTGGTGTGGCCAGGCTATTTTAAATTCCTCAACAACGTGTGGTCCAAGCAGCCTGGTTTTCCTGTTGTAAGGTCAGCTTAGCCAGCAGCGTGCTCACCAGTCGAGCATGGACGTGCCTTTGGACCACAGCACCCAAATAGAAACCCACACTGTTGACTTAGAGACAACAGAACACTTCTGCTAGGCTCCTCCCAACAGTGACCTAGCAATAACTTATGTCATCACCTGCTGCCATTACTACCAGTGCTGCCATCAGTGTCTAAGAGGACTGTCACTATCCCACCCACCCTCCTCCTTCTTCTTCCTTCTTCTTCCTCTTCCTCCTCTTCTTTATCTTCCTCCTCCCCTTTCTCCTCCTCTTCTTCCTCCTCCTCCTCTTCTTCTTCCTCCTCCTCTTCCTCCTTCTCTTCTTCCTCCTCTTCTTCCTCCTCCTCTTTCTCTTCTTCCTCCTCTTCTTTTTCCTCCTCTTCTTCCTCCTCCTCTTTCTCTTCTTCCTCCTCCTCTTCTTTTTACTCTTCCTCCTCCTCCTCCTCTTCTTCCTCCTCCTCTCCCTCCTCCTCTTCTTTCTCCTCTTATTTTTCCTCTTCTTTCTCCTCTTCCTCTCCGCCCTACTCCTCTCCCCCTCCTCCTCTCCCCCCTCCTCCTCTCCCTCCTCGTCCTCTCCCCCTCCTCCTCTCCCTCCTCCTCTCCCCCCTCCTCTTCTCCCTCCTCCTCTTCTTCTTCCTCCTTCTCTTCCTCCTCCCACTTTCTTTCCTCACTCTCTTTCTCTGTTCCCACGTGTTCCTGGCTGGCTTCTCCCTCTCTTTCTGTCCTTCTCTGTTCCCATCTTTCTCTGCCTCTGCCCCTTTTCCATGTCTCCACCCGCCAGGTACCTCCTTACAGCCGCCACACCATATTTCATAGCACACACCTTCAATTCACCCTGTTTCCTATAACCCCAGTGCTGGCCAACGTAGTGGTGGTGGTGGTGGTGGTGGTGGAGGTGGTGATGGTGGAGGTGGTGGTGGTTGTGGTAATGGTGGTGGAGGTGGAGGTGGTGGTGGTGGTGGTGATGGTGGTGATGGTGGTGTAGGTGGAGATAGTGGTGGTGGTGGTGATGGTGGTGGTGGTGGAGGTGGAAGTGGAGGTGGTGGTGGTGATGGTGGTGGAAGTGGAGGTGGAGGTGGTGATGGTGGTGATGGTGGTGGTGGTGGAGGTGGAAGTGGAGGTGGTGGTGGTGATGGTGGTGGAGGTGGTGGTGGTGGTGGAGGTGGAAGTGGAGGTGGTGGAGGTGGTGGTGGTGATGGTGGTGGTGATGGTGGTGGAGGTGGAGGTGGTGATGGTGGTGGTGTTGGTGAAGGTGGTGGTGGTGGTGGTGATGGTGGTGGTGGTGGAGGTGGAGGTGGTGGTGGAGGTGGTGGTGGTGGTGGTGGAGGTGGAGGTGGAGGTGGAGGTGGAGGTGGTGGTGGTGGTGGTGGTGATGGTGGTAGTGGTGGTGGTGGTGGTGGTGATGGTGGTAGTGGTGGTGGTGGTGGTGGTGGTGGTGGTGGTGGTAGTGGTGGTGGAGGTGGTGGTGGTGGAGGTGGAGGTGGAGGTGGTGGTGGTGGTGGAGGTGGTGGAGGTGGAGGTGGAGGTGGTGGTGGTGGTGGTGGTGATGGGTGAGGACAGTGACAGGGGCTTACTGCCCAGCCAGTCTGCTAGAATCAGCTAGCTTCTGGGGAGGCAGGTCTGATTAATGTGAACCAGTGAAATCAAGCAGGTAGGATGGATTAACTGACAGGCCCGTTGAAGTAGCCTGTCATGGAACTTAGGAGGGACAATCAACAGTAATGTGGGTGGCATGAAGAGAAGAGGAGACGGTCCCAGAGTCCAGAGTGGGAAGGAGTAGGAGAGACAGAGCTTGATGAACCCCAGAGCCAGAGAGAGGCTTGGCATGAGTTTTGGCATAGCAGACCTTAGCTGAGGCCTTCCTTGGCCTCCTGGTTTCTTACAGGTGCTTCTGGTTGAATGAGACAAACCAAAAGCCCACTGGGGCAGGAACCACAGGAACACTCTTAATAATTAGTATTTCATCTCTTTAAAACCTCTTTTTTTTCCTTCTAGTCTCATGGGCCCCTTTCTAATTTCCTGTCCTTCTCATTTTTACTCCTGCGTGGATATTCATATTAAACAGTTAGCAGCTGGGGCCAAACATAAAAGAGAATATATGGTACCTCTTTTTCCGAGCCAGGTTTATCTTACTTCATACACAGCCCTATCTAGAGCCTGCATATTTCTTTATTCTTTATAACTGGATAAAATCTCATTGTATTCCAATTGCAAATACGATTCCATTGTATTCCAATGTTCCACATTTTCATTAACCGCTCACCTTCCATCTCTATATTTACACAACCCACACTTACAGGATGCTTCTTCATCATTAAACAGGGACTTTCTATTGTTAGTTCTATTTTAGTGCTGAGGAAATTAAGATTCCAGGGGAAGTTAATGAGCCCTGGTCACATTGATAATAAACGGCATTACAGGGAAGTACACTAAAATCTGTGTAATTCATCTGCTCAGTGCCTGCTGGATGGCTCCACAAGCCTCTCAGGGGGTCTGTAGTACAGGGCCATTTTCACCAGTAATGTTTGCTCCTTCCCTTCTCTTGTGTGTGTGTTGTGTTTTCTTTTTCAGGTATGTAGTATGATCTTGGAATACCTTGAAGACAGATGTTCTACCAAGCCAGTCACAAAGCAACTTTTCAGGAATATAAACTGATGCCAATAGTTTCACCCTTTTTCTTTTCCTGTCTGGCAAACACTCTTCATGAGTGCCGCTCATATTGATATGTAACGTGCTTATTACTGTTGCTTTCAAATAAATTGGCAAGTACATGTTTTAAGTGGTCAGTTTTAATTCTGAATAGGGTACATGCCGACAGATGGGAGCACACACTCTTTAGGGTCTCAGTATCTCCAAACGCCAGAGAACAGATGTCTTAGGCAATATTTTAAGAGGCTAACTTGTTTTTATTTTATATCTGTGATTTGTCTTCATAGAGGTATATGCGCTATATGCAAGCCTGGTGCCCACAGAGGCCAGAGGTGGGTGATGGAGCATCTGGAATTGGAGTTATAGATAACTGTAAACTACCCTGTGGGTGCTAGAAACCCAACCCTGACCCTCTGCAAGACCAGTAAGGGCTCTAAAACACTGCTTCATCTTTCCAGTCCTGTGTCTTAGGTGACATTAATGTTTTCTTCCAGCTCTATATTTTAGTTCTTTAGGCCGTCTTGGTCAGATGCTAAATTCTGGAAGACCAAGAAAGGGGCTGAGGATCACATATCCATTCAAAATCAGGTCAGAAATGATCGACGTCCTTAGAACTTGTCTCTGGGATTGATCTTGGTTGCCTAGATTTGTCTTGGTCTTAACTGCTCTTTGAGCTTCTGGAAACTTCTATTCCTGTTTTGGGCACACACATAACCCTCAGTCATGACTCAGCTCCCTAAGACACATTTCATTCTGCTGTCCCTTTCTCTCTTTCATGCCTGTGTGATGTGCCTGGATTATTTTTTTCTTATTTGTTTGTTTGGTTAGTTGGTTTTGGTTGTTTTGTTTTCCCTCAGACTTTGGTAGAGTTTCTCTCAGTAGTCGAATACTTTCTGGAGAAAGGGTAATTATTATGATGGCACTGAGTTGGTTTATTATATAGCACCCACAGCATACACAGGATTGTAAGATGTTTCATGCGTTGAGTTGGTTGGCATTTGAGTACTGCCGGGAAAAGGAACTGGGGAGGAGCATGAGAAAGGGAAAGCTTCACACTTTGTAACAGCTTCAGACTTAATAATTGGAAATTAGATAAAAAGCCCAGTGTGTTGACTCAGGCCTTTAATCCCAGCACTTGGGAGGCAGAGGCCTGTCTGGTCTACAAAGCAAACACCAGGACAGTCCAGCCAGTGCTACAAGCAGACATTGTCTCAAAATATCAAACAAGCAATGAGAGAGAGAGAGAGAGAGAGAGAGAGAAAGAGAGAGACAGAGAGAGAAAAATTAACTAAAATTAAACTTTGTTTCAAATAAGACAAAAAATAAAGGCAGATAGAAAGAAAGGAAGAAAGAGAGAGAGAGAGAGAGAGAGAGAGAGAGAGAGAGAGAGAGAGAGAGAGAGAGAGAGAAAGAAAGAAAGAAAGAAAGAAAGAAAGAAAGAAAGAAAGAAAGAAAAAAGAAACTCTGTCCCCTCACTCACCTTCCCTGGTGTGATGGTTTCTGAGTACTTCCTGGCTGACTGGCTATTCTTCCCCCAGGTTATCCCATCGTGTGGAATCCATAGAGAAGAAGCATCCTTCAGTTCACTGGGTGCTGAGAAATGTATGTAGTTTAGGCAGGAGTATTCAGAAACACGAGTCATGGTTTGATGGGTTAAAACTATACAAGTGTTTATCAGCCGTGCGTGTTTCTTTGGAGGACACTGCTTGGCTCCACAACGCAGTTTTCAGTCTGGCTGTTGGGTCTCTTGCTTGCTGTTTCCAAGTCTGTTCAGGACACCTCCCCTCTGTCAGGTGCTTATCCCATAACCTCGTTTTTCTCCTACTTTTTTTCAGGTTGCCTTTTCACTAGAATGATGGTGTTTGGGGGCTGTACCGAAGTTTTTCATTTTTAGTTTCGTGGGGTCCCCTCTTGTCAGTTGTCGGTCTTTACGCCTGCATTACTGGAGTCCAGCTTAGAAAGTCCTTTCCTGCGCCTGTAACCTGGGCCGGATTCTCTTAATTCTCCTTTAGCAGACTCAGAGCATCCAGCAGTCAGGTCGTACGCTGAGGTCCTTGGTCTACTGGGAGCTGTGTTTTGTGCAGGACGAGCTACTGGGATCCAGTTTCGCTCTTCTGTGCATAGCTACCCAGTTTGACCTGCTCTGTTTGTAGAAGAAGGGCTGGCAGGAGAGATTTTGTATTCACTTTGAGTGACTTGTTTTTCCTAAAGAAAGGTTCTTTTGATGACAACTTAGAGGAGAATATAGAAAAATTTTAAAAAAGAAAAGGAATGTAAAGATAAGGAACTAATATAAAAATATGTATTACTGTAAACTCAGACACACTAGAAATGTTATCCATGCTGGCGTCTCATACTTTTTTTCTTATTTGATGATATTTGTTGGATGGGAGTAGGTGTGTGTGGAGGGGGCAGTGGGGAGTTGGGTGTAAATGAAGTTGTTATTCCCGCCCAGACCACTTGTTTGCTGTGTGAGTTTTTGTTAAGTGACTAAGTCTTGCCTTACACAGATACATTTGGTAGGAAAATAACAGATCTACACACCAGCACATTTGGAACAAAAAGCAACTGCATTCAGGATCTAAGTTATTAACTGTATTCCTTGGGCTGACTGCTCTGGATACCAAGGGAATTTCTTTTTTTATTGGCTCCATGTTCTAGATCAGAGTAAGACTGAAGAATATTCTTGGTGCTGCAAAGTAAAGCAGTGGCTGAGCCAGCTGCCCCCTTATCCTCCCACTCTGAGGTAAAACCTTCAAGATGACAGACAGGTCAGTGCTTTCTAAGCCCGGACAGAGGGGCAGTTTTAAAGATGGTTTTGTTTATTTGTTTAACAATATTATCGTTTTCAGTTTTGTTCCTTCTTACTGTGTGTGCGCATGTGTATGTACGCCAAGGCAGGGGTGTGGAGGTCAGAGGACAACTTGCAGGAGGTGGTTCTCTCCTTCCATTATGTGAATCCTAAGGACAGAACTCGGCGAGCACCTTTACTCACTGGGCCGCCTCACTGGCCTAGTTCAGTTATCTCTAAGGAGTTAATGTTTAGATCCTTGTTCATTTATGCCAACTTCTGAGCGTGTGCCCGATTGCACGTTTCCTTGCTTTCCCAAGCCCCCTGTCACCTGCCTTTCTCTCATTGTGCAGGTAGAATGTACACTCAGTCCTCTTGAATGGCTACACATTTAAATGCCAAAGGTGCACTTTACAACAGGGAATTCTAAAATGGCTCCTTTGATAATGAATCAAAGAGGGAGGGATAAAATTGTATCCATCTTCCATTGCATGCACATACCAGCATGGCGGTATTTGGGATTAGATACTATGAAGCAGTGTACTGCAGGAGATGTCATTCTCTCTCAGGTCAAGGTTACGGTGTCAGAAATCTTTGCTGCTAGCAAGAGCTGCCCCAAGAGAGCAAAGCTAGCATCAATGCTCAAACAACAACAACAACAAAAATAAAAAACAAAAAACAAAACCCCCCAAAACCCAAACCAAACCCAAACATAACAAGTCTTTTTTCTCTACATATTTGAGACAAACCATTCTGTTCAGTACATTCTTCTCACATGGCAAGACTTTGGGAGAGAAAAGTACCCTCAAAGAGACGTAGGAAAAGTCTTTTTTTCTTTTTAAGTCAGGTGCACACCTTCAATTTCATCACTCAGGAGGTAGAGGCAGATGGATCTCTGTGAATTTTAGGCTCTGGGCTACAGAGCAAGTTCCAGGACAGTCAGGGCTATTACACAGAGAAACCCTGTCTCAAAATAGAGACAAACAAACAAAAAATTTTAAAGATAGGATCTTATGTAACCCAGGCTATCCTGGAACTCACTATATATAGCACAGGCTGGCCTTCAACTCCTGCCTCAGCCTCCTGAAAGCTGCAATTACAGGTATAAGTTTGAGGGACACTCGCATTCTCTTCAAGGAAACTTGAAACCTGATCAATATCTATGGAATAAACTCACTAACAAAGTTTTACAGTTTCTTTCACATCTTTCTGTGCATTAAACAATGTAATAGTGAGCACGGTGGGTAGCTTTTATTGTTGATGTTTTCCAAATCTTACCTTGCAGCATTTATTCCAATAGCAGTCAATCATCACCTTAGCTTCTTTTGTAAAATGTTTAATGATGCACACAGGCTAAACCAGTAAGTGTGGCATCCATGCTTTCCTGCACAGGAAAAGTTCAGGCTCAACCCTGTCTAGCAAGGCTGTGATTTTATAGATCTCTGGTTCAGCTGCTTTGAAAAACAGATGGATAGCTAGCGTCTGTTACATTTCTTGCTTTATAAATAACTTACAGTCTTGACTATACGGTACTTTAGAGTATTATGATTGAATAATGATAAACTAAATAACAATTTTATAAAGTATTCAAAATAAAAATAAATTATTTATGAGATGCACTGTCTGAACACTGCCTGTTTCAAAAAATATAGCTTATAAGATCTTATAAGATCTGATAAGAAAATTAAGATTTTCTTAATTTTTTTATTGAAGTCTTCAGAAATGCCTGTTCAAATATCTATTTCAGTGCATATAAAAATTAACTTTGGTTTCCTTAATTGACAATGAGGTTCAGCTCACCAATTAGGTATTTCGATATTTTCCGTGAATGGAATGAGCTAAATCTCTTAAGATTTATGTGTGTGTCCATATGTATGTATGCCTTGTGTGTCTCTGTGTGTGTCTGTGTATGTGTTTGTGCATATGTATGTGTGTGCATATATATGTATGTGAACATGTGTATATATATGTGTGTGCCTGTGTGTGTGCCCATGTGTGTGTGCACCTGTGTGTGCCTGTGTGTGTGTCTGTGTGTGTGCCTGTGTGTGTATGCATTTGTGCACGTGTGTGTATATACATGTGTGCACGAGTGTGTGTCTGTGCACATGTGTGGAGACCTGAACTTATTCTACTGCTCTCCATCTCTACTTTGTGACGAGGTCTCTCACTGAACTTGGAGCCTGCTCTTTTTGACTAGGCTGGCTGGTCAGCCTGCCTGTGTAAATCTACACATTTCTTTTCCCATTCCTTCAAGCTCTGGGTTACAGGTCTGAGCTGCCATGCCTGGCTCTTATGTGGAATCTGGAGAACTACACTCAGGTCTTCATGCTGTGACCCGCCCCTAAGGACTCCAGTACAACAAAGGATTCTATCTGGACTGTGGTATGCTAACTGCTAGGCAAGACTGCCCATTGGTTCACCTTCTGCTAGGGCCTGGACTGAACTGTGGACAAACAGAGCACCCAGAGAATTGCCTGTCCCATATTGCTTAAGACAAGATGAGGTTAGTCTCTCCCATGTTCCTCCTTCACAGAAAAAAGCCTCTCATCTTCTGGGCCTGATAGTCAAAGACTGCCTCTGCCCATGGTGCTATGGAGATCACAAGAACCTGGGACAATGCTCTAGGTAGTGGATTTTGGACCAGTCTCTGTCATTTTAATTGACATATAGGCCATTTTGATTATATTTTCTACTTACTCATGTAAACTTTATCCTTCTCAGGATTTGAAGACTAGAACAGGCAAAGAAATAACCTTACTATTCCTTTACCTAAAGAAACTCAATTTACAATGACCGCTCCCAGTAATCAACCACCTGTGTCTCATGGTGAATAACTGGATAGGAGAAAGTGTAAAGTTTAAGGTTTAGGTGAGGTCTGAGGATATGAAAGCTTCTAAGAAAATGTTTGAGGATCTAAGAAAGTGATAGGTGAGGATCTAAGAAAGTGTTGGGTGAGGGTCTAAGAAAGTGTTAAAGACATAAAATCTTAATTGTTGATAAGAAAATGATTTAAGGTATATAAAAGGAATGAAAAATGCTGCAGATTTCTTCTTCTTGATATACTATTGTTGGACTAAGACTTCAAAGTTTAGAGATTTAACATTAAACAGTGGTTATACTAACATATCTAAAATTTATCTCTTTTGGTGTAAGCTTCAGAGAATCCACTTGAACCTACCTATCACAGGTCAAATGTACTCCAGGTAAGTACTGTCAATCAATAGCCTGTTTCCCCACCTACCTATTCCTGAGGGTGGGATTTATTCCCCTTTCCCTGGTCCTGCCCCCCCCATCCAATTACCAAGACCAGGGGCCTAAAAGTTTCAAATGTAAGCTCAAGAAATTTTTGCTCCCTAAACTCCTTAATTGTAGACTTAGATTTTTCAAAACCTACATTGATAAGGGTTCTTAAACATTTTAACCTCCCTTCTAGCCCACCACCCACCAGAGGTAGTAGAAAGGAAAGGTTTATAAGGCAAAGGGGGCATGTGCCTGTTTAGAAACAGTTCTTTGGGGGAGAATCTAATCTTTGTTGTCAGGGTATCAGCAGTTCAGTTCACATGAGTCAGCAGCCACAGCTTGATCCACTTGCAAAACCCCATTCAGTAACAACAGTTCAATCCAGAAGAAACCTCAAGGCTCTGCCAATCAGCAGGAATATCACAAGAAGTTCTTTAGTGCATTTCTCTCTATGAATTCACAACAAGCAAGGGCAGGGTGAACCAATGCCACAGAGTCGCCTGCAAAGACTAGCAAAACAAAGCAAGGCAAACCAAGGCTAGAACATCATCCACTGTCTGTTAGGTTATATGTAATACCCTTTCCAAACATCACATGTCCTCTCAAGCGTCTGCTTCAGCAAAACATCACATGCCCTTTCACCAGACAGCTTCCAGAAAAACACATGTCTCTGCAAAGCATCCTCTCATAAGACAGTTTCCTGAAAAAACATCACGTGACACAACTGAGTCTCCAAAGGAAGTCAGAAATTTTCACTTCACTTTTAATCTGCCCCTAATATAAATATCTGTTACAGCATCCTGCCAAGTCTAGGTGTTTCGTGCATTCAGGACAGCTGTGGCTCCCCACAGGTGCTCCAGTCCAGCCTCACAGACTGCTTCAGCTGGGCCTTCTTGTCCCTAGCCACAGATGGTTGTGTAGGGCTTCAACAGCAGCCTACTCTTCCTGGACTTGGCCAGCATTCCAGCTTTGGGACCCTCAACAATGATGCCATTAGGAAGTAGTCATAGATGATTATGTCACCCCTTATCTATTTATTATCTACAACATACCACAGTGGACCTTGCCTCCAGATTCCCCAGCATCCTTTGGTCCCTAAGGTTACAGGGCATGGCTGGCAGACCCCACCCTCTACACTGAACTTTCCAGCCTAGGGGCTGGGCTTCCCCTCCCCCACAATCTCTTCCCTATCTGATGCAGACATTTTATTCTTCTTCTCTCTCCCTGCATGCAAGTGATCATTCTCTCCTTCCTTTCTCCCTCCCTTCTGTCTCCCTCCCATAGCAACTTCCCTGGCCTCGTTCCTTGAGAGGCTTCCCAATAAACTTGCCTTTATATGTGCTTTCATTTGGCTTGAATTGGCTCATTTCACCATCAGAGAATAACTTATCAGATATGTAGATCATTGGGGCTCAGTCTTACAGAGTTTCAAGTGTCTTTTGGGTATGGATAATTTTGAAAAATTGTTTCATACTGCTCTACCCTATTGAGAAGGGTGGATCTGTTGGAATTTGGCTGCCCCCGTCCCAAGCATGTTTTTTTAAAAGTTTTCTCTAAAGTCTCTGTCCTGAGTCAGGCCAGCCACCTGGGTCTGTGACAGGAAATAGGAGAAAAAAACAGAACAGCCAGGGAAAGATACTACTACTGTTATTTCAATATTGATTTTGTTTATTATCTTCAGAAAGACAAAGTGAACTAGTCGATAGTGCTACACACCTTTAATCCCAACACGCAGGTGGCAGAAGGAGGTAGATCTCTTTGACCAGCCTGGTCTACAGAGTCAGTTCCAGGATAGCCAGGGCTACACAGAGAATCCCTGTATTGGGGTGGAAAGGGAGAAAAAAAAATCACAGATGTTTCACTCTCTAAATACTGCTCTCTCTTCGGTCTCTAAAACTTTTGCTGAAGTATGAATTTTATCTCAGAACCTGTAAGTGTGGTTTCAAAAAGGCTGTGAAATTCCAAGCAACAGGGTCTTGTTTTGTAGCTCAGGCTAGCCCTGTCCTCTTAGTCCTCTTGCCTCTGCCCACCAAGTGCTGGTGGGTCACCACCAAGTACCACCACAGCTGGCTAGAAGTGTTCAGTATGCTAAATTCTAGGAATTAAGGGACCAAATGACTCTAGCAAATAGGCAACAGAATAGTTTACAGGTTTCTAGTTTTTGATTTCTATCAACATTGAAGGAGAATCAAGTCATCAGGCTTGGTCACAAATGCCTTTATCCACTGAGTAATCTCTCTGGCCATATGTTTTAAAATTATGTGATCAGTTATAAGTAACTAGGTTAAGATTGAGTGTATTTAGAAGATAGACATAACAGTTTTTTTCAATGTATATCTTTATAACTACTTTTATGTTAGTAATGTTAAATATTAGCCAAAATAATAAAAACTTTCTTTTGCAGATTTTTCATATACTATTAAATGAGCCACTATTTCAAAGAATACTATTCAGTGGTATTTCATACATTCATCATGTGATTCAACCATCTATTTATTTCCAAGATGTTTTTATCACCCTAACAGGACATGCTGTACCCATTAAATATCCTCTCTCAATTTTCTCTTTCCCATGTGGCCTCTCTGGGAAACACTGGACTGGCTCTCACCCCTAAAGACTTATTTTTAAATTATTATACATTTGTGTATCTGTATGGGTGTACATACACAGGAGTTCAGGTGCCTCCCAGAGGCCAGAAGAGGGTGTTAGATCTCCTGGAGCTGGAGTTCCAGGTGGTTTTGAGCCCCCTTGGGGGACTGGGAGCTAAACCTAGGTACTTAGTGAGAGCTAAGGTCATGCACTTAAGCACTGAACCATCTCTCCAGCCCCTCTCCTTAATTTCTGTTGGTTTACTTATTTTAGACCCCTTTTAAAATGGAAGATAACACACGAATGGGAGCCATTTGTACCTGGCTTCTCTTACTTCCCATGTTTTCAAGGTTCCCAGGGATGGCTTTGTTTGACTGTGGTTAATGATCTTCCTAAATTGTGGCAGGAAGGCCAACTCACAAGGCGAGTGATAAGCCAGAGAACTTTCATTGGAGGAGATATCATACATGTTGTGGGACACCTTGGCTTGATTACAAAGAACAACAAACTAGTCTCTTTTTAAGTACCTTCAACTCCCGACTGGATCGCCAATGGAACACTACCCAGTTCAAAACTCAGTAACACCAAATGGAAGTTAGCTACATGCTAGAATAGTCCCTAACACTAGGTGTTAGCCATGGAGTCTCAGGCTTGGGTGCGTGTTAAAATCATCTGGGACAGTGTCTAGGCTGGATTCACAGCTAACTAGATGGGGCTTGGGGCTGCTTTTCTTAATCAGGGAACTATTGACATTTGGGTCTGTGTAAATCAGCTGTCCTAGGCTCTGAGGGATACTTATCAACATCTTGGAGTCTAGATATCACCAGATACCAATAACACTGGCTCTCTGTGTGCGTGCGCGCATGTAAATCACCCGGTTGAGAGTTTAGTACTCTCTGGGTAGGATGCAATCATCAGAGTTTTGAAAAGCTTCTCAGCTGGTTCTGATGCAGTCAGCTTGAGAGCCAGTGTTCTGACAGCATTTCCTTTGGGAAGTGGGTCTTCCCAAAAGTCTCGGGTGTTTTCGAGTTGTTTTTACTGAGCATAATTTAGCAGATTAGGAAGCATGGAAAGGGGCTGGGCCAGATGAGCACTCCCCATCCTACCTCAGTCACCCTTTGTTCCTTTAGATCCAGGAAACTGGAAATCAGACTATGAACAACTTCAGAGGGCAGCAAACATGCTGAGCCTGTCACTTACCAACTGTCTAGCATCTTTGTGATGAGCAAGGGACTTGAGCTAATGAAAGAGCTAAGCAAGGTTGACGATTTCAAGGTTTATGAAGTTGATATAATATGACCTTACTTGGTGGTAGCATGTGGGTCAAGCCCCTGTGCTGGAGGATCTCTTTTCCTGTCTTTAGCAGACATTGAAGTCAGTAATAATAGTAATAGTAACAGTGATAATGATAATAAATTTAAATATACGATTGTTTTATGACTTGGATAGGAAATGGACTCCAGGGCTCATGTACTCGGACACCTGCCCTTCCAGATGGCCAGGCTGTTGTGAGGGGATGTAGGGCCCGGTTGCTCTCTGTGGATCCAAGAGCTGAGTCTCTGAGGATGATAGCTTGCCTTGCTTCCTTCCTGGTTTCTCTGTGTCTACCCTCTGCTTCCTGATTTGCCAAGCTGTGAGGAGTCTCTCCAACATGCTCTCCCTGACTTGCCTTCACCACCACAACAGACTATATCCCTTTTAGAGTAGCCATGAAGGATAAGTTTGTATTAAGAGTAAAGCTCATGGCTGGCCCCGCCACTTACCTGCAGGAGGCGGCTGGGTGCAGAGGAGATGCCCTTCACCCCTTTACCCCTTCACCACCTGAGGCAGTTGGGAGAGCTGGCCCTGCAGCTTGCATGGGCAACACAGTAGAGCTGGCCTTTATGGTGAAGGTAGGGGTGAGTCAGCCCCAAAGGTGTGAGATCGGGAGAGTTAGCTGGGACGGTGCCGCAGAGCTCGCCCTGGAGGCACCCGTGCAAGAGAGCTGTGGGACTGACCAGCCCAGCTACTACCCAGGCCCAGGTCCAGGGCTTTGAGTCGGTCCACCCCACCATCTACCTCCTCTGTGCAGTGCTAGGGTGTGTGAAAGGGCCAGTCTTGCAGAACCAAAGTTTCAGGATCTCCATGGCACAGGGCAACAACAGGGTAACTGAAAGGAGTCCTGGTGAGGATCTGGCATTGATGGTGTAGCAGAAGCCAGAGGCCTTGAACCAGACCAATGACTCATTGTAATGAACGTTTGCAAGTAAAGCTGTGTGGACAAATCTGAATCCAGACGCTGAGAGTTCAAGCACAAAGAGCTCATGGGATTGAAGCCATCTGTGGAGAATCAATCCTACACAAAATTTTGAAAACACTCCACAGGAAAGTGAGAGAGATAAGGGAGCTAGTTCCTCCTCCAGAGGGCCAGAGTTCAGTTCCAGGCACTCACAGTTGAGCAACTCAAAACCACCTATAAATGCTCCAGGGGATCGAATGTCTTCTTCTGGCCTCCACAGGCACTTGCACACATGGGCATGTACACACACAGCCACATACAAAGACACAGAATACATCTTTTAGAAACGAAAACATTCCACACAAACTGAAACTCAACTATACAGGAACCAGTCCTGTGCATCCTGCCAGGACCTAAGAGGAGCCAGTCTCTCACTCTGGCTCTGGAAAGTGCAACCCCAGAAAGGGGTTCTTGTTTGTCCCGCGTTAAGTCCTTTCAAGCTAAGGTTTCTAGTAGGGCCTGAAGTTACTCACAAAATGTTGGGCATGATGGTGTGTATGCTCATTGTGTAAGTGTGGGTGAGGCAGAGACTGGGTGATCCCAGGAGTTCTGTGGTCAGACAGCCTAACTCCATCAGTGAGTCCCAGGTCCCGGGAAAGAGACCCTTGTCTCAAAAAGTGAGTTGAATGGTTGCCGTGGAGTGACACCTAAGCTTGGTCATGTACATGCATGAATGCATGCATACACACACACACACACACACACACACACACACACACACACACACACACACACACATTAATTATCTAAAGGATTAGAGAAGAGAAACTGGCTCTGTTCACTACATTGAAAAATGGCCCAATAGGTAAAGGTGCTTGCCACCTAATCTGACTGCCTGACTTTGATCCCCAGGGTCTCCATGGGGATAAACCTGCTCCCAAGAACTGCTAACAGGCATCCTGGACCACTCATAGTCCTATGGAAATCACGGTCAACATTGTCTCCTTGTCAAACAGTTTTGCAACTGTTAATTGATGCCTCTCTTCTCCCTGGAGGGAGACCACCACCATCTTTCGCACATCTCCCACCCCACATTTAGGGTTATTCCTTTTGTAGGACTTTGTGTGCAGATTTCCCCCAGGTGGTGTCTTTGCATGTAAGCTCGTGGCTTTTTTTCTGTCTGCTTACCATCTGACACAACAGTTTCCTGGCCCCGGGTTTTAGCCTGTAATCCAGGTTTCTTAGACGACACTATGCACCAAGGGTCACCTGGAGGGCTCTAATCAGCCTTGCAAATTCCTTTCTCACACATTTCTAACAAGAATCACAGATTTGAGTGTTAATTCACTCAAGAATCTTTTTTTAAGAAGACTTGACAGGGACCTGTCATCAGCTGGGCAGAAGATGCATTCAGAGTAATACTACATTAGAACTGGTAAGGGTTGAACCAGAACAATTTTTTTTTTTGCTAAGGTAAAAGGAAGTTGGATTCCAGGAATATTTAGGTGATGTTATCAAGAATTTGAGTAGTGATGCTTGTCATAAGTGGACACTGACTGGGACAATCTGTTCCAGTGTGAACTTTAGGTTTCTAACGCTGGGGATTGGGCTGAAATCGAGTCTATTAGCAGAGAGTCTCTGCCAGTTGGTTAGATGAATGACAAAGAACTAGTTTGTAAGGAAGCAGAATAGGACAGAAGGTCTGCTTTGCCGCATCAACCAAGTCCAAGGCAGTGAGGAAGTGCAGAGCCCACAGGTGGGAGGGTCCGAGTACACCCTTCTCACACACATAACTGACCAGACACCAGAGCCTGAGCAATGACTAGACTCTAATCCAGATGCTAGAGTTTATGAGAAGATGAAGTTGGGATGCTTAAAAGGTAGGAAAGGGTCATTACTACAAAAGCTTGAGGTTTGATGGGCAGAAGTTACTGGAGATTGTCTGGAGGTATAAAAGATAGGCTACCCGAGGAGCTATCCAGCCTCAACCATCAGATTCTATCTAGGCAAGTCCTTTCTCTGAAGACTATCAAGAAGCAGAATGTATTGCTCCTGCATCACAGGTAGTGAGTGCCCTCTACTGGGCATCCTTAAACACAAGCAGCATGGATGGCCCTTAGCTTTGGTGTCCTGCGGAGGGTTGGATCAAGTTGATCAATCAGATCAACCTAGACAACAGTGTATGTGCAATGTCGACTGGGGTATGGGGCAGTGTGAGCATGTATGTGTAGTGGCTTTGCTGGACACCTGCGGCAGCAAAGTGGGAGCCAGGGAGTGTCTAAACAGATTGAGGCCTACTGTCCCCTTGTAAGGACAGCAATGAAAGATGAGAGTATTTACAGAACCAAAGAGGTTTCATTCTAGAAGGCTGACTAATGAGAGAGCTTGGTCTGAAGTGGCAGTTCATTTTGTTCCCTGATGAAAGCTGTCTTGGTGGTGAACAAAGTTCTAGACACTTGGTCGATGAACAGTCAGTTCATGACTAATGTCCAGCTTTGATGGATGACACCAAACAACCCAGCAAGCAGAGACCACAGAGTCTCGAATGCCTTGGCTATTCCTTTTCAGACTGTTGCTTACTAGCTTGGATCTTTTGCTCTACCCTGACCTGCCTTCTAAGGTACTGGACTCATCCACTTACCCTCAAAGTAAGAAACTGGTTAACATCAGAGGAGTCTTAGGTAACTTGGGTGTTAAAAATTAAGTTAATCTAACACTGTATATATAAAAAGTGTAAGCCAAACAAAGCCTTTCTTACCCAATTTGCTTTTGGTCATGGTGTTTCATCACAGCACAAGTAACCAGAACTAAGACACGATGTCAATTTTTAGGAATACAGAAGCCATTTTGTGGACTGTCGTTTGTCTCCAGTATTAAATAAGGAAGGGTGTCCACATAGCAGAATCAGAACAGTATGGTCTCAGCATGGCTGATGTTCGGAGTTTGAGAGTCTGATAACTAGATACTGCAGTTGTCATGATTTTCACGGATTTAACTCATCTTTAGGAACCCACCTGTGGACCTGTGTCTAGGACCCATGCAGTAAGTAGTTGTGTGGCATTTGAGGGTATTGTTCTTTAAGCACCTTTGTAATTTCCTTTCTCTCTGCCTTGCCACAGCTAAGTGTCCTTAATGTAGTGTCCCTAACCTTTAGGGACATCTTCAGGGTGTGGAATTTTAAAATCCAAGAGCTCATCCATTGCTTTTTTGCTTTTTTAGTTTGATATTTTATTTCATGACTCTGAGTCTTAACGATTCCATTGCCACCACTTAAAGCATAGGCCCTCTTCAACATTCTGCTTGTAAGTTCTGTATCAGTTGACTCATAGGTAGCATATGTTCAAAAGATTCTAGAATGTAGGGAAAATGAGCGGGGCCGTGTACCTGTGTAAGGATGGCAGGCTCCTGAGTACCTGTGGAGGGGAGGCTGCCTGGCTAGGGGAGAAGGTCCTTAGCCAGAATGTGGGAATGTTCTGGTATGGGCCCCATGTACCTGTAGAGGAAGCCTGGCTGGGAAGAGTCTTTGGTCCTTTCTGGCGGCTGGAGATGCTGAGGCCTCTTCCATTGCTCCTACATGGTGGGCTTTGATAAGAAGAGGCAGTTCATGGTTTCAAGGCTTTATTATAGTGAAGTAGGAAAAGAAAAAGAGATAGAGAAGTAAAGAGAGAAAGAAAAGATAGAGGGATGAGAACTGGCCATGACCACGTGGAAAGAGGGGAGAAGAATGGGGAGAGAGGGGGAACAGGGAGACAAGAGCAAGGGCAAGAGAGAAAAGCAAGAGAGCTAGGAGGGGCCTGGTAGCCCCTTTTATAGTGGGCTGGGTTACCTGGTGCCAGGTAACTATGGGGCAGGGAAAAGCTGGCTGTAGCCAGGTGACTGTAGAGGTGGAGTCCAGTCAAAATGATAGCCACAGGGTTATGTCCAACACTAGAACATACTAGGAAGACTAGACCGTGGAAGCCACATGGTTCAAGCACTTGATCCAAGGAAAGCTTGGGTGACTCTGTGATGTGTACATTGAGATTCTGTTCATCTTGACTCTTCTCTGCCTCGTTGGGATTTAATACTTCCATTTTAACAGCATTTTCTTCTCTGCAGTCTGATGTAGATGTAGTTATGGTGCCATTCAAAGCCCTATAATATTTTTTGTGTTCTTTCATCTTTTAGAATTAGCATTTGTGTTTTCCATTTCTCATGTCAGATGTTAAGACCAATGTCTTATCTTGTTGTGATGAAACACCATGATCAAAGACAAGTTGAGAAATAAAGGGGTTTATTTGGCTTATGCTTCTACATCACTGTTCACCACCGAAGGAAGCTGGAATAGGAACCCAAACCAGGCAGGAACCTGGAGGCAGGAACTCATGCAGAGGCCATGGAGGGGTGCTGCTAATTAGCTTGCTCCTCATGGCTTGCTCAGCCTGCTTCCTTATAGACTGAGGACCACCAACCCAGGAGCATTCCCACTCACAAGGGGCCCTTCCCCATCAATTATTAATTAAGAAAAAGCCCTACAAGCTTGCCTGCAGCCCAATCTTAAGGAGGCATTTTCTCAATTGAGGCTCCATCCTCCCCAGTGACTCGAGCTTGTGTCAAGCTGACATAAAACTAGCCAGCACAATTTACATTGGCAGCGAGCCTACATCAATATAAGGAGTTTCTGGAAAGGACAGCATATCATCCTGTGGATTTTTAGAGAGTGTCCTTCAGAGAACTGACCTCCTAGCAACTTGGGAACATGGGAAGGACCAGAAAATCCCTACTATGAAAAATCCAATATTCAAGGGAACCCTTTGAATGTGAGGAGTATGGACAAAGCTTTAGCTATTTTTCTTACAATGTTAGACACCAGAGAATCCACACTGGAAAAAATCCTTAGTGTGTAAGGAATATGGAAAGGCCTTTGGTGGCAATCCATCATTAACCCAGTATCAGAGAATCTGCACTGGAGAGAAGTCCAGCTGTGTGAGGCATGTAGCCCCCTGAGGTAAGGAACATGGGATACACAATGGAGACAGATCCTATCCCTGTGCAGAGTGTGGAAACGGCTTTACCAATAGTTATGAGTTTGTTCTCGATCCGAGACTCCACATCGAGGAGAAACTCTATACATGTAACTAGTGTAGAAAGGCTCCCGTTAGCAATTATCCACTGACATCGTAAAATTCACACTGGAGAGAGACCTTATGAGTGGACTGAGTGTGACTAAACCTTTGGAAGGACTTTTCCTTTTAGCCAACGGTGCTGCACTCACACAGATGAGAAGCCTCACTCTTACAAAGTATAGAGAAAGCCCTTCAACTCTCTCATAGAGCTAACCAAAGAAGTCACAGTAAAGAGGACCCTCTCACTATGTGTCCTATGGGAAAGCCTCTACTGCTAAAGAACATTAAACAGATATCTAAAAACTCATCCTGCAGGTGTGAAGAGTGTGGGAAAGTTTTTACTAGTAAGAGAAAACTTCAGCATCACAATCTCCATTCTGGGAAGAAACCCGATGATTATAGCAAATATGAAAACCCCTCCAATGTGGGTCCCTCATCCCCATTGGCCACTGTGCACTGGTGGGCTCAGGATGTGGAGGAACTGGGGAGCAGGGTCTCCCGCAGCAGGGAACACAGCAGGTATACATGACCTGGGAGATTGTGCCAGAGGAATTATTGAATTACTGAAATAGTGGTGCTGGTTTATATAGATCGAGCTGGGGTGGGGAGGGAAGAATAAAAGGATAAGGGAGCAGAGTGGAACATACCTGTTCAATACTGGGGAAGCCAAGACAGGAGGATTGTGAGTTCAAGGCTACCCTGTGCTGCATACAACAAGACAGTGTAGGAGTCACTTATGGTTTCCAGGGACTTTGGGCTTTGGTCTGCCTGGAGATTGTAATTCCTTAAATCCTAGACTCTTTTCCATGACAACATGGGTTGGAGTTCTTTGGTTTTGTAGGGGAATTATAGGCATAATGTTACCTTGTCTTGTGTAAAGATTATCCTTGTATTATTCAAATGCTGGTCTCTGTGCCCCCATATCTGGTTGCAATCCTTATTCTAAGATTCATCTGTCTCGTTGTTTAAACATTGTTCCCCAATGATTCTCTGATTGGTCAATTGTGCTGGACCTACCAGTATGAGTAAAATAGCTACTGGTGGGGGGGGGGAAAGTAAGGATTAATGATGGGAAAGGTAGAAAAAAGATTCAAAGCCAAGAGTTAAGTTTGGGAGGACTGCTGGTCAATACCACAGCAGCAGCAGCCAGCAGCAACCAGCAGCCTCAAGTTTATTTTTCTTAAGCCTTTTTATCCTTCACAGTACCATAGCCACAAGCTAACAGAAACAATTGCTGAAATATAAGCAGGACATCTGTTCCCATCCAAAGGCTTCCCTGTTCCTTCCACAAAGGTAAACAGAATCCTTAGCCCTCACCTAGAGACTCAAGTGTACCTCCTCTTATCATTCCATGCTTCCACAGGCCAAGACATCTGCCAACAGACCCTGACCCGCTTTGATTCTGCCAGGCAGGCAGACTGTTCTTTTCTCTCTCTCTCACTCTCTGCTTCAGAGAAACAGACAAACAACTCTTGACAGTCAATAAAGCTAGTTGATTAGCTAATGACTGAGCAGGCCAGAAGACTTTCTCCCAGCCAGGGGAAGAGGAGAGAGGGGAACTGAGGATTAGCCACATGGAGAGGGTTCAAGAAACACCTGGAGCAGAGAAATCCAGATAAGTACTAAAATGCGTGTTTCTCAGGGATTTAGGCTGGGAGGTAGCCAGATTAGTTTAGAGGATTAAAATAGAGTAATACTGCTCAGTTGTTGTGCCCTTAAAGCTTGATACATATACATATATAATAATCAAGTCTCAATTATTTGGGAGCTAGCTGGGTTAAGAGGAAAACCAAAACATACATATTAAAAAGTGATTAACATGGAATGTGCAATCTGAGACTTGGAAACTGTGGGACTGAGAGCTGGTGCTCCTGTGGTGTTCTGAAGGTCAGGGGGAATCTCACGCCTGGAGTACTGAGTGAACAGAGATCTTCAGGGCCCATCTTAGATATGTGGAAGGAGAAAGTTACTAGGCCATACCCATGAGCAGAAAGTATGCCATGCTCACATAGCCACCAGTTCTTTGTTTCGTCATCCTACCATCTTGTTGTTTGGATAACTCCCAACTGCTCTCATGTCAGAAATCAACCATAGAATCTGTCTGTCTTCCCTGTGGTTAAAAAAAAAAAAAGAATCTGAATTTGATGTCTGTTAGGAGGTTTCTGAGAAGCTAGGCAGAACATGTACCTGAAACAGTCAGGCATGGCAACCTCTTCCCCTCCTCACATTAATGCCATATCTGTAATGAACGGCAGTTTAACTCCAGAATCCAGCACTGTTACTTTAGGCGAAACAATAGGCTGTAGTTCTGTATAAATCCACCCTGTTGCTTCATTTCTTTAGTTAAACAAATGGCATTCCAGAAAGGGTAATTAATGCCCACTCAAAGCCTCACAGGTGGAGGGGCCAGGAGACCTCACCTCTGTGACAGGCCATTTCCTCTTCTCTGTATTTCTTTTCTTGAGTAGCGAGTCCTGCCGTGTCTCCAAACTCATTACCCTTGCTCTCATGGCCTAATCTTCTCTTCACACATGCATTGTATGACTAGAAGTTTGATTTGGGTCCTTTTTTTTAAAATCTCTTATGTTTCCACCATTTTAAAATGTCTTTCCTTCCTAATTCTACAATGACCATTTCAGCAGTCTACCAGGCTATGTTTTCAATTTAATTTCTTGAATTGTGAATCACTAGTACAGGTAGGTATTATTGTTACAAGCTCCATACTCAGGGGCTGGAGAGATGACTCAGTGGTTAAGAGCACTGACTGCTCTCCCGAAGGTCTTGAGTTCAAATCCCAGCAACCACATGGTGGCTCACAACCATCTGTAATGAAATCTGATGCCCTCTTCTGGGGTGTCTGAAGACAGCTACAGTGTACTTACTTATAATAATAAATAAATCTTTAAAAAAAATAAGCTCCATTGTGGGGAGCCAAACAAGGTCATTCAGCCATGGTTGTCTTATGACCATGAGATTGTTGAACAAAGCCCTGCCCAGGAACTGCCGATATGGATCGCTCCACCCTTAACCGTGGAATGTCCCTACGTGCGCAGATACCAGATGTCTTCACCAGATGCCCTTTGTGCTTCCTTGTGCCAAGAATACCTTGACCCCTCCCTCCTTTGCATTTTGCAAAGGTCACTTCCCCCTAGCTCCCCCTCCCAACTTCCTCATTCAGGGCTTGGCCCATAGCTCACTTCCCCCTAGCTCCCCTTCCCAACTTCCTCATCCCCACTGCTTAAAACGTGCTGCCTGTGTGACAATAAACGAGACCTTGACAAATGGAATCTTGCTTGGTCTCCTTTCTTTCTCTCCTCCATGACCCTCAGGTAGCGCCTCTTCGGGACCCTGAATAACTAGACCTGCTGGACGGGTCACTCCATACTCAGTGATATAAACTATGATTATGTTTTTTTAATTTAATGTTTTTATGCAATGTAGTTTGATCATTTTCTCCTCCCCTAACTCTTCACAAATTTCCACCCCCCCAGCTCCCCTCCACCCAAGCTTCTCCTCCACCCCATATATTGTCAAGGGATAGGCCTACTGTGATTTCAATACTTAGGCAAGGGCCAAAGCATCTTTACTATCTTTCTTTGTTCACAAGATGCTTATCTTAATTCATCTTTTCATGGGTTCAGGCATCTCAGGAGCGCCTGCGTAAGACAGAAATTACCATTCCCTCCTCTTGTGTTCTAGCCTTCTGAATATTACAATTCAGCTGCCTCATATGACAAGACAAACATCTATGTCTACAATCCTTTCAGCTCCTTAAAACAAATCAATGCCTTGTCAGGTTTTAGTTCCTTATTCATTTTTCGATATGTGGTTGTGCTTTCCTGTCCAATAAGTCCTTAGAATGAGGTTGTGTGTTCTAACTTCTCCTAAACTCCTAGATGCTGATTTGCATCAATCACTTCATTATATAGTTATTTTAGTCTTAAAATCATTATTGCAAAATATTAGCAGAGACACATCACTTCCTTTAACTTAATTGACTTAATTGTCTCTGGAATATGCAACCATTTCTAAACCTTCAGTTCTTGTGTGTTCCTAAATTTTAGGCACACCTCATAACTGTCTAATATTTTCCCACAGGTGACCTTTAGAACTATTTTCAGAAGTTCCAAAATCAGTCCAGTTGGATTTTGTTTGATACAGCATTGACTGTATACAACCAATCAAGAATACCTTTCCTACCAAAGTGATGATTTTACATCCATCCTTGCAAGTTTCTTTGTTTGGTTAATCCTGAGTAGTTAAACACATACACACTACACACTACACACACACACACACACACACACACACACACACACACACACACTTTAAACATTATTAAGCTTACTCTTTATATAGTTTTGCTTTGCGTATGACCTTGCCTGCCCTGGTATATGTTTTTCCACCTAGTAGTAGTTTGACTAATCCAGTAAATTAATTAACATTATCAAGAAGCACAGGAGCAAGGTATAGTGATATATACCTGAAATACTAGAACTCAATACGCCATGATAGGAAGCTCATGGGTTCAAAACCAGCCTGAGGTACATAGTGAGACTAAGCAGTATGTATGTCTCAAAACTTTTGTTAGGAGATGCAACACACACATCTTACCTCATATAGAGAACCCATGATACACCAAAGTACTGATACCAACAAAGTTCAATTTGGTGAACCAATGCATTTTATTAGGGTTACTTAAGGAAGGTTGACACGATGGTTTGTATATGCTTGGTCCAGGATGTAGCACTATTAGGGGGTGTGGTCTTTTTGGAGTAGGTGTGTCACTGTGGGTGTGGGCTTAAGACTCTCATCCTAGCTGCCTGGAAGTCCACCTTCTTCTATCAGCCTTCAGATGAAGATGTAGAACTCTCAACTCTGCCTGCACCATGCCTGCCTGGATGCTGCCATGCTCCTGACTTGATAATTATGGACTGAACCTCTGAACCTATAAGCCAGCCCCAATTAAATATTGTCCTCATAAGAGTTGCCTTGGTCATGGTGCCTGTCCATCACAGAGACCAATTTCCTATCTGAATGAGAGAAGCCACCTGTAGTGCCCATTCTAGAAAACAGTGAGTATTGAGGTTACTGCAACCCTTGGCAGTACAGAAATGAAAGAAGGTTGTATACAGGTGTTGGGGCTGGAGGTTTGGAAGTCATGTTAACAAATGCTTCTTATTTTTCTTTTTTCATCTTGGCTTTTATTCCACTTAAGGATAATGATGTTGAATTAAGGATGTGCATGTGCACACACTGTCTTTTGCTGCTGTTTCCAAAAATCACAAGAGTGTGATCTAAAATGTTGAATGCTCTCTTGACAGAGTTCTGAGTGAAACACAGGATGTTTTTTCTCTTCATGATGCTGTTGTTAGATTCCTAGAATTACATGTTAATACTGTGTAGACATGCATTGTGTAAGTCCTAGATTCTGGTCAAGGTTTTCACTCATATGAATGACCAACCATGCACTAACAAGTCTTCTTCTGTAGTATATGTATGTGTACATATGATCCCTGCTTTTTGGAATGACCAGAAAAGGCTGATAATTATGTAACTATGAACACTAACTAGGCAAAAATGTGCCAAATGCTGAGAAGTACAGGGTGCTGTAATGGCATATAAGTTGGGGCTCCCGCCTTGTTCTGAGTGGTTAGGGAAGGCTCACTTCCTGTGAGGAGTGGGATTTTAGCTGACATTTCCTGTAACAGTCAAGATGAATGGTAGGCTGGTAAGGGGAAAGCATTCTGGGAATGGTGTTCACTTAGAAAAGAGTATGTGTGCAAGAGAAAAAAAAGGGGGAGTGTGGTGAGAGCCAGGAGGGGTGGGTGGGACCAACCAGAACCCTCAGGTACAGCAGGATGAGAGTGAGCCAAGCTGGATGGAAGAACTGTTGCCAGAGTCAGGAAGGGGTTTCATTTTTAATACTTGAGAATTTCATACACACATGTAATGGTTTTGACAACCCTCAACTCCTTCCTTCCAGTTTCTCCCCCTCCTCTTCCTACCCCTTCCCCTCAACTTCATGTGTTCTTTTTAGAACTCACATAGTTCTCTTAGTGCTGCTAGTCCTGGAGCATGGGTAGCCTCTCAGAGACCACATCCCATTCCCTGAAGATCATCCTCTCTGCAGCCATCAATCCCCAATAGCTCCTCACTGAGATGTAGGATTCCGTGAGCATCTCCAGGAAGGAGAATTTTTAAAGAGGGTCCAACCCAGTAGCTTTTAGTACTGTCTACCCTCTCCCAGGGTTCATTCTGGGACTTTGTGTGGGTAATTTATTTTTTACCTTTGATGGTGGTGGGTAGCATTGTGCATGAAAGTCAGAAATGCCGCAAAGCAGTCTTGCTTACAGAGGAAGACTTGCTAGGCTGACCATTCATGTACATGAAAACCTTTACCTGAATCTAGGACTTACACAACACATCTTCACACAGTTTTAACATGGAGTAATTCTAGGAATCTAACTACAGCATCATGAAGAGAAAAGCCATCCCGTGTTTCACTCAGAACTTTGTCAAAAGAGCATTCAACATTTTAGATCACACTCTTGAGTGATTTTTGGAAACACCAGCCTAAGCCAGCAGCGCTGTGGCTGTGACATCTGAATTCCATGTATGACAATGGCAAATATGTATGCCATTAGATCAAAGTAGTATTGTTATTATACATCATATTCATGTATCCTTTATGATGTATGGCATTATTTGTGGGTCTCTAGGCAGTGCCAACTTTCAATTCCTGAACAAAGACTGACTTATTAGAACTATAGTTGTGCTGAGATGTTGGAATGCTACAGGTACAGAAGCTAATTATCTTATTTCAGGCTAGTGTTATCACTCTAAATAACCATTCTTTGCTCATTTTTCTGTAAGAACTAACATCCCATAGTAAAAAACACCTGTTGGGATCTTACAACAGGCCACCAACTTCCACCAACACAAAAGCCAAGAAGGTTATCCTATAGCATCCATCTGACCCCTATCTTGCTGTAACCACCTCTCTGATGCACCCAACCAATGTATATTAAACTTTGATTTAGGACTTTTTGACTGTAAAACTATAAAATTGCTTCTGTGTTGGAACGTGGAATTTGGGGAAACCTAAAAATCTGTGCTCCTGGGCTATAATCACTCGTTTGGTTTGGGAACAAACTACCTATACCTTTTAAGGCAAGAGTTGTTTTCTTGTGCCAACAGCAGGTAGTTATGAATTTCATGGTAAGAATAAGATAGTAATTATTTGCCCTGGTGTTTGAATTCAGAGTGCCAGCCAAGCGGTGTGTCACTAAGCTCCCTCTCCAGCCTGAGCTTCCAGAACAGCTGCAATCAAGGCCCAGCAGGCCTGCATGACATTACGTAACATTTATTTTTAAAGTGGACCCTGGGTCCTCCAGTCTGTGATGCACTGGCACAGTGGCACCTGCTGGCACCTGCAGCTTTACCAAGACACGCGCTCGGGCGGCCTTTCTTGGGTGGGCTTATTCAGGTTCCCAGGAGTAAGAGTCCTAGGGCGTCAGATCCCACCGCCTGCGACAAAGGGATTGAGTACTAGGGGACAGAAGAGAACTGCAGAGCAGGGCGGGGTACCCCGAAAGGGAGGGCAGCGCTCCTAGCGGGCCGGGGGCGGGCCGGTGACGCACTTCCGGTCGCGCCGCGGACCGGGCTGCGCAGGTGAGTGCAGACCCGTTGCGGTTAGCGGTGTCCTGGCGGTCAGCACGCAAGGTCTCCCGCAGCCAGCCTCGCGACCCACTTGAGTGGCGACCGCCGTCAGACCCAGGGCGCTTAGCAGGTGGCGGGTCGGGCAAGCTGTGTCACTTCACCGAAGGTGACTGCGTGCGGGGGCGAAGCGGCTCGAGGCGACATCGCAGGTCTTTTGACGCGCCGCGGCCTTGCAGGTTCTTCAGGTGTGTACCTACAGCTTGCCCCGGGCTCCAGACAGGGTGAGGGGCGCGGGGCACCGCAGGAAAAGCAGGGCCACTTCTCAGCCATCGGGGACAGACGGCTTGAGGCCTCCTCTGCTGCATCGACGTCAGGCCCCACACATGCACACATGATTACGACATAGCAAGAATACACACAGAATAGTTTCAGAATTGCTATTTCATACCCTGTAGAAGACAGTACGACATCAGGGATGGATGCGGGTCTCTTTGGTTATAGCCTTACCGTAGTCAGAAACACTATTTTTCCAAGGGGGAGAGCGGGGAGAGACAGACAGAGACAGACACCGAGAAAGAGTTTTAAGAAAAAGAAAAGTAACAAATGCTTACCAATGAGCTGCCAGTTAAGAAACAATGTGGTCCTTACTGTCAAAACCGTCAGTATGTTTGCTCCTCATCTGACTCTCAGACCCTCCCACTCTCGGAGGTAACAAGTATTTTGAATTTTGTGTTAATCACAGCCTTTTTTTTTAAAAAGTGTATCCACATACATTGATATGTAAACAGTTTAACCTTTTTTTTTATCTTTGTTTTTGATCATCTTAGTGCAGCTGGGTAATAGCTATAAAAACAATACAGAAGCTTGTATTTTCAGTGGATAGGGAGGTTGTTTTCAGACTAGTTATGTATCAAACATAGCTCTGATGATGAATGTTTTGTGCATGTCTCCTATACATGAGAATACCCATAGGAGCATATTTTTCAAGTTTTTTTATTCATTGAGAATTTCATACAAATATAAAATGCGTTTGAGTCATTTCACCCATCTCCTGGGCGCACCCCCCCCATAGACATTTTTAAAATTTGATGTGAATATTGAGTTTTCCAAACACCTTTGACATCGAGGTGGACCATAAGTTCATTTGCTATCCTCAAACTGAATTACATATCTTTCTTTGTAGAATAAGGTTTTTATTTTTAAATACCAAAGGATATTTTAAGAAAAGATAGGCATTAATACAACACACAAAATGAACAAACAAAAAGCAAAACAAAACTCTAAAAAAACCCCCCAAACCTCTGTAAAGAATAATAGATCAGGGCATTTAACATACAGTAATGAAACCAGAGCTTATTAATAGGAAGGTATGAACATCACCAGTATATTCTAAACAGCTATCATGTCAGAGACAAGTCAGAGTTACTGAGCTCTAAAATAGAAACTAAAATGTAGAACATGAGAACCTCTGAGTGTTCTTGGTTGAAGGGTTAATTCTGAGCCAGAAAATTTATGGCCTGATAATTTTTAATTGCCAAATAAGACATAATGAATATAACTGAAAAAAATTACTGCAATTTGAAGAGGTAGAAAAATGTAAAAATCCTTTTGTAGTCTAGGTTTTTCCAGATGTAGCGCATAGGACAAAGGGTTTTGTTTTGTTTGTTTGTGGGAATTTAACTATGAATGTAGTCGCCTGGACAGAGTGAAGGACAAAGATAGCAAAATAGAAAAAAAATATAGACAAATATGACAGTTCAGTTGAGTGAAGAATGATTTGACACCACAACAACTTGAGAGACCGGGGATGCCATGGGGCTGGGTATTTATAGACAAGAAGAGGCATGTACCTCACTTGGTTTGTGCCCCGTGCTTGCCTTATTTGAACCTAGTTTGATCAGCCTGGCCACTATGATTGGCTGAGACTCAGTTCTGAAGTTAGGTTTTGAATTTATTTCTATACTGAGTTAGGTTGCAATTCTCTACAGGTAAGGACTCTGGTATATGATTAGGACCAATTTAGTTTGCTTTAATAAAGTACTTACAAGGTTGCCTTACCAGGTCTGGCCCTCAACAGGTTCTGTCTTGCAGGGTCTCCGAGGAGCCTTGGAATCTCAAAGATGTCCTTGTAGGGCTAATGGGAAAAGCACTTACCTATCAAATTCTGCCCCCTGATGGTCAAGAGTGGCCTCACAGATGTTTGTTGTCTGCAGTCTGCCGCAGCAGGTATCTCATTCAAAATATGGGAGAAGCTGGACAGCAGCAATGAGGTATATATGGCACAAGTCCTTGTGAAAGTTGGTGACAGCTTTGTAAAGCTGCCTCTGCCCAGGAGAACCGCAGAAAGCCACCACTCGGCATGTCTGTGATCCAAAAGTGGGCAGTTCAAATTGAGAACTGAAAGGCAGCCTGATACCTCACTCACTTTTAGCTCAGCTTTCTCAAGGTTAGCTTAGGCCATGGAAGAAGCCAGCCTGCTGATACCTGCATAAAAGCCTTAGGTTCATTTGTTTGTGTGTGCACCTCCCGCCCCCGCCCCCCATGGTTTGTTGAAACAGGATTCCTGTGTGGTTCAAGGTAGCCTTGAACTTTGAATTCTTGAGCTTTCTGCCTTGGCCTCCTGAGTGCTGGGATTACAAGTATGTATTACTATGCCTGGGATTCATCAAGGTCTTTCTGTTGTTTTGAGGCAGGGTCTTTTGCAGCCCAGGCCAGCCTCAAACTCTGATCCTCCTGCCCCAGCTCCCAAGTACTGGACTGTGTGTATGCACCATCACTCCTGGCCAGCCTGAGGATTCTTGACGCCAGGAATGAGAGAACTGGCAGATAGAGGAGCAGCTGCCCCTGTCTATGTGGTGTCTTCCTGCAGCCTGACTCCCAGATCCCATGCCTAGGCTGTCTCCTTAGCCAGCCTTTCTTACAGTGTAATTGCAGATGATCCTTAGTTGCAGAAAGAGAAAGGAACTAGGTTTGATAATGTTATCTCTTGAATTGAATCTTCCATTCCTGGTCTGCCTAAGTTTTATAAATACTTTTATATGATACTTGTAAGAATTGCCGAATCACAGGCTTCTTGGTAGCCAACTTCAGAGCATCTGCGTCCTGGGAAGAATGCTGGGCACTTGAAGCAATGAGGGGATCACTCTGTCTTCTCTGGCAGCTCCTGTTCATGTCTGGAAACTAACTGCCTGAACCTCAGATCTTAATTATGCTCCTGATTGGGGTGGCTCACCTCACACTCCGCCCCCACCCTCTGTTTCTCCTCAGTTCCAGTCCTTCCTTGAGAGGGAGACCAGGTGATGGCAGCCATGATCCCATCGTTTTGGCCCCAGGTGAGCTGTGGGACCCTCATCCCTTCTGGGCAGTTCAGATTAAGAGCTGGGAGCTGGTGAGACTTGGAAGGAAAAGCATTTCTACCTACCGGATGGACCTCATGAGAAGGTGGGCAGACAGGTGGCAGAGACTCAGGCAGTGACCAGTGAAGGTGATAGGACAGTGAACTCAGCAGACAGAGTCACACAAGGGTCTGTATGGTACTGCACTTGAGTACCCTGGCAGAGGGCTTCTGGACAATGTTACCATGGAAACCACCCTTGTGGTTCTTTGAGGAGTTGGGGAGGTTTAAGGTAATTGATAGCTGGGGTGGAAAAAGAAGAAGAGCTGAAGCCCAGTAAGAAGGAAGCTCTGCCTCTGACTAGGAGGGATGAGGACCATGGTAGAAAGTAGAAGCAAGCAAGGGAAAGACAGCAGACCTGCGAGTCCTTGATTGGGAGTCTATGTGGGGAGTTGGGGCAGATGGGTTAGAGCCAGGCTACCCTTGGAAGGATAAGAGACATGTGTTTACCATATGAGGATGGGGGCAGTGGACCCGGAGGCTGAAGTGGACCATAGAGGAGCTAAGACCTGGCAGGGATGCAGGAGGAACTGCAGATGCATCCATCAGTGTGCCAGTGAGGCCCCCTGTCTAAGGCAGACTAGAACTGTGCAGTAGAATTTGCTCATGGGAATTCTTTTTCTTTCAGCCCAGTGTGAAAATGACATGCGGTTTCTCTGCTGTAAGAGAAGGAGGATATTCCATAGTTTATTTCCCGGTGTCTTTTTACTCCACTTTCTCTTGTCACTAACTTTGTGCTCTTCGAAAGCCCCATCCCCAAGCCCCTACTTTGCCCTCTGCCCCTTACTTAGGGCCTGAGCCCTGGAATTGGCCCTAGGGCAGCAAGAACCTGTTGTTTCAGAAGTCGGTGACCTTTGAAGATGTGGCTGTGTACTTCACCCAGGCGGAATGGGATGGTCTGTCCTCGGAACAGAGAGCATTGTACAGGGATGTGATGCTGGAGAATTATAGGAACTTGGCTTCTGTGGGTAAGGTTTCTCTCCCTGGGATTCAAACTCTGCCATTTTGGATTTCTTAGCTCCTTTCTTCCTAAGAAGTGGCTGGTGGGGATTTGGTAATCCTTTAGGAGTGGGCTTTTTCTAATTTCCTATGTCTAGATTGCTGGAAGAGCAAATCTCAAGCTGTTTGGGGTCAACATAGAACTTTGCTAAGACTCAGGCGTGCTTCTGAAGAACCCTAGAGAAGCTGTATATTGGACATGGTTTGAAAAATAGAAACTTGCTGTTCTACAGAGGCACCTTCAGATTGTCCCTTGCCTTACTATATTGAGTCTTTTTAAGAATTTCAATGAACTCTGGGTATTTCAGGCTAAGATCAAGAAGTGGTATCCCTTTGGGCAGACTCTCGCAGCTTTCTCTGCATGTGGTCCCTGGCTCACCCTTCTTATCCCTATCTGCCTCCTTTCTGAGGATCTTACCTTCTTGCTTGTGGCCGAGGCAATCTCAGAAGTTATGAATGCACATGTGGGAGTGTTCTCATTCTCTTCTGTTTCCTTTTCCCAAATCAGGATTTCCACTTCTCAAACCTGCTGTGATCTCACAGCTAGAGGAACGAAAGGATCTGGAAAACCTGTCTCAGCTGGCCACTGGAACAGACTCCCAGGGCCTCTGGACTGGTAAGGGAGGCACACACTGCCCAACAACATCGGTGTGTGCCATATTTCTGCATTGTGCAGTGCATTTCCCAGATGCTGTATTCTATCTCCGACCACACCCTTTTCAAACAAGACTATGGATTTCTTGATTTGGGCGTGGAAGCCCTTAACATTTTTGAACATTGCCACTAAAAGTGGAGGATACAGCCTTAACCTTTTTACACAGAGGCAGAAATAGCTAAAGCTACAGGCTTTGCTGTAGTATAATACCATCTGTGTTTGTGAAGAAACTGTTTGTTTCTAGTCACATGACTGAGCAGGTCAGTTATTTGAGGTCTCTAGTGTCTAGGGTACACATCTCTGAAACTGTGGCAATGAAGTGCAGCAATGATTACCTGAGGTTCTTAGAGGCACACAGACTGTCAGTAGGTCTTGGGCCCAGCCAAGTGTCTGCATTTACATTCATGCTGTGAGGTCTTTAATCAAAGGTGTTCATATCTCATTCTGTATGCCACAGTTAATCTCATTTGTTGGTAAAAAGTGAGATAGGCGCTGGGTGGGCAGAGGGAGAAGGTGAGCACATAAGGACTGTGGTAGCAGTGAAACTGCAGCACAAAACAAAAGGCTGTTTTCATAACTCAACCGGTGATTTCCATGAAGTCTTACTTGCTGGACCATAGATCCTTTATGAAAGAGAAGCTGGAAAATAAGATTTGTGTGGGCAGCTCAGTACTTCAGAAAGTTATATGGAAGGCATGTTAGTAAAGACAAAATGGACACCGATATTAACATCTACTATGCCATAGAGTTTGGAAGGTTGCTAATAAAAATTGGTAAAGAGTAAGTTGTTGATCTCCATGACACATACAATGTTAACCAATCTGAAAAAATGGTTTCTACTACAAACAAGTTCTAATAATGCAAGAAGGCTGGGGATGCAGCATAGTGGTAGAACGTTTCCTTAGAACGCACGAGGCCCTGGGGTTGATCTTCACTGCAGAAGCTGTGATGGTGAAAGATAACTTGTCAGAGACCCGAGTACTGTCAAATTTAGTGAGGGAGCAGGACAGAAACAGGACTTGTGGGGTAGGGGTGGATTGGTAGTCTTTCTGCAAGAAAAGTTGGTGCTTGGTAACCTGGATACTGTCTTCCAGAGCTGAAGACTTGTAAGTAATGAGACTCTTCTCAGAGATGCCTTGATGCACTTGAGTGTTAAGTCAGTGGAAACAATCTCAGTTTTCTGTATAAAGAGACTGAGTTGAGGTGCCTCTGCAGGCTTTTTGAACTATTGGAAGAGAGTATAGATTGAGTGGTTTATAAACATAATTTACATCTTTCATATGCCTTAGTTTGGGTTGCTCTAACAGTACCTTGGATGGTTTTTAAGAACATAAATGTACTCTTCCAGTTTTGGAGGCTGGAAGTCCAAAATCCAGGTGCAGGTGGATTGTGTGCTTGGCAAAGACCTGTTTGCAGATTAATAGGCAGCTATTTATCTTCTTGCTAGGCCCTCATATGGTAGAAGGAAAAAGAACTTTACCAGATCTCTTAAAACATATTAAGTCTATCATGAGCATTCTGCCAAAGGTTCTCCTCCTAATAATGCTAGGGATAGACAGCAGCGAACACTGGATCTATAGCAACATTATGTTTAACTTTGAAAAGGCCCATATTGTGTTCAAGCCCTTTCTAGAGGAGCCCAGGCTACTTGTGTTGTTGAGAATAATTTTAATGAAGTAGTGAGGCAAGGACATTATCCTTTTTATTTATTCTTCTCTTATACAATACATCCTGACTGCAGCCTCCCCTCCCTCCACTCCTCCCAGGCTCCTCCCCCAGATCCATTGCTCCCTTGTTTCTCTTCAGAAAAGAGTAGGCCTCCCAGTGATAGCAAGCAGCAAACATGGCATAGCAAGGTGCAATAAGAGTAAGCTGGATGAGGCAACCCAGTAGGAGGGAAAGGGTCCCAGGAGCAAGCAAAAGAGTCAGACACCCCTGCTCCCACTGTTAGGAGTCCCACAAAACCCCCAAGCTAAACAACCACAGCATGTATGCAGAGGACCTAGCGCAGACCCATGCAGGTTCTGTGATTACCACGATAGTCTCTGAGCCCCTTGCAGCAAGCTTAGTTGATTCTGTGGTTGTGTTTTCCTGGTGTCCCCAACCCCCCAGACTCCTATAATCCCCTCCCCCTTCTGCAGGGTTCCCCCTCGAACTCTGACTAATGCTTAGCTGTGGGTCTCTGCATCTGCCAGAGGAAGCCTCTCTGATGACAGTGGGTCATCACCACCTATGACCCACGAGTACAGCAGAAGAGCATTAGAAATGACTTCATTGGTTGTTTTTTTTTTTTTTTTTTTTTTTTTTTTGCCAGTCATGTTTGGTTTTACCTTACAGCTCTGAGCCACCATTACCCCAGTAGATCCTACAGGCAGGACAGGTGTGGGTCAAACGTTTTGTGGCTGGGTTGGTGTCCCAGTCCCACCACTGGAAGCCTTGCCTAGTTGCAGAACATGGAAGGGCATATTTTATGTTGTTGGGGGGGAAGTGAGAGATGAAAAGCTAAAGGAAGCTTTTCTGGGGGGGGAAGGGATTTGAGACGTGGAGAGGTCAGGACTATAAAATTATGATTATGAAAGAATGTTCAGAGATGATTGATTTTTAGGATTGATGGAAAGAAATTTTGTACAACGGTATTTCAGAAGAGATAGGAAGAGGTGTGGTCAGGTGGGCCTTAGCAGAGCTTTGCAGGAAGGCAAAACCCAGTTCTGCTGCTTTCTCTGCCGACACCTGTCAGACCCAGTCTCCCAGCTCGTCCATAGGTCCTTGTCCTTTCCTTTGTTAGTCATTTCCTGCTTTCATAAGGACCTTCATCCTTAGGGACAACCGAGGAGTATAGGAAGGCACGAGATGAAGGAACCACGCTGGTCTGATGGGCAAGACCAAGAGCATCCTTCACCTGCCACTTGGTTTAACCTTGGTTACCTTTGTTGCTTTTGCTGTGCCCTTCCCTGTGAGCATGTGTGGGGGTTGCTTGGGTCACAGGGTCACACAGAGATGGACTTCTTCAGAAGGTTTCTGACAGAGATACATGTTCTCGTTCACTCTGCTCATTCTTCACAATTGGAATCTGCCTTGTTTTCTAGGTTTTTTTTTTTTTGTACCTTAAAGTTTATCTTGGGCATCTTCTCATGGACTACATGTCTGGATCTCTTTCCTTCCTTTACCAATGAGAGTATGACAGTTACACTTTATGGATGAACCTTAGGTTACGTGACCTAGTCTAGTGAAGTGATTTTTAAAGAACCTTTTAGAGCAGGGCATGTTGATATACATGTAATTCTAGCCCTTATGAAGTAGGTACAGGAGAATCAGTAGTTCAAAGCCAATCTAGGTAGCCCATTGAAACCCTATATATAATAAATAGCTTTCTAATTATTATATTCTCTTCCAACATTGTTATATGACATGTTTTATTATTTTCTACTTCTTTTGGTAGAATGTACTGCTATCCAGACTGGCAATAATTTGACAAAAGAAGTGTATGAAGAAAAAAAGAATACATTATTTGAACTTCAGAAGAACTTTTCTCAGGAAACAAACTTTTCAAAAACTTATATTGTTGGCCAACAACAGGAAATCCAGTCATCAGGAAGTGAGAGGGAGAATGTCAGTGCCACTGATGGAAGAGCTAAGACAAGCACCATGGAAGGGTGTTTATTTAGTCAGACTCCACACTACTCCCAGGATCATACCAGCTCCACTGGAGAGCAATACTCTGATACCAAACTTACGAAGAATGAAAGAATTACTACAGAGGAAAGACCTTGGAAACACAAAGAATTAGCAGAGGCTTCTCAAGGTAGCTCTCAAGTTAATCAGCTTCCAGAAATCTGTGATGTGGAGAAGCCCTACCAGTGTACAGAATGTGGCAAAGCCTTCAGTGTTAAAGCCAAGTTTGTTTGGCATCAAAGACTTCATAATGGAGAGAAACCTTTCAAATGTGTGGAGTGTGGGAAATGCTTCAGCTACAGTTCACACTATATCACACATCAGACAATCCACAGTGGAGAAAAGCCCTATCAGTGTAAGGTATGTGGCAAAGCCTTCAGTGTTAATGGAAGTCTCGTTAGACACCAGAGGATACACACAGGAGAGAAGCCCTACCAGTGCAAGGAGTGTGGGACTGGCTTCGGCTGTAGTTCTGCATACATCACTCATCAGAGAACCCACACTGGGGAGAAACCTTACGAGTGTAGTGACTGTGGGAAAGCTTTCAATGTTAACGCAAAATTGATTCAGCATCAAAGAATTCACACTGGAGAGAAGCCTTATGAGTGTGATGTGTGTGGAAAGGGCTTCAGGTGCAGCACCCAGCTTAGGCAGCATCAGAGTATACATACTGGAGAGAAGCCGCATCGCTGCAGTGAGTGTGGCAAAGGCTTCACTAAAAATGCAAAGCTCATTCAACATCAAAGAGTACACACAGGTGAGAAACCCTATGCATGCAGCGACTGCGGAAAGACTTTTAGTGCCAAAGGGAAGTTAATCCAGCACCAGAGGATCCACACAGGTGAGAGGCCTTATGAATGTAGTGAATGTGGGAAATCCTTTAGGTGTAACTCCCAGCTTCGACAGCATCTGAGAATTCATACTGGGGAGAAGCCATATAAGTGCAGTGAGTGTGGAAAGGCCTTCAACGTTAATGCAAAGCTAATGCAGCATCGGAGAACTCACACTGGAGAGAAGCCATTTGAATGCAATGAATGTGGGAAATGCTTTACTTCTAAAAGAAACCTGCTTGATCACCAGCGAACCCATACTGGAGAAAAGCCATATCAGTGTAAAGAGTGCGGGAAAGCCTTCAGTATCAATGCCAAGTTAACTAGGCATCAGCAAATACATACCAGGGAGAAACCTTTCAAGTGTATGGAATGCGAGAAAGCATTCAGCTGTAGTTCTGACTATATTGTGCACCAGAGAATCCATACTGGAGAGAAACCCTTTCAGTGCCGTGAGTGTGGCAAGGCCTTCCATGTCAATGCTCATTTAATTAGACACCAGAGAAGCCATACTGGGGAAAAGCCTTTCCGGTGCATGGAGTGTGGCAAGGGCTTCAGCCTTAGTTCTGACTGTATTATACATCAGACTGTCCATACTTGGAAGAAACCCTACGTATGTAATGTATGTGGGAAAACTTTCAGGTTTAGCTTCCAACTAAGTCAGCACCAAGATGTTCACAATGAAGACAAATCCTAATGAAGAAAAAAACAACAAAACTGAAAAAAAAAACCACACATACACACAAACAACACCAACAAACAAACCAAAATAAAAACAAAAAACAAAACAAAAACTGTAAAAAACCAAACCAAACCTATGTTTAATAAGAAACAGATCATGGCTCATCAATTATTATTTGGAGGGAAACCATTAGAGGGAAATGAATATGGCAGTCTTAATTTGTTCTCTTTTAGTCTTCAGTTTTTCTCTTTTAATCAAGATGAGCAACTGGAAGTATATATCAAAAATAACTTTTTTTTAAATGAATTTTTGTTTTTCAAGACAGGGTTTCTCTGTGTAGCTCTGGCTGTCCTGGAACTCGCTGTGTAGACCAGGCTGGCCTCTAACTCAGATTCACCTGCCTCTGCCTCTCGAGTGCTGGTGTTAAAGGTGTGCATCACCACTGCCCGACTAACAACTTGATTTATACCGGTAACCAGTCAGGAAATGAAAGAAAACATCCTTTTCCCAGCAGCACCAAGAAAAGTAGATTTTCTAGGAATTTTGTGGGGCTGAAGAAAATGAGGGATTCTCAACTAAGGGAGACCAAAGGAAACAAGTACAAGGAGGAGGAGAGAAATTAATGTATTTCTGCTTCATTTTGACAACAAGAATGCATTACACTTCCTTTAAAAGGGGGAAAAACATTAAAAAAAATTTTTAGAAGAAGTCTTTAAAAAACGTCAGATCCAAAGTGGAGATGAACAATAAGGAGAATGTTGGCAAATGACCACTCAAAAATAAACCTGTGTGTTTTATTGTAAATTCTTCCAAATAAGTTTGAGTTGTAAAGCACAGACACACAACACACATACACACAAATGGAAAGACCTTTGTAAAATTTGTGATTTATAAAGTGTAATATCTAGCGCTCATATATTAACAAAGATAATCAACAGTGACAACAGGCTGTGCTCTAGAATCACAAGTGTTCTAAAGAAGTGTCCTGCCTCATTACCCCAAGGAGTGAAAATTAGTGAAGACTTTTTTTGCATGTCACATTGAGTATATGATATGCATACCCCCCAATACTCTGCAGCCCTCAGTGATTATAGATGCTATATTTGCTATAGATGCCTGCCATACAAGCATAAAATATATTAACAATTAGCATGTTAGAGTTCCTGTTTTGTAGTGACTGAACTCTACAAACATGGCTATGCCCTGAAGAAAGGTATCTGCTTTGATTTCGATGCTTTGTAATATTGGGCTCCACGGAAATGTTGGAATTCTTAGGATACTTCTTGAAATCTCTTCCCCTTTAAGAAAAATGTAAGCCATTAATAAGATCACTTGAGCTGCCAAGAAGCAGTTATTTCTGTGTTGTCAACTGGTAATGGGTAAGGAAGGAAAAGTTTTTCTACACCTCTAGTACCAAATATTCAGGTTTCCACACCAGTTGCAGACACCAACTGGATGTCCTCCAAATCTATTCCCCACCCATCATAAACATCCTACGGGTGAAATGGGCTCAGTCTGAGAAGACTGCCTGTCTCCTGCCCCCACATTCAGACACTAGTGATCTACATACTGATTTGGCTACAAATTGAACCCTCTGGACTCAGTAATTTGCTATGGTAACTCACCAAACATAAACAGGTAATTTAAAGTTACTATTTACTCTAAATTATATCATGAATGTCCCAGAAGCAGCCAGGTAAGGGGATGGAGCAAGATCCGAAGGGTTCCCACGTGAAGCGTGTTTGTTCCCAGAGTGGAGTGCCTCATCCTGCTGAGCCTTGTTTAGTCTTTTATGGAGATTACAGTGTGTGCCCATGATTGATGAAGTCCTTGGCTGTTAGACAAGTTTCCTCTTCCAGGCGTCAATAGGGGTTGCTGAAAGTTCGAACTCTTTTAGCACATAGTTGGCTCCTTTGACAACCAGCCCCAATCCTGGAGCTATCGAGGAGTCTAGCAACAATTACATTAGCATAAATAGATGACTGCAAGGGATGTAAGAGTAACAAAAGGTTTTAGAAATTGTTTTTTGTGCTGGAAACTGGAGAGAGACCAAATATGCTTAATCCACAGGCAGAAACCCATTTACTTGGTTCACATCCCCTTATGTCTGTGGGGAGTTTTGGGTTTTGTCTGTCTTTGGTTCAGTAGGAAGGAGGATAAAATGAAAACCCAGCACGGTGGAGGCCATCAGTCTAGGAACACAGCTGAACATTAGGCAGTGCTTGTCCATATAGCAGTTCTTTCTAATGTCTTCATTTGAGAGTTGTGTAATGGCTAGTGACATGGCCCAGGTAAAGGCCAAGCCCAAGCCAGGTTTCAATCTTTAGAGCCCACATGGTGGGAAGGACAGACTGACACACAGTTGTCCTCTGGTCTCTGTGCATGTATGAAAATAATGCCATTTTTAAAAACCTATAATGAAATTAAGCATTTTGATCATCTTGAAGTGTGCAATTCATTTATTCAAATAAATCTAATAAACTGCAAAATTGCTGAAACGTGTTTTCTATAATTAGAGGCTATACATATATGTATATATTTATATATTATATATATATTATAAAAAGTATATATTTAAATCAGGACCATTTTTATTTTGAGACTACAGTTAGCCTGGGGAAGTACGTGGGTTTAAATACCAGAGGGTTTGGGGTAGGGAAAATCAAATTCTAGTGGGATAATTGTTCCTTAATCTAGACATGAGGTTATAAGAAAATAAAGGTGACATTCAAAATAGAAGACTGAGGTGTGTTTTTTTTTTTTTATGTTGTTAGGTACAAATGCAGATCTGACTTCCCTGAGCTGAGGTAGAATATTATAGCCCAGCAGGTTTTAGACATTTGGGGACAGTTCTCTACAGGGAAGAGAACAGTGGGAATTCTATGATTTTGTTGGATTTTTAATGAGGAAACTTAGCTCTAGTATTCCTTGTTCACACAGCACAATAAGAATGTACTTTTAATATAATTACCCTGGGGAAGAGCTGGCAGTCTGGAAGGGCTGTTGAGATGCAACATCTACTGTGCAGGTTGCAAATATCTCAGACCAAGTCTATGTTAGCATTGGTGTAGAAAGAAAAAAACGTGCTGGTAAGTATACTAGGACACCTGCCGTGTTTGTATAGGACAAAGTGAAAGCAGACAGCATTCCTAACAGGTTCCCTTGTCTGGGTGTGGATCTCAAAGGAATTCATGTTACATTCTTAGTTACTGTTCTATTGCTGTGAAGAGACACCATAACTAAGGCAACTCACATTCTTGCTCTCTTTAGCACTTAATTGAGGGCTTATTTACAGCTTTAGTGGGTTAGTTATGTGGGAAGTGTGGCAGCATGCAGGCAGGCATGGTGCTGGACAAGTAACTGAGGGCTTTGTGTCCTGGTTTCAGGCAGCAGGCAGAGACACTGGACCTGGAATGGGCTTTTGAAACCTCAAAGCCCACCCCCAGTGACACACTTACTCTAATAAGCTCATATCTAATTTTTCTCAAACAGTTCACCCAACTGGAAACTATGCATGTAAATATGGGGGCCATTTTCATTCAAATGACCATACCCAATGTTAAGAAATTGGGTGGCATGTGTCCTTGGTAGCTTATTTAAATGGAGTAGGGAGGTTGGGAATAAGATCTCATGCTGGAGAAAAACAGCCTGGTGCTACAGTCTGGACAATGAGCAGAACACAGCAGTCGCTGTGGAGTAGAGCAGGTGTGTGAATCCACATGTGACCCCTGCCTGGGATTGGGGGTGTACCAAATACTACTGTGAAGAGTTCCAGAGACCTCAGGAGCATCACGAGGTTTCTCTTCCTGCCAGCTGCTGGGGAAACTCGAGGGTCCTGAGAAATGTCCTTTGTGCCTTACTGGACTGGCTTCCTAGCTGTGTAGGAGACTGGTCCTCTGCAGTTCTGAGCAGACACAGTGGATGAGCTTTTAATCTAGGTACAAGGCTCCTTCTCAGCCTCAATCTCAAGCTACCAAGGGCAGCAGTACTCCTCCCTTGCTTTCTCTGTCCGTTGCCTCACCTGCTCGTCGGGAAGGGAGAAAGGGTTTTGACAGTAGGGAAGCTGTAACACAAGCCCCCGGAGGAAGCTTCCTGCACATTTAAATACACACAGAACAGGGCTTCCTGGAGCCTATAGAATGGTCACACTTGAACAAGATGCACGACATGACCAACGAGGAGGATATGTCCCTTTGTGCTTTCTGTCCCACCCACAGTCACCTATCTGACAGCATATAGCCTATTCCTGCACAACCAACCATAACATGCACCCCCACAGACAACCACACAGGGAGTACCTGCCCAATACAGGCTTTCATGCCTGCCCACAGGCTGTGGGGACTAAGGGGACACCTCCAAAAGAGGCTGCCTCCCTCCTCTCCCCCAGGGCTCTGCCCAACACCCTTTCTTTCATCTTTTTCTTACAGGTTCCATCCACTCAGGGTGAAGGTGAACATGGGGGCTAGTAGGAGAGTCCTGGCCAGACTCTCCGAGATAACACAGATTTGACTCTTCAGGGAACATCCCTGTGGCCCATCATCTCACACCCAGGCAAAGTTTAGATCGGGTGCTGTAGGCCACACAGAAGCTTGGAGTCAACTATCAAGCAGATCCAAGTTTTAGGGTACCAGTGCTACTGGGGAGGCACTGACAGGTGCATTGGCTCACCTGTGAGAGCATCTGCCCCTCTCCATAACTGGGCATCCCCAAGAAGCAAACAAAACCCATAGCCCAGATAACTGAGCTGAAGCTGTCTTTTGGATTCTTGTGAGGTCCAAAGGTTTGATGCTCAGGCCACACCCTCTGCGCCTCACCTTGCTCCGCCTTCTCTCTCTGTAAGCATCTCCTCTCCATCCCTGTTATTCCTCCCTTGCAGACCTTCCCCCCACTTGTTCGCTCACAACCCTCCTTGCCCATTCTCTCTCTCATCTCAGTTCCTAGTGGTCTAATCTGTTTGCAGAGCTGACTCTGAGAGGACCAGGGGGTGACAGGGCCAGGCATCTCATCTTCCTGAGACCACACAGGGTCCTAAGTGAAGGACAAGCCATTCTGTCTGGTGGCTGGTAGAATGAGCTATGTGCTGAGGGGTGGAGGAGGGGATGGGCATGTGACAAGAAGTCTCCTGTAGGTCACATGGAAACTTCTTAGGGCCCACCCATCCTGGACCCTGACCAGATGTTTGCTCCAGATGCCTGGGTGCATCTTCGTTAAACATGAGATCTCCTTTCTTCAGGGTATCTTCAGATTCTTTCCGTTTTGAGATCTTGTCTTGGGGTTAATATTGCTGTGATAAAACACTATGACCAAAAGCAACTTAGGAAGGGTTTATTCCACTTACACTTCCAGGTAACCATCCATTACAGAGAGAAGTCAGGAAAGGAACTCAAACAGAGCAGGAACCCAGAGGCAGAAGCTGATGCAAGGGCCATGGTGTGGCTTATGGGGCGGCTCCTCAAGGCTTGCTCAGCTTTCTCTCTCTCTTTCTTTTTCTTCTTTCTTTCTTTCTTTCTTTCTTTCTTTCTTTCTTTCTTTCTTTCTTTCTTCCTTCCTTTCTTTCTCTCTGTCTCTGTCTCTCTCTGTATCTCTCTCTGTTTCTGTCTCTCTCTGTATCTCTCTCTTTCTCTCTTTTTTTTGCTTTTCATCATTTATTTGAAGCTCTCGCATAAGTTTTTACAAGCTAGTGAACACTGACAAACTATTTCTCCCACAGAACTATAACCACACATTCCCATACAGTATAAATATATGGTTAAACTAACATTACTACACATCACCATTTTATCGATTACATAATAAAACAAATGATCACGTATCTAATTATTAAGTTACATGGCTCAAAAGGCATATAAAATATTTCTGCTCAGTTCGCTAGCAGATCCCACTTTTTCTTTTTTGCAAGAGTTTGGGAAGAGAAGGGGAAAACCATAATTCAAACAAGTTGGAAACTTCTGATATGCATGGAAAACACAAAATTTTCAGAAATTTTGATTAAGAATTGGTTAGCTGCATCTTAAAAATATTTACTAAATTAAAGAGCATACTCTACATGTTCTGCACAAGATGAAGGCAACATATTTCTAAAAACATTTAATAGCCTCATCTCATTTCTTTTTCAGGCCCTCCCTGTCAGGTTGCACATCTGAGTGTAAACATTAAATTAACTATAAGGCTTTTTGTCTGGAGAGATTATTGAAGATATGTGTTGCTGTAACGAAGTTGATTTTCAAACGGGGGTTTCCCAAAACAGCACAAAATAAGACAGAGACATTAAATAATCAGCACAAGACTTAGTTAAAAAAAATGGATGGCCAAGGAAGCCTGATGTAGTCTGGTATAAGTGTGGGAGATGTAAACAGTGAGCAGGCAGATAACGAGAGAAGCCCTGCAGTGTTTGCAATGACTGAAGGAACACACCATGGAAGGTCTAGAGAGCCCTTAGTTCCTGCAATTTTGGTTCTGTATGATGCTAAAAATATACAAGTATTGTGCTGGGTATATTTTGGCACCTAATCCTTCTAAATTCCTTATAGACTAATAATATTCTGGCACAGGAGTACATTTAATGACATAACTCAATACCTTATTTTAGGAAACGTCAATTGGTACAAATAGTAAGCACATTTTTAAATGCTGACCAGCAAAAGTCTTTTGCTAAGTGTCCAAACATGTTGATCACAGCCCAAATATAGAGGTCACAATTCTGTCAAGCTTGTGGCCTGGTAAAATTGGTTTTCAGTATTCCCGTGGAGCTTCAGTAGACTTATTCGGTAAGCCAACACATTGGGTAATTATGTATGACAAATCAGGTCCCATCTGAAGTTCCACTTCTAAGGCAATGGCATCAGGCACCCCAGTTTTATTGAATGCAACAGTTGTTTCTATGACTATTGGAATCCTTGAAATGGAGCTGCATTTTTGGCTGGTACTTCTCCAGATACAAAAGTTGCTTGCTGTTAAAAGCTCCGTGCCACTTTTGTCTTATGAATTGTACTGCATCTTCATATTTCATTCCACCTTCAATTAATGCTAGGACAACAAGCACTGGAACTCTGCCAAGGCCTGTGACACCGTAATGGATTTAGCTCTCACCCATCAACCACTAACTAAGAAAATGCCCCCACGGGCTTGCCTACAACCTGATCCTATGGAGGCGCTTTCTCAATTGAGGATCCCTCCTCTCAGATGACTCTAGCTTGTATTAAGTTGGTATAAAAACTAGACAGGACAGACATCTGGACAGGATAGAGTCTAAGTTCCCTTGGCTTTTTATGGTCCAGAGTCCAGCTCAGGAGAGGATATGGAATCTGTTTCTTAGCCATCTTGCTTCCAGACAGAGATAAAGCTTCAGACCCCCACCCCCAGACATTTCTTTATGTCACTCCCAACAATTTCTCTACAATGTTGAATATCCCACCTCTAAGCCTTGTCCATGGTTCCTAGCCATGGACAAGACCATCTCTCCTGCCCCAGCCCTGTTTGACTATCTGTCACCTATCTTAACCCCAGGCTCAAGTCAGATGGGAGCTGCCAACCCCCTGGACGGATAGGGGCTGTGGGAGGAACATCTGTCCCCAGCCCTGAGGTCCTTCCCTGAACTCCTGGCACTGTGACTTGTCTGTAGATGCCACTTTGCTCACTTGCTTCCTGGGGCCTCTTCTACAGCATGCCCAAGTAGGTGAGAGCTAGAGGGTGTGGTCTGAAGGGGTCCCCAGGCACTGGGAGCCCAGGAAAACTCAGGCAAATTCACCAGTCTCTTTCTGTGCCCACTAAGGATTCTATGGGGCTGTAGCAAAAAGATGGTAAGGGAGTCAATCCAGGGAAAGGTAACAATGATACCTCCCAGCACACAGGAAACAAGACTATTTTTTTTTTTACATCTCATAGTGTGATTTGAGCCCTGTCTGATGATAGCAAAGACAGGGACTGTATCGGTTTCTTATTTGTAAGAAATTTTCTCAGAACCATTGTTATCAACTGTTTAATTCTGGGGTAGGTATGTAGATAAACAGTCGACAGAAACAAGGGGTACCGGTGAGCCAGCAGAAAGACAAGGTTCCAGGAGCACAAACACCAGCGGACATCCTTACGCAGCTGTAAGGGAAGGTGGAAGGCAGGTTGCTGTTCTAGAGAGCAGCTGGGTGGTTTTCACCAGGATCCGCCACATGTAGGCATTGTCTAAACCGGGCAGACTATGTGGCACCACCCCATGGCAGCTTCAAGTGTGTACTGAGTCCCAACTGGTTCTAGATAGTTGTCAAATTTATCCCCGGAGAGTCAGAGGAAACATTTAAAAACTCAGGAAAAGCATTGTTTTGCCTATATTCTACCTTTTGGATAGAGAATTTCTTTGTACACAGCTGAGGCTGGGGAAGTGTCTCCATATCTTCAGGCTCTCATTTTAGTGTGTGCAAAACGGGGTGGTGGTAGGATCTATTTCCCAAGTGTGGTAGTGAAGACCAGTTATCTACTGCACACACACACACACACACACAGGTACACACGCACAGGTACATATACACACACACACATGCACAGGTACACACACACACACACACACACACACTCCTGCAAAGTTAAGCATCCAAGTCTCTCTTCTAATGACATGAAGGTGTACACACAAACTCTGCCATTGACAATGTCCTCCTCAGATTCCTCTCCCACAGACTCCCAGAGGCATACATAATGCACGTGTAATACACATCACAGTCCCCAAAGCTTGCCTTTTCTGCCCTTACAACTTTAGCCATAAGTATTGGCCAGGTGTACTGCACTGAGCACTTCAAAGAAGCTGTCCTTACCGGCTGGAGACATGTATGGGGCCTAAGCGGAGTGTTCCAGGGATGCTGCTGTATAAACTGACCCTCTCCTGGGGCTCCTGGGAGCTAAGTATAGACAGAGCCGAGCCTTGCCCCCTCCATCATACCTCAGAGAGAAAGGAGAACATGTGGTGCTGACCTCAGTAGTTTCAAACCATACTCTGTGAGACCCAGAGAAGTCTTTAGCTATGGGTCCAAATCCTCAGTTTACTTATGGAGAAACTGAGGTCCAGGAATGTATGGGACATCTTCTTGTCACTCAGTAAATCAACGGCTCACTAGTCTCTAATTCCAGGCAGGGGAGAGGTCAGATCCTGCAGGAAGATCCTTAAGCAGGAGGTCAACAACTCAAAGTACTTTTAGGAAGTTCCTAAAACTGATCAGATTCACAAGGCCTCTCCCTGCCAGAGGAAGCAATAAAAACTGAGACTCCCCTTTAGTCAGAAGGAAGCTGAGCTGCAAAGAAGGCTCTGAGACCAAACTAGTTGCCTGGAAGAAGCAGAAACGAACTAAGCTGTCAGGAAGAGGATAAAAACAACTGAGGTACCTGGAAAGGACACCCCAACCTGTTGGGCTGTCTGCAGGTTGCGCGCTGTGCTCCAGGTTCCCGTACTGCGATGGGCTTTGGTGACGCAGCTGTCTTTGAGTCATTTCTGCTCCTGTGAGTAACCCTTCACCCATATTTCTGTAAAAAAGACAAAAACCAAAACCAAAACAAAAAACAATAAAACTTCTTAGCTCACCAAGTTGAACTTTGATGGTATTTAGACTTTGGTCTACCTTGGGCCCCCTATCTAGTGTGCACTGCAACCCCCCAGGAAACTGTGGGGCAATTGTGACCAGGAGGTGGGGGCAGCAGGTCAGGAGCAAGAATAAGGTCTAGGCATGTCCAAATCCTGAAAATCTCATTTTGAGACTGGTGGGAATAAAGATCACTCTCTCCTTGTTCTGGGCCTGCCCGCCCTGGGGCACGTAGTCCTACGACCTCCCCACCTTCACAACCTTTAAGGTAGTCATGTAGCCTGATAGCCAAATTACAGGTTTAATTCCCTCTCTCCCTATAAGGGCTTTTCCAGCAAGCACCTAGAATTCCTCTTCATGCCAAGAAAGCACTCCCAGCACCCAGCACGAGCCAATAATTTACACTCACTCCAAAAACCTCTACCCACTCTCTAAAGGTTTATATAGCCCTTGTTACCCCCAAATAAAGAAAGCTGTAACACAGAAAACGTCTCAGAGGAGGTTTCTTTCTCCTCCCATCTCCCCCAACCTCCTTCGAACCCACTCACCCGAACAAGTTTTGTTCCTTTCTCTCCAGCCTGGTGTTAGACAGTGCCTGAACACCCCAAAGGCAGGGGCAGAGCCAGGTCCACAGGAAACAATCTGTCTCACAATGGATGACCAGGGTGTGCTCCACCGTCTTAGCTCCAGGTCAACTGCTGCTGTCTTAGGATGGAGTCAAAGAGCAGATCCCCAGCACTGCCTCCTGCTGCCCCAACGAAGACTTAGTTTCGAGACACAAATCCAAGAGCATTGAAATCAGAAGGTCTGACATTCCAGATCTGTCACCAGTGGGGACCTGTGTAAACTATGGCTCAGAGTCTTAGCCAATATGAGGAAGTGGTTGACCCAGGGCCTCTGGAAGGCTGCACTTTGAAGGCCAGCGGTGGTTTCTCCCTCTCTGTAGGATTGTTACTGTCCAGGACCCATCTCTCTGCTCAGACTCCAAAGACTGGCAGGTGAAGAAAGCTATTTTGGCACTTGCCGAACCTCAAGGCATTAAGCCTCATCACCAGACAGAGACCCCAGCCACAGCTGCCCAAGTCCAGGAGATGCCTCACAGTGACAAAGGAGGAGCCTCAGCCCCAAAGCCTATTTTTTTCTACACTGTAACATTTCTCACCTGGAGCTCTAGACCCAGATGGGCACCTGTTACAATCTTTTTCCTTCGATCGGGATCAGTTCGTCTGTCTCAGGACTGGAGGGTACCCTCTCATCCAAAACCTGTCGCCCTCGGAAAACACCGGGGCAGACCTGAGTCTGAGAGGGGCATCCGGGAAGACTCTCTTCTGCCTCTCTGCCTCTGAGATCTCTCTACCCTCCAGAGCACTTGCCCAGTTCTGTCTGTTGTTGTCCTGCCTGACCAGGAACCGAGGAGCATTCCGTTCTATTCCAGAATGCCAGCCGCTTCCGCATAGTCAAGAATCGGACAACCGGAGATGAGCTGATTTTGGCCTTTTTGGGGATAAGCGCGCAGCCATTGGGTTGGGCAAGGTCCCAAGTTTCCTTTAGTTCCACACTCTGCAGCTCCGGTGGAGCACCTTCCAGGCCTCCCGGGAGCTCCCTGCTAAGGCCTGAACCAGTCGGGTAGGCGGGAGTCATCGGCCTACTCTTTCGTCTGCCTCCTTCCTGCTCCAGTTTCATCTACCATCGCAGGGCGGGTCTTCACATGGCTGCCATGTTCTTGAGGTGTGGCTCCCACCCCCTATCGGCTGCGGAAATCCCACCCACCCTCCGTCCAAGCCCAGCCTCCAGGAAGCCTCCCTCAACTGCACACTGCGCCAAGTGTCTCCTGTGGCGGCCCCCGGGTCCCCCCAGAGACTCGCAGCCAGTCACGGTAAGAGACTAGTCTGTCGTCGCAGTCGACCCGACCCTCGTGTGTCCCTCAGTCTTTCCCTCACCCGGGCTGGGGCCGCCCATTTGTCACCAGGGCGTGGGCCTCCGAGGGCTCCTCCCAGCGCAGGCCCGAGCCTCATGCACCCAGCTGCACAGATCCCGCCATTCTCGGAGGGGGGCCTCGTGCAGGGCTGTCTGGGCCTGCAGCTGGCGTCTGGTGCAAGGGGACAGGGACATGAGCGCTACGCGCGGGTCTGGGGTGCCCTGCATGGGGAGGAGGGTGGGCAAAGCAGCCATTAGGAGTCCTCGTCCGCTCCTGCTGCCTCCTTGTGGAGCAACTCGCCCCGGTCACTTCCAGCAAGGCGGGAAACAAATCGTCGCCAAGTCACAGGCGTGAGGCCACCGGGTCCCCTCGGCCACACGAAGGCTCTTTTTTTGCTTGGAACCTGAGGAGAAGCCCTTAGCCAGTTGCCTCAGATCCCAGGACCCCAGAGCAGCTGGGGCTGAGGTGCTGGTGGGAAAATGTCCCCGGCGTTTCCTAGGGAGAGCCTGAGAAGATGGTGGAGACCAGAGGGCTGCAGGGGTGGCAGAGGGGAGCGCACCCGTTAGCCCACCGTGTCCCCTTTAAAGAGGGCCAGCGGTCCAGTGATGAACCAGCTCCCAGCCAGAGGAGCTCACAAGGAGAGCTGTGGTGAGGCATGTCGCCTCAAGACCCTGATAGGGAAAATTCAAGCCTTAGCTCAAAGCTCCCTAGGAAGAAAACGGAGAATTCTGGACAGAAACTGGACTGTAGGATTCGGAATGCAAGTGTTCAATCTCGGGGTGGGTAAGGACAGCGCCTTGTGTGAGAGGCGACCGCCATCATCACGCTTGTCTGGAAGGAGACCCGATAGGGCTTGGAGAGTTGGAAGTTCCCAGAGAAATCAAAGGACCAGGTGAATATGGAGATGAATCGTGAGACGTGGCCTGGCCCGTTGTCGTTCCTTCCTTCCGGAAGGACCCTTCTGTACACTGCTCAGAGCAAAAGTCACCTCTCTTTTGGGTCTCCCCCACCCACCCCACCCCCCGTTCTGTGACCTCAGCCTACTCTTTACCGCCCTCTGCTCTTTGGACTTGGAACTGCAGGTCTTCTCACTGTAAGGAAGACCGGAAGTGTTTGGTACCTGTGGGTATTCTCCTTTATACATTTTCACCAGCAAATGTCTAGGTGACTCTCTCTGGGGCAGTGTGTTGAAAGAGAAACTCCTGGAGTGAGAGACGGAAGAGGGGTGGGGAGTCAATGCTCTGGACGTAGCTCTCTAGTGAACTACCTAGGAACTGCGAGGGCTTTATAGGTGGAAATTAGATATGAGCTGCTCCACACTTGGCCACCAGAGAGGACAGCCTCAAATAAAGGTCTGCAGCCCAATGCTCTTGGTTCTGGTACCACCTAGGTGTTGACCCACCAGCTGGGGTACACCTTTGTGTCCACTTACCTCATTTGACTGTATTCCCTGGGCAAGTGGACATCTATGGCTGATTGGCCCTCCTAGGGTCGTCAAGGTAAGAAACCACAGGCCAAACTACCTGGAATCCACTCGATGGAAAGGAAGAAGGCTCATGATACTGGGACTTTCAGGTCTTTAACTCCTTATTGATTTTTTTTCCTTGAAAAAATACACACAAATAACAACACAAAACCCACCATTTTAACTCTATAAAATGTACACTTTGGTGACATCACAGCATTGAGCAACTACCATCATTTTCCAGTTTTAGAACGTTTATGTCATCATGTGTTGCTAGCCTGGACCTCAGCTTCCCCATCTGAAAATGGAGCTAACAATAAATGGCTTTCCTAAGACCGGAGGAGATACAATCAAACTTCTGTTTCTGTAGTAGGAATTGGCTTGCTTTTCAGTGGATGATGAGGGGAGTGGGCAAGACCCCAAGATCAGTGAGAGCATTATTGGTGCCAGATGGCTAGTAAATAAATGTTCCTTCGGGACTCAGTGATCCCTAGGGACTTCAGAGAGAGGCTGGTGTTGGGGAGGTCCTCTGTGGTCATCAAGTGCAGCCTTGAGGCAAGGATTTCTAGACAGGGCAGAGTCTAGATCACAATACTCTGTCAACTGTCCCAGCCCACTCTTAAAGCTACCTTGTGGGGAAGTTTGTGTGTCAGGAAACGGAGGCTCCAGAAGAGCTGAATCTGCTCACAATCACAAACACGGAAGTGTTGGAGGTAGGGCTAGTCTTCACCCAGCTGTACAGAGGTGGAGGAAGAGGAAGAGAAAGAATTAGGGGCATTTGGCTCTAGCAACCTGGACAGGGTGACTTGTGTGCACTTGAGCTAATGTGTGATGGATTGCTAACAACTGAACTGGCAGTAGCTGAGATCGTATAGGAATGGAGGGGGTGTTAGAATACTGAATGTTTGAACAGAGGACAACAAAGGGGAGACATGCAAACACACACACACACACACACACACACACACACACACACACACACACCAGACTGTATATACAGAATGTATAAGGAATTCTTATATTTCAATAGAGCTTTTTCAAATATTTTAAAAAGTCATGGGGAGGACTGAAGAGATGGCTTAGTAGTTAAGGACACTGGCTGATCTCTTCCAGAGGACTTAAGGCTTGATTCCCATTATCCACATGGAGGCTCACAACCATCTAATAATTTCAGTCCCAGAGGATCTGATGCCCTCTTCTGGCCTGTGGGTAGTGCATACATGTGGTACACAGGCACATATGCAGCCAAAATACCCAAACACATCGTTAAAAATAGCTCCCAGGACAAGAACTAGATTACCACTCCAGTGGAAATGCCTCAACAAGGCAAAGCTTTACTCTTGATCAAGATGGTGTGCTTGGAAGAACAAGAACCTTAAGACAGCAAGCACACTTGGTTTTTATTCTAATGCAGGAGTGACTGTCTTTTCCCTATTGGCTAGGGTCTGATCTCATAGATTTAAACAGTTTTAAACAGTGTAAAGGAAATGAAGGGGAAGAGGATCAATTACTTTAATCTGAGAATGCAGCAGGGTCTTTGTGTAAACAAAGGATTGGTTTGGGGGGGTGTCAAAACATTGGCATAAAGTCTTAGAAGGTAGTGGAGATGAACCTTGAATTCCAGCGCTCAGTAGGCAGAGGCAAGAGGGTCTCTATGAGTTCAAAGCCAGCCTGGTCTACTTAGGGAGTTCTGGACCAACCAAGGCTACACAGGGAGACCTTGTCTCACAAGTTGAGAATCACTCAGATGTCTATCAATAAGAAAGATAACTATAGCCAGGTGTGGTAGGCACCCATCTTTAATCCCAGCACTCAGTAAACAGAGGCAAGTGGATCTTTTGAAATCAAGGTCAGCCAGGCAAACCAGGGCTACACAGTGGGACCCTGTCTCAAAGAAATGAAACAAACTGAAAAGGATTTGAATTCCTTGTCCTAAACACAAGTTTTGTGGTATTTGAGAGAAAATGACTCATATTTAATACTTCTTACAACATTAAAAATAGTCATCTGGGCTTGAATTTATATTCTGGTCTTAGACAAGAATCTGTGGGATTTTATCCCTCCTCCCCCATTAATTCTTATGGTTCCAAATTAGGGACAAAGCCCAGGCTCTTTGTCCCTCACTGTGTATTCTCTGTGAAAATCAATAAAGAGATATTTACCAAAAGATGGATTGTGTCAGGACAGGGATTTACATGAAGTTCCCTCCTGGATAGTTACACAGCAGGCTGCAATAAACAGTTAACCACTTTACAGTAAACCCAGTGACCCCTTTGAGAAGTTTGTTCCTCCAAGGGCTGCAGTGACCACAGGTACTGTCTCCCATTTTATGCAGGAGTTCCTTAAAGATGTAGGTAGGCTTGGTCTCAGGTCCTTGGCACTGGCTTGGCTCAGCGCACGGGAGCATCAGTGCTCCTGTTTGATATACAAGTGACCAGGGAACATCATTCTAGATAAGGGACAAGCAGGAACCAAAGCCCGAGGGTGGGAATGTGCTGCTTAGAAAACTGTGGGTCAGATATGGCAGAAACAGGGAACAAATAGGAAGAGAGCTGAGGTACTCGAATCTTAAACACTAGGCTTCAAAAGTCTTGGGGGCAAGAAGAGGAGGGAGAGGAAGGGGCAGAGTTTTGGAGACGGGAGGTAAGGGATTTCTAAGTAGCAGCCATTGAAAGATTTTTGCTCCAAAAGAAGAAAGTCAAGGGATGGAAAAGAAACCAGAGTGGAGAGTTTGGTAAGGGAAGAAGACAGGCATGTGATAGATGAGGTCTAGAGAGTAGGAGTGTCCAGACTCACCAGCAACTGTGCTGTGGGAAGGAATCGGGGGGTCAAAAGGGTTGTATAGAGTTTCTCAGACATGGTGCTCTAACCAACAGCAGCAACAGCAGGGGCACCTAACATCAGCATGCTCACCATATACCACTGGTATCACCATCACTACCACATCACTGAAATTACCATAGTAACATTATCACTATCATTACCACCAGTTTTGCAACCATTGCTACCACCACCACCACCATCACCGTTACCATAGTAACACCATCACCATCTACAATCACCACTACATCACCATCTAAATCACCACCTCTGCCACGTTACCATCACCATCCCCATCACCAACCCCATCTCTATCACTACTTCCATCCCGACATCACAAATGTTCTCCATCATCCCCATCTCAACAACCCCCATCATCCCCATCATCACTACCGTTCCAGCCACCACAACCATTTCTCCTAAGCCGTGATCTTCGTCACCAAGCATCCAGTGAGAAGTACAAATTCTCAACTCTGGACCTCTTGCATTAGAATTTCTGGGATGTGGGAGATCAAGCCCACCAGAGGACTCTGAAGGATGCTCAGATTTAAGAATCTCTAGGCAAGACAGCCACAGAAATGCAAGGCTTCTCTAGCGGTTAACTTCAGAAACTCTGGTAAAAGTTGACAGGCGTAAAGTCAAAACAGGGAGAAGGAGCGGGGATGGCCCTCTCCTTTCGCTAACTCCCCGATGTTGGCTTGCTGAAGATCTGCCCGAGGAGCCAAGGGAATTCACCTAGAGGCAGGGCTGCAAGCACCTTTTGACCAAATTCTGGCTCTTATAGGTCAGCTGAAAGACACAAGAGCTCAGCGTGAGTGTGGCAACACCCTGATATTGACCAGCCATTCAGAATCCAGCACCTGACTGGGTTCTCACCCAGAGCTCCAGTATTTGTTAGGCTAGTGTTTACCACAGGTGCTGGGCAGCCCACTACCCAGACCCTCTCGGGTGTGGAAGGGTAGGTCCAGGCCTAGCTGGGTCTTTATTCTCCTACTTTCAATTTCTAGGCTTTGACCTGCCTTCTGAGGTGAGTTCTCCACCAGAGAGTATTTTGAGAGCAGGATTGCTCGCTCTTGGAGAGAAGAGAGGGAAACTGGTGACTTGACTCCTTCAAAAGCCTTGTCTTATCTTTATGGCGACAGCCTAGTTACCTTGAAGTCAGAAGCCCTGGTTAAGGAGTCTCATGGATTTTAAGTTTTACTCAACTTCTATAAGAGGACTTGCAAGTGGGGTTTCACTTATTAGGGACCCTTTAGTTGCAGACAGCCTGTACCCCTCTGTTCGGTCTCACTAGGCCCCCACATCATGTCCCCAGTTAAAGGAAGCCCAGTGCCTCTCAGAGAAAATATACTAACTGAACAAATGACGTAACCAAGAAGTGTGAGGACGATGATTTGGGGAAGATGGAAAGTCATTTGTTCCTGGCTCAACAGTTTTTAACAAGGCCTGAAACATTCCCCAGGAGGAAAAAGCAGTCTCAAGTCTCCTTGTGACTAACCCCCTCCCATCCCATGCTCCTATTTTCTAATTTCTGTATTGGAAACACAGCCATTCTTCTTAATCTCTTGTACATATGTGAACGTATATGAAAATAAATTCTAATTTCCATCCTTAAACAAAGCTAATAATATTTTGAACATTGTTCTGAACTTTGTAAACTGCCCCCTCTAATATTATACCATGTCAGTGAATATGTCCTTGTGTCTTTTTAAAGCTACTGTGTTCAGTTCCGCTGTGGGGATGGGCTACACCTTGCCTCACCAGTCTTCACCTGTGCCGTTTGGGGTTTGCGCCAACTTCTAAATATACCATTTTTATTATGTATCCGATTGTGTGTGCCGGATAGTTTTGTGAAGGTGGGAGGTGGGGAAATGAACCAGAGGGAACACAGTGTGAAGCTCTTCTGTGGTTTCTAGCCACTTGTCCTGGGACCTGGGGTTCACTTGTTCTACACTTCACTTTTTAAATCTGTGAAGTGTGCCCTGGCACTCGGGAGGCTGAGGCAGGAGAATAATCAGAAGTTTGAGTCCAGCCTGGGCTACAGGATGAGATCTTGTCTCAAAACAATATCTATAAAATGATTTGGAAAGGCTAGGAGTTTAGCTCAGTGATAGTGATTTCCTGGCATGTGTGGGGGAAGGCCTTGGGTTTGATTGGCAGCACCCCCAGATCAACAATCAACCAACCATAAATATAGAGCATGGACCAAATGAAATCTATGCGAAACATTTAGTTTAGGTCCAAAAATACAGCTAACCACTGGCAGGCTGTTCTATTAAAGTCCTGCTAGAGCCTTTTATGTGAGACATGGATTGAGCCTGGCTGTCAAAACCATTGTTCTGAATGGAAGATTCCCTCTCCAATGGCTACCCATGTCCCCGAGGTTTCTGTTAGGTTCTCTTAACAGAAAACATGGAGTTTCCCAGGGACATTACTAGGGTTAGCTGTTGGGTAGGTTCGAGTGGAATCTTTCTAAACAGGGCACTGGCTTGTCTTAAATTCACTGATTCTCCTGGACAGGCTGCCGTTAAGTGCACTGTCTTCTGTGTGTCACTTGCTACTAGCCTTTCTACAATGTTCCACAGCCTTCAGGTGTGACTCCATTCCCATCTTAGAATTATCTCAGGGTGCAGCAGATGTCAATTACTGGCAGGCCAAGTCTTAGACATCTGCATCCTGTTCTCACCAGACAGTGCCTTATATTTGAGTTCATGCTCCCTAGCTCCTCCATGCTGTCTCCTGTAGTGGGTGGGATACCCCATGGCCTGCATGTACTTTTCCTGTTGCCTCAGGGTTTGGGAAAATTGGGGATGAGCCACATTTGAAATGGGTATGTCCAAATTAAAAGGTAAGCTTGATTTTGTCTATGCAGAAATACAGTCCGTTTCTGCAAAAGTTAGTTGACAGTCAATCTTTTGAGGCTTTACATTAAAAGAGGTGTTCTCAGAACATTCTGAAAAGACTGTGCAATATACCTGATTTTTTTGCCTCTGTTCTGTGTGTGTGTGTGTTTGTGTGCTCGTGTGCGCGTGCACATGGGCTCCTCTGTTTGATGTGTGGGCACCTGTGTGTGTGTGCATGTGTGTGTGTCAGCCAGAGGTTGACATCAGCTGTCTTCTTCAACTGTACTCTGCCTTCTTTTGAAATTGCCTTTTGGGGGTGAGTGCGTATGTATGTGCATATGAATGTGAGTGTGTACATGCCACAGGGCACAAGGGCACACGAGGAGACCAGAGGGCAGCTTTACAGCAGCCGGTTGGTTCTCTTTTCTGCCCTATTTTGAGGCGGCATTTCTCAGTGTTTGTTGCTGAGCTCAATACTCCAGGGCAGCTGGTCTTCAGGCTTCTGAGTAATTTTGTTCCCACTTCCCACCTTGCTGTATAAGTACCGAGATTATAGCTGTGTGCTACCACATCTGGATTTTTATACAAGCTTGAGGATTGAAGTCAATGGCCCATCTGGCTCGTGGAGGCATCTCCCTTGACCTTTGCCCTCTCCTTATTTCTTTTGAGGCAGGGTCTCTCATTAAACCCAGAGCTTAGTGATTCAGAGTGGTTAACCAACAAGCCCCAGGGAGCCACTAGGATGGCTTTTCACATGGCCGCCTGGGAATCTGCACTCAGATTCTCATGCTTGTGCAACAAGCGTTTACCAACAGAGCTCTTTTCCCAGCCCTTTTCTGTTCTCTTCCATAGTACAGGAGATCAGGATGACTTGGGAACCCAGGATCTGTTTGCTGGGTCCCTAGAGCCAGATGGTTCATTAACTTGATTGACCCAAGAACATGAGTGAAGAGAAAGAGGACTCGTTCAGGACACTCAGAATTTATGATGAGACAGAGGAGATGAAGAAGATGCCAGAAAGCTCTGGCGTTTTTTCTCATCATGGGCAACAAGAGCAACACCAAGTGGACGGTGCGCAGGAAATGCTCCAGCTGCCCCCATGTCCCTCAATACAGCGCCACCCTGTTTGTCAGGAGATGCACAGTATGACCCAGCAGCAGTGGGATCCTCAGGCCCAGGACGCATCTGGGCTCCAGCCCATGTGGTTTTCAGAAGCAGAACCAGATGGAGGAACCAACTCAAGGTAAGGCTGCAGTGAGCATGTCTGAGCAGTGATGGACTATCCCGGGCAGAGAGGGCCCATCACCAAGTTCTACACCTCACACTATCTTCCCTCTCTTCCCTTCTGTCATAGCTTCCAACCAGGAGATGCGACTAGTAAGTTCTGACTGTGACCGTGTGGGTGGGGAGGGGGAGTGGCCCAAGATGGATCCAAGATAGTGGATGAGGGACAACGGATGTTACGATCTCCGTTGCTGTGATACCCTGTCCATGAGAGGTGGGTATGGCTGTTTCTCTGCAGGCCAGTTCTCTTCTTCATCCTTGCCCAACAGAGAAGTCTGGTCATTTCTCAAAGCCATTGTAAGTACCTTAATATTGTGTTTCCAATACCCAGACACCATTCTTCTTTCCTACCCATCCTCTAATGGAGAAGTGGTGTGTTTGCACACCTCTCTTCCCTTTCCCTTAGTAGTAGCCTAGGATGCCACCTGCTTAACGAGGTTGTCCTCCTCCTTCCACTGTTCTGATAAGTAGACCCATTAGCCCACAGTGTCACTTCTACAGGAGATGTGACTTGGGGTGGGGGTGTTCCTAAGTCAAACTCTTATGAGAAAGCTTAGGAATTTGGAGATAAGGGGCAGAGCAGGCTTCCCCCTTGGTGGACCAGTCCTGTCCTCTCTCCAGCCTCCCATTCCGGATGAGGCAGTGGTCAAGCTGAAGTCCCCACGTGGTTCCTGGAGGGTTGGCACTCTCCGCCATGGGAAGCGAGTCAACGCCATCGCCATCAGCAATGCTCCCCGCCACGTGTACACGTGTGGCACTGGTTACATCAGGGTGTGGGATGAAGATGCGCTGCATGCCTCAGACAGGGCACCTCAGGCCCAGCTGGACTTTCAGGTGAGGGGCTCTCTCAGGTTTAGAAAAGTCAGCCAGGGCCTCTGTCCCCAGCTCTGTACTGACAGCATGTGCTCTTCCTCAGGACCCTCGGAATCGTGTCCTTACATGCAAGCTGTTCCCTGATGAGCAAAGTCTCATCACAGGGGGAGTGGCCAGGGCTCTGACTCTCTGGGACCTGGCACCCACCCCCCAAATCAGGGCTCAGATGGCTTCCACAGGCTCCATATGCTACTCCCTGGCCCTTTCCTCTGATGCTCACATCTGCTTGGCTTCTTTCAAAGGATTTGTGGAGATTTGGGATGTGCAGAACCAAATCTTGATCAGGTAGGACTTTTCTCCAGAGTCACTCAGGTCACTCTTGGGAAAGGCTTGAACATAAGACCCCACTTTCCCTTCTTGGCAGTGGGACTCTGCCAAGCAACCTGGAAGGTGCATCTAGGGGCTTCCTAACCCTGTAACTTCTGGGTTGGGGGGAAAAAATTTCTGAAGACTCCCAAGTCATTTTCCCACCAGGAAACACGAAGTCCCTCCCTATGGGTCCCGGTGTGTGGACATCACAGGCTTTAAGTTCTGGACAGGTGGTGAAGACACCACCCTATATTCCTGGGACCTGAGGAGCTACCAGAAGCTGCAGCAACACAACTTATGCCATGAGGTGCCTGCTTGGTTGCCTTCAGGACCTAGTTTGACCTCAGGGTGGGGGCTTGGATGTGGGCACGGGTCGGTGAGTGTTAATTTGAGGCTGGGTCTTGATTTGTGGCACTGGCAATCTTGAATGTTGACCCAAATCTTCCCACAGATCCTTAGCATCACCCACGACCCCAGTGAGGAATGGGTGCTGGCCGGCTTAAAGATGAGTGACATTGTCATCTTGCATGCTCACCGGGAGGAGAAGTATAAAGCTGGTGTCCAAAGATACACACAACATCACAACCTCAAGTTTGCCTCTTGCGGTGAGTTAGAAACCAGGGCTCCCTATCTCCTTTCTCACTCACCCCCTTTTCCTTCTGCCTCCCTCACAGGGGTTTCCCATATAGAGTGAAGCAGGAAGGTACAGGGAGACAGATGCTTCAGGAGTTCCATCCCATGGGCCTCTTGTTCAGTAATAACTCACCATGTTCTGGGTATGGAAAGCAGGTGGCAGCAGATGAAGGGGTGGCTTGGGCCATGTGTCTGATTTTCATAAGGCAGGGAAACTGAGGCAGAGAAGATAGTTGCTCTCCCCCTAGTCTACTTGAGGACGCTGGAATTAGAACAGGAGGCTCAGACTGTGAGCCCCTCCCCCATTCTTTCCCTTGCCAGGGACGTATTTTATGGCCACGCTGGATGAGATGATCCACTGCTTAGCCGCACCCTCTCTAAGAAGGTTGTTCCAGGTACGGAAGTGGGGAGTTGTGGGGAATGAGGGTGTATGCACTGAAGCTCTCAGAGCTTGTGGCTCTGGATCTCTACTTGATGGGTCCCAGAAAGAACTAGAAAATACCACTGAGATGGCTTTCTGTAGTGGGAGGGGCCAAGGACGGATCCTGTGAACCCATGGTTTTCAGTTTGAGCTTTGTCCATGACACACTGAAGCCTTGGGTTTACATAAACCTTGAACCATGAAGTCAGGCTCATGTCTGACTTGAGCCCTGCCCCTCCGAGATGTCCTCCTCTTCTTCTAGGCAGAGGAATGCTATGACATTCTGTGCTGTGACGTGTCCTCTGATAACCGGTATCTGGTCACGGGTTCCAAGGAGAGTGCCACGGTATATCAGCTTTTATATTGAAGGCTGTGGGCTATGGTCTTGCCAGTGAAGAACCACGGAGATCAGACTGCGAGAGCTCACAGTACCGGACATCTTCCGAAACCTGCCTCCCTCTACTTGAGCCTTGATGGCTGGTGACTGCTCTCCCAGGCTTTGCTCATGTGGCCTGGGGACTTTCCTTTTTGTTTCATCCCCTATCACTGTTATCTGTGTTTGGCAGGTAACTTTATGAGATGTGGCTTTGGAATTAATAAAATAGAGCAAAACTCAGAATACAGTTTGTGTGTTTCAGATAACGAAGTTATAGCAATGGCTTATTTCTGTATTTAGCAAGTGGGGTCACATCATTCTTCCAGGGTGGGGCCTATTAGTCACTTTTATGTTCCTGTGATAGAATACCCTGACAAAAGGCAACATAGAGAAGAAGGGATTTGTTTTTGGATTACAGTTCTGGAGGGACAGTCTCTCATGACAAGGGAGTCATGGTAGCAGAAGTGTGGGGCCAGATGGATGGATGGGAAGCTGAGTGATCACATTCCACCCATCTCATCATGATGATGATGACAATGGTGATGTGTGTGTGTGTGTGTGTGTGTGTGTGTGTGTGTGTGTGTGTGAGAGAGAGAGAGAGAGAGAGAGAGAGAGAGAGAACCCAGTTGCGTCATCCTTCTTCCCATCCTTCTATAGTGGCAGGGACTGAGGACTGATCCTATGAACCCATGGTCTTCACTCTGAGCTTTGTCCATGCCACAGTGAAGCCTTGGGTCTACATAAAACATGGACATTTTCCAACACATGTCTGCCTGGATCCTGCCATGCTTCCTGCCATGACGATAATGCACTGAGCCTCAGAAACTGTAAGCCAGCCCCTATCAAATGTTTTCCTTTTAAGAGTTGTTGTGGTCATGGTGTCTCTTCACAGCAGTAAAATCCCCCCAACTAAGATACCATGAAAGACAAATAAACTTGTATTTTCACTTCATTATTGTTGAGGTCTATATGTTACTATAGCCCTGGAAAGAGCATGCATTTACTTAAAAAAGGCTGTGGTGAATATTTTAGGCCTTGTTATAATTGATGTTGCAGCTCTTCAGTCTTGCTGCTGTGGAACGCAGGTAGCCATAGATAAGTAGATCAACAAGTGAGTATGTATTTCATCAGTGAAACTTTATAGATAATAAGCATGGAACTGATTGGCCTTCTGGGTATAGTTTGTCAACCCCTATCAATATTTCTTTAAGTAATATAGGTAACTTAAAAAAACTATTAAAAAGGTATAGAATTATCTTGGTGTGGTGGCACCTGCTTTTAATCCCAGGCAAATCTCTAAGTTCAAGACCAGCCTGGTCTACAGGGCAAGTTCTAGGGCAACTGGTGTGACACAGAGAAACCCTGTCTCAGAAAAAACCTACACACTTGAACACACACACACACACACACACACACACATGGCCAGGGCAGGGGCCAGGGCAGGGGCAGGGCAGGGGCAGGGGCAAGGTAGGGGAGAGGTTACCAGTGAAACTATTCAGTGAGGCTGTAGGATCGCATAGGCTTTAAAATTAATGTGTTCATTAAAGATGAATGAGTAAGTCAACTGGCATAATCACACAGGGACACACTATGCTGCGTTAAAATAGAAGAGAACTCTTATACACAAGAGTCTGGATGAATTTCAAGACAGGCATAAAAGGATAAGCACTGTACTGTTCCATTCATGAGGCCTTTAGAGTCGTTGCCTCATAGAAACAGAAACTAAAATGGTCATCATCTGGGGCTGAGGGGACAGGCATAAGGAGGCTACTAGTTGAATGAATACAGATGTTTGGAGTTTTTGTTTGTTTTGAGACAGGGTTTTATGCTCCCCAGGCTGGCCTTGAGCTCACCGAGACAGTGACTAACGTTTTGGAGATAAACTGCATTTTAAAGGGACTGCATCTTACCATCCCACCAGCAATGAATGCAGATTCCATTTTCTCCACATCCTCATCAAAACTTTGTTACTATGCCCTGTGGCCTAGAGTGGCTTGAACTCCTGGCCCTCCAGCCACAGCCTCCTGTGTGCTGAGTTTATGGGCAACACCGTCATGCCTGGCCTCGGACATTCAGTTTTGCAACATGAAGACCTGGAATTGCACAGTGACGATAGTTAGATGCCACCACATGCATGTATGTCCTGGTAGCTGAATGGGACAAGAAACTCTTCCTTAGTTGCCTTTGTTGGGGCTTTTGTCCCACTAGTGAGAAGAGTAACTAATATGTATGAGAAGAAGTAATCTTGGACGCTGTTTGGGTAACAATGACTAGGTTTTGCTGTTGTTTTGCATTCTCCTGCAGAGCTGTGGTTTCTTTGTTAGATACTTGGGGGAACAAAACTTGTATCATTAAAGATCTGGCACCAGCATGCATCAATATCGGGTATGGACAATGACCCCAAGGGTATAGGCACACCATTTTCTTATGAAATAGTTTTCTTTCCTTTTTTTTTTTTAAAGCAACACGGGCTGGAAATATGGTTAAGAGGTTCAGAGCACTGGCTGCTCTTCCAGGGGACCTGGGTTTCCTGCACTCACATGGTGGCTACTACAGGATCAGGGGATCTGACGCTCTCCTCTGGCTGCTATGGGCACTGCATGCGCGTGGTGCTGTTACGTGCACGCCAAACACACAACATATAACATAAAGATAAGGAAATCTTGAAAGAAAGAAAAAAACCCTCTCATTTGGAAATTCACACATATGACTCATCTGGGGTCACGAAAAGTTCAGTTTTTAGCATGTTAATGCTGTTAGCTTTCAGTGTTGTGACGAAGTGCACAACTTGAGAGAAGAAAGGTTTTGGTTCACAGTTTCAGTCCCTACTCAGCTGGCTTCATTGCTCTAGGCCTGAAGGGAGGCAGAGCATCGTGTGGGGAGGAAGTAACAGAGCACAGCCCTTCACTTCGTGGCCTCTGTCAGCGAAATCAAGAAATAGCGTGGAAGGGCTGGAAACGGGATGTGCCTTCCAGTTAGCTTTGTGCACCTCTCCCCTGCCCCAACTGACAGTCTTCATCCTGTTTTTATTGATTTGCCTATTTACATATGCATGTGTGCAAGTGCACGTGTGTATACACACACACACACACACACACACATACACTCTGAACCCTTTCAAGCCATATAATTCCAGTGATTACCAATTGTTCCAGGAAAGGAAGGAAAAGTTCCTTTCATGAGACAAGAAGAGAAGAACGTGGACACTTAGACTGTCTGTGCCATGATGAAAGAACAAATCCATAATATTGCTTATAAATGTCAGTGCAAAACATTGATTAAAAATATTGGCACCGGATAGAATATGTACTAGCAAACGGACTCTAATCCTGTATGAAGACAAGATACCATGACCAAGTGGACAATTATAGGAGGTGATGTTGAATCAATATTAGTCCATAGGAACAGATTATTTGCACTGAAATTAGGTACCTGTTCATGACTTTAAAACATTAAAGAATGTAGGAATTAGCACTTTCCTAATGAATATGCATATGACATGCATAATCTATCTATCTAGTTAAACTTATTATTTTAGTAAGGGAAATGTTACAGCCGTAAGACACTTCTAGTAGTATCAGGAACAAAATTAACATGCTCTATTAGCTACTTATTGTTGCTGTGATAAGACACTATGACCAGAAGTAACTTACGGAAGAAAGAGGGGAGAGGCTGCAACCTTGGAGAGGCATGGAAACTACCAGCTGGAGTGAGAAGCTTTGAGAACACATCCTCAACTGTGATCAAAGTAGAGAGGGCAAACTGGAAGCAAAGTGAGACAAACACTCAAAGTTCATGCCCTAGTGATGTACTTCTTCCAGAAGGCCTGCACCTCAGAAGTTTTCATAACCTCTGCAACTAGGGACTAAGTGTTTCAAGACACGAGCTTTTGGGGAACTCAAACATGAGTCTACAGGAGATATTTCTCATTCAAAGCCCACACATGCTTACTAATACAATAGTATCATTGCTAGCCAATGTAATCAGACCAGAAAAGTCAGAGTCTTAAGAATGGTTATGAGTTCTTCCCATTAGCAGGTGATGTGGTGGTCTTCCTAGAATTCTTGATATTCCAAAGTACTGCCACAGTGGCCGAGCCTCTCTCTCCTCCCTCTCCTCCCTTTCCCTCTCCTCCTTCTCCCTGTACTCCCTCTCCCTCTCCCTTTCCTCCCTCTCTCTCATAACCTTTTTAAATACAAATAGCATTGGGGTGTTCTGCATGAAAAACTGCCCTTATAGACTCACAGCGAGTGGCATTATTGGAAGTGTGGCCTTGTTGGAGTAGGTGTGGCTTTGTTGGAGTAGGTGTGGCCTTGTTGGAGTAGGTGTGGCCTTGTTGGAGGAAGTGTGTCACTGGGAGGCTTTGAGGTCTCAGAAGATCAAACCAGGTCTATTGGGTCACTCTCTCTTCCTGCTGCCAGCAGATTAAGATGTAGAACTCTCAGCTACCTCTCCAGCACCATGTCTGCCCGTGTGCCACTGAACCTTTCTGAACTGTAAGTCAGTCCCAGTTAAATGTCTCCTTATAAGAGTTTTCATGGTCATGCTATTTCTTTACAGCAGTAGAAACCGTTGCTAAGACAAGCATGTAATTCTAAAGGACAGAGAGGAAGCCTTTGGTAGAAGAACCACAGAGAAGGCTAAGTAATTAGGGAAGGGGAAAATCACCTGTAATTTCAGCTGTTTAGCAGGGTGAGGCAGGAAGATTATAAATTCAAGACCTGTTTGAGCCATACAGACTGAATTCAAGGCCTATCTGAACAACTTAGAATTTCTCTCCAAACAACAAAAGAATAATCAAGCCACAACCACAACCACAACCACAACCACAGCAATTCCCAAATCGACAAAGGGATGAGTGTGAATCACTCAGTGGTGAGTGGAGGGTTTGCCAAGAATACACAAGGCTCCAAGTTTAATTCCCAGGATAGAATAGAAAAATGAATCCAAAATGGAAAAAAAATTACAGTGCTTTTGAGAGACAGAAGCAGGCTGAGTGAGGTCACCCTGTATCTGGGTGGCTGAGTACCACTGGCTTAGGCCTTACTCCAGAAAGTCTGACTGAGTAAAACTTTGAAAGGCATGATCATCCTTTAACAGTCTTGAGTGGAGTTTCTAGGATTCGGTCTTGGTGGTCACCCTGACTACATTAAGTAAGAGCTAATCAGATGAATGAAACGCACTGGTGTTTCTGTGGGGCTGTCTTGAGAGAACTGCTGTGTGGGACTGTGGCTGGGGCTGAGATGGGAGGAACTTGTTCCCACTGTGGGTTGCACTGGGCAACAGCCAAAAGAAAACCCTGGAAAAAGCATGGCGGGTACACATGCCTGAACCTGTTATCCTTCCTTCCTTCCTTCCTTCCTTCCTTCCTTCCTTCCTCCCCTCCCTCCCTCTCTCCCTTCCCTCCCTCCCTCCTTCTATTTCTCCCTTCCTTTTAAATCTTTAAAAATATTTTTGAGGCAGGGTCTCTCTATGTAGCCCCACACTGTCCTGGAATTCCCTATGTAGATAAGCTGGCTTTGAACAGAGAGACACCTACTCCTGCCTCCTGAGTGCTGGGATTAAAGGTGTTTGTCACCACATTTGAAGCACCCTTCTTTCTGAGTGCCTTCTTCTATCCTCTGCTGATTTCAGACTCCAGCCTCCTGGGCCTTTCAGCATGGACTCAGCACACCAGGGACTCTTCAGAACTGTTCTAGCACCCCGACTGGGACTTGGACTGAGCATCTTTTTTGCTTCTTTAATGGAGGGAGCATGTTGACTCTCTCCTGCCATGGAAGCCAGTCTAATAAACCCCCATACATGTTCTATTCCTCTAGAGAACCCTGCAAGGGTAAGTTTGTAAGATTCTGTGTCAAGAAATACATTCGCTTTAATTTTTAAAACCCAAATGCCATTTTGATTTAACTAACTTTTTTGTATCTATTTACTTGGAATAAATTTAGTAATTCTGGGTCACAGTTATTGTGATCAGTGTTGTGGGGATGAAATGTTAAAACAGTTGCTGTGCCTACGGAGTCTGTAACTGAGAAAGATGCATCCTGGAAAATAACTCTAGGAAAGGGCAAAGAATGGTCATGTCCTTATGGGGTGGGACCTGGCCTGAGCCTCTGGAGGGCGGGGTGAGCAGTTGGTTTGTTGGAATGTGCGGGGAGTGAACAATCCAGAGGCAGTTAGAAGGCGGCCATGAGAGAGAGGGTCACCGTTGGTACGGAGACAGTTGGAGAGAGATAGGTCAAGGCACAGACACTGGTCTCCTGAGCAGAATAGGGTAACTGGTCAAGGATGTTGGTTTTGGAAAGAGGGAAGTCCTGTATCTGCCTGGCTTGGTAAGAGACATTGAGGACATTCCTATCCCACAGGATCTGAACTAACATAAACCAGGGCAGGAGACCCCTTAAAGCTCCTATGAACTAGGGCAGCAGAGTCATGAGGAACTTGAACTTCTGGATGGCACGAACTTAGCTCCTCAAAGAAGGACATAGGGAATAGCTGTCCAAGGCTCATGCGAGTTAGGGGCTGGGAGTTGGGGCTGCTGGAGGTTCTGGGGGAGAAAGGCATGAATGTGTCTATAGCCTACTGATCTTTGAAGATGTGGACCTGCTTGTCAAAGAAGAAGACTCAAAATACCCCACAACTGTGTGAGGATGAATTATGGAGGGAGAAGGGGTACCCTGAGGGTCACAGAGTCCTAGGCAGTCTCATGTTGGAGGCTATAGGGGAAGAGACATGCTTAAGATGGCATCTGGTTCAGGTACCTTTGCACTCAACTGCAAGTTGTGTGCCTGTGAGCTATGTATATATGTATGCATGAGACAAGTCTCATGTAGTCCTGGTTAGCCTCTAACACTCTATGTGGCCAAGAATAGCACTGAACTTCTGATCGCCCTTCTGCTTCCCAAGTAGTAGGATTGACTTTGTGTTTTCTTACTTCTGAAGTGGGAAGACACTAACATCAAAACCTCACAGCAGGGTGAGATGAGTCCCTGTGTATGGGGCTGTAATGTAGAAAAAGCACTCAATGTTCTCAATAAGGGACAAAAAGAAACTGAAGGGGCAACTCGAGGAGCCGCTGAGCATTCCATGATGGCACAAACTCATTGAAACCCTGTCTGGGAAGGGTGGGGAGCAAGTGGAGAAGAGGCACCATGGCTTGTGCACCCTCGGAATGCCAGGTATGTAGTGCACATGGTCACGGAGAGGGTTTATTTGGCTCATATACCCTAATCACAGCTCCATCACCGAGGGAAGTCAGAGCCAGAAGTCGAGGCAGGAACTGAAGTAGAGACCATAGAGGAGTGCTGCTTCCTGACTTAATCCTTGTGGCTTGCTCAGTCCACCTTTTTATACAACCGAGGACCACTTGCTTAGGGATGGCACCTCCCACAGTGTGATGCTGGGGCCCTCCAGCATCAGTCATTAATAGAGAAAATGTCCCATAGACTTGCCCCCAGGCCAATCAGATGGAGGTATTTACTCAACTGAGGTCTTCTCTTCCAAGGTAACCTCAGCAACATCTGATCAGCACACAAGAGCAAGACAGAGGAGGCACCAAAGGCAAGGGGAGGGAATAAGGTGGCCAAGAGTCTGTTCCATTTTCCAGAATGCACTTCCTTCTCTATCTCCATCTGCCTCTCTTTTCTCTTCAAAGCTGGGTGGGGGCTCAGTCACAAACTGACCCTACCATTTAGATTTCCTTGACATTTGCTTTTCTATTGGAGCTCAGCCTACTGCGAGGTCTTTGTCTTGTCAAATCTAAACTGCCACTGGTTGTTTTGTGTTTGTTTGATTTGCATCTGCCTCACTCAAGAAATTCTACAGGGGGCAAAAAAGTCATTCCTGGTCCCCATAGTGCCATCCCTAGTGGCCGTCATACAGAAAGTCACCAATGATGCAGGCGTGTTTAGAAACCCAATGAGAGGAAAACGGGATGTGATTTGTCCACCACCAGGGCTCCCGGGGCTTCAGAAGATGTGATATTTAATGGAAGGAGCCTCTCTTTAGGACCCCTCACTCACTCCTGCGACCCATTCTTCACATGCCTTGTACCCAAGATTTGACTAGTCCAGTGGTTAGCCAGTAGAGGGCACCCTGGCTTCAGCTGCAGTTTCCTGGGTTTCTGGTCCCCTCTTGGTGGCAATTGATGGCCCTAGCAGCAGCAGCATGCTCTCTGGGGATAACTGCAGGCTCCTCTCAGTCAGGGTGGAAAGGCAGCGGAATCTTCTCTGTGCAGCCTGTTCTCTGTGGGATGTGGAATGGAGAAGGTTCCAAAGAAGCAGAACAGTTGTCACGAAGACAGATCCAGTTGTGGCTTCTCCCGCCGACCAGCTGTGTGATCACAAGCACCTCACATTTCTAGGCTACTAACCCATCAGCATACTGTGGGGGCTCATCCTTCCCTGCCTGATGTAAGACACACCAACTCTACGCCTTTCTGGGCTGAGATGCTACTGCTTAAACTAATGAGGACACTGGACCTCAGCTTTGGGGGGCTTCCATTGCCCTTAAGGAATCCGAGTCATGGGAACCCAACCTCCTCTTGATGTAGAGGGAGGCCCTGAGGTGGGCATTTTTTTTCAGCCCCTTCGCAAGGTGACAGGGAAGAAGCAGCCAGTCCAGAAGATATTGTTGCTTTCCAGAAAGATCCCTCAAGAGCACCCCGATAAGGATGGTGGGGGTGGAGGGGTGGGGTTCATGCAGTGCCAGTTAACTGTCAAAATGCACCAGACAGCACACTATGTTGGTTCTGGTTACATGACAGTCCCCTAACAGTAGGACATGCCTAGCGAAGGGCTGTGCATTGGACAGGGCCAAGGCCTGGTTAAGTGTTACAGGTGCTAGGAGGCAGGACACTTGGTTTCACAACATTAAACCCATGTCAAAAATGAGAGATTGCCCAGAGGCTGAAAGCACTGACCGCTGTTTGAGAGTACCCTGGTTTGATCCCTAGCACCCACATAGTGGCTCGCAAACATTAGTAACACCAGTTCAAGTGTGTTGGACACTTTTTCAGGCGTCCATGGGCACTACATGCACATGATAGATAGACATGCGTGCGTCTAACACACGCACTAAGTAAGTCAGTCTAAAACACTATTATCTTTAACGCTATACGTATTGATTGGTTGAGTGTGTGTGGGCGTGTGCGTATGTCTGTGGAGCATGGGTGTGGAGCTCAGAGGAGAGCTTTTCAGGAGTTGGCCTTTCTTTCCACAATGTGGGTCCTGGGGATCGAGTTCAGGTTCTCAGGCCTCATGATAAATGTCTTTACTGGCTGAGCCGTCTTACCTGCCCCGAAGTCAAAAATTTTAAAGCGAATCTGACAAGTGTGTTCCCTTTGGTGGGTCTACATGGTTGAATGTTGCTTTTTTTTAAAATTACGTTTAGTGTGTGTGTGTGTGTGTGTGTGTGTGTGTGTGTGACAGTTATGGGGGTCATGTTCATATCCATGCCATGTATACATATAGGAGTTAGTTATCTTCATCTACCATATAGGATCTGAGAATTGAACTGATGTCATCATGTTTGGCCGCAAGCATCTTCACCCACTGAGCCATCTTGCCAGCCCATTCATTTTTTTGCGTTCTGCGACAAACAAAAATTAGATTTGGATGTATCGCCAAACTATTAGGAAAACAAAACAAAACAAACCATGCTTCTGAATGCAATTTGGATAAATGCAGCTTCCTGACTGATACAGGCTTCCTGTGGACGTAAGGGTGATGTGCCCAGTGGGTCTCAATGGCAAAGGAATTGAGGGAGTGACCATTGGGATGGAACGGATGAGGTACAGCTCCTTGGGTTGGGATTCTCAGGCTCCGCACCAATTCCTGCCATGATAAGGTTGGTTGTTGCATAATCTGTAGCCTTCGAGGCCTCTGAGTAGAGCCTCCTCCCGCTATGAAACAGAAGCAGAGAGAGGCCAAGGGACCCCAGCAGCAATTTGGCTAAAGCAAAATAAGGCAACCTTGGGACTAATGGTTATTTTCTTTGTTCTTTCTAGAGAATGGCAGATTTCTGTCCTCAGAGGGGAGCACAGCGAAAGGCCTGGCAGTCTCTGAGCAGGCAAGCCCAGGAGAGTAAGCAAATCCCAGAACTGGTTTGTTAATGTCACAAATCAGCCAGCAGCGCTGTCGCTCTACCAGCACAGGGTGGAGTGGACAAGAACCTGACAGAGTCCCTGAGGCATCATATCCTGGGAGCAGAGAGCCAGCTATGAACCTGGAGACACCTCCCCCCGCCCCCAGTCCTTCCCCCCACCCGTGGAGCCTAGGGGAGCAGCCAGCTTCCAGTAAGCATCAGAGATTAATGCCTAGAATCCACCTCCGTGGCCGCATCCACCTCAGACCTTTTTTGTACGTCACCTGCTTGAAATGACATCTTTAGGTTCATTAGACTCAGCATTCATGCATCATGTGTGTGATCCAGATGGAGAGCTTCATGGAACCTGGGGTGCCTGGGTTCCCACCTCAAGGTCTCCAAATTCAGAGTTCTGGGGCCTGGGGGTGGGGCATGTCTGTGGCTTTGCCACTTACTAGCTGTGTCATCTTGGGAACCTTGTCTAAATCTTTGTACCCCAGTCCTCTTTTCTGTCATATGGTGATAATGGTCCCGACTGGATACCTGGGAGGCTTAAAAGAGGTAGTGTATAGAGGCAATACATTCAAACAGGCTTCCTTTTAGTTACGGGGTTCTTTAAAAAAGTCGAATTACTTGAAGAAAAAAAAAAAGAGTACGCGACTTTGATAGCTGAGCATTTGGCTATAACCGGTGGGCTCCTGAATGGGCATGATCCCCAACAAGCCCCAGGGATCTCCATGTCTTGTGCCTGCATTTCTAGAGTCTACATTGTTCCCGGCAATGGGGTCTACAGCTTAGTTGAGGTGCTCAGAGATGTCCTGGCTCCAGTTGGATGCTTGGTGTGGGGTTCAAGTGCCTGTATTTAGGGCAGGCCTCCTCAGCCTCAACACTAATGACATTGGAACTGAATCCTTGTGTGTATGTGTGTGTGTGTGGGGGGGGGGATGATGAGGGCGGGGGTTGGAGTGGGAAGGCCGGCTGTCCTATGCATTGTAGGATGATTGGCTCTATCCACCCATTAGATGCCAGAAGCACCTTCCATCCCATCTTGTCCCAGTGTTAACAAAGGAATCCATCTTTAGACCTTGATGAATGTCTAGGGAATGGAGGAGGGTCACCCTGGTGGAGAATCATAGGCGTTTCTATGTTCCCTTTGGGGTGACAAGTCTATAATTGGTTATAGCCAGCTGTGTTGTTATTTGTTGAGACTTCTTAAGCTTGCTGATCCCCAACTGAGTCTGTACACTGACTGGAGGTGTTTTGAAGTTGAAGGACTGTAGACTTTCCAAATCCCCAGCCCCATTTGAAACAAATGGCTGGATCCTGATCTAGGTGGCAGATCACCTGCAGCTCAGTTCTCGTAGTGCCTGTTGCTTATACCTAAAGGTTTGGAAGGCTTTGAAGGGCCACACAGCCGTTTTCAGTCCTTTCCTGCTGGATAAAATATTAGTTATGGTTAAACAGTGAGTGTTGTACGGGAAACAGAAATGTGATCTTCTTGTATATGAATATAGTTCTTTTTTGTTTACACCACAAACCTGTCAGCAGGTGGTTCTTCCTTCAGGTAGGCACCAGAACAAATAGTATGATCTTTTGACTGCTTAGCATCTGAACTCTCCATTATTTAGGAGGTCTTTCTAAATCCTCGGAGGAGGCCTGAATCCTGGACTTTCAACTGTGATGAGGCCCTTTGGCGCAATTGATGGTTGACCTTTTATTTACCATCTGCGGGCAAACGGGGTGTGGCCCTGCTTCTTGTTTGATGTCTTGGGTGCCTGATCTAAGAGTCAGGGCAGATCCTGAGGACCCAAAGCAGCTCAGGCTGCACCCCCTCCCATTTGGGTGCCGCTCCCATCCTGTCAGGAAAAGTGGGTGCCTCCTTGACATGTTTACGATGTGGTTCCTTTGCACTTTCCTGAAGAAGGAAAGGTTTTCATCCAAGCACAGATCCCAGATCAGGGAAGGCTTCAGGTGGGGGCAAGGTATAATGTTTCCTTAGCAGGCAACCCTCAGGCAGGGCTGAGGTTGCCAGTGTTGGGTGGGTGGAGGGGTAGGGGGTAGGGGTGGGGGTGGGCAAAGCAGTTTGGCTCATTGCTGGTTGTTAAAAGAATCAGATTTTTAAAGGATAATTCTAGACAGGTCAAAGGGTTGCTTTTTTTTTTTTGATGACCCACACCTCAGATTATGGCATTTGTTATGTCTTTTTGGACAAATAGAAGATCTAGTTTAGGTTATGTCTTCTCAAGGAGATATCAGGGAATAAGCTATGGTGGAGTTATGAGAGATGCAGAAAGCTCTGCTGACTGGAGCGGTGGCCTCCTTGGTGGGGTGGGCATCCTTATCACCTATCACTGTATCTTGTAGCTAGCTGTTCAGGAGAGATGGGCTCTTGCACTTGCTGGGTGTGTGTGTGTGTCGGGGGGAGCTCGGCTAAGTAGGGTGAGGCTGTATGCTATGCACAAGGATTCCATTGACCTTAGGATATGGTGTTGGAGGCTTCTGGTCCAGATGAGACTCCTCAAAAGAGGCAGCCGTGTGGGTTCGCTGATGGCTGCTGCAGTGTGGCCCGGCTCTGGTGGTCCATGGGTCAGGGGAGCTCTGTGGTGGGTAGGTGGCATCTTCAGGACATATCTGCTGATCGCTGCTGCTCCGAGCTGTTTGGAGAGCTTGTTCACTCTTGGTCCCTCCATATGTCTATTAGGAAATCATGTTTCAGGCTGGCAGAGTCCCACTTCTGTTCAGGAAGCACTCTTTTGGCCTCTAGGACTTGGAGGAAGGCCTGTCTGCAGACTGGCCCTTGGCCAAGGTCGTACTGTCTCTTTAGGTTTTTATCCAGATCTTTGATTTGGTGTTGGTTCGTGTTCACCTCCTCAAGCAGCTTCTCCTCTTCCTCCTTTCTGATCAGCCAGCCGCCTGTCCACCAACAGGGCTTGCCGTCCACCACTGTCCCCAGCGAGGGCTGCACATGACGTTTTGCCTTCGTGTTCTAGATGTGCAGGGAATTTGGGGCCTCTTGTTCTGCTAGCCTAGATGACTCGCCTCCCCCAGCCTCAACCCTCTGTGTGAAACAAACCTGGAAAGAGCCCCACTTTTCAAACCATTCTCTCTTCCCAACTCTGCCAGTGGTAGCGGCAGAACCGCAACTTGCCGCCACTAGCCTTCGGAAGGCTTGTGTGAGGTTCCTTCCTTCCTGACCCTCCAAAGCCATTTTGGCGCTCTCTTTTTCTCCTTTCGGCAAGGGGTTTAGCATGGGGCTGGGCTGGCAGAAACATGTAATGTAAGTGGCACCGAGAAGTTGTGGCATTTGTGTAACACCTAAGCTCATTGCAGGAACACCCTGGGAGGAAAGCCTAACAGTCCAGGACTTGTGGGGTCAAATCTTTTGGATATCTCTTTCCTTTGTCCATCTGTCCATCCATCCATCCATCCATCCACCCACCCACCCATCCACCCACCCACCCACCCACCCATCCATCCATCCATCCATCCATCCATCCATCCATCCATCCATCCGTCTACCCCTCCCTCCGTCCTTCCTTCCCTCCCCCTCTCTCTTTGCCTGTGGCTTTTGGCTCCTTCCCATGATCTGATGTCGCCTTCTGCCTTTAGTGAAGCCTCGCGTCATCTGAGGGACATGTGACTTCAGTGACTCATGAAATCGGAGGCTGAGAGAAATCACACTGGAAAGGAATTCCTCAGCAGTTCACACCCTCTTGCCTTTCCTGACAACAGGAAGTCCCCCCCCCAGCATGTGCCATGCCCCACACCCCCATATACCCCCCACGATGCCTGCCTTAAGCTCCCAAGCCTCCAGGTCCCCTACAGCTGTAGTCACCCTCCCCAGGGAGTGAAGGGGCGGGGTGGGATGGGTGGGGTGGGTGAGGTCGGTGGGCGTGACTGGGGTGGCATGGGAAACTCTTTTTGATCTTGGTTGTGTGCTCAGGAAGGGCTCTTAAGAAATGTGACTTGAGTTTTTAAAATAAGTGTTTAGAGATCTTTCTGTTCCTTAACCTTCCACTCCAGTTTGCATTTTGTGCTCTGGCCAATCGTCGCAATCAACCAAGAAAGATGGAGAGACTTCAGGTTCTTCCCCAGCCACTTCTGAAGCCGCGTGTCCCCTGCTCGTGATAAGTTGCCGGCGGGCACTGCTGGCCGGCTCTGGCCCAGGCTCTGCCGAAGGCTCCTTTCTCCCTCTGTATTGAAGAGGAGTTGGTCTGAAGGGCCTCCTTGTGTGCCAGTGTGCTCACACATGGCCTTGGGTTTGGCTTAGGGCTCTGCTTTTGCCATCTTGAAGTTCTTAATTTTTTTTGAAATAGTTGGCTTTTTAGCATTTGACTCTACAGATCCGTCCCATGGTTCTGAAGAAGGGCCACGTCAGAGAGGTGTGCTGGTGTCAGAGTGGAGGTGTACCCACAGAAGGTTCACAAGTAGAGGGGAAGGAAGGGCAGCCAGAGGCTGGTATTGAAGGGTGAGGAGAAAGGGCAGGGTGGGTAGACTCAAAGGCTTCCAAAACAGGAGGAGCAAGTCTGGGAATTGTATAGAATTCAGGAAAAGAGGAACTCCCCATTAGGATGATCTGCCTACTCGTGAGACAGTTGTGTTTAGCAGGGCCACCCCAGTCACATGACTGTCAAACGGCGACCGCCTTCACTCTGAGTGCCAGTGTGGTAGGTTTCTCTGACAAGGAGTGGGTTTTCCAAGACCCCCATCCCCCCACTGGGGGGAAGCAGAAGTCAGTCAGTGAGGTGGCATTATCATAGAGTCATCAATGGCCTGTATAAAGTAGGCCACACGCACATATATGCCAAGGTCAGAGGTTAACATCAGATGGTGCTCCTCAGGAGCTGTCATCATCATTGTCGTTGCTTTGAGACAGGGTCTCTTGGCCCGGACCCCATCCTTCAGGTGAAGTTGGCAGGGAGCCACCTGTTTGTCTTCCCAACGCTGAGGCGGCTTTCAAGAGCACGCCTCTGTGCTTGGCTTTTTTCTGTGAGTTCTAGGGATCAAACTCAGGTCCTCATGCTTGTCATACAAGCACTTTGTCCGTCAAGCCACCTTCTGGGTCTGGTTAAACTTCCTACTGGGTACTTACCTGTAAGCTTTTGAGCCCCGCCCCCACCCACCCTTGTGTCTCTGCCAAGTCTCATTTCCTCTGTGTCCATTTGTCAACGAGGCCGACCGTCCTTGATGTCTAGAGTTGGGTGGATCTGTTGGAGAAAAATCCTTCAGGACAGGCATCTTCAGGAAGGCGAGGGATCCAGGAGTAGTCCTTGGCGTCATTGTTGCCATGGTCACCTGCAGCTACAGCAGGATCAGGAACTGATGGTATTTCCCTTTGGGCTCCTGCATGGGAACTCTAATGGGGAGGGGCTGAATTGAGCATGCCCAGTTCGTTCATCAATGGTTTAAGCTAGGACTTACTCTTGTTTTTTCCCCTTTGAGTGGGGTTTCTCAGCACTATGCCTTACCCACACGTGGAATGCTATCCACTATGAATCTAATCAATGCTTTAACACAGAGCGCCCCTGGTATACAGGCACCTTTAATACACACAGGTGTCGTTCCGCCGTTCCTGCCTTACTCAGCAGTGGGTTTTAAGATGTTGCTGTCCCTCCACGCACTGAAAACTTACTGAGATGATCCAAAGAGCTTTTGTTTATGCGGGTTAAAGCTACTGACAGTCACCATGCTTACGGCTTAAGACAGAGACACTTAGAATATGCACGGACTCACTTTGAAAAGAGCAATGAAGAATTCACTATGTGTTAATGCAGACAACATTTTGGGGTTGCAATGAAAATGGTTTTGTCCCAGCAGACTCCTCTTTCTAGATAGATGACAGTTTGTTCCTCAGTGTGGAGGGTCCCCATGAACGACGATAGCTTAGAGAGTTTGATCTGTGTGGTCTTATAATACATGTGCTGGAAAAGAAGCCGTGGGATGGATTAAATTTTAACCAAATGTGTCTAGGATTGACAGGTCTGAACCCTTAGTTTCTGAGTGATGCCGTTGCTTGTATCGAAAAGGCAGTGCTGCTTTGCAGATACTCTGTGCCTTATCAGAATATTTCCTGGTGTGGTGTGTGGAGTTTGTAGTGCCCCATACAAATCCCCTCATATTAAAATGGTGTGTGTTCATTTTACTAGTTATTTTGCAATTCTTATTGCATAGGCTATTATAAAAAAAAGTCCTGAGAGAGTCTTTGCCTTGCCAAAGAGCACAGACTGCTGGTTTTTAGCACATTATCGAGGTGTCTAAATCACTGCTACCTTATGTCTTATTTTAATTCTAAAACTTTTTTTTTCCAAAGTGAGACTTCATATTCTTTCTGGGGGTTGTTTTTTGTTGTTGTTTTGTTTTTTCGAGACAGGCTTTTTCTGTGTAGTAGCCCTGGCTATCCTGGAACTCTGTAGACCAGTCTGGCCTCAAACTCAGAAATCTGCCTGCCTCTGCCTCCCAAGTGCTGGGATTAAAGGTGTGCGCCACCACTGACAGCAAGACTTCATATTCTTTCTACATCTCCAGCCCAGGGGAACTCCTAATCCACATTTTGTCTGCGTGGATTTGCCTATTCTGGATATATATTCTGGATATATGCAAATCTGATTTTTTTTTTCAGTATGTGTGGCCCTTTCTGATTGGTCTCTTTCACACTGCAGCCTGAGTCCACCCATGTTGTTGCCTGCATTGGTACTCTGTGCTTATGTGTGATTAAATTGCACCCCACTATAGGGATGCATTCGGCGTTTTGTTTCTCTGTTCATTGGTAGGTGGCTATTTAAATTGCTTCCACTTTAGAACCATGACAAATGATGCTGTAAATGTCTGTTTGCATGAGTTTTTATGTGGATGCACATCTTCAACACTCTTGGTTCTGTTTGCTTTTTTTATGGTGGGTAACCATAGCTTGCTGTCCCTGCACCTGTGACCACACAATACCCCCCCCCCCACACACACACACATTGCTGTGACAGCACTCCAGCTCTTGCCTTCCCAAACTAAATAGGGAGAAATGAAAGAAACTGCCTTTTGGGACATCTTTTGCACCTATAGCGGTCTTGGGGATTTCCGGGGGTGGGGCAGGGCTTTTAAAGGCGAAGAGAGATTGTTCTCTCACTGTAAGATCTGTACAAGAAGAGTTGGCAGATCCAAAGTGAATCTGTCCAGGATTCCTCAGGTTCAACTTGTACAGACAAAATGGTGTTAAGAAATCCATTTGGATCGTGTACGTTTGCTGGGAAGTCCCTGGCGCTGTGCCAAAGGACTTCCTTGTGTCTCTTTGTCCATCTCTCCCTTTCTGATATGGTTGGTTATGGTGAGAACGTCACTGCAGCCCATGAGGTCTCTGCCAGCAGGTGGCTCTGTTCCGTAGCTTGTGTCTTTTTTTTTCTTTTTTCTTTTCTATATTTTTTATTTACATTCCAAATGATTTCCCCTTTCCCGTTTCTTCCCTCCCCAAAAGTCCCATAAGCCCCCTTTCCTCCCCCTGTTCCCCATTCAACCCAGCCAACCTCCTAGTGAATGACTATGTGAGGTTCCTCAGACAGAGGCAGCGCCCATATCAAGTTGGTGTTCCGTGACCTTTGCTGATCCAGAAGCAGGTGGCTTGCTTAGGCATATGTGATCCCTGATACAGCAGGATGAGAAGTAATTGTATAGAGGACCGTGTGACGTAATAGGAGAGTGTCAGCGTGATCTCTTATTTATTTAAACTATTGGTAATGTTCTATTTATTTCTAGGCTACCTCAGGGAAGCTCCACTCCCCCCAACCCCCACTGCCCCCTATTCACTCCTCTGTAAACCCCAATGATGAAATAGACTCTGCTTTTTGTAAGCTGAAATAAAACATTTGAAAGTCGTTGTTTTCCATGGGTGTGCATGGGTGTGTCTCACTGTGGTTTTAACCTTGCTTTTCCAAAATGTCTACTGGTGTCACTCATTCTTTATTGCCAGTCACCCTCGCATACTCTTTAGCGACATGTCAGGGCATGGTACTTTGAAGGACCTTGTATGGGGATGGGAACTCAAGGTCGAGGAAAGAAAGCCTGACCAGAGGAGACAGCGGTCTTAGAATGGAAACGAAAGGTGGATGTGAGGCTGACTTGGCACACTAAGGCCAGCCTTGGGGCAACGCCTAGGCCCCACCCCTCTTCAGCATCTCTACTGCCCTTGACGCAGGATGGGTGTGTATATTCAGGTCCACTACACTGAAAGACACAAGTGTGCTCTTGGAGCGTGCCAGTTCAGAGGAGCCCCATATTCTAAGCAGGAGTGCTATGGTTTGTCTGAGGTGTAGTATGTTCCCCCATCCAAAGGTTCATGTAACAGGGGGGTTGTTCCCCAGAGTGGTGCAGTAGCCTTTGAGACCTGTGGTCTAGTATGAGGTAATCAAGTCCTGGAGGACCTGTGCCTTCACTGCAACTTGGGTTATTCGCTGTAGCATGGGCTGGACATGGTGGTGCACGCCTTCCATGGAAGCACCCAGAAGGCAGAGGCGGAGGCAGAAGCAGAGGCAGAGGCAGAGGCAGAGGCAGAGACAGAGACAGAGGTAGAGGCAGAGAGGGAGGCAGAGGCAGAGGCAGAGGCAGAGAGGGAGGCAAAGGCAGAGGCAGAGGAGGCAGAGAGGGAGGCAGAGGCAGAGGCAGAGGCAGAGGAGGCAAAGGCAGAGGCAGAGGCAGAGAGGGAGGCAGAGGCAGAGGCAGAGGCAGAGAGGGAGGCAGAGAGGGAGGCAGACACTTCTCTTTGAGTTTGAGGCCAACCTGCTCTACATAGTGAGTTCCAGGCCAGCCAGGGCTACACAGTGAGACCCAGTCTCAAAAGATCAAAACCAAACAAAAATAGCATGGCACGCATTATTTTGTACTGTGTGTACTGCCATGCCAGGAAACACCAACCAACCCACCTGAAACACCTCTCTGCTCAGATCCGAGGGTATTGCAAGTTATGGATTGCACTGTTTTTATTGCATCAACAAAGATGCAATAATAGAAATACTCTAATAGAAACACAATAGTTTAGACATGGGAAACAAAGACAATATTTCCCTACTGTCACTTCTCAGCATGTATCTAATTAGTCTCCCTTTGATTGTATGCTATCAAACAAACATATCCGTCTAATCAGCATGCAAACTTTCTTCCACTTTTAATAAATGGTAAATTTATATGTTTACTAAAGAGCTGTTTAAAAATAAACCTTACATTTCTGCAAAATGTTCGCGTGACTATTTTGTATATTTGAGGTTGTATTAGAAGGTCTCCGGTTTTGAAGGGGCTTTGGTTAGAGTAGGTTTTAAAAGCTTGCTTTCTAGAAGGCTTCGTGGTATTGACGCGGTGTAGTCATGTTCCGTTCCCTGTGTTGTTTTCCTGATCGGCCACTGGGACACTCGTCTCCCACAGTCTTGATTTCAGCTCGGAAGTATTTCTAGCCAATGTACCAACCTTCAGCATGTCAAGAGGCCCTGTCCACTTGTGGCTCTGAGTTAGATCCCGCAGCACCGTTGGCAACCACTTACTCTCAGGGCTGCCTTCTCCAAGTAGCCTGCTCATTGCAGGGCCCAGGACCCTCTCAGTGGAGGAATTACCTCTATCAGGTTGGCCTGTGGACATGTCTCCAGGGGGATTTTATTGATTAATAATGAGGGCAGTGCCATCTCTGGTCAGGTCCTAGTCCTGGGTTCTATAAGACACCAGACTGAGCAAGTCACCAGGAACAAGCCAGTAAGCGGTACTTCTCCATGACCCCTGCTTTAGTTCCCACTTCCAGTGGACCAACCTTGAATGTCTGCCCTGACTTCCCTTAGGAGTGAACCTGGGCCTGGAAAGATGAAGTTAACCCTTTCCTCCCCAAGTTGCTTTTGGTCAGTGTTTTATCACAGCAACAGAAAGGCAACTAGGGCAGGCCTGATGTTTGTTTGTTTTAGTCTGAAGAACAAAACCAACCTTTTAGGCTGAAGAGAATGTTTTAGTGTCACATCAGTGTGCCACGGTCATGACAAAATGTTTGGGAAAAACAGATGGAAAGGTTCATTTTGGACCACAGCTTCAGAGATTTTCAGTCCATGCAGTTGGCCCCATCCATCCCTGTGGGCTTCTGTGGTGGCTGAGCACGGCAGGGTGTGTGGTGGAGCCAAGCCTCTTACTTCATAGATGGCCAAGAAGCAGAGAGTAGAGGGGACCAGAGGCAAATTACTCATCCAGAAACCTCCTTCTTCCACTCTGGCTCCCCCTTCCCCAGCTTCCAATAGATCAACTGTGATTATCAGTGGATTTATCTATTGATTAGGTTAGCATCCTTGTGTTCCAATCACTCCCCCAAAGCACACTTCTGAATATTGAATGAAAGCCCTAAGCAGATGATAATGATGATGATGATATTTAAACCAAATGCAATCATAAAATATATTTTTCCAATATGGGGATTTGCTGGGTGACCCTGACCCCTGTAGTTTCTTTCTCTGGAATTTTCCATTCCTCTTTTCTCATCCCATCCATTCAGGTTTAATGAGGATCATAACCTGCTGGCCATAGCCGACTGGCCAGATATGGCATCTAAGAAGGGTCAAATCTTTGCCGTTTGGATCTGTAACTACAGGGAAACGTAGTGCCTCTTCTTACTCAGAGCCAATTGGTTCACTCGACAAATGCTTTATTGGGTATCTGCTACGTGTTGGCATGGTCCAGACGTTGGGGCTGTAGCCAGCAGTGGACATGTTTCCCGCTGTATGGAGGATATTAGTCTGAGAAAAATCGAGCCATCAGATTAGAGCAGAAACAAGAGACGGGAAGGGCGCTGGCGTCATTCCAGTCCGTTGTCGGCTCAGGTTGTCCTGGGAGAATTCCCGGCTAGATGAGGTAGCATGGCTTTTGGCCAACAACTCTCGTTGTTTTGCCTGAGTTGGTTGGAGATGTAGGGTCCACTCGAGGACCCGCCTCAAAGCTCCCCGAGAGGCAGATGCCTCGGGGGCTCCCGGAGCTGTGGCTGGATCATTTCCTACAAGCACTTTCCAAGTTAAGCTCATGCCGGTCCCCTCCTCTCACCTGACGGTGGTCTTACCCATTCACACATTGACTCTTGCGCCCTCCATTTGCTGCCCTAAGGAGCCCACCCCCACCCCAAGGAGCTCCCATTACCTTTTGGAGGATGTGATAGGAAACGAGAGCTGCTTCTACTCTCAGTCTTTGAGTCTCAGCAGGATCTAAGGCCGTCCATCAGACACTCATCCACTAGCCTTTCCGGGAGTCACCCTTTTTGGTCTCTCCACTCACCGGCCAACCCTGTTCTTTTCCAGCTCTCAAGCCACAGGAAGCCAAGTGGTGCTGTCTTAGACTTCCCTTCTGTGGCTTCCTGTACGTTCTTCTTATCTCCTTGACTCCGTCTTTCCACAGATGTTTTTCAGATTTTCATCTGCATCTCAATTCCTTCCAGAACTCTGAATCTATACACCCAGGTACCCGCGGATGCTTGTCTTCATCCGAATGTGCTAGACATCTTCCAAGCCCCCTTTCCTTTAGTCTCCACCCTTTCCTAACCTTGCCTTTTGTCCTTGAAGCTGTCAGGTGTGGACTGACTCCACAATAGGCTCCTATCATCATCACCACCACCACCACCACCACCACCACCATTGTCATCATCGTCTACTGGTTAATGTTTGCATTCAATATTCAGTTCTAAACGTAGAACTTAAAAGGAGATGGATGGGAACCAGTAGGCTGAGAATATAATATTTACCCTCACAGGTCCCTTGTATTCCATCCACATGTTTGTAAAAGACCTTTGTAACAAATCCCCCTTGAATGATGCCATTTGAAGGCACCATCTGTTGTCTCATGGGACCTGGGCTGAATGAGTAATTGTCACTGGAGACGGGCCCCAGGAAACAACCTGAATATTCTGGGATTGGGTCAATTCATTATTCAAGAAGGACAGAGGGAAGTGGAACATGGATTCTCCACTGCAGGCAAGGGACAATCACAATTGCGGAGAGAAATATCAGCAGTGGTGACAGCAATAATAGGCAGGTAGAAAAAAAAAACAGATTTCAAATGGTTGGGGCCCATGGTTTCTATGGCAACCAAAGGGGGTTTAAAGATTTGGAGTCACCTGGATTCTTCAGAGAGCACACGGAGGAAAAGGGAAAATTTTCAAAGTGTAGGCATTTCGGACTAAAGGGAGAGTAAGAAGTCATCTAGGATGGTTTCAGAGGGTCTCAGCTCCCAGCAAAGGGCAGAGATGACTGAGGCGAATCTTCCCTATTTACCCTTTCTTTGGGGGGAGGTGTCTGTTTGTTTTGTTTTCAAGTTAGGGTTTCTCTGTGTAGCCCTGGCTGTCCAGGTACTTGTTCTGTAGACCAGGCCGGCTTTGAACTCAGGAGATTTGCCTGCCTCTGCCTTCCGGGTGCTGGGATTAAAGTCATGAGCCACACTGCTCAGTTTCTTTACCCTTTCTTCAAAGCCCAAGTGAAATGATCAAACCTGAACATTTGCAGAGGCAAATCTCCTACATCTTGGGGAGAGAGTAGTCCCCCTTGACTTACAAGATAAGAAGGTGTAAGCAGACACGGAGAAGGCAGAGACAATTGAATCGATTTCTCTTGAATCCTGTCCGTTTTACTCCCAGAGGCAGCCATTTCCCATCCTCCACCCCACATGTGAGAACCAGTCCTCCTCAGCACAGGTCCTAGTTACTGCACACCTATGGTTCCTCCAGGCCCCATCCACACTTGTTCCTCTGTAAAGGAAGCGTCCTTCCCAAATCACCCTAATGCAAAGGAGCTACCAGCTTTCTATTGGTGTCCCAATAGTCATCAGGAGGCCAGGCAGCATGTTAAATCTGAATCCCTTTCCTTGTCGAATGGAGCCTGCTGTCCTCCAAGGCTCAGCTCCATGATAGACTCCCAGTTACTCAAGCCGACAATCCTACTTACAATCAGATTTCTGTCTTTCTCCTAGCCTCTGCCCAGCAAGCACTTCCAATTCAACCTTACATAGTGCCAGTAGCTGATATTTAAAGACTTATTTTATTTTGAAGTATGCGTATTTGTATGTGTCTATGAATGTGAATAAATGCATGAGCTGGTGGAGGCTGGAAGATATAAAGGATGAGATAGCCCGGGAACTAAAGTTACAAGTGGTCATGAGCCTCTGGATGTGGGTGCTGGGAGTGAACGTGGGTCTCCAGTAAGAGCAATATAAGTTCAGAACCCCTCGGTCATCCTTCTGGTCCCAGGAAGCTGGTGTGTACTATGACTTCTTTGGCCATCTTGTTGGTCCAGGTCACCAGCCTTTCCTGACTGCTAGGCATCTGGTACAGGCTCTGTCCCAGAGCCTCATCCTTCTACCTGTTCTCTGTTTTCTCCCTGGCCTCCTGAAACCACAGCATCCCTCAAAATAAATTGCCCCATCTCTGATGTCTTCCCTCGACATTTCCAATGACATTCAAAGCCCTTTTCTCCATCATCCCCAAGATACCACATGAGCTGGCCTTACCTGTTTCCCACAGTGTGATCTACTGACCATATTTCTTTCTTCCTTCTCCAGGTCCTTCCTTCCCTTTACCTCACCAACCTAGCAACCTTGTTGCACAGGCCTAGCACCCTCTGCCTCAGCACCCTTGTCCTCCTGCTTCTTTGCTTTCCTGTGGCAGCCTGGCTAAGTCTCACATTGGTTGGTTGTCTGCTTGAGTCTTTAATGGTCCCCTTTACAGAGACTCAAAGAGCATCCCTGTTTACATGTTTACTTTTTCTTTGAAACCCTTATGGCTCCTATAATTTTTATTATATTCTTCCCAGCCATTCTATCTTTGAGCACAGCCATCACAACGAGACTCAATAAAGATGCATTGAATGAAGACGATGGAACAAAATACATGATGCCTGTCCCAACCCAGACACTGCGATGCCAGCCAGGGTTCCCAGACGACGTGTTGGTGTCCCATGCCAATGGGCCACACATCCAAAGGCACTAGAGCGCACCAAAGGAAGTCCTATTGTGGGATCATCTGACCACTCAGAGCCTTGCTTCCCAAGCCACAAGACCTGTCCCCTCAGCTTTGTCTTCTCACCATCTCCCCATGGTCAAAAGCACATGTCAGGAAAATATATTGTTAGCATTTTATTCAGAGAACTCTGATGCAGTTCACATTACAGGATTGTTCTTGGTGATGTAGCATGAAGTGAACAAACCAGCCTCCTCTAGCAACATCCCCATCTCAGCCTTGAGTGCCATAGGATGATGCAACTAGCTCCAGCTAACTGTGGAATGTTCTGGGTACCATTCTCCTCTTTTTCCTCCTCTTCCTCCTCCTCCTCTTCTTCTTCCTCCTCCTTCTCTTCCTTAATAGAGTCAAAGTCTCTGGGCTCCTTTCTTTCCCTTAGGGGGGAGTTTCTCCTGCCTTCTGTGTTAGAAGCTGGGGCAGTTGGGAGTTAGTTCATTTTCTGTTGCTATAACTGAATACCACAGACTAACTCATAAAGAGAACAGGTTTATTTGACTGGTTATTCTGGAGGCATCTGGTGAGGAGGACTCCTATTGTAACCTTGTGGAAGGCACAGAATGGTGAGACACAGGCATGCCAGCTTAGGTTTCCTTGGGATTTTTGTTTTGCTTTGTTTTTGTTTTTTAATATATGTGGTGTATGTGTTCACGTATGTGCGCATGTATGTGTTCATGTGTGTGCACATGTGCACCTGTACAAACGGAAGCCAGAGTTTAACGTTGGTTGTTTTTCTTGATCACTCACCACCTTAGTTTTTTAAGACAGAGTCTCTCACTGAGCTTGGAACTTGCTGATTCTGTTAGACCAGCTGGCCAGAAAGCTTCCAGGGGCTGCCTGTCTTTACCTTCTCAGCACAGTGATTATACACTTGGGCTTGGCTTTTGACGTGTATGCCGGGGGTCCAAATCAGGCCCTCATGCCTGTGGACTCATATTTTACCAACTGAGTCTGTCATCTCCCTAAACCCTCTCTCTCATCCTCTGTCCTCTTCTTGGATAGCAGACCTCCACCTTCAAGGCTTTATGTAATCCTAATTACCTCTGAAGACCCTCCCGCAAAATACCATAACATGAATACATTATCTGTTCCAGGGCACACCCCCACACATAGGAAAAGCTCTCTCTCTCTCTCTCTCTCTCTCTCTCTCTCTCTCTCTCTCTCTCTCTCCTTCCCCTCTTCCATCAGTTTTGCTGAGGATTGACCTAAGGTCTCATTATATATGTTGTTCTACTACTGAGCTCTGCCCTCAATTTCAGAGAACCTTAGTGCCCCAGGGGCTGGGAGATTCCCAGGGTGAGCCCCGCTGCTAGGGCTCCCCTCTGTAATAGGGTTGTATGGAGCAGTGCCTGGCTTTTGAAAGGCTTTCAAAGGGGGAGCATGCTGAGAGAGATTTAAGGTCGGGTCTGAATGTGGCTTCGTTACTGTCGTTACTGTCGATTTTCTATTTGGGGTTTGAAGCTTCTCTTCGAAGCAGGGATGTGGCCTTGTTGCCTTTCTAGGACAGGGGGATTAGCTGACAGGCAGCCACAAAAGGAGAGAAATGGTCCAAATGAATCCCAGCCCAGCCCCTGTTAACTGATGTGTCTCCCCCACACAGAGGAGGCTGAAGACGGCTGCAGATGGCACTGGGTACCTGTGCAGGAGATTTCTTGTCCCTCTTTTTTTGTCCTGATGCACAGATACCTCGCCTCAGGGTTAGCTATCAGAGCTCATTTTAGAAAGACCACAGCATCAGGTGAGCACAGCTTTTCCCTCCGACCAGGGGGAGTGCATGCCCCAGAGAAAGGGCTTCAGCTAAGTAGACAGGACCCAGCTCTCTGCCCCATAGATACTAAGCTATGGCATCTTCTCCAATCATCTTGCTCAGGGTTGGGGTTTTGGTCCAAAGCTCAGAGCAAGGAGTGCTCCAGATCACAGTGGGGACAGCTCCTCATCCATGGAGACCATAGCGGAAGACCAGAGGGCCACAGGCACTGTTCAGTAGCTTGGCTTGGGCCACATTTCCCTCCCTCCGCTCTTTCCCTCCTCCTGTCTTCCCTCCCTCTCCTTCCCTCTCTCCCTCCTCCTGTCTTTCCTTCCCTCCCTGTCTCCCTTTGTCCTTCCCTCCCTTCTTCTCTATCCCTCCCTTCCTCCTCTTTCCATTCCACCACCTTCCTCCTCCTCCCTTCAGTTTTTTTCTCCCCTTTCATCTTCCTTTGGCCCTTGGTTTCCCACCTCTGGCTTCCTCCAATTCTTGTCTTCACTGTTAGCTGACTGGCAGCACCCCCTTTTGTCTTCACTGCTAGCTGACTGGCAGCACCCCTTATTGTCTTCACTGCTAGCTGACTGGCAGCACCCCCTTCTTGTCTTCACTGTTAGCTGACCGGCAGCACCCCCTTTTGTCTTCACTGCTAGCTGACTGGCAGCACCCCCTTTTGTCTTCACTGCTAGCTGACTGGCAGCACCCCCTTTTGTCTTCACTGTTAGCTGACCGGCAGCACCCCCTCTCCATTTCCAAGGTTTGTTTCTGCTCTTCCCAGCATCCAAACTCAACCACAATGCCAGCTCTAGCCTCAAAGCTATACACCTGCCAGCTCAGGATGGCATCTCCTGCCTGGCAGTGTGGGTCTCAGCCTCCAGTCCCAGCAGCAGGGTCAGATGTCTGCACAAGCCCAGTCAGTTACAGGGAACGGGGCAGAAGTCAGAAAATGGAGATGAGTGTTACAAGAAAGAAATGAGGGTTACATCGGATGCACATGGTTTGAATCTTTGTCTATTGCACCAGACGGGCTTCTGGATATTAAACAGAAGGACATTTCCACAGGTGATCAGCCAAGTGTCCGTTCTAACTGCTGTTTAGGAGCTACGACACCCTGAACAAGTAACTCAGTATCCGAGCCTTAATTTGTTCATTTGTTTAGTATCTGTCTCATAGAATTGTTGGAGATTAAACAAAGCCGTGCTATTAAAGTGAATATTTTAGAAAAACAATACTAGTCTTAAAAAATTAGTTCTCTCTCTATTCTAGGATCTCTGGTAGCTCTGCGGACCCAAAGGCCAAGCCGACCTTACGGTGAGGGGCATCTGGTCAGGGCGCTGAGCAGTTCTCACTTTAAGGAGAGAAGTCCATGCTTTGCCACATACCATGAGCATCTTTACTACAAGGAAGGCAGTGTCCCAATGACTCAGCTCGTTGTAGGAAGGATCAAGCGATCACAAGTATGCGGGTTAGTGTCTGTCAGCTTGACAGAAGCTAGAGACACCAGGGAAACTCCATCAGAACGGCCTGAGGGCAATCCTGGGGCATTTCCTTGGTTAATTATTGATGTGGGGGTTGGGGGTGTGTGTGCATGCCTTTGGCCCCAGCACTCGGGAGGCAGGGATGCAGATGGATCTACTCTGTGTGAGTTTGGGCCCAGGTTCATCTACAAACTGAGTTCCAGGACAGCTACACAGAGATACCCTATCTCAGAAAAACAAATAAACAAAAAATGAACAAACAAATTAATGCGGGAAGGGCCAGGTCACTGTGGATGGTGTCATCCCTGGGCAGGTGGTCCTGGGCTGAATAAGAAATATAGCTGAGCAAGCAATAAGAAGGAACCTAGCAACTCTGCTTCAGTTCCTGCCTTCAGTTCCCCCACCTTGAGTTCCTGTCAGACTTCCCTCAACTATAAGACATAGTCCGAACCCTTTCCTCCCCAAGCTGATTTTAGTCACGGTGTTTATCCCAGCAATGGGAAAAAAAACTGGGATAGTAAAGGAAAGCCACAGTGTTTTGAAGTCTTTTTATAAAGTTCCTGTGTGTGCAGGTGTGTGTGTGTGGGGGGAGGGAAAAGGGGTTTGTATGTGTATGTGTGTGTGTGCAGAGGTGTGTATGTGTGAGTGTGTGTGTGCAAGGATATGTGTGTGTGTGTTTGTGTAGGTGTGTGTGTGCAGGTGTGTGTCCCTGTGTCAACGGAACCAGAGAACAACCTCAGGTGTCACCCTCAGAAATGCCATCCACTCCCTTTTAGGCAGGCTTTCTGATTGGTCTAGAGTAGCTGGCCAGAACCCCACAGGAATCCTCCTGTCTCTGTCTCCCTTGTGTGACAGTCACAAGCACCCGCCATTTTGACCCAGGTTCTGCAGGTCCCTGTGCTTGCAAGGCAAGTGCTTTGCCAACTGAGTCTTCACCACCAGAGCCTCATTTCTGTTTTGGGGGTTGGCCTCAAACTCAGTGTATCCAAGGATCCTATTGTGCTCCTGATCCTCCTGGCATGTGGCACCACATCAGTGAAATCTTGGCGTGGGGGACGTCCTAAACCCCAATAAGAGAGCCTCCCCATTCTCATAGCAGGCCCACCCTTTGTCACAGAGAAACGTCGCCCATGACAAGAAATGGGTGAGTGTTCACGGCAGAACATTTCCACTTTATTCTCTGTAAACTCGTCTTTGGTAAACAAGAAGACAGGGAAACCCGAAGATAAAAGGAGCACACAGGTCAAGAACACAAGAAGGCGGCAGTCACCCCCCCACAGTAGCTCTGAGAAGACAGCTATATCATTAGCAAGCTGGTGGGCAGAACCTGGAAATTCAGGGTCAGTGGTGGCCTGGGGAGAAAGATGGGGGTGTCGCAGCAAGAGGATGGAGTCCACTCTGTGGGACTCGGAAGCCTAAATCACACAGCGAAGGAGTTCATGCATTGGAGCGAAGAGACTAGGGAAGCTGTGCCCCTGTGCCCCCACCCACCACCCATGTAGCTGGTGACCCGTCACAGGCACAACTGTCTATCAGGCCAGGGTCGGGCTGGTGCAGCTCGAGGGAACCACTACCAGTCACCCTCTCTCCATCTCTCCTTTTTCCTGCTCCACAGGCTGGTGTGTGCAGGTTGCAGGGGTGGGGAGGTCTAGGAAGGAGTGTCAAGAGAGGATGGTGGGGGCAGGGTTTAAGGGAGGCGCAGAGGCAGCCCCTGTCCCTTCACCCCTTTACATGGGGGGCTCACTGCAGAGCACAATCTCCAGGTCCTTTCTGTAGAGCTTCCCTGCCTCGGCCAGGGACATGACGCTCTTCCTATAGGTGGTAAGCTGTTGGATGTTCATCTCCTAGGAGGGAGAAAGAGGTGAGAGTGGGCTTAGTGCATGACCTTACCCAAAGGAGTTTCCTGCCCCAATCCAGTCATGACCACACCGAATGAACTTTCCTATCCACTTATCCTAGGGTAAGGAGTCTAGATGGACAAAAGGCATGGATTTTGCTGTCAGGTAAAGCTGGGTTTAAAATCCTCTCACTTACTGGGTTGCATTGTTTTGAAGAAAGTATCAACTTTTCTGGGTCTCAGCAGCCTTAGCTGAAAAATGGGAACACCAGTAACCCTTTTCTCAAGGAAGCAGGGCAATGGCCATCGGTCCAGAGAGGGGGACTACTATGGGAACAGTTGTGGTCCTTATATGACTCAAGTGTACTTCTCCACCTCTCCAGAACTCCATTTATTCCTCCTCCTCCTCCTCCTCCTCCTCCTCCTCTTCTTCTTCTTGAGGTAATCATTGGAAGATATCTTAAAAATACACTCCCCCTTTCAGGTTCATTGTTCCTTATCTCAATTAGGCCAATGAAAAAACAGAATGCTAAAGGCTAAGCTGCCTCCTTAAAGGTTGGTTTACCTCATCAAAAACATCCTCAGTTCCCAGATCCCCAAACTTCAGCTACTTACCAGGCCTACCTGTGTTTTGTCCCCCCATTTTTTCCTCCAGGGTTCAACTGTCAAGTGTTTTTCTTATACAGTTTGGAGACAACCTCTCAAATCAGCTATTCTTAGTTTTATGCCACAGTCCCCACCCAAAGGCATTTTGCAAACACTGAGGAACATCTTTCCCAATGGTTGTAAAGTTCCTGAAAAGGTCCTGTAATTTGTACACACTGGGGAAGGTTATGTGCCTAACTATGCATCACTGACATGTAATCAAGGAAAAGACCCCCTTTTGGGGGGTGAGGTCATATCAACCTCAAGCTTGAAAGAAAAAATTCCCAGGGGGAAGTATGGCAGGGAGAGACAGCCTAATTTTATGTTTTGGAATTCTGTTCAAAACTTGGGAAAGCCCATAGGGAGCTACCACAGCCTTAGGGATATTGAAAATTATTGATGTTCATTTCCATCAGCCCATCCCTTCAAAAGCCTCCACAGATCTGACCATTTGCCTAGGAATTTCGTGAATTCATTGTTTTTAATTGCAGAGTAGTATTCCATTGTGTAGATATACCACATCTTCTGAATCCATTCCTCCGTTGAGGGACATCTGGGTTCTTTCCAGCTTCTGGCTATTATAAATAAGGCTGCTATGAACATACACAATCCACATATCAATAAATTTCTAAAAAGATGGAAGGAGAGACCCCTGGTCCTGGAAAGACTGGATGTAGGGGAACGCCAGGACAGAGTAACGAGAGGGGGTTGAATGGAGAAAAGAGGGAGGGAAGGGGGCTTATGGGACTTTCGGGGAGGGAGGAAACGGGAAAGGGGAAGTGATTTGGAATGTAAATTAAAAAAAAAAAGCCTCCACAGTAATCTGCTTAGAAACCTTATCACAGCCCATGCAGGCACCATTAAAACCACGCCTGCTATGTGAGCCCACCAAAAATGGCCTTTTCCCCTTCTAGCTCAGGTGCTGGAATTCAGTCATGCCGCTCTCTTTCCATTCACTGATTCACTCTCTTAATGCCCAGGTACCAAATATGGAGCCTGGCACACACAGAAAGCTCTCATGTAAACAGCCTTATTCATACCCCATTCCTCAACCTTCAGAGTTGCTTCCAAATCCCACACCGGACTCCTTGCTTTTGTATGCACATCCAGGGTCAACCTACACGGCTCCAGTCTCTGTTCTTCATATTAACGAAGAAAGAGCCCAGTGAGTTGATAACCAGGACATGCAGGTCACTCTGAGGTTTAGTGTATGCGTTTGCACAGTCTTCACCAACCTCAAGTGGCCTTATAAAGACTAATTATGCCTCATTCATGCGATGCAAGTCAGCAATAGTTTTTCTTTGAGCTCCCCAATATTCATTTGAGTCCACATGACCACATACATGATTTTCTGTTGGGATACAGTGTCAGGAAGGTTTACTGAGTTCTAATACTGACTCTGCCAAAAGCTTTCTTCTTCCTAGGAACCGTTTGAATCCTTATCAATTACTCCCCTTCTCATCTTATCCGAAGCACATATAGCTAACATTAAAATGTAAATGTAGGTGTGAATCAATGACAGCTGATACTCAGGGTGAAGCCAGAGAGCCCAGAAAATCCTGGCAAAGAGAGACAAATGGACCCAGAGGCTGCAGCGAATTTTCTTTTCTGAAATTGAGCATTAAATTTAGTTCTTATTTGTCAGCCAAGGCAGTTAGATAGCTCTAGAAGTCACAGAGCGTTTGCTATTTAATTAAAGAAAGTGGCAGTCATTTCCTCAGTGAAAGCTATCTTTTGGCAGGTGAAGGAAGACAGTTGCAAAGGCTGTCTTCTGGTCACCATTCCACCGGATCCCTCCCACGACCATGATGTGTGTGTGTGTACGTGTGTGTGTGTGTGTGTGTGTGTGTGTGTGTGTGTGTCTGTTGGAGGTATTCCTGGTGGATTCTCAAAAGGCAGTACCAGGTACAAAACTGCTGGTTTTCTTGACCTTTGAAAACATACTCATCAGTGACTCCCTCCTAGCCTCTTCCCCAGCCCTAGATTCTTTAGTTAATGGATTTGGAACAATCTTTACCCCTTTCAGCTCCTGCCCTCCCAAATCTCTCTCTGTGTTAAAAGTCTTTCATGAGGGCCACTTAGCTGACACTTCTCCAGAATGGGCTATATCAACACTACACCTATCCATCACCATTCACAACAGCCACCACTCAGGGACACAGGTGGCAGTCAGGTAGACAGGATGGTTTACACACGGAAGGCAATTACCACTCAGCTCTAGAAGGAGAATTCTAACATGTTCTACCATGGACGAGCCTTGAGTTCAGCATGCTGAGGGAAATTAACCAGCCATGAAGCGGTCACGTAATTCCCCTTCTACACAGCACCCACCGCAGTGAATGCACAGATGCAAGATTACAGGACAGCAAGGAGAAGCCGGGAGAGTGGGATTGTGGATATTGGGTTTCAGCTTCTCAGGTCAAGACTTATGGAGATGGTGGTGCTTACACAGTGTGATGAACATGTCGCATATCATAGGGCATATTCTTTTACAATGACAAATTTTGTTATGTGTATTTTAAATCACCCCCCCCAAAGGGACACCCTACCCCACAAATTGCAACTGTCTTGTCATCGCAGATCAGAGATAAAAGACTCCATTCCCCTTCTTTTTCTCTTTGCGTGTGCTCGTCTCTCCCAGGCCTGGGACCCTAACCCACTCCTGGGCTCACTTCCTCACCTTCTTGTTCTTCTCATACAGATCCTTCAGGAGGGCGTCCAGCTCATTCTCATCAATGTAGCCGCTTCCATCCTGAAGGTGGCAGTAGAGAGTGATCAGCACAGTGCTCTCAAATCCAGACAGACCCCAGGCATCCTGAGCACAGCTCTTCCCACTCCCTAATTTTAAGAGCTCTGATGTGTGGATGTCTGTGTGTGTGTGTGTGTGTGTGTATGAGTCTGAGTTGTGTGTGAGTGTATGTGTATATATGCATATGAATGTGTGTTTGAGTTGTGTATGTGTGTGAGTGTGTGTATGTATATGTGTGAGTTGTATGTGTGAGTGAGTGTATGTTTGAGTGTGTATGTGTACGTGAGAGTGTGTGTGCATGTGTGGGTATGTGTGAGGCTGAGTTGTGTGTGAGGGTATGTGTATATATGTGTGTGAGTATGTGTTTGAGTTGTGTATGTCTTGTGTGTATGTATATGTGTGAGATGTATGTGTATGTGTCTGTGAGTGTGTGTGCATGTGTGAGTTGTATGTGTATGTGAGAGTGAGAGTATGTGCATGTATGTGTGTATGTGCGTGTAAGTTTTGTATGTGAGTGTGTGTATTATGTGTGAGAGTGTGTGTATGTATGAGTGTGTGTAAGAAAGTATGTATGTGTGTGAGTGTGACTGTGTGAGTATGTGTATGTAAGATTTGTGTATGAGTGTGTATGCAAGTATGTGAGTATATGTGAGGGTGTATGTGTGAATGTGTATTAGTATGTATGAGTGTGTGTATGTGTGTGCATGTGTGTTTAGAGGGAGCATCTAATCTTTCCATTTCTCTGCAAAGAGAAGTGTTCAGACCATAGAAAGATAGAACAATGCACTTAATTCTGTCAATAGCGGTTAATACCAAACAGTTCAGCACAAATTGGCTTCTTTTCTGGTGGTGTGTCTTATCTGCATTGCAAATACAAATGAGGTTGCAGAAGCTTAGAGGTAGCCGAGTATAGCTGTTAAGTCAACCTCCAACCCTTTCATTATAAAGGAGACCATCACAGTCACGTGGGCAGGGGACAGCTAAGATTGGGATGGGGCTAGGATGTGATTCTCACTCCCAAAGATCCAGAAAACGATTGATTGAGTTATGTGTGGTAGTATAAACACCCGTAAGCCAGTCATTCCAGCACTCAAGAGGCCGAGACCAGAGGGTGAAGAATTTGATAGCAACTCAGGCTGCATAGAAAGACCCTGTCTCAAAATTGAAATGAAAGGAAGAAAGAAGGGAAGAAAGAAAGAAAGAAAGAGAGAGAGAGAGAAAGAAAGAAAGAAAGAAAGAAAGAAAGAGAGAGAGAAAGGAAACCAAAGGAAGCAAACAAAAGGCCATTTCTACTGCTGTATCATGACCTGGCTCCACCGTGTCCACACGTGTCTCTGAGCAAAATCTGTGGGCTTCTGTAGGCCAGGAATCAAATATCATTTGTTTTCCCACATAGCAGAAGAAAGAAACCACAGGCCCAGGTGCCCCTTCTGGAAAACTGTCCAAGCAATTCTGGCCATTGTCACTGCAGGTGACAGGGATTCTTCCTTCCCACCCCATACTGTTCCCTCTCACCTTGTCATAAAATGTGAAGATGGCATTGAACTCTTCTGAGGTCAGCTTCATACCCTGGAAAGACCAAAGAATTATAGAAACAAAGTCCCAAAGTATAAATGAGGGAGAGGGGGTTAAATGTGTAAGAAATAATATAAGTCTGCATGACTCTGGTGCGTGTGTGTGCATGTGTGCGTGTGTGCACGTGAGTTGTGTGTTTGTATGTGTGTGCATGTGTGTGAGTTTGTGTGCATGTGTGTGCACATGTGTGAGTGTGTGCACGTGTGCGTGTGTGCATGTGAGTGTGTGTTTGTATGTGTGTGTATGCATGTATATGTGTGTGCATGTCTGTGTGAGTGTGTGTGTATATGTGCATGTGTGTGTATGTGTGTATGTATATGTGTGTGTGTATGTATATGTGTTTATATATGTGTGTGGTGTGTGTGTGTGTATATATGTATGAATGTGTATATGTGTGTCTGTGTTTGTATATGTGTGTGGTGTGTGTAAATGTGTGTGAATGTGTATATATATATGTGTGTGTGTGTGTGTTGGAGCAAAGGAGAGCAGCAGGCTGAAGCTCCGAGAGATGACGGGTGATGGAGAAAGCCAAAAGAAACCAAAGCAATGTTTGTACCTGAAATTTCAGCAGGAAGTTTTCTTGTACAGGCAAGAGTCTGGAAAGAAAATATTAGAACAGAGCTTAGAGGATCTGCCATGGGCAGCAGCCACTCAGATAGGAAGCAGGGCCTAGAGGAAGCATCTGTAGCTATGGAAACAATCGCTGAGCACTTTATAAAACAGGAGTCAGTTGGAATGTTAATAATAAAAAGAAGAAGAGGAAGAAAGAAATGGACAAAGTGTGGCAGCAAGGTTTCCAGTTCCTGGAGCGGGCAGAGAGGCAGTGGGGAGAGTGATGGAGCCTGACACTGTGGGAGTCAGGGTGGGGGTGGGGATTTCCAGTTCCAACTGGTTTTGTCTTGGACTCAGATGGGGACATCAGCACAGGAGCCTGCCTATTTAAAGTGACACCAGGAGCAGGAAAGGTACATACCTAGACATCTCTGAGAGACCCAATTTGCCATCTCCATTTAAGTCAAACATCCGTAGCTGTTGGAGACAGAAAGGGGTAGCTGGATTATCTGAACTTTTCATATAAGGGTCTCCACCTGCCGTCATCTGCACTGGGGTCATTGGAAGCCAGGGACCAGCCTGGCCTCAGTCAGTCACTAGGGGAGACAGTGACGATTCAGTACCCCTGGGGTGGTAAGATACAACAGCCATCACTGTGGACACAGGCCCACCCTCTTGAGGTTCATCTTCTCCTGGAGCTTTATCAGTTCCCATGGAAACAGAGAACCCCCAACTCCAATGGGAGTCAGTTCAGCGAGAGCCTCCAAGGATATATAGTCACTCACTATCATGAGACACTTGACATAAGCCTGAGATTAGCAGAGAAAGGACCATGCACGTTAGAAGCCTTGGCGCTCAGGAACCACGCACCACACCACTAGGAGAGAAGCAATGGTATCACTTACTATGGTCTGTGTGTACTCTTGGAGCTTCGGTTCATCATAGGGCCGGTTGGCCTTCTTCAGGAGGTCGGACAGGAATCCCTAGAGCACCAAAGGCCTGTTCAGAGTCCAACTTCCTCATTTAGTCTCCCTCCCCTATTCACTTACTAATTCCTTTAGAAAATAAAAGTTGATCTTTAAGGTCTACCAATTACACAGCTTATATTTCTCTAACTTTCCTAACCCCTTAACATCTGTGGTATGATCATAAAGGCCTTTGTGTGGCTCCTGGCTACATACAACCTTGCACACAGAATAGATGGTAGAGACTGGTTTTCACTCCCTTCTCAGAACTCAATAAAGAGCCCAGCTATACCTAAGGGTCACGGGTCTCTCAGAGGAATTGGGGTAGATGTCTAAGTTAGAGCCAATCTTCTGGAATTTCCTCAAGAGTACCTGTATTGGACTCTAGGGTACCAAGAAGTATGCTTTAGTTGAATGCCTGGTCCTGTAGATCCCTATTGCTGGCACAGGACTTCTTCAAAGAAGTACATCGTCTGTGCCAGGATCAAGTACCCCTAAGGGGACTTTGTTCAACATCCCTTCCCTCCCTGGTTTAAACCCATCAAGACTCTGGCCTCACTCTTAATCTCCATACCCGCCCCCTCCAAAGTCAGTCTTTAAGCTTTATCAATTAGACAGTTTACACTTCTCATACTTCCCTAGCCCCGTAACACTTGTGATATGAGCATAAAGGCCTTTGGGTGGCTCCTGGGTACAACTGAACTGTCCCTAGGACCTGTCATACCTTGAGCTCATTGGCTTCGATGTAGCCACTTCTGTCTGTGTCATACTTCCGCCAGGCCTGCAATGGAAATGTCAACCTAGTCACAAACACATACCAAACCCTGCCACCTTCCTCCAAGTTCTCTTTAACGGGACAGTAGGGTTTTGGTGTTAAGGATGTTAGAGAGTCCTCACTTGGGACAATGGCTTAGCCAGTTCCTCCAGTGTCACAAAGGAAGAAACAAAGGAGAGTCTCTTAGTCAAGGTTACATAGAAGAGGAGAAAAACCACCTGGCAACGGCCTCTTATTTTAATCTGCTCTAGGCTTAGGTCCTCGTTTGTTTCCTATGCTGAGGGAAGTGCATGTGCTCGTCACTGCATGCCTGTGGAGAACAGGGAACAACTTGTGAGGTTGTTTTCTCCTTTCAACATGTGGGCCTTGGAGTTTGAACTCAAGCTGTTGGACTTGACGGCAATCACCCTTACCCACTGAGCTGGCTCCTAGGTCCTCTTATGGATCCTCCTGTAAACTAGGGTTGACTTTTTTCTAAGCACTAACCAGGTGGTTTTGATCAGGGGTAAGAGCAAGGGCCTGATAGGTCTTAGGTTTGCTTCAGGCATGAGGGCTCCTTTTATTGATGAGGAGTGAGGGAGGAGGCAGGGATGTGAGGCAAACTCAGGAGGGAGCAGAAACAGGCCTGGTTACTGTTTACTGCTCTCACTCTGCCGACCGCCCCCCATAAAGATGTATTTCGTAGACATGTTCAAGCAGAATTGGCAATGCAATAGGTTAGACTGTCCCCTTGACTCCCTTGCCTTTCTTATAAACCCCTCTCTCTCTCTCTCTCTCTCTCTCCACCCCCGCACCTCCCACCCCCATCTCTCTGTCTTTCTCTCTGGTTCACTCACTCTGAAAATCACGTATCTTCTGCTTTCATATGGTTCAAGGAAGATTGAGCTCCCTCTCCAGAGTAAGCACGTGACCTAGCCCCCCCCCCCCTTAGCCTCAGGCTCTGCTCTGCGTCTCTTATTAGCTGAAGGTATTAGAACTCGGTAAAAACCAGGGCTGAGCTTGCTGACCACAACAGTTGCTTTCTTTAACTCCTTCTTGGAGGCAGTTTCAGCTGGTGACATAAGAGTCTCACTACCGTGGACGCTCCAGTGGAGCCTTCAAGAACTACAACTCAGCTGGTTCCCCACAGAAACTTAAAATGTCCTGAGAATCCATGGTCCCATATATAAGGACTCTAAAACCATCAAGTAGGAATTTGAATGAACTGTCTGGGTCTGTGGCAAAGAGTCCCAGAGAGCCTGGCTCCCCTCAGTCTTTGTACTATATTTGCATTTCATATTTTTTTTTAAAAAATCTCTTTCAAATTTTGTTCCTTTGACTTTTCTGTCCATCATCCCTGGCTCCAAAGCCACACTTGAACCACATGGGGTTACCCGAGAGGGGAAAAACAAAGCCAAATCTCTTCCCTGAATTTTCCCTCCAGCACACGCTACCTCTGTATGAGTGTCTCTCATGTTGACAGAAGTCTTAGAACTTGTGGACAACTTAGGGTCTTTCTTTTATATATTAAAAATAAAAGGTGTGCTTTTCACTGCATACTAGGACATCTGGTCTTGGTTTTTCTTAGAGTTATGAGACACAAGCAAACCTATACTCTAGACAGCTTGGGTAGCTGCCGCCCAATCCTCCTCCACAGGGCAAAGCATCCAGAAGCTACTCTAACTATGACCCTGCAGTCGGTCTGACCACCTCCCCACGCCCCTCTCCCCCACACCTCTACTCTATGCTGACTCTGGGCTCTAAGCTCTCAACTTCCTTTCCCTTCTACCAAGGTGTCCTTATTCTCTTCTCATACAAGGAAGAGAGTTAAAGAGATTCAGGCTATGCAGAATCTAAAAAGAAATAAAAGAAGTCCTGAGGTATTCCTAAAATTAGATGTTAAATGTTGTGCGCAGCAGGATGGAGTCTATGGGAGAACACAAGTCTTTCAGGGTTTCTAAGGGACCATTTTCATGTTTGCAGATGCTAAGAATGGATGAATGGCTAACCCCAGGAAGGGCTGGCTCGGAGGGTGGGGGGATCCCAGGAGGTGTCTGTGAGAGCGAGGCTGTGTTTGCTCTGCAGACATGCATGGGTTTAGAAGGATAAAGGCACGCAAGGGTATAGCATCGTGTCAGTCACGTGGAGATAAACTACATCAAGAGAAACACACACACACACACACACACACACACACACACACAGAGAGAGAGAGAGAGAGAGAGAGAGAGACTTTGCTTCTTTGAAGCATCCCTGACTCTTGAAAGCTATGTGCATCCCGATGGAGTGAGGACCAATCTCTGCATCTCTACAAGAAAGGAAGGAGTAGGCACAGTCCCCTCTTCCTTTCCCCTCTCTATCTTCATTTCCTTCCTTTGCCTCCTCCTTCCCCTTCCTTCCTCCCCTTTCCTCTTCCTGCATTTCCTTCTGTGTTAGGGAGAGAACCCAAGGCCTTCTACATGCTAGACAAGCATTCCATCACTGAGCCACATCTTCAGCCCACATCTATTTTCTATAGACAATAAATAAATAAATAAATAAATAAATAAATAAATAAAACAACCCTAGGGATGTACCACTTTTCTTTGACACAGGCAAAAGAACTAAGGACAAAATTCAGCATGTCGTCAATTACTGACTTTTGAATCTTGCCATCTCAGAAAAACCGGAGAAAATCCTTTAAATCGCCATAAAATTAAACCCATATCTGCTGTTTGGGCAAACTGCACTGAAAACAATGAATCTTCCAGTTTGAAAACTGGTTCTTTTCAACCAGGGGATCTGTGGAGGCCTGAGGCCTGATTCAATGTGGCAGAGAGTCTACAGGCATCCGGATGATAGTCTGCTACACAGACCACACCTCGAGTAGTAGAGCCCTGTGGGGTCTAGCATCTCCCAAGGACTCTCTGCCGGGGTTTGGGCAGGCCTTCTCTGAATACAGGAGGGAGGGAGATTCCGTGTGCAGAGAGAAGGCTCACCTCCATAAACTCCGCGCTGGAGCCCACGTGCTGCCTGAAGCACAAAAGGAAATTCTCTTCGGTTGGCAGGATCTGCGCCAGCTGCGAAACACAGAAAACCACATTGATGTGAGAGGGGGAGGCTCAGCGAACAGAGCCGGCTTTCCGGATGGAAAATGGCCAGCAGACAAGCGGTATGGAAATCGCATTTTGCTCTCTTTCACGTCCTTCCTTGAGCACAGAGGCTAGCGGCTCTTCAAAAGGGTAGAAGGTTCTGAGAGTTGAGATGCCCTGGGATGATCTGCTCTGCCCCCAGAAAAGGGACCTTTACCACTTGGGATGCTGCTTTAGTGCTTGCAAATTAAGACTTTAACAACTTTATTCTCAAAAACTGCAGATACCCACCATGCATCCAACACCACTGGCAGCCCACCTAACTGCTCTGTTTCTCCCTTGCTTCTCTCCCAGAATGCCTAGGCTAAGGCAAATCCTAATTAATTTAATCAGCCCCTCCCTCAAATGAGACAATCCCATTCTCCTCACCAGCGATTGGCTTTGGATTGGGCATGTGACCCATATTGGCCAATGACATGCGAGAGGCGGGGCTACTGTGGACTGTGGGGAAAGTTTCCTTGCATCTAAAGAGGGGCGCATGCTCTGTGAACGAACGTGACTGTGTCTAGATGTGATTTTTTTTTTAAAAATGTTTGCAGTCCTCTGGCCACAAGATTGAGGAAGACAATGGTGTTTTGTTGTTGTTGTTTCGTTTTGTTTTTGTCTTTTTTTTTTTTAAGCAGGGGACAGAGCCAAGAGAAAAGAGAGACAGAGCCGGAGCCAACCTTGACCATGGCCTCATTCTTTAGTAGTGTCTCTTGACTTAAACCACAGTCAAGTGCCACACAGGACCCAAGGCATGTTCATAAAGTTCTAGTGACACATGGCCCCACCCATTCTGGGGCTTTTGTCCAGTATCTGCTCCCCTCTTACAGTGGCAGTGTTGAAGAGTTGTAGACAGAGACGTCGCAGCGGCCCATAAATCCTGAACTATTTCTTACAGGTTGTGTCTAAGGTTTATTAAGTAGATTTGCCAAACCATTCCTCAGTGGCCCGAGGGGCAACTGCCTGCTGGATACAACTTCCCCCGCAGGTGAACTACACTCAGCTAACTAGAGCAGCCCTACTGGGGAAGGTCTACGGTTCCCTCAATTCTTGGGCAGAGCAGCCTGTACCCAATGACTTACTAATATGGGCCTCCAGGTGAAACACAGAGTTCTATTGGCAATAGGCTAAGGCAGAGATGGTCTCCAAGCATACCCTTCTCTCTGCCCTTTGCAAACAATCCTCGCTTTCTCTCTGATCTCTGCAGCATGCCACAACCCCTGGGATTACTGTCTCAAGCTTCGTTTCTAGAACTTCTTCTGGTTTATCATAGAATATGTACCAATATATCGTAGGAGATCAAGGCCCTGATTTATGGGCTACCACTACCATCCCTGGCCTCTCAACCACAGGTAACGAACTGATAATCAACGTTGACATACATATTTATGTATAAATCTGAGTATGTATGTGTGGGTGAGCATGTATGTATATGTAGGCATGTAGAAATTACATGGACTGTATGTCATGCATGTAAATTATCTGCATAAAATATATATTAGGTTTCATTTTTGGATGCGTTTAGGTGGAGTATGCATACTCCGATTAACTAGTCTTCCCACTGTCCTAAGCTTGGCTTATCACACATTTGCAGCAACTGTTGGATCCTGAGAGCATTTAGGGACCAGACCCTAGACCATTGCTTGTTGCTTGCTCTTTCCCACTCATTCTGTTTGGTTAGCTTAAGTGCTCAGGCAGGGATGCTTCCTGCTGTGCCTAAGCATGGGAAGAGGGGATGGGCACAAGGACTACAGCCTCAGCCACGCCCCCTGGCTCTCCTCAGCCACGCCCCCTCAGCCACCACGCCCCCCTCACCTCCGCCATCTCAATCTTCCCATCTGAGTTCTTATCATACTTCTGCATGAACTCCTTCATCTTCTCTCCAAAATTGTCGCTCTTGGACATCTGTGGACAGAGAAAGGAGGCTGATCTTGCTGCCATGTTATGTAGAGTTGAGGATCTCAGTGAAGCAGGGCTGGGCATCGTTTGTGTCCTGAACACATGGCTCAGAAACATGTTGCCCCGGTGCTCCGAGGGTCAGTCTCTGCTTTAGATTGGAGTCACATGATTATCAAGGGACACAGGACACGTGGGCATGTTCTGTGCCATGTGATTAGATGCACCCTTTGACGTTTGAGATGGGTTGATCCAAGCTCCACAAGGGGTTCGGCCTTATGCCCACCACTCCGTGTGAGTTACGGCTCTTAGCACAACCCAGCTCCACCCATCACTCCACAATAGGTTCCGACCACTTTCACCAATACAAAATGAATCACTCATTTGCCTCTTCACAAAGCATGCTTGCAAATCTGTGGTACTCTTATCTGATTTCACGCTAGAAAGAATGTGAGGGTATCACACAGCTGAGGGGAGATTTAAATCCTCCATTCAACTATTCCAAGCATAGAAAAATAGATTACTTATTAAGAGTCCTATTAGCCTGTTACCCCCCAACTTAAACATAGTGGTCCCTGGTTTGGGGTTCGGCTGAACTGTCACCTGCACCAAGGAACTCTTATCCTCAGTTAGTGCTGCAGCCCTGCCCCCATCCCCAAGCACATCTACTCTTCTGCTTCTTGCCTGGACCCTTCCATTGAGGTCTCATGCTTCTTGCCTGGACCCTTCCACTGAGGTCTCATGCTTCTTGCCTGGACCCTTCCACTGAGGTCTCATGCTTCTTGCCTGGACCCTTCCACTGAGGTCTCATGCTTCTTGCCTGGACCCTTCCACTGAGGTCTCATGCTTCTTGCCTGGACCCTTCCACTGAGGTCTCATGCTTCTTGCCTGGGCCCTTCCACTGAGGTCTCATGCTTCTTGCCTGGACCCTTCCACTGAGGTCTCTTGCTTCTTGCCTGGGCCCTTCCACTGAGGTCTCATGCTTCTTGGGATTGGCCCAAGAGAAATTCTACAAATTCTGAGAGCTTTTTTCTCTTTTTTCCTGGATTGTTCTATACCACCTTTGGCCATTGAGATTGATCTTAATGTACCAATCCTTGCCAGTCAGTATTCATTTATATTTACAAATATGCAAGGTTTGATGCCAACTACTTATCACAAATGTGGGCAACCTAATAGAGGTTTACCACGGTCCCCAGTGGGCAAGTCATCCCTGCATCTCACACATAAATGGAATCTAAGCTGCAGTGACTTTCCTCAAATTCACCCAGGTAAATATAGATAGAGATTGAAAGCCTAACGGCTCCCAAAATCCACATGACAGATGCTCTGGGAACCAGTCCTTGATGACAGCAATTGGGATTGCTGTGGACAGACTTGTCAGTCACCCTCATGCCAGCTGAAGAAGAGGATGATGGTTAGACTTGAAACTCTGGATTAAACATATTTTTCTGTGTAGCTCATGATCCCAGGGTCTGTTTTAAAAGCTGGGATTTCTGTATCCTGGGCTCATATCCTAGTAACGAGGACTGATGAGAGATCTGTTGGCAAACACATCTGCGCACGACCACCAGCTCTCTTACACCCATGGCTTCTGCATGTTTCTCACTGGGATATTTTGCTGAACATCGAGCCAAGAGCTCATACTTAACTGATTTCTCCTAAGAACACAGCCCAGAAGATTTACTAGTAGGTAGTGAGTGGCTGAGAGAGTGGGTGGAAAGCAAGAGATAAGAGAGACCCTCAAAGGAGCCAGGGAAGTTAGTAGTGTGGAGTGTGCCCCCCAAATTCCAGACTAGATGTGGGACACAATGAACCATCTCTGGTCACTTTAGGTTTTCGGTATGTCACATGCCTCTCCCAGGAGGCAATGTGAGTTATCACTCAACAGGTTGGTGCCAGAAGAAATAATATTCCTGTCATTAGGGACTAGGCCATGATCTGGAGTCACTGCTCACAGTTCAAAGGTAATGACTTCTCCATACCAACAGGATGGTCAGGGCTCAGGGGATCCTTCAGAGCAGCCCTCAGTTTTCTTCTGTGTCCTTATAGAGAAGCTAGCTTTGTTGGTCTAGATTACTGGATCTCTTTCCCATTCTCCTCCAGGGGACATTTGATAATGTCTGGGAAATTTTTGGATGTTTTGTTTGTTTTGATAGGGTCTCACCCTGTAGCCTTGGCTATCCCGGGACTCACAATATAGACGATATTGGTTTCAGACTCACAGAGATCTGCCTGCCTCTGCCTCTCAAGTGCTGGGATTAAAGGTTTGCACCATCACACCAAACTCAGGACATTTTTGATGCCCATGACTTGGGTATCTCATAGGTAGATGCAAGCATGCTGAAGAATGTATTATAATATAAAGACATCCCTCATGACAAAAACTATTCAGCCTCAGATGTCAACAGTGCTGAGGCTGGGACACTCTAATCTAGACTGTGGGCATTTGGGGACCTCTGAGAACCCCATCTTGAATTACAAACTCTGGGACTCTGGGATGTGTTCTCAGGAAAAGATAGATTTGTGCACACATAAACACATACATAGATATTTCGGGGGAATTCATCAACTCTTGGCTTTCAGGATGGCTATCTCTCTAAGACACCAGAGGAGGTTCAGATGAGGTGCTCTCAGGGGGAACCTGGCTTTTCTTTATATACTTACAAATGAAATACTCTTTAGTGCCAAGATTGGAGAGACCCCAGGTCTCTAGATGTATCTTGGGACAAACCATTCTCAAGACTAGATAGGTCAAGATAACAGGAAACCCCAAACATGGAGGTGGAGCAGAGGCTTACCATGCCAGAACCTTTCCTTGCCTTCTCCAGCTCTTGGAAGAAGTTTTCTAGCTCTTTACCTTCAATGTACCCATTTCCTGTAATGATAGATGAAAATAAAGAGAACAACGGAGTTAACCTTAGAGCTGAATAGTAAGACTAGGAAGTCACCACCTCCATGGAGAACTTTTCCCCGACTAGTCTGCAAGCAGGTATCTTGGCCAGTCATGTTAAGGATGGGTCCTTGTCCTCAGAGCACTTGCAGGCACCTGTTCAAGATTAGTAATGAGCATTCTTGGAGCACACAGCCAGCAGCTGCCGAACACTGGAGGAACGCACAGCTGGCCAACTGGCAGAGATGGCTGCTGTTCTTGAGTAAGCACTGTGTGCTGGAGGTCGGCATCAGGATTGGTCAGCAGATAGTAGGCCTGGGACTATGGCAGAAGTTGGGTTTCTGAGCTTGAGAAGGTGTATAGAGTTGGAGAGTGTTCTCCCAACAACCATCTGGAACCTTAGCGTGCGACTCTACTTGGAAGTAAGGTTTTTACAGATGTCACTCGTCATGACAGGTGTCAAAGCATGGAGAAGGCAGAGGCAAAGATTAGAGCAACACATTTCCAAGCTAAAGGATATTGTAGATTGCTGCTGTCTCTCCAAGCAGAGGCATGCCACAGAGTATCTCCCCCAAAGCCTATAGTGTATGTATGTGCACACGCGCACACACACACACACACACACACACACACACACACACACACACACCTTGATTTCAAAGTTCTAGCCTCAGGAACTAGAAAGACATTTATTTCTGTTGTGTTAGGTTACCCAATCTGTGGTACTTTGCTGTGGAAGTCCCAAGAAACAAATAGAGAAGGGGTCCATATGGAAAATAAACAATGTAACCCATCTCATCTGCAGAGTGGCTTATTGTATAAATAGTTGTGCTTGTTGTTATTTGAGACAATGTCTTACCATATGGCCCGGCCTGGCCTCAAACTTATGACCCTACTGCTTCTGCCTCCCAGGTGGTAAGATTATAGCCACGTGGCTTACATGAGGCTTTGGAGAGAGAGAGAGAGAGAGAGAGAGAGAGAGAGAGAGAGAGAGAGAGAGAGAGAGAGAGAGAGCACAAGCGTATATGCACATGGATGTGCAGGTTGTGTGCACCCATGTGTGCACATATGAAGACAAAGGCCAATGTTGCGTGCCTCCCTCTATCACTTTCTGTCTTATTCTCTCACTGAACCTGGATCTGATTATTTTGCCTAGCTCATCATGAATTTAGAGATCTGCCTGTCTCTCCGCACAAGCTCTGGAGCTACAGATGTGTACAGCCACATCTGGCTCTGACCCAGAAGCTGGGAATCAAACTCAGGTCTTCATGCCTGTGCAGCTCTCTCTCTAGCTGCGAGGTGGGAGTTTTCTGCATATAAACTACACAGTCTGTCTACATGATGGGAGTAGACCTGAGGACAAAGTGCAGTGATCGGAACCAGGTCTGAAGGTCAAAGCCTGGCTTGTCTGAAGAGTGCATGAGTAGGGAGTCATGTAGGTTCTTACAACTGGAGCCGGAACGGTCCAGACACTAGTGCTGAGATGAGTCAATGGTCAAGGTCACAGGTCTGTGCTAGCACTTATGGGAGGAACTCAGGCAGGGCTAAGGCAATGGTTCTAGGATTTACTGCATATCGAGATCTCTTGAGGATCATTAAATAACATGAATGTCTGGCCCTCACCACTAGCCATCCTGATATCACTAGCTTGGACTGTGAACTAAACCTCGTGATTTTTCTTTTTTTTAAGGCTCCCAGATGATTTCCTTGGATAGCAATGTTAGGCAATCACTAACATCAAGTTCCTAATCTGGACAACAGCAGGGGAGAATGGTCCCCATAGAGGAGGTTTAACCTGAATCATTAAGAAGGGGGTCACTTTCTTCAAGGGCATATGGAATTACAGACTTAACAAAAGAACTACACAGGATCATTTGCCTTGGCCTTGTGGGTAGCATGGGGGGGGAGATCTTTTCAGCCTCTCTTCTTACTCCCCCTGAGGTCTTAGGCCCCAAATAAATAACCTCAGAGGCCATCCCTCCTGGGGAAGATGCTTCAATAAATATCGTACAGAGAGAATTGCATGAGATGAATTATGCATTTATTTTGGTCCGCAAAGAAAAGGTGATTACTGGGCTCCTCCGGGAGGAGACCGTTGTCTTTTCTTCTAGGATGTTCTACAAAGTACTTCGGGAGAGTTGGAAATTCACAAGGGGGCGGGGCTTGTTGGTCTGTGAGGCCAGCTGGGCTGAGGTGGGAACTTTCTAGGCAAAGAAGCAGGGGTGTTGGTGATGATCCGCTTAGTTGGCACCTAGTGATAGCTCTCTGTCCTGATAATTACCTCATGACTTAGATGCAGATGCCCCTTGACCATGGGTGCCTGCAAAGCCTTGGAGGCTTCACAGAGTTAGGCAGGGTGGTCGGAAACAGCTCAGCTCTGCATCCATCTTCAGCTTCCAGAAGCCCAAAGGCTAGGGTGAGTGGAGTTAGAGTTGAGGGGAGGAGCTTAAGAGCTGGACCTATGAGCATGAATCACAGTCCATGATGTAGAGGCCACCAGGGCTGGGGACAGGAGCTGAGGTCGCGTGTGTGGAGGAGTGCGTGTTTCCTGAGGGTATCAGACGGTGGATGATGGGAAGAAGAGGCAGCCACACGAGGAAGAACTACATGCACTCAGCTCTGCATAGCATCCCTTGCCGAAAACCCTCCCCGAGGGTCCCACTTCACATGGCCCACAGTGATGCTCTGTCACTTCTCTGTCCCTCTACTCGCTTCGTAGGGGGTTGGTAAAGTTTCCACCCCTTCTTATCTAGGGACTGACACCTGTTTGTCCTCCTGGGACACCCGGACTATGAGCATCACCTCTCCTAACCTCAGTTTCTTCAACTGTAAAACGGGACCAATGATAGTTCCTCTTGTGACCACTGGAGAGATGCAACTGAAGAACATTGAGCTTGTGGTGCTGGCCCACACAAGTCTCAACAATTCAGATGCTACAGGGCCCTGATCATCATCACCATGGTTCCTGCCTCCGGCCCCAGGTTAGGAACACTTTGGCCTTGGACTGCTAGATGGTGATGTAAGGAAGTGGAGGTGATTCCCCCTCCCCACTCCCTCTCCACCCAAGGACCTTTGGGCAGGACAGGCAAGTAAGGCCTCAGTGAGCTGTCTCAGGCAGTGGGAAGAAGAAAGAGAAGAAAGAATAAACCTAGAGGCAGGGAAAGGGGACCAGGAGCTGAGATGGTCCCCGTCTTGGATACATAGAGGAGCAAGGGGGGTTCCTCACACACACCCATGGAAGCACGATAAGAATCCCCATGTGCCTTCCTGAACAAAAAGAAGAAAATTTAGCTCCAGGCAATGAGATGCTGTTTTAAAGGGAACGATGGTTGCAGGCTGCAGGCATGGCCCTGTACCTACAGAGCGCAGAGTGGCCCACAAGTGTGTGACCAGCCGAGAGTGAAAAATAGGGAGTGGACACACAGGTCCAGAAGAAGGCTTTCACCACTGAGGGAACAGGCATCTGCTCCAAGGCCACCCCCAGCCATCATTTATCAGGCCCTTTCACGTAACACTGGGGTACAGGAGCAGTTGGCCAACATCCTTCTGGGAAGATTTAAACGCTGGGCAAATGGTTTGCTTTTTCTGTGACCTTGTTACAGTTCAGGGGGTTGGGGGGCACCAAGTGAATCTCGTGTGGATGGGCATTTATAAAAGATGTGGTTACCATAGTAACCATCATTGCTAACCTTCAGACTATGAACGTTAGGGAGAGGGGGCTGAGAGGGGAGCTGGGGGGCTTTGCATCGTTCCTGAGCCTGCTTTTGCTTCCATATTTCACCGCTGTGTACCCCAAAGCTAAGGTCAGATAGCATTTCATTATCATTAATCTGAGCACAGAGGATTGGAAATTCCTGACTGAAGGATTCTGTACCCCCAGAAAGGTTTATTTGCTCCTCCCTGAGGTTTGTATGTACAGATTTTCTGAGGTGAGCAGACAAGAGGTACCCAAGGAGGAGGGACTGTGCCACCAGTTTCAGACTGTCCCTTACTCCAGAACAAGCCAGTTCCTCTGGGTTGGGGTTTCTCTCTCAAGTGAACAAAACTACTTAAACCGTTTCTATTTGATAAGTCATCAGGAGAGCCGTACAAAGTAACATATTTTTTTTTTTGGAAACGTTCTGCAGAATGTAACATCTCCTATAAATAGAGCATCAGTTTTCATTCCCTCACCTCTTCGACCCTAAGGGGTTCTGACAACTTCTGGTCTCTTTAGAGTGCTGGTTCTCAACCAGAACCCTGGGAAGCTAAACAGTAATGCCATCGCCCTACGCCAGGCTCTCTGACTTAATTGATGAGGTGCGCCTGTCTTCCCAGCTCCCAGGGCTGGCAGTACAACTCAAACACGAAGGTGAATAACCATCACCTGGGGATCTTGTTATAGTAAAAAGTTTAGTTTGGTAACTTTAGAGTACCACAAAAGAGCTGGAAGTTCCTGCGTGGTATGTGGACTGGCGGTAACCGGGGAGCTGGTTGGAAATGCAGAACCCAGCTCAGTGGTGGAGTGCTTACAAAGCACATGTGAGATATTAGGCTTAGTTTAACCCTGACCTCCCAAAAGGGCAGAATCATAAGCCCCTCTCTCAACTTTCTGAATCTCTCACTGGGAGTGGTGCCTGTGAATCTGTTTAACCATGCCTCGGGTGTTGCTTCCTGGGGTGGCAGGGTCAGTGCGCTCCACTCCACTCCGGAGGCTTGTTAACGCGTGTGTTACTTTGCATAGCAGGCACTGGCCAGTTCCAAAGACCTTCCATTTCTGCCTTGTTCTTCTTAGGGCTCTGCCACACAAACACATTGATGTTATAATCCTACCCTGGAAAAGAGGCCTTGTGGGGGTTGGGTGTTTCCATCACACGGCTAACAGAGATCACAATTTCCTTTTGCTCGTCCCAGGGATAAGGTCTGGCTCTAGCTCTACTTGTCTGGATTTCTCTATCCATCACATATATATGTATGCTCCCGCATCTCTCTCCTAGTGGCTCCAGGGTTTAAAAACGCCCCAGATTTGCAACTCATGGGAGAACATTTGGCTACTCCCGTTTTTTAAACTGCTCTTGGGCACAGCTACTTCTGGAATGGGGCTTAGGAGCTGGGCTGGGACCCCGAACCTGTGGACAGCTGGCAGCCTGACACTGGGCTGAGTCCCAGGCATACGGAGGCCAGAAGGAAAGGGCAGATTGAGCAAGAGAGAGGTAAGACTGCAGAGAGCCAAAGAGGAGGGGAGGAGGCCAGAGCCTCAGGGGCCAGATGGGGCTGGCTGGGCACAGGAGGGCATCTGATGCAATCCGCCAGGAGGGATGCCAGCCGGCTGGGTGCAGCAGAGGCTCTGTTCTTGAAGAGTCTAGTGCCTGCTCTATTAATTCTGGCTCCGTGGGAATTGGGGATGATTTCCCTGAGGGGTCTCCTGAGCCCCAGCAACCTCCCCAAAGGCCTTAGCTAGTAAAAGCACCTGTGTCTGGAACGGGAAGGGAGGGACATAGAACACCTGGGTTGGTGACTGCCTGGGTAAGGGCAAGGTGAAGTAGCTTGTCAGTACAAACACAATACCTCAGCCCTGCCCCATGGTCCCATGGCTGCCTCTCCAGGGACTTCCTCCTGCCCCCCCCCCATCTTCACAGACCCAGCTTCCCTATTTCTGATTGGCACAATCACAGTCCAGGAGGTAAGGTGATGGCTGCCCAGAGGCTACATGGCTCAGAGTAGATAGACCTCGTACACTCCATACCAAAGGGATCCATGAAATAATCAGTGTAGCAGTGAGAGAGACCAGTGGAAGCAGGCAGTTTCTAGGAGCCACCCCACGTGAGCCAGGAGGCTTCCCCAGCAAGCCTTTATCGCTGATGCCAAGCTGGAGCCAAAATGTCTACAGGGCTTCACTACGGGACTAGAAGAAAGCCATCTTCAAGCATGTAACACCTTGCTCCCAGACCTAGACCTCACTGAACTGTAATGAACTGAGACCCAATGTATGTGTGCTGCTGAGGTCAGGGGTCAAGCTCAGGTGTCATTCCTCAGGTACCATCCATCTTTTTGGTGGTGGTGGTGTTTGTGTTTTTTTTTTTTTTCCTTTTAGTCAGGGTCTCTTGTTGACCTGCAGTAGGTCAGTGAACTCCAGGGACCCACTTTTCTCTCACCACCTGGGGGTTGCAAGTGTGTATCAACACTCCTTTTTTTTTAAAATGTGGTTTCTGAAGATCAAACTCAGGTCCTCATGCTTGCAAAGCCAGTAATTTACATGGCATCATTGCCACAGCCCCCTGTGGTCTCTGAGTCTATGATGGGCTTATGATAGCGGTTCTGGTGAACTGCAGGCATAGTGGTCCGAGTGCAGTGTGTGGCACCTACTGTGCCTTGTACTCTTGATTTCACAAGTCTTTCGTTTAAGGTCCCATGAGCTGTCAGTGTGTGTGTGTGTGTGTGTGTGTGTGTGTGTGTGTGTGCACATGTGTGCATGTGTGAGCAGGCATGTGTGTGTGCTCTGTGTGTGTGGTATGTGTTCTATGTGTGTGTGTGTGTGTGCTGTGTGTGTGTATATGTGTGGTGTGCATGCTACCTGTGTGTGATGTGTGTGTATTTGTATGGTGTGCATAGTATGTGTTTATGTGGTATGTGTGTGGTGTGTATGGTATGTGTGCTGTGTGTGTGTGTGGTGTATGCATGCTGCATGTGTGTGTGATGTGTGTGTGTGTATGTGTGATGTGTGTATGTGTATGTGTATGTGTATGGTATGCATAGTATGTGTTTATGTGCTGTGTGTGTGATGTGTATGGTATGTGTGCTGTGTGTGTGTGTGGTGTATGCATGCTGCATGTGTGTGTGATGTGTGTGTGTGTATGTGTGATGTGTGTATGTGTATGGTATGCATAGTATGTGTTTATGTAGTGTGTGTGATGTGTATGGTATGTGTGCTATGTGTGTGTGGTGTATGCATGCTGCATGTGTGTGTGTGATGTGTGCGTGTGTATTGTGGTGTGTGTGTGGGGTGTGTGTGTGTGATGTGTGTGTGTGTGTGTGGTGTATGCATGCTGCATGTGTGTGTGTGATGTGTGCGTGTGTATTGTGGTGTGTGTGTGGGGTGTGTGTGTGTGATGTGTGTGTGTGTGTGTATGTGTGTGGGGTGTGTGTGTGTGCGTGTGTGTGTGTGTGTGTGTGAGTGTGTGTGTGTGTGTTGCTAAGTACAGAGCGCAGGACCTCACCCACCACCCCTCTTCCCTCTACTAGAAACAGAGCTAGCAGGGTGCAGGGCTCTGGGGAGGCCTGGGCAACGGTTCTACTCCCTGGTGCTGTGTCGTGTGCAGGACAACCAGTTACAACCACTGTGTTAGGGGGAGAAGGAGATCCTGGCAGAGCCCTCCTCGATGCTGTATGGTCCTTTCTCATTATTAACTTTCAAAGTCCTCAGTGTAGGGGGAATCCGAGTCCCACACAGAGAAGGACAAAAGGCTTAGTCCTTCTAAAAGACTTTGAGAAGCTCGCCCACCAAGGCTACTTGAAAGTGGACAAAGCCCAGAAGACTCTGATTAGGTCCCCATACCTATAGCTAGGTGTCCATTCTTCTGAGGAAAGAAGATGTCCATAAAGTTATTTCCCATCTTACAGAGTGAACTCAGCTTACCTCGTGTTTCGCTATCAGCTTAAGTGGCACCATTTCATGTCTGCAGGGACTCGATCTCGCTTTGGTGGCTGTGTACTGTCCTACGGTTGAGCTGACTAGAATGCATTTGTTGTTGTTGTTGTTTATTTTCAAGTAACTCCTTTAACGGGCTCTCTTGTTGGTATATCTTTCTACATATTTAGGATAGAGGCGTGGACCAAGCGCCTCCCTCGGCCCACGAATGTCTGCTTGTTCCTCTTTCTCTTCTGTGTTCTGATTGCTTCTGAAAGGTTGACAGGAATGCCTCTATTTATTTCTCTGCTGTGCCACAACTTGGCCCCTCACAGGTTATCAGTGGACTAGGAGCCTGAGTAATGTCTGTCAGAACTACACAGAGATGGTATGTACACTGACTTGGGCATCCATATCTCAGCCACGTGAATAGCTCTCTCTCTCTCTCTCTCTCTCTCTCTCTCTCTCTCTCTCTCTGTGTGTGTGTGTGTGTGTGTGTGTGTGTGTGAGTGCACTCATGTGAGTCCCTCTCCTTCTCTCTCTGTCCATCTGTCTGTCTTTCCTTCTCTCCCCTTTCTCACTGTGCTGCTGCTGACTGAACCTAAACCCTGCTACACGGAAGATAAACATTTAGATAAACAGAACGCTGAGCTTCAGCTCCAGCCCTCCTCTTCCTTTTTATTTTGAGACAAGAGTTTCACCAAGTTGCCCAGGCTGGCCCGAAACTCATTCTGTGACCCAGGCAGTCCTTGAATCTGCAGGGCTCTTCCCAAGCTGCTGGGTGTAGCCCTGTGCCACCAGACCTGACAGCTACTTGGATCTTACAGTCAAAGAACTGCTGACAAAGGGACCAGGAAGCAACAGAGTGATGGCTTCAGATACTGTGTCACGCCGAGCATGGAGGTGACACATAGAAAATCCTTAGAGCCTACTAAGGCGTGGGGTGAGAGGCTTGGCAGCCACCTCACTGGGGCCTGATATGGCATCAGAGACTGATGACTCCCACTGCCCACTCTTGGTGACCTATGAGGAAGAGTCAGGTGGTCTGGGAGTCAAGGAGAGATCCCTGGCCCTTTCCTGCCCAACTCCTGACTCTTCAAATACTGGCTCCTTCCCTCCCCACTGCTAGTGACCCCTTTGAGAACAGTCTTTTTGGATGGAAGGACTAGGGAGCGCCTATTCTTTCTGACATGAAAGGCCTTGAGTAAGGGACATCACTCCCAGCCCCAGCCCCAGCCCTCCTCTCACTGGATCAAGGTCTTTTCTAAAGTCTCCTTTGTTTACAAGAGTCCAGGAGTGAGGTGGCTCCTCTCCCTGGTGCCTATGATTAACTGGGCTACGGTGAGCTTCCTCCAGGGACCCTGTGAGCTGTGGAGAGTCTCCCAGAGGTCTTTAAGGTAGTGAGTAACAAACCTCCTACAACAGATCCCTATGTTGCAAACAGAAGCCAGGATAGGCAAGAGAGAGAGAGAGAGAGAGAGAGAGAGAGAGAGAGAGAGAGAGAGAGAGAGAGAGAGAGAGAGAAGCTAAGATAGAGCCAGGGCGAGCCAGGTGATGGGGTATATTCTTGGGGTATTCAAGAGACCCAGGTGAGGGCCAGCCACAAAGGTACAGAGAAAGGCTGTCCCAGGGTTGCTTCTAGATCCCTCAGTGGAATTCCAGTTTGTGCATAGATGCCCTTTTTGATTCATATCGCCTTCATTTCTGGGCCCACTTTGGGTGTATGCAAGGGTCCCTTTCTGGGATAAAAAGGAATTACCCATCACCTCCAAAGCAGGGCTGAGGATTTTTGTGGACTAGTCCTACACCCTAGAAAAATCCCCTCTTGCTACCCCAGTAGGAGTCCCCTTGAATGGGGGCATAAGCCCCAGCTGGGAGCCATCACCACCAACCAAGTCCTGTATCTTCTTCTTCAACTGCACAAGGGGACTCTGCCAGGAAGCATCTCAGGGTGAGACTCACAAGGGTGCAATTATTTTTTAGAAAAAATCAGTGTCTCAGAACAGACTCAAACATAAGGTTTTCATGATGGCTTAGAGGATCACGGATTGTCCCCAGGGAAAAGTAGACACTGAGTCGGCTGTTTATAGCTGACTCATCTAGCAGGAGGCCAGTGGTATAACCTTGACAGCTTGGTAACTTTCCTTCCCTCGTGCAAGTCTCTGGTGCAGATACACTGACCAAAGTATGTCCTGTGTGCAGCGCAGTGATGAGAGGCTGTAAGGCTGCTTGCTGTCAGAGCCCTTGCATCCAGGGAGTTGGACACCAGAAGCAGGGAAGTGGAAAGACAGCCTCTCCTTAGCCCCATTTTTCAGATGAAGCAACTGAGGCACTACCTTCAGTAGTTCTCAGGCAGATCACTAGTGTCCAGATACCTAGTCCTCAACCCCTCCAGCTTTCTCAGTTGCCTCCAAGGAAACAAAACCTTACCCATTGGCATCCTTAGACACGAACCCTTTGCTACCGCAGGTATGGGGAACAGAGGACCTCTGTGCATCCACCTCCAAACCCTACCAAGGGGATTCAGAGAGGATGGAGAGAATGTAGGGAGTTGCTAACTGATAAGACTATTTCCTGCCAGCTCCTTCTCAGTACCAGGATAAACATGCTGAGCCACCACCCTGCCAACAGGTCTGAGATACCAGTGCATTCTGGGTGTTCATCTTGGCCAGGCGTTGGAGGGTGAATTGAAAAAAAATTTTTTCCCTTTTCTTTTCTTGAGTGATAGAAAAGTCTCAGGCAGTAGCAGAAGCTAGGGGTTGGGGCAGGGGAGAGGTGAGGGACAGATGGGTGGTGTGTGTGCTCTTTTATACTTGAGTCAGATAAGACTGTAGACACTTGGAATCCCAGGTCTGGGAGCCACCTCCAAAGCCATTCACCCAGACCTCACTTTTTGGGTTGGTCATTATGAAGGCCATGTAGAGCAAAGTGTTGGCCACTGGGGTGTGACATCACCCCCACCCCCACAATCCACAGACAGCCGCTCAGGGTATCCAGGAGTCTACATCACAAGCTAAAGCAGGCTGGGGGCTAATACCAGGACCCTCCCGACCACATCCACTCTGCTGTAGTTGGGAAACCCACGAACTGGTAGAATTTAAAAAAAAAAATTATAAAGAAAGCCCGGGTTTGTTTAAAAGCCCCCAATCCATTTTCTACTCCAGCTCCTGGCCAACCAGGCTAGGGGAGCCGCCCCCTCCCCCCAGGTTCCCTTCAGGACGCTAAGCTTTCTTGAGCCCCTGTAACTGGTGATGGGGGTAAGAAGCAGGAAGGGAGAGTGAGGTTTGGAGACTTGGAGACCTGTGGCTACAGGGCTGGAGGCAGGGCGTTAGCTTGAAGGGAAAGGTGAGGAAGGAGGCAGGGGAATGTGTCATGGGGAGCCTATTTTGCCCAGGCCTCCTCTCTGGGAACGCTCGGATTTGCTCAGAACCTGGGCCCTGGGCACCCTGCATTGGGAAAACTTACTGACAGTTGTCACCAGGGCAGTCGGGCGTTTCCCGAACTCAAGACCCCAGCAGGCTCTACTACAGAACAAACTAATTGGGAACAAAACATACCTGCCTGCCCTGAGCCATGCTCCTGACCTCTTTGCCAATCTCAGGTCCCCGGGGGTCAACGGGCCCAGAAGTTGGGAGCTTTACTGACCGTCAGCATCAAAGTGCTTCCAGATTTCCAGGAACTGGGATGCAGTCAACTCGGCCAGGTGCAGGTAAGGGGGCTGCTGCTGCGGGCCAGCCATGGCGAGCCGCTCCGCTCCGGAGATCTTAAGCCTCTCAGCGCTGTCACTCGGTGCGGCTTGGCTCTGCTTCTCGCGCTGGGGCTGCGCGCCACGCTGCCTTTATATGCAGCCCGGAGCTGCACCGTGTTGGGCCACCGGAAGGGGGCGCGCACACTCAGGGAATCGCGCAGGGCGCGGCGCGGCGCTGCACGGGCGGAGGCTCCTCTCTGCCAGGGTTCCTGGGGACCAGGAGAGAGTCTTCAGTGAGACTCCTGGGTGCCCTCCGGGGACACAGCAGGCTTTTAGCTGGAAATGGGGAGAGGCTGCTCCTGCCTTCCTTTCTCTCTGTCCATCTTGAGCACACCCAGTTTCTAGCCGCGGCAATAGCATTACTAACAAGTAGCAAAGCTAAGATTTGCGCCCCGAACTCTTCACTTCCTTGGGCTCCCTCGAGGGGTACCAGAATTGCAGGAAAGCAGGGTTCTCAAGGTTTTATCGTAGGTGGACAACTGGAATCTGCAAGATGCAGGGAGGATTCAGAAGGGAATGGGCGAACTACTCCCCTGTTCTGTGACCCCCTTCCCTCCTGTATCTGCCACATCCTGAGCATGCTCCTGGGACTTTTAGACCTTTCCCAGGTCGCAGCCGACTGGAGCCTCCTCCCGCAGGTAGATAGCATTAAACTCTGCTGAGCTTCTTTTAGACAAGACAAGAAGCCTCCACAGACAGCAAGCACACCGTGCAGTCCCCTCAATCAGAGAACCAGCCTCCCTCCCTTATCCTCCCTACTCTAAAGGTCTGCGGTGTGTGCTAGCCTCCTGGACACCTTACCCTCAGAGCGACAGCAAGCACCGGCCCCTAAAAAGAAGGCCAGAAACTTGAATCGGTGCTCATTAACATGTGCTAATGAGTGTTAGCTGAGCTGCCTTCGAAGGGAGAGCAAAGAGAGGAGGTGAGAATCTAAAGCAGGTCGCTAAGGGAGAGGAGAACCCGGGGTGGGGGCGGAGGGGGGCAGAGAGGAGCCGGCTGTCTCCTGGGGTCAGGCTGGGGCAGTTCTGAGCTAACCTCAAAGGGCAACATAGGGCCCAAGTTTCAAAACTGCTCATGTGTCGCCCATTGAGGTTGTTTACAACAGACTAGGAAAGCAGCAGCAAAACAGGCTAACTGTTGGGGCTTCTGTAACCCAGCATCCCTTGCTGCCAGGGCTGAGAAATTACCAAGCTAGAGACCCGTTGCCTGTCCTAAAGAACAGTTGCTCTAGAATCAAGCTCCTTGGGTCTAGTTCCTAAACAAGCAAGCAAACAAACATACAAACAACAAACCTCTGCAATATGGTTTGGCTTACACAGCCTGTTTGTGCCTTGGCTTTCCTAGTCTGTAAAATGGGTGTGTGGGTATTGACCTCTCGGATTATTCTGAGGCTTACAGGAGTCTCCACAGACTTTATGCAACCAGTGTTTGTGCTCTCTGGTGAGCTGGGCAAGGATTCCTTGATAGGAGGGAGCGCTGGTCAGCTTTCTGTCTCGTTGACAAAATACCAGAGGAGGTCAAGTTTAAGGAGTAAAAAAGGTTTATTAGAGGTTTCAGTCTGTGGGCCTTTTGGCTCATTGTTCAAGGGTGGCATGATAGGCAGAATGTCATGGTGGGAGCATGTGGGGAAAGAAGGTTCCTTATCTTGTGAAGTGAGAAAGAGGGAAGGAGTTGAAAGGAGAGGAGGAAGCCTAGGCCGACAACAGCCTCCATGGACACTCTTGTGACCTGTCACCTCCCAGCTAGTCCCACTCTCCTACAGTTTCTACCTCCTTCCAATCTATTCAATTGTGGACCCGTCAGTGGATTAATCCATAAAGGAAGTCAAAGCTCTAACCATTCGTCCACTCTCCCTTCCCCCAAATCCCACCTCAGAAGCCAAGCCTTTAACACAGGAGCCTTTGGAGACAGGTCCAGATTCAAACTCTTAGCTTTCTGCATTGCCCTCTGAGGTTCTACTGGTTCCGAGAAGGGTGGATGCCAAAGTGAGGTCCAGGGGCAAATGAGACTGATGCTGCTTCCAGAATACCAGCTTTCCAACGCCTATGCACCCAAGGGTTAGCCTCAGTCCTCCTGGCTCTGGTGCCTGCCGTTGGGGTTCCTTTGAGTTGTCTCTGGCTCCCTCCCAGCCTGGGGCTGCAGGCAGAAGCTGTTTGCTGGATCAGTAAACAACCAAGGCTGAGTCTTCCTTCCTCGGGATGCTGAGGCAAGGCAGGGATGGATGGTTCTGGGTATGATTGCAAAGGACTCACCGCTGTGGACCCCAAATAATTCATCGGGACAGACTCCATTGTTTACTTTGGAGGCACCAAGAGAGTCTATTTCTGGGGACCATCTTTGCTTGTCTCAGTCATGTGCCCATGGGGGACCAAAGGGTCTAAGCAAGCCCCTTTATACTCAAACTGAGTTCTGCAAAAGTCACTTAGGTATTAGATGTCCCTGCCTTGGAGTGAGACATCTGTGAGTTTAAAGCCAAATAACTAATTGAGAGACCTTGGGCAGATTGTTTAACTCCTTTGAACCTTAGTAAAAATAAAGAGGTTGGTAATAATAATATAGTCTCTTTTATTCTAATAAATTCTAAAATGATGATGATGATGATTATTTTACTTATTCACTTTACATCCTGTTCACTGCCCCCTCTTAGTCACCTCCTCTCACAATTCTTCCCCCCATCCACCCTCCCCTTCTCCTCTGAGCAGGTGCCCTCCCCCGACCCCCGGGTAACTCCCCACCCTGGCACATCAAGTCTCGGTGAGGCTAGGCTCATTCTTTCCCACTGAGGCCAGACAAGGCAACCCAGCTGAAAGAACATATCCCAGGTACAGGCAACAGCTTTTGGGGTAGCCCCTGCTCCAGTTGTTTAGGACCAACATGAAGACCAAGCTACACTTCTGCTATGTATGTGCGGGGAGGCCTAGGTCCAGCCTGTGCATGTGCTTTGGTTGGAGGTTCAGACTCTGAGAGCCCCAGTCATCTCACAAAGTCAAGATAAGGACCACAAATGACGTAGTCAAGGAAGGGTCTGCTACCCAGAGTCCTGTGTGTGGTCAGGGCTAAATGACAAAGTAGATGCTGGTATCAACCTGAGCTAATAGGAACTCTCCTTGATGTTCTGAAAGACTGGCCCTAGCCCACACCTGGCAACGTGGGAGCCAGATTCCTCTTGTCTGCTTAGCTTGCCCCAAATGCCCTCAACCTCCAACTGAGGCCACCAACTGTGAAAGGGGTGCCTGGCTATGATTTCTTTTCTGGCTCCTCTGAGGTGGGAAACCGCTCCAGATCCCGGGGCTGCTGTGGAAAGAAGTACTGTGAGCCTGTGTGGTCCCAGACTCTGTGTGTGTGTGTGTGTGTGTGTGTGTGTGTGTGTGTGTTCCAGACTTGGCACTGCTCGGAGACCTGGGAAGCACTGTAGACGGCCTCACCCAGTGTCAGATAGAAGATGGTTCAAGGTCAGCACAAGGGAGGTCCAATGAGTTTATCATAAAGCCGTGACACAGGACCGATGCTTCTCTGCTTGCTTCTCAGGGAACTGAAACTCACACATATTTTCAAATGTCTGGGGTTTTGTTGTTCCTCCAAGACTTCTGTCTGAGTTTTTATAACAGCTGTGATGATGATGATGATGATGATGATGACGATGACCATGGTGGGGGTGGTGGTGGTGGCTGTGGTGGCAGTGGATGTTGGCATCTGTATGCGTCTTCACCAATGGTTGAAACATATCATACTTTGTTGGCCCTCACAGCTACCCACTTAGATGTTCTGTATAAGATTTAGACTTATCTTCAAGATAAGGAAACCAAGGCTCAGAAGAAACAATATCCAAGCAGGGCCTAGCAGGGTACGACATTGAGGTCACTTTGGTTCCTTTGGAAACTAGGGTCTTTGTACGTCAGATGCCATGTTCCTGGGCAATATCTAAAAAGGACTCCCTAGACCCTGGCCACTAGTGACCTGGATAGTGTCTCCCAGTGTCCACCAGTTGTCCAGTGACTGGATCTTTCTTTTCCAAAAGCGTCAGATTAGGTCTGACTTTTTGCACCATTATCCCCAGTCCACTGACTGTCCTTTCTGAGGGCTGTGGCTGACACAAGGCGGGCAGGGAGAACAGATTTTTCCCCATAATGTCCCAGGTCCTAGGTCCTCAGGAAGTGAAGAATTCAACTCTGAGATGCCAGAGGTGGGCTGGCAAACTCCGTGCAGCCCATGGTGGGCTGCAGTAACTGGCAGTGTTCCTCAGAGCACCTGGTGTTATTTTGGAGCACTTCAAAGGAAACTCCGGGAGCACATCCCGCGGCCTCCCTCAGCCTGCAAATACCTCTTTCAGATATTGCTTCTTTGGTCTTTATAATGGTCAGGCCTGGCTACCAGGGTGCCAGAGAGCTGGCCTTGCTTCCCAGAAAGGAGGATGAAAGGGATGCAGGAGCCCAGCAGTTTCCATGGAAACAGCTCGAGGTGGTGGTGAGAATAGAGTCCAGAGGAACCCAGAGATGGGAACAGGACTTTTGAGTAACCCAGTCTAAAGCTTGGGATCTTTGGGCAAAAAACATCTCCCTGTGCGCAAGGGACCTCGCTTGGTCAGAGGATAGCAACACGTGCTGGAAGAGTAGCAATGGGGGTGAGGTCGGTGACTGTTAAGTGACCCTCTGCTGCAAAAGGCAAACACACAGGGGTCAGGAGCTCAGGGTCTTGAATCACACTCCTGTTTTAACTCTTGGATGCCAATAGCACTGTCAGGTGCTCGCTGCGCTACCCCAGGTGAGGTGGCCACATTCTCTGAGCTCTGATTTCCTTGTTGATAAAATGGAGATCACCCTGGTAAAGCCTTGGGAGGCCTTATGAGTTTTAGGGGAGGTACCACGTGGGATGAACATTGCAGGACCTAGAGAGTAATGAGCAGATGTTATTGCAAGTAGGAAAACTGAGGCAAGCGACAGGGAGTCTCATCTAAAGAGCACGTTTATTCCCACCAGCCCAGGTCATCGATTTGGGGACAGTGACCAGGGTGTCAAGTCCCAAAGTGGACAGAGCTACAGGGACTGCATCTTGATTTGCAGGTTGGCACCCAGCTGGGAGGTCTGGAATTGCGGCGGCCATACTGGTTATCTAAGTGAAGGCTCTAGAGTGGCCATGATTGGAGGAGGAGGGAGTAGACATTGAAGAGCAAGTCATTCTTACAAAAGGCAGGATAGAGGGATTGAGAGAAATGGAGTCCCAGGTGCCATTATTAGAGCTGCTGGATCAAGCCAGGCCTGAAGCATGTTAGTACTTCATAGTTACGCTAGTCATACCTCCTCCCTCCCTCCTTCTTTTCTCTCTTCCTCTTCCTTTCTTCCTTTTTTCTTTCTTTCTTTCTTTCTTTCTTTCTTTCTTTCTTTCTTTTTCTTTCTTTCTCTGTCTCTCTTTCTCTTTCTTCCATTCTTCCTTCCTTTCTTCTTCCCTTTCTTTCTTTCTCTCTTCCTTCCTTCCTTCTTCCTTCCTTCCTTCTTTCTTCCTTCTCTTTCTTTCTTTCTTTCTTTCTTTCTTCCTTCCTTTCTTTCTTTCTCTGTCTCTCTCTTCTTTTCTTCCTTCCTTCTTTTCCTTCTTCTTCCCTTCCTTCCTTCCTTTCTTTCTTTCTTCCTTCCTTCTTCCTTCCTTCTCTTTCTTTCTTTCTTTCTTTCTTTCTTTCTTTCTTTCTTTCTTTCTTTCTTTCTTTCTTTCTTTCTTTCTTTCTTTCTTTCCTTCTTCTTTTCTCCTCCCCATGGGAGCTGGCATTGGGAAACATTTAGGAACCAAAGCTTCCCTCTCCTTCCTCTTAGAGTGCCAGGCAGAGCCAGCCCTTTGCACGTCCCCTGACCCTACTTCCCCCTCCAGTAAGGAACACCTTTTCTCACAACCTCTCCTGTTACAGACACTCAACACCCCCCCCCCTTTCCCCAGTAGATGGGGCCTCTTGGTTTCCTAAGTCTAAATTCCCCAGGGATGAACCAGATGGGTGGAGCTCACCTTTCTGTGGGAGCTGTTCACATGCTGAACAGTTCAACAGGCAGTGGGGTGTGCGCACTGGAAATGTAGGTCAAAACTACTCTGACGCATGAGGTCAAGTATAAAGGCAGAGGGCAGGGGCGCTGAAACGGGTTGGAATGGGTTCTGTTTGTTTCTTTGTTCGTTTGTTTTAAGATTTACTATATATGAGTACACTGTAGCTGTCTTCAGACACACCAGAAGAGGGTCTCAGGGTCTCACATGGCTGTGAGCCACCATGTGGTTCTGGGATTTGAACTCAGGGTCTCTGGAAGAGCAGTCAGTGCTCTTAACCGCTGAGCCATCTCTCCAGCTCTCTGTTTTTTTGTTTCTTTAAGGATGGGGGATGGCTTAGCTGTTGAGAACTCTCGTTGCTCTTGCAGAGACTGGTTCTGAGGGTTGAATGAGTTTCTGTTCCTGCCCTTCATGCAACCTGTGATTGTGACCTCTGGCGAGCCAGGCAAGGAACTGGAGTGATGACTCAGTGGTTAATAGTGCTTGCTGCTCTCGCAGAGGACCTGACTTCTGTTCCCAGCACCCATGTGGGTGGTTCACAATTTCCTGTAATATCAGCTGCAGGAGAACTAACTCCCTCTAGTGGCCTCTGTGGGCACTGTGCTCACACACACATAATTTTACACACAAACATGCAGATGTACACACAAATCACAAAACATAAATGTAAAGGGTCAGATTATATACAAATATATACATATATATCTATACATATACATGCATATATACATATATATCTATATCTCTATCTCTATCTATCTATCTATCTATCTATATATATATATGGCTTTTAAAATATAGGGATTTTGTCACCTGTAGCACAAAAAATGGCCAAAGGCAAATGAGTAAACAAAAGAACACCAATCTGTATTAATAAAACTTTCTGGCCACCATGTTGTGTTTGACTTGTAGGTTATAGTCAGCTGACACCTTATCTCCTAAAGGAATTTTGGTCCCCAGTAATCTCCCCAGGCCTCGTCTTCCTCCAGGCAGGCAACACTATGAAAAGACACACGGAAGAACCGCTGCCCCTTGGTGTCTACAGAGAGCTCAGCGCAGTGACCAGCACTGAGAGCAGGGGGAGCTTCTTACCCTTTCCTCTGGGCAGGCTCTCAGAACTGCCAGATTCTACACGCCCTGACTTACCTTGTCAATCTGAAAGCCTCTCTTCTTCCTTGACCTGTAGCTGATAACTTCTCTCCAGATTAGGAGACAGGGTCAGTGAACAGAGAGGCAGGGGGCAGGTAGATGGTGGCGACACTCAGGCCAAGCTGAGAGGAGACACAATGGTAAGCAAACCTGGGTCTGTGCACCAGTGCGAGGCTGCCTTGGCTCTGCTCGGGGACTCGGCAGGGAGTACCTGGCTCGGTTTGCAAACAAATTTGTTCCACTTCCTGCCAGAATGGAACTTCCTGGTGGCTGGGAATTTGGACCTGTATACCCAGGATGGAAAAAATTGTCCCTAGAGGGGCAGTGTCCCACTTCCAGAATTCTCCAGGAAGCAACAGGGATATTAGAATGAGACACTACAAGATGAGAACTATGTTTAATTCATTCCATGAATTCATTTAAGATTTTATTAGCTCAGGCTATACAAAAAAAAAAAAAATAGTTAACCATCTACATTGTGCCAGGCTAGAACTTCAGGGTTTAATTTAGGTTAATAAAACAGAAGCTGATGTTCCCTTCAGAAAGCTAAACTCCAGTGGGTAATTGACTGTGATCTTATCACTTGAGAAGCTGAGACAAGAGAATTATGAGTTCAAGGTCAACATGGGCTACAAAGTGCAACACTATCTCAAGAAATAAACAGATGGGAGTCCAATGGGGCAGACGCTGACCAAACCAGACTACTGGACGGAATGGGATTTGATCTCAGTTCAAATCTATGAGCTTCCCCGAGAGTGAATTAACTAGAAGGGAGAGGCATGAAAATTCTGGGGGTTTGAATCTGGGAACAGAGGCAGGGACAGATGCAGGCGAGTCAGAGGGACTGGACTGCTGTAGGACTTAGAGTATGTGGCATGTCCCAACCCTAGAGACAGAGACTCCAGAGAGAGAGAGAGAGAGAGAGAGAGAGAGATAGGGCCAGTTTCTAGGGGACTGAATTGTCCAAGGGTTTTCTGTCAGGAACCACCTGGGAGTTCCCTTGGTAAAGTCTCCCTCTGCATAAATGCAACCTATAGGTGGCCCCTTTCTGCTGTCTTGGGGAGTAGCTATGCTTTGGACTTGGGCAGAGCCAATGGATGTTGGCTGAAGGAGTCAGGAACTGTTTAGGCAGCAAATGGGAACTAGCGGAGCCTGGCGGAATTGGCATCAGTGACTCACACCTTTAATCCCAGCACTCACACCTTTAATCCCAGCACTCACACCTTTAATCCCAGCACTCGGGAGGTAGAAACAGGTAGGTCTTTTGGTTTGAGGCTAGCCTGGTCTACAAAGCAAGCAAATGGGAACCAGCAATGAACTGGGCATCAGGCTGGGGAGAAGGAAATACCCCCCCCACTACTGGGTAGCCCTATTTGGGAGGAGGAGCCCCAGTCACACTGAATGGGTTGTTTGAGTTCACTCTGAGTTTCTCTACTTGTTGGTGACCCTTTCCAAACTTTTACATTGCACTTAATCGCTGCCAGCTTCCTGATTGGAGGTTGGGACTTTGGAAGGTGATGAGGTCATGAAGGTGGAACCCCTGTGGAGGGGACTAATGTCCTCATAAGATACTGTGAGTGCACAGACCTCTCTTTCTCCTCTGCCACATGAGGATACAAGAGTGTCATTGCAAATCAGGATGGAGGTTCCTAACAGACTCATCTAGTGACACAGTGATCTTAAACTTCCTAGTCTCCAGAATGGGGAGAAATAAATTTCTGTTGTTTAATCAACCCAAACACGGCAACTGCATATGTGTTTTTGATGAAGATGTTGCCTAATAGAAAGGGTGGGTTATGCAGGAAGACTTACAGATTCAGAGCTTAGCAGAGGTTCTGGGTGTAAGAAGCAAGTTTAGAAATCCAAAACGTTGAGGATGTGGCCAGGCATGGTTAATATTGGGTCTACCCTCTCACCGTGGTGTTGCTTTTCCGCCTTGAGATCCCTCTAGTGGCCTCCCCTCCCTTGGAAGAAAAGAGACTGCTCCTAGGTTGAAGGTATCATGGCTTACAACTCTGCATCTCTGGCCTCCCCGATGGAGAGAGTTTTATTAAGGTTGGCAAGTAGCAAAGCTGGCACGTTTAAACTCTGCCCCTGCCCCTGTAGGTTGGCAATGCTGGAGTGAAATCAGACCTAGGAGAAAACAGAGGAATCTGTCTGTTTCCTTGCACACCAGACACTTTTAAGAGCACGCTGTGTCCTGATCTTAGACCCCTCCAGATCCACAACAGAGGGAAGGTCTTGGTGTATGTTATTCATTGCTCTTTCCCAGTTCACAGCACTTTGGGGCCCATCAGTGCTTAGGGAATAATCCTCGAACAAATGAAGGGTGGAGGACAAGGAGGTTACAGAACGTGGAGCCGGGGGTGGGGTGGGGTGCGGGATGAAAGCTATTGAAACGACCTCTCTCCTGTGGATGCAGCCAGCAAGGGCTGGGCATTGAGCCTGCCTGGGCTCCCTCAGGAGGGCAGCTGCTCACCCCGCGGGAGCCTGCCGCTCCTGCTGGTGAGGAAGAACCACCTGGCCTTCTCTCTGCCCTCATTCATGATCCCCAGGCCTGACGTGGGGCTCTGTGCTGCCTTCCTGAGTGCGTCATTGGGGATCCCCTTCCAGACAGACTGCAGGAAGGGGATGGGGGTGAGCAGGCCCCAGCTTGGAAGAGTTCAAACCGGGTGCTTGCTGTACTCTTCAGATCCGCTGATGGTCAGATACAAGAGCCAGAAACTAGAGCCCCGAGGGCCTGGGACGACAAGATCTGGAAGGAAGAAGGGAAAGAGGGAAGAGATGGCTATACACCTTGTAGTGGTTGAAATCGGTTAGTGATGACCCTGCCCGTGTGCCCCCTGCTTCCAGCAGATGTCTATGGCATCCTGCCCAGGCCTTTCAATGGCTTCCAGCACTTCCCAGCTGCTATGCATGCTGGGTGGTGAGGCTTGCAGCTGTACCATTCTCTAGAGAACTGTTACTTAGCCCAAAATGCTCTTCCTACAACCCATGTGGGAAAAGCCCACAGTGAATGACTGACAGATATGAAAGGTTAAGGGTTGACCCCTTGCCTCATGAGGCAGTCTACATTAGGATCAGGAAAAGAAAGACCAGACTTCCTCTTGGTTTTATTTTTCCTCTGTCCATCATCCTCTTGCTCCTTCTAGGTGTCTCTAGGAGCCTTCCTCTTGACACAGGAGATCCTGTCTTAGGCTCTGCTTTTAGAGGTGACTAAGACATTCTCTTGGACTAAAACTGATCACCGCTCATTAAAGCCCAGCCCTTCAGGCTAGGACCTTGGTTTCTGGGACAGTCAGAATCACACACGTTCTTATGACAGACAGGTGGCCCTAGTTGGTTGCCTGTGAGTGGCACAACAGCGAAGCTTGTCATCACCGCCATTTCTCAGCTGTACTTACCTAGACCTGGGCCCTCACTCTCAGAGCTTCTATTTCATCATCTCCACCACATCAGAAAAAAACGGGGTCCTCATCTGTACTTGAGTTTTGAGACATGAAGAGGCAGGGTGATGTGGAAGGCAACAGAGAAACCAGCTTCAGAGCCACGTGGACCTGCGCGTCCTGCTCTGTGGCCTCAAGTGTCACCAGCTCTTCCACTCACAGTATTCTTGTGCAGAAGTCTGAGGTGGGGAATGGTAGTGTAGGAGTTAGTGCAGGTCAGCCATTGCTAGGTGAGTGGTGGCTGTGGCAAGTAAGTCATAGTGCCTGGCAAAGACTAAGTACTTGGTAAAATGTGAGTGTTGTTCAGTTTATTAGTGGCTGCTATGTCTAAGTCAGTGGTAACGATGATTAATACCCTGGCGGTCTGGGAGAGGTGCCTTGGAAGCAGGACAGATGGACCCCATAGGCCAGCATGTGCCAGGTATGGACTGGGGAGGGGCAGACAGGTAGAAGCCACCTGGGCTTGCTTCTTAGTGACCTGGTGTGACCCCTAAGGCCAGTGTTCTGCAGCAGCAGCCTCCTGCCTGCAGTGACTTGCTTGCACACCCGCGCATCTGTCACCCTGTCATCACCTCCCCACTGGAAAGCATATCCCCAGGGACAGTGGACCAAGAGCGCCACAGGAGAAGTCAGGCCTGGAGAACAAGTCGTTGCAAATGAGCTTCGAAGGGTCTCTAGCCCTTTCCAGATGTTCTCCAGAGTATCAGACTGAGGAAGACTGGCTTCTGCTCCCTGCTCTCCTCCCCACACCCATCTCTTTTCAGTTACCTTCTGTCTCCGTGTTTGGGAGTTTCTTAACACTAGGCTAATGCAGAGGGAAGAATCTGACTAATAAATTCGCACAGAGGTGTTGGTGACTTAATGTATCACACCCTCTTTCCCCCAGGAGGTTGGACTAAGGGAATGGGGTTTTGAGTGGCAGAGCTTGAAGAACTGTAGTGTGTGTGTGTGTGTGTGTGTGTGTGTGTGTGTGTGTGAGATAGTCTCAAAAGTTAGAGGCTAGATGCTCCTGGGCCTAGGACCTACAAGAAAATGACAAAAGACAAGTAGGTTAGGTTTTTGTTGCTGTTAATCTTTTTTTTTTTTTTTTTAGACAGAGTTTCTCTGTGTAGCCCCAGCTGTTCTGGAACTCACTCTTAGACCAGGTTGGCCTCAAACTCTAGATCCTCCTGCCTCTGCCTCCTGAGTTCTGGGATTAAAGTTGAATGCCACCACTGCCCAGTGACAGAGAGGTTCTTTGGGGACCCAGGACAGATTGATATAAAGTCATGATCCATCCGGATCATCAGACTTCTTGGATGAGCCAAATAGTACTGGAGTGATGGGGTTGGGGGTGGGGTTGATGACCAAGTCACAGCAATGGGGTACCACTGTCTGGATACCCAGTAAACAGGAGGTCAGCCCACCCCCTTTGCCTTTGGCCTCGAGGCCTGGTGGCAGTTGGCGTTGTGCTTCTAATGGCTTTGTCTTGCCTTGCAGATCTCAGATGTGCTGGGTACTAGCTGCTTGACTTTGGCCATCAGTCCCAGCTTGTCATTTCTTTTCTCCCAAGTCTGAAGTTGATGGTCAGTCTTAGACGGAGAAGAGGCCCAGCTCACACCCTGTAGCACTGCCTCAGTCTTTCCAACCCCAGTTGGCTGGACAGATCCCCACCTCTGGTCTTTACTGAACCAAAACCATGGTGCAGAGGACCCTGTGGAAAACTGGTGCTCCTTTCTTTGAAGCCTGTTCTCGACCAGGTTCTCCATTCTCAGGCATCCCCCGGCAGAGTCTTACGGCAGAGTCTTACTGAGTGCCTTCTGTGAGGCTGGTACCCAGCACCTGGCCAGTATCAACCCATTTACTTCTCAGATGCAAAGTGAACATCTCCTGTTTCCTACTTCTAGGAGGGTGGCAAGGAGCGTACACTGCAATACACTGAAGTGCTTGGCACCCTGACTCCTTCCTCATGAGCTTCATAAATGGGAACAGCTACAAACATTCAGGTATGCCCAGGTCCCCTCCAGACCCTGCCATGACCCAGATTTGTGAGTTTTGATTTTCTAACATATACTGCCTAAGTCTCTTCACCTGGAAGAGACATGGTGGTGTCTCTTAGGATCAGGCTGGGGAGTCTAAGAGCATGAAACCATAAACTTGCTTGCCCTGCTTTCTTTGTCTGCTTCCCTCTTTCCCTTACTGGTTTCTCTCGGTAGCATTTCCTTGAAAAGTTGCTTGTACCCAAATCATCATCTCAGGTTCTGCTTCTGGAAGAATCTGACCTAAGGTGGGTTAATTAGGCTTTCTGTCAAGGGCCAGGTAATAAACATCACAGGATCCATGGGTCATTTTGTGGTCTCTATCAGAATGACTCAGTTCTGCCACTGTTGCTTAAAGTTGAAGCCGTGATGTGAATGAATGTGCATAGATGGTTTTTCAATAAAACTTTATTTATAGAAACATGATGAGGGCCAGATTTAGCCTTCAGCTAAAGACAACAGCCTTTTGTAGAAGCTTACTCCTCAAATACATCCCTCTGCTCACATATGAGGAAATAGAGGGTATAGAAAGGCCACACACTCATGAGTGGCAAGACCAGCAGCTTTGAAGCCACCATACTGAAATGTCTTCTGCAAGCAGAGGTTTAGTCAGGCCCAGTCAATGGTGTCAAAGAATGGGATGTGGATTCGTTAGCTTTTCTCATCGTTGTGACCACATACTTGTCATGTCACATACACATGACAGGTAGCAACTTAAGAGAGAAAGTGTTTATTCAGACTGTTTGAAGGTATACAGCCCATATTGGCAGAGAAGGCATGTCTGCAAGAAGGGATGGCCAGTCACATTGTATCTGCAGTCAGGAGGCAGAAAGTGACAGGAAGTAGATCGGGCTAAGAAACTTCAAGGCTTACATACCTCCAGTGGACCAATTCCTTCTGCTAGGCTCAACCTTGAGGCCCGCCCACAGTTGGGTCACTGAGTGTTCGAACTTGTGAGCTTTTGGGAGATACTTCACATTCAAATCACAACAGGGGTACTGGTGGGAATGTTCTAGTTGACTCATCCCCACCCCCATTTTCAGAATAAATAAAGCATGTAGATGGGTGATAGGTAGCTTCCTCCAATGCTCTGGATGGTTTTGTTGCCTTTCTGAAGCGCTAGGAAACCTGGTGGGACTCCTGGAATCCTTCCCTAAGCTGATGTGTTGGAAAGATTTTAAAAATAGCACCAGATCCTTTGACAAGTATGGTGCTAATTACCCTGATGCTTTGGTATCCTGGCCAATGTGCTGCTCTGGAGAATTGAGTCCCTAACACCCCCAGCTCTTCATATGAAGTCTGGGTTGGAAAGGAAGGGAGGCACCCATAGGCCTTGAATTTCCCAAGTTTGGAACAGGCAGCTGCCCTAGTATAGCCTCCAACCTGAACTTGACTTGGATTGGGCTGAAAAATAAAACCTACCTTTCTACCCATGTCCGGGGCCTAAGGAGCCCAGGCCCCCTCATACCCAGTGACCCACTAACGGATCTGTGTGCCCACGCACAGAAACACACACATGCATGTCTTTGGACAAATCCTTTTTACTCATTGTAGTAAATGCTATTAAACAACAACAAAAGCTTCCCATGATCTTCAGTCACACTTCTGTCCTCCATCCTTCTCTTTATATCCATCACTCTGTGTATATCTCCATACCTGTGGTTGTATGAACTTCAATGACATCTGTTGACACTCTTCCCATGCCTGGTCATATGTTCTATGAGGGCTTTTCAGCGCTCCAGACAAGCTACATTTCTGACTTTCTCTTCTGCCAGTCTCCTGTCACAAGGGAGAAGCTATTGTGTCTATTATTTTCAGGCGTGGACCATTTTCACGTTTCTAATATGAACAGAGAAGCTGTTTCTATGCTAGTTCCTTTACATTTTTCCCATGTGGAACGTGGGTGTGGGGTAAGCTTGGGGAAGTCAGAAGTATCTGCAGCAGATCTATAGAACTCTCTGGAGACACTGTAAGGAAGCAAGTGTGGACACATGTGTAGTCAGTGGTTTGGATCCCAGTTTGGTCTAGAAGTAATGCAGGACACTGGATGTCTCATAGAAAGTCTGTGATGTGAAATGTAACAATGGTATGATAATGACATGACTCCCTGTCCCCTCACTGACCTGGTCCCCTCCCTATCTTGCCCTTGTTCTTCCTTCACAGCCTCACCCACGAAACACACCAGTAGTAAGCCCATCACCCGACCTTTACTCTACTTAAAAATGGGAAGTTTTGTAATGAATGTGCTTTGCATGAGAAGCTTCCAGTCTCAGCATCCGGGTTCCTCCTCCCCAGTCTGGTGCCTCTGCAGTCTGCACATGCCTGCTCTCATCTTTTTTTATTAAGTTGCTTTCTAATTCTGCTTCCTAATCAGCTTCCATGACTAAATGCATTGGTGGCCACAGGGACTTGGCAGTCTATCAGTGCCTTGCTTGGCACAGCAAAGGGGCTTGGTATTGTCCAGTGGGAGGACCAATGGTGGTACACGGGGAGACTGTGAGCATCAGAGTGAACATCTTCTGGGTGGCTCATCTGTTCGTTGTCACCTGGTGCCTTGCTGCCAGGACCTAAGCTCCATTCTCAGGCCAGGTCCTGTGGATGGTTTCTGGACAAAGCAGTTTTTGTGTCCGAGGAAGCGACATCTCTGTGGTTGAGAATTTCAATTGGACAGTGGCTGCCATGGCAACTGATACAGTTTGGAAGTTGGAGGACTGAGCCCAGGCTGAGCCAGGTACATTTTAAGAGGCTCTTTTCTGATTCTGTAGGTTTCTAGAGCTTACCAGAGATGGCTAACTTTGCTCAAGGTTCTCTCAGGCCACACCAGCACTGGGTGCACTCTAATCGGGGAAAGAATTAAGGTTCTTCCTTATCAGATGTCTCCAACTTCCCCTGTTAGATTCTAAGTGATTCAGGCTCAGACAAGGCAGCCTAAGGTTTTCTTTGGTGTGCCGAGGTGATAAGATTGAAGCAGAGAGAGGAAAATCAGCCTTGCTTTTGATATTCGTTCACAGTATCCTAAGTAGCCATCCAGGTTCACCCTCTAGAGCTTTATAAAACATAGTTTTGGCTGTTGCTTTGCATTGCTTACAAAGAACTATATACAAACATACAGCTGTTCAGGTTGTGCACCATCTAAGTCCATCCAGGACACATGCAAGGAGCTTCCTGGAATTACATAACACAGGAAAAAGGTAACGTTTCCAACTTCTCATGCTCAAAACCCCCCTGGTCTTGGTGAACAAAAGAGACTTGTGGTATCCATAAAAGGATGGGTGAATGTTGATTAGGATAGATCAGTCTAAATAAAGCTTCCTTGGGCTGTTGGAGAGAGAAACAACACGTGTACAGAAGTTATCAGTTCACTGAAAAGAACATCTTACCTTCTGCTCCCTTGGAAAGGGCACGGGTATGGTCAATGGTAGTGGGTGTGGCCAAACGCTTTAGCTGCTATGAGACAAAGTCACAGAAGCCTCAGTGACCCTGGTGATGTCAGGGCTGTGCATCTGGTGTCAGAGCCAGTTGAAGAGCTACTGTCCCTGAACAACCTGTGGTCAGGACGTGCCACGCTTAGCAAGACAAAGCAATGCAGCCTGCTTAGCAGCCTTCCATGAGGGCAGCAATGAGGAGGGTGGGGTGATGGTTGAGTCTGAGGAGGTGATAACAAACACCAGATTATGTATATTCGGAATCCTCGATGCTCCTTGGGTGGTACAGTCACATCACAGGGAAGAGTTTGGATGTCTTCATTTCAACCAAGATTTAGCATCTTTTCTCTGGTGTGATGAGGGATCAGAATAGAGATTAAGTTATATTTTAAAAAAATAAGGTTATGTTTCTTGTAGCTGTGTATCTTGGAGGCAAGATTTATTCCCACAACAAATTGCTTTAAGAGTCTCTGAAAAGGAAAACAGATTGGGTGTTGTTGGTTTGTGTTGCTTGAGCTATCAGGACTGCTACCCAGAATCCCCTGAGAGTTTTGCAAAAAATCCCAGGTGTATGGTTCTGCTTTCTGTCATGTTTTTGCTCCCGTGCACAGCCTGAGCCGGACTTCATCCACACTTGATTCCAGCTTAGCTGAGTGCTTCTGCTTGTCTAGGGGACCAATTCTTCTTCCAGACTCAGGGAAATCCGAGTTCTCAGGGCAGGGCAGGGCAGGGCAGGGCAGGCCTGTGCCTTTGGCTGGATGGGTTGAGGCTAACTTTTGTCACAGTAACTTTCTGTTACTGTGACAAAATACTGGAGAAAAATCAGCTCAAAAGGATGAAGGATTTATGGTGGCTTTCAGTTTCAGTCCATGCTTGTCTAGCCCTGTTGCTTTGAGTCTGTAGAGACAGAGAATGCCGTGGCAGATATGCACAACAGAGGAATCTGATTGTTTCATGGTGGCCAGGACTAGATGGAGGGAAGAGGAGAAGGAGGGCCAGGAAGGAAATTACTGGGTGGCAGGAAGGAGAGAGGGAGGGAGGGAGGGAAGGATAAAGCATCTGAATTTAACTCTCAAGAGCACACCTAATGATTTATTTACATCAACCTCACCCACCCCTGATAGAAAAGCCAACCAGGAGCTGTGACTTTGTGGGAATTTAACATTCAGACCATCACAGAGTGGCTTTGCCTTTGCCACGTGCTCCGGGGAAAAAGGTTTCCCTCTTTTCCTATTTCTTTGTGCATTAAGCTGGTCAAATCTCTCCCTTGTAAATGACTCTGAAGGAAAGCTCTTAAAAGAAGCTCCTAACAGTGCTCTTTACTTAGAAGCCTCATGGTTATAGAGTAAAGGGGCATGTCTTTCTTTGCCAATAACACTTTAAATTCTGTGTCTTTTACTATAGGCTTATTTGTATTGATTATATTAACAAATGAAGCAACATACCAGTAACTATTAGAATTCTCTGCAGGTGGTGGAAAGAAACAGGGACAGGGACAGGGACAGCAGTGGACTTCTCCCCATGTGTGCTTCTTAGGAGAGGGACAGGGACAGCAGTGGACTTCTCCCCATGCCTCTTCTGCAGATCTGACTTTGCAGTTGTCTAAACGTTTGATGTGATTACAACAACATGATTTACTCAAAAACAAGAATAATTCAGGAAACAGGAGAGAAATGTGACATAAGGGAATGCCATTATGTGCCAGGTTGGGGACACTAAAAAAAAAATAAATAAAAAAAAAGATTATTTCAGATTTTTTAAAAATGTGGTAATTTAGGGATTGGAGAGATGGCTCATTAGGTAAAGGGCTTGCTGTGTCAACACAAGGAACAGCAATCACATGACTATACCTGGAAGCACACCACTGAACATCTGCAACCCCAGTGCCCAGAAGGGGGTCCTGTCAACAAGCTGGCTAGTTACCCTGGAATATCTGTATGACTAGTATCATGCCCACATGCCCACATCCATGTTTGTGCATACTCAGGCACTCATGCACACACACCACAAAGTCACATGACCCCCCCCAAGGCAATTTAAACTGCACACCTATAGTACAATATATTCCAAGAACAGAATAGCTAAAACCAAACTGCTTTCAGTAAAAAAAAAAAATCCATTAGAAATGACATTAATATTTCTATTAGTCATTTTCTGTCACAATAACAAAATATCTGAAACTGGGGACTGTCAACAGTCACACAGGGACTTTGGGGAGACATGCCACATCTGAACAGACTCATTTTATTATTTTACACACATCACATGAACATGTAAATACCCACACATGCATATGCATACACAGAGTAGACACTGGGAAGTGTATGTGTGTGTGTGTGTGTGTGTGAGAGAGAGAGAGAGAGAGAGAGAGAGAGAGAGAGAGAGAGAGAGAGAGAGAAACAGAGAGAGACAGAGAGAGAGACACAGAGACAGAGACAGAGAGACACAGAGAGACAGAGACAGAGAGAAACAGAGAAACAGAGAGAGACAGAAAGAGAGAGAGATTGTATTTCCTCCAGAAAGGCTTAGAAGTAATGACGAGCTCCATAGCAACGAGGAGCCCGGAATTCAGTTTATATCCTCTAAGTACCGTCCCCAAGATGGGGTCATTTCCACAGAGTGGAATGTATGCAGCTCATTTTGGTCCTGATCTGAATGAACAACTGTCAAGAGCTGTTTATGAAATGACAGGGAAACTCGGAAGACCAATGTGATGGCAGCAGGGATGATGGTGACCAGATTTTGATTGTGATTTAAAGATACATTTGTGTTTAAGAGTCATGCTCCAGTTTTCACTTCAAAATAGTCCAGTTGGAGGGGGCCACGCTGAATGAGCACAGGAGGAAAATACGGCGGTGCCAGTCAACATTGAAACTGGGTGCCAATAACATGGGAGTTGCGCCATCATCGTCTGTAAATCAGCATACAGTTGAAAACGTCATCAGTGTTTTTAACTAGAAAGAAAAGGAAGAGATTAAGTAAGAGGTACTCCGTGGGTCTCCCTGGCAGAAGGAAGAAGCCCAGGCAGTTCCACAGAGAACAGCCATCTCCCTCCACCCCAAAGGTCGTGATATCCACAAGGCAGAGAAACACAAGACCCAGGAAGCAATTTGGAAACTGTGGCGTTGAGTTGGAGAATCTATTCCCAAGCAACTGGCTGGGCTGGGTTGGTGGAGAGGCAGCTTGAGCCTGCATGGCACTGTGAAGGAGGAGTAGGTCACCTGTGGGTTCTCAGTCCTCTCTATCCTAGCCACAGTTTTGAAAGGGAGTGACTCCAGCTCCCCCTTGAAGGTGGGTCACTACTTAGAGGGTTTCAACTACACAGATTTCAGTGAAGTCAGTCTCTGTAGGCCTTTGTGAAACTTCAAGCTTAAAACATTCTGGAACTTTCCATCTATAAGAAAATCTCCCCTCCCCCTCCCCCCCACCCCCCTCTCCCTCCCCCTCCCCCTCCCCCCTTCCCCTCCCCCTCTCCCTCCCCCTGTCCCCTTCCCCCTCCCCTCCTCCTCTCCCTCCCCGTCCCCTTCCCTCTCCCCTCTCCCTCTCCATCTCCTGCTCCCCCTCTCCCTCCCCTACTTCCTCTCCTCCTTCTCCCCTCCCCCTCCCCCACCCCTCCCCCTCTCCATCCCCCTCTCCCTCTCCCCTTCCCTCTCCCCTCCCCTCCCCCTCCCTCTCCCTCTTCCCCCACCCCCTCCCCCTCTCCCTCCCCATCCCCTCCCTCTTCCCCCACCCCTCCCCCTTTCCCTCCCCCTCTCCCTCCCATCCCTCTCCCCTCCCCTCTCCCTCTCCATCTCCTGCTCCCCCTCCCCTTCCCCCCTCCCTTCCTCTCTCCCTCTCCCCTCTTGGTTGCTGGCAGTCCATTCTACCCAAGAATCATCTTGAACTTCAATCCTCCGCCTCCTGAGTTCTGAAATGACAGGCAGGTACCAACACACCCAGTGTATGAGTTAGTAGTGATCAAAGAGGTCAGAAGAGGGTCCCCTGGAACTGGAGTTGCAGATGACTGCTTCTCTGTCTGAGCAGTAAGTTAACCACTGAGCCATCTCTGCCACCCTGAAATGCCTCTTTAGGAGGATGGGGAGCATGGGGAAGCGGGAGGGAGACAAGATCTTACTATGTGACCCTGGCTAGTCTGGAACTTGCTATATAGACTAGGCTGTGCTTGAACTCACAGGAATCCTCCTGCCTCTGCCTCTCCTTCTCCAGAAGTAGGATTAGCACCACAGCCTGGCCTTAAGATGTCTTTTTAAATGCTTATGTATTCTGCTCAGTGGCTAAGAGCATTTGCTGCTTTTACTGAAGACCTGGGTTTGAGTCCCAGTACCTACGTGACAGCTCACAAGCACCTGTAACTGGGAATCCCCCGCCTTCTGGCCTCCACAGGCACTGCATGCATGTAGTGCACAGACATGCATGCAGGCAAAACACTCATAGACAGAACATACAAATTAAGAAAATCATTTAAAGTGCTATGTGTTTTATGACATAAATGTAAAATCATATACTAGAAAATAAAAGATGATAAAGTAGATTTTTTTTAAAAAAGCTCAAAATAGAAGATATCCCTCTAAAGGTATCTGTTGTCAACCCTTTGGAGGGGAGCTTTCTGGGAGTTAAGCTTAGTGGTTAAGGAGATGATCTTTGAGGACTGGAGGGATGACTCTGTGGTTAGTTACCCCAGCTGCTCCTCTGGAGAACACGTTCAGTCCCCAGCCTCCTCGCCGGCAGCCCACAGCCACCTGTAACTCCAGCTCCAGCATCTCTAAGGTGTCTGACCTCTGACCTCCATGGGCACCTGCACTCATGGGTACATAGCCACAGGCAGACACCCCCCCACACACACACACAATTAAAAAAAATAAAAATTTGTCAAAAAGATGATCTTTGGACTTAAGCAGTTTTCACATCCTGGGATTGTCACTAATTAAAAATGTGTCATGGGGCAAGTCACTACCATTCTCTGAGTTCCCCACCTGCCAATGCACAATCACCTCTGACTTTTTACACGGGTGCTGGGGATTTAAACTCAGTCCTTCTGCTTGCAGAGCAAATGATCTTATCCACTAAGCCATCTTCCCAGGCCTGCTGTTAGGATGCTGAAGTCAATCCTCTTGTTTCTGACACCTCTGCTCCTTAGCTGAGAAAAAGATACCTTAGGAGGCTTTAAGTGAGCTAATAAAGATTATAAACTAAGTGGATGGTGGCAGAAGCATCAGGACTCAGGCCCTGCCCCTCTCATCCCTGAGCTAATGCCTGGGACCTCTGAGCTCAGGCCTGCTGAACGGCGGAATGCCAGACCGAGTACCCCTAAGTCCCTGCCCCCACTATGCAGCTGCCCACCTGGAGATGTCTAGGCTAATCAAGACCAAAGGATGGCCTTGGAAGCAGGCGAGGGAGGCTGCAGACTTAGCAGGAGGTACGGAGCAGCATCTTTTGATTTGTGAACCGGTCCCCTTTGATCTGAAGATCAATAAGAGTAAATGAGTTACAGGTGAGGAAGTCTTTCCCTGACAGGCCTGCTACTGCTATGGTGGGGCTCTTGAATTTGCTGCTGGCCTCCAGTATTGTGACTCCCTCTAGAATTCCCCCTCAGCCACCGCCACAGAAAGTAGGCATCAAGGAGACTTTTCTTTCTGTGAGTGCCAAACAAGCTTCTGTGTGTGTGTGTGTGTGTGGTGGGGGTGGTGTGTGTGCACGCGTGTGTGACCCCCATGTGTGATTTCAATAGCTCTTCCCTACTGTTTGACAGCTGCAGCTGTCCTCCAGTCTCAGCTGTAGGAAGAAGGCCTGGATTTAATGGGTCTTTACTGCAAATGTCAACCAGACCCTAAGAAAGCTGCCTGGAGACCACAGGGAGCCACAGGGAGCACAGCCAGGCTATTTCAAGACTCTACCACTCAGTTCAAGGGATGAGCACTGACTTTGACCAGCTAGGAGTTTAGGGTGATTGTGAATCTGGGGTGTTATGCAGCTTCTGAGGTTTTTCTTCTGCCAGTCACCCTGAGCAGAAAGAATCAGAGGGCAGCAGGGAGGTGCTTCCGGGCCACCTGAAGGGTTTGGGAGCCCCAGGCCCAAAGCTACAAGGGAGTTACAGTCATCACTCTTGGGTATCTAGATTCTTCCAGCCGTGCATAATTGAGTAGAGGGTTTTGTGTCCTGTCTCAGTGCCTGGTACAGCCTAGGTCCCACGTGAACAAGGACTGAGTGAGTGAGTTGTTGCCTCAGTAACTAATAATGACTGGGAGTCCTGCAGAGGACTCTGAGAGTTTGGATTTAGTCATCCTCTGTAAGGAACTAAGGATTGCTAGACTCAGGGAGCTAGTACCTAGGTGTCCCCAGCATGCCTCCTTCTAAGTGCTAATCCAGAACATTAACCCCTGCCCCACTGCAGATGGGTTTCATGGATTCGAATGGCCCAGACCATGAGATTTAGCATCTGACAAATTTGGGTTCAAATGCTGCCATCTGTCAGCTGTCTGACCCCAGACAAATTTCTTGATCTTAAAAAAACAAAACAAAACAATAACTTGTTCTGAAATAGTTGCCTCCCAACCCCCATATGCGTGCAAGGTATATTCACATCACAGAATGCCTACTAGGTCAGAGGACAACCTTTAGAAGTTGGTTCTCTCCTTCCACTGTAGGTTCTGGGGACCGAACTCAGGCCATCAGGCTTGACTATCAAGTGCTTATAACCACTGAGACATCTCATTGCTTCTGTTTCGTCTTTTAAATCACAGTTTTCTCATTAATCTCTGTCTGTCTGTCTGTCTGTCTCTCTCTCTCTCTCTGTGTGTGTGTGTGTGTGTGTGTGTGTGTGTGTGTGTGTGTAATTTCTGTAACAATAAAAGGTTTATGGGACTCTTGGAATGACTCAAAAATAAGAAATTAAGAAAATAAATGTTTGTCCCCACCCTCATAAATGAGTTTGACTACCTTAGCTTGTCTGACACATGATTCTAAAATTTTCTCTTCCATCCTACTTGTTGGGGAGTCCTTAGTAATATTGATTTACTATTCACGAATTGGTTTATTTGGTTTTTGGGTCTATGATCGTCAAGGTGGTGAGATTCGGTGCTGGAAGACACAAATGGTAAGTCAGTTGTTTAAATTCTTAGAATGGTCTTTCATGATCTACCACCAAAACCTGGCAGAACACACAGGACTGAACTAAGTTATGCATATTATCTCAAGGCAAAAGGATGGGGGTGTACTCTGGGAACAATAGGCTTCTCAGGAAGATGGCAGAAGGAATTATTGGGGGGGGTATAGTGATGTAGGGGGGGGTAAGGAAATAAGGCAGATTGGACACTGCCAAGTAGTAGCGGTCGTTCACACTGATGTCTGTGTGCATTTCCTGTTGTAGCTACAACAAAACGCTATAAACCTAGTGGCTTAAATAGACACTGCAGTTCTAGAAAAAAAAGAAGTCCAAAATCATTTTGACTGGATTAAAATTCAAAGTGTGAGCAGGGAGAGCCCCATTGGAGGGTCCAGCAGGGAGGATCTAATTCCTTGCCTCTGTTAACTCCCAGCTTCTAGATGCTGCTTTCAGCCCATAGCTGTGGCCTCTTTCTTTGTCTTCAACCAGAAACATGGTGCTATCTCTTATAAGGACCAGTGGGCCCACCTGGATAACTTGAGGTCATTCCTCCACCTAAAATTCTTTGACTTAGTTTCCATGAACTAATTTACTTCCTGTCATAGGAAGTGTCATAGCCACACATTCTTAGGATTGGGAAGGGTACCACCATCTTCAAGAGGGTATTAGTCTCCATGGCAAGTATACAGTTCTTATCTAGATGAGTAGAGGGAGCCCCAAGCTGTAACTTATAAAAACAACAGCAGTCAGTCACACAAACCAAGTCCCCAATTCTTGTCATGCATCTGTCACCTCGAATGGATGGATACTGACAGACTCTTCTTAACCAGAGTCAATACACTTTATACCTCCTTAGTTCTACCCACTGTCCCAGTCCATCTCCAGCATCACACCCAGGCTGTCATTTGACAATAGGTGCCATGTCTCTTTAGGCTCCTTCTGTGACAGTTGCTCAGGCTTTTACCCCGCTTCTGATGTCCTTGAAAGTTTGGGAAGTGCTGATCAAACATTTTGTAGACCGCCAGTCAGTTAGGATCTGTCTGCCGTTTTCTCATGAGAGGGTTATAGACTTTGAAGAGGAAGACTCTGGAGACACAATGCCCTTCCCTTCCTATCCTCTCAAGACTGAGTTCTGTCAGCATGACCTTTATGCTCATTTCCCAGGTGTCTGTGGTACAAAGTCCTTGCTTTTGCCTCGTTTGCGTGCCGAGATTTCTGAGAGAAGGCCATCACGCAGCTCTCCTTAAAGAGTGCACTGCGTCTTTCACGTTAGAGTATTCACATAAATTGTTTTGAATTCTATGCATATCTAATATCCTTCACTCACCTTTTTGGTCATTTATTTCAGCGTGGACTCAGGGGCGTTTATTTTATCCTTTGGTTATGATCTAATATTACTTTACTTTCTTGAAAACTTAGCTTTGACTGGAGTACTCTCCTTTGGTTCCTATGTCTTTAAATTGCTTTTTACTTAATTATTTTTACATAAAATATATTTTGATCATATTCTTCCCCTCCTGTAATATAATTACAACATTTCTCCTTCCTTTTCTTCCCCCCAAAACCCCATATTCCCCTTTACTCTCTTCCATGCTATCTTTTTTGTTAATTGTTGTTATATACATAAATGTATATATGTATACATATTTGTAAACATATAAATACATCCTCAGACTGTATAATGTTACTTGTATGTATGTATTTTCAAGGCTGGCCATTTGGTACTGTTCCCTTGCTTTTTTTCCTTTTGAGATGTGTGCATATATGTGCATGTATGTGCGTGTATGTGCTTGTGTGTGCATGGATGCATATTTGTGCATTTGCTTAGGACTGATTTACTTTCTGACACTGCAACGTATATGCTCTGGGATCATTGTAAATAGTTTTTGTCTTGGTCATCAGAACAGCCATTTTCCCAAGGAGCCAGATCCCGTTTACTGGATGCTGCTATATACATACCATGGTGGAGGTGCAGGCTGGGCCAGCTGCTTGTAGTCCAGAAGTTTAACTTTTGTAACTTTAAGTTTAAGATTTCATTTGACCCGTAAGTAGAAACACATGCAAGTGGCTATTCTGTATAGATGTCTGGAGCTCAGGGAGGGGTCCAGACTGCGGACCACATCTGAGAGTCATCATACTAGAAACCCCCTTCATATCTGAGACTGGTTTTGACCTCCTCACCTTCTTGTTTCAACCTTCCAAGTAGTTCTGGGGTGTAGGTATGTGCTTGGCTTAAGTGACTTTTTTGGAGAAGTTTTTCTCTAAAAGGAAACAAAGAAATGGGCTGGTAGCTAAACAGAGACATGATTAAGAGAAGGAGAGAAGGATCCTCTCTCTCTCTCTCTCTCTCTCTCTCTCTTTCTCTCTCGACCAGGACTCACTATGTTGATCAAGAAGGTCTTAAACTTACAGAAACCAGCCTGCCTCTGCCTGATTAATGCTGGGATTAAAGGTGTGTGTCACCATCTCTGGCCTCTAATTAATCTCTTTTATAATGGAGTTGATTACAGTGCATTTATATTTATGGGAATAATTCACGGAGAAGTAAAAACACTAATAGTTTAGTAAAAAGAGGGGATATTGATGACTATGTTTATTATTAAGATATTTCACTTTCAGATGCCTGCACGCCGTGTTTATTGTAGTGCCATCCACAATAGTGAAGTTAAATTAGCATGCATATGAATGTAACATATAAATATGTAAATATATATGTCTTAGCTATAAAGAAAAACAAAATGTAGTTTTCTAGAAAGTGGATGGAGGTGAAGCTCATCATTTTGGTTGAAATGAGCCAAACACAAAAATAATACAGTGTCACGGATTTTCTCCCACATGCAGAATCTATGTTTAAGAAGTTATGAGAGTGGAAGTGAGGAAAGACAAAGGGGATCCACTCAGGGTGAGAGGAGAGAAGAAAATAAATAGGGGTGGATGCATCACAGCACATTGTGTCTGCTTGTGATGGTGCCATGACAAAGCCCATTATTTCCTGCAGTTAATATCTACTGACAGAGAATGTCACTCTTTCCCCTTATTCTGCTAAGTGCTTTACATGATAAACTTTCTCCCTAAATGCCTCTTAAATATAATAATAGTTTAGGGGTAGATGTCACAAGAAGTTCTGCAATGTAAATATTAGTCACATTTTGAATGTTAGGAAATGGAGGCCTGGAGAGAGGAAGGCCAGAAGCTGGTGCATGGCAGATCTATGGTTCAAATCTGGATTCTTCAGATGCCAGCGACCACAAGTGCTTGTCAAGGTGCTCTTTTTGAAGTCCTGTACAAGTTCCCTCTTATCTTTCTTTTATTTGATTTTCTCCTTTTTATGGAACATGTGTGTGGTGGTTTGTATATGTTCGTCCCAGGGAGTGGCACTATTAGAAGGTGTGGCCTTGTTGAAGGAAGTGTGTCACTAGGGGGTTGGGCTTAGAGATCTTCCTTCTGGATGCCTGAAGATGCCCAGTCTATTCCTGGCTTCCTTTGGATAAAGTCATAGAACCCTCAGCTCCTCGGGCACCATGCCTGCCTGGATGCTGCCATGCTTCTGCCTTGATGAAAATCGACTAAACCTCTGAACCTGTAAGCCAATCCCAAGTAAATGTCTTTTATAAAACTTGCATTGGCCATTGGTATCTGTTCACAGCAGTAAAACCCAAACTAATACAATGTGCTTTCTAGTTAGTAAGATACTGACATGTCTATAGGACACTGGAGGCCACCAATACGTCTCTGGAGCTGCACCCACAAGGCGGTACCCTCTGATGACTTTGATGTACTCTACATATTTCTACTCCTCTCCAGTGGAGGGTCAAATATGTTTTCATCCCTCTACTCCTTCTCTCCATCCATCCATCCATCCATCCATCCATCCATCCATCCATCCATCCACCCATCCATCCATCCACCCACACACTTGTTCATTCACCCAGCCATCCATTCACCCACCCACCTACTCATCCATCCATCTATCCATTCATCATTCATCCATCCACCTATCCACCCATCTACTCATCCATCCATCCATTCATCTATTCTCTCACTTGTTCTTTCATCCATCCATCCATCCATCCACTCACCACCTATTCATCCATCCATCCATCCATTCATCATTCATCCATCCATCCATCATCTATCCATCCATCCATCTATCATCCATCCATCTACTCATCCATCCATCCATCCATCCATCCATCCACCCATCCATCCATCCACCCACACACTTGTTCATTCACCCAGCCATCCATTCACCCACCCACCTACTCATCCATCCATCTATCCATTCATCATTCATCCATCCATCCATCCACCCATCCACCCATCCACCCACCTACTCATCCATCCATTCATCCATCCATCCATTCATCTATTCTCTCACTTGTTCACTCATCCATCCATCCATCCAGCCATCCATCCACTCACCACCTATTCATCCATCCATCCATCCATTCATCATTCATCCATCCATCATCTATCCATCCATCCATCATCTATCCATCCATCCATCTATCATCCATCCATCCACTCATCCATACATACATACATACATACATACATACATACATACATCTCAGAAGTACACTGAGTACCTGGCAGACACTTAGAACACAATGAAAAACAAAGGGGACATGGTGCGTGCCTATGCTTGTGAACCTTAGTCTCCTTGAATATTTTTGGATATAAATGGCCAATTCTATGACAGGAAGTGACAATGACTTATTACTGTCCTTTAGTCTCAGACAATGTCTTCTTTGGGTTTCTGTTGTTGCAATAAAACACTGACCAAAGCAACTCAAGGAGGAGAAGGTTTATTTTAGCTTACAGCTTGTAGTCCATTATTCTATTATGATGGGGAGGAGCGCCAGGCAGGAACTGATGCAGAAACCATGAAGGAATGCTGCTAGATGCATTACCCAACCTGCTTTCTTATATAACCCAAGACCAAGACCTGGCAAGTATCAGCTATTCTATATCCATCATTGACCAAGAAAATGCCCTAGAAATTTGCCAACAGACCAGTCTGATGGTGTCACTTTCTCACTTGAGGTTCCCTCTTTCACCAGCCGGTATCAAGTTGACAAAAACCTAACCATCATAGTAGGTCATAAAAGTGAGGCAAGAGGGTTGGGTATACTACAGAGTGAGCAAGAGGGGAGTGTGGCTGACTATAACGTCTGAGGTTTACCTCATAGGGACACTCACTTCCCAAACTGAGCCAGTAATCCTGAACCATGGTGTTGGCAGTGAGTGCATTTTCTCAAAAAGAAAACAGAACAAAGACCACCTGCACACCAAGGCTCTCAGTTTTAAGTTGTGGGCAATTGAGTTTTAATAAACCCTTTCTTTGCCTTCCTATCTCTCCCTCTCCTCCATTTATAAGTCTGATCCAATTTATGGGTGTCAGTTTGCAAAGTTTGCTTCCCAGTAATTCATTAAGTAAGCATGGGAGTTCTATGCTTAGCTAGTTAATAAGTAAACTGCTATTTAGCATCATCTGCGTTGTGCTTTCGTCTTTTAAAAATTCTGAATTTTGTATACCAGTCCTTCAAATATCAATCCCTTTGTGGCTATTGACTGTATCAATATATGAATATATGAATATGCATACATTTAGGCTGAGCCCAGAGGATATTAAGTTCTAAATGCTACCTGTAGTTTTTAAAGGCCACATTGCTTATGAAAACCTCAGAAAGAAATGGATTATAGGAAAACTCTTGGGCCTTTTGGGATTGACTTCGCTATGAGTGTTGAACATGGAGGGACAGGACACACAGCTCAGACACTTGGAACTAGGGCATGGACAGTCTATCCTGTCTAGGTCACTGAACTGAATCCAGCCCAAGGCAAAACTGCATTGTGTGAGCACCAGCATCTGTTCAGGGACCTGAGCGAGGGACTTGGGAACTCAGCTGGCCGTCAGAACCAGGTTTCCTCCACCATTCCATAGCTGTGCTTTAATGACATCTCTTAATACTAATATCACCATCCCCTGGTTACATGATATAGAGACACAGGCAGAGGGAAAAAGGCTGTTTAGAGGGCCCATGAGGAAGTAAGTCGTGACTTGAGTCTTTTTTTTTATTAGCTATATTCTTTATTTACATTTCAAATGATTTCCCCTTTCCTGGATCCCCCCTCCCTGAAAGTCCCATAAGCCCTCTTCCCTCCCCCTGTTCCCTAATCAACCCTTTCCCACTTCCCTGTCCTGGTATTCCCCTACACTGCTGCATTGAGCCTTCCAGGACCAAGAGCCTCTCCTTCCTTCTTCTTGGGCATCATTTGATATGTGAATTGTTTCTTAGGTATTCCGAGCTTCTGGGCTAATATCCGCTTTTCAGTGAGTGCATACCATGTGTGTTCTTTTGTGATTGGGTTACCTCTCTTTCTATGTGGTATGTTTTGAGTGCCCCTGCTGGGTGATGTGAAGAGAGCTCAGCAAGCTCAGAACTCCAGACATGGATGTAGTGACCTATGATGACGTGCATGTGAACTTCACTCAGGAAGAGTGGGCTTTGCTGAATCCTTCTCAGAAGAGTCTCTACAAAGGTGTGATGCTAGAGACCTACAGGAATCTCACAGCTATAGGCTACATTTGGGAACAGCATGCTACTGAAGATCATTTTCAAAATTCTAGAAGTCATGGAAGGTAATTTTCATGTGCAAGCTGATGAGAAAATGCCTATGAAGGAAGTTTAATATGTGTTACAAGTTGTAGAGAAAATAAGCACTGCTTTAAGTTATGGATAATTATTAAATTTCATGAAACCATGTTTAAAAAAAGTAATTCATGGCTTGAGTCTTTATGTTAGTTTGTCTATCATATGTGATACAGCACTAAGTGCCAGATTTTATTATTTATTTAAAAAATTATTATTATTATCATTTTATTATTATTAATTTGTGTGCATGAGTGTGTGTGTGTGTGAGAGAGAGAGAGAGAGAGTGAGTGTGAGTGTGTTTATGTGTGGGTGTCAGTACCACAGCACCTACTTGGAGGTCAGAGGACCACTTTGGGGAGTCAGTTCTCTTCTCCCATCATAAGACTCAGGAAAGATCATGCTAGAGTGGCAAGCATTTTTATCTACTGGACCACCACCTTTCTGACCCTGGGTGTTCTCTTATTTCCATGAGTCATATTATATATTTATCCCAGCTACACTATTGTTTACATTTGAAAGAGTGAGCAAAAATTAACTTAATAATTTCATATGAAAAGTTTGCCATGTTATTAATCAAAACCATGCATTACTTGCCATTGGATAGCATGCAACTATAATGTGTGATTTAAGTTGCATAACTATTACAGCTTTGTCAACAACTATGTGTGGGTTATACTTATCTTGTTCACCACTGATGGAAGATGTTTAGACCTAAATTTGTAAGGAAAGGAGAGGATTTCTAGCCCTGGATTATACATGCCAACAGGTCAAGCTCACCATTCTTTTTCTGGAAAACTGTTAGCTCATTAATTGTCCATTGACTTGAAGTTGACCAAATCCCTATTCTGAGACTAGCAGAGTTTCCCCACTCTGTGCTTCCTCTGGGGCCCTGCGTAATGAATACTGATTGTGCTCTCTTGGTGGACCACTGAGCTGATATTTATTCTACACACACCAGAATAACAACATCAGTTTCATGGCTGGCACAATCCTGGCACCGTGGTTCAGCACATTGGTTCGGATGATTCAGTTGTTAAATATTTTTTTAACATTGTCCTTAAATTTTCAAGTTAAGGTGCATGAAAGGTTGTACAATGGAAGGAACACAGGTTTCTCTGGAGGCCGGGGGACCATGTCAGGCAGAACCAAGGGCTCTCTGGAATATAGCTATGATTGGACACTTGCCAGGAAGGGACGTTCCAGGGTTCCCCCTTCTTTGCTCCCCTGCTTATGAAAAGCCTGCCGCTCCCTGAGTCCCGTTTGCTGAGCGTGGAGCTGTCCGCAGTGCTGATTTTTGTCTCCAAGACTGACTAGGTTACATAAGGAAAAAGATCTTAACGGGCTTTTAAATGGGCTGTGAGGAGATGCGGCTCTTACTGATTTTCCTCTTTTCTGCCTCCTAAACAATTTTTTTTGTTGTTGTTGTTGTTATAGTTCTAGATGTGTTGGTGCAGAGATGCATACAACAAAAGCAGCCTTTACTAGCCATCAGCCCTTCCCCGGGCACATTGAATATATCCCTACTTTCTAGATAAATAATCTGATGACAAAGGAAGTTGCTTAACTGGTTCAAGGTCACACAGTTAATGTAGAGATGGACTTGAGGTTTAAATATTCTGGCTTCAAACAATTTTAAATGAAAATTTTTCTTTAGATGTGTAAGTCTGGAGGCTGACTGATTTTGATCAATTCTAGAGCATACTGTTTACTTGTCACAGAAAGTCTTAGTTTTCTTTATGAATAACAGTATTCACCACAGACTGTGGCTTCTGGTGGACTGTCATGGATGACAACTGCATGTGATGTTCCGTGCAGGTGACTGGCCACCACTGCTGACCGAACCTTGCTGATAGCCAGAAACTCATTCTTCTGAGCCCCAAGGGCCCCACTATCTTAAAAAAAATGTGTCTCTTACTTTTTGAGAGATCTTTAAGCACAGAAGATCTTTTACTGCAGGAATCATATCTTCTAGAAGCCTCTGGGCTAGCTTAGAACAAATTCCATTCACAGAGACCATAGTCAACTCAAGAAAGCAGAAAGTGAGCGTGTTTAAAGGGCTCCTGGATCTGCAATCACCATAAATACACTCTCTAGCCTACAGTAACATTTACTACATCTATACAAATACTCAACATTGCACGAGTCCCACTATTCCCAAGGTCATTTGGACTTGGCAATATTTTGTAACCCAAACAACTGGCAGGAATCAAATGCCCCCTTCTTCTTTTATAATAAACTGTTTACTGTTTCCCAGCCTCCACCTGACATTTATAGAGTACCTGGTTCTAGAAGCAAAGGAAAATAAGACTCATCTGCTATTTGAAGCTGATGCAACCTCCTCCCTACCAGAACTGCCGATTACAGGGCTTTGTACGTTGCCTGAGGCTTCACCTTTCTTTTTTCTGCAAACTCCTCCTTTCTCTCCCCAGGGATAAACACAAATTAATGTGTGTACTGGAAACCGGTGTGTGATGACATCAGGGTCTTAAGGAAGCCAGTTTGTGCTGTGTAGAAGCAATGGATTTGGCTCCCTGTGGTTCCTTGACTTCCAATCAAACATGCTAATTAGAACCTCACAAACAAGCCAGGGCTGAGAAGAGGGTGGTTTCTGCCAGGAGGAGTGCAAAGAGCTATTCTCAACCCCACTCAGTTTGAGCTTGGTGTTTCAGCCTTTGTTCCTCATCAGCAAGAATTGTTCTGCCCTTGCAACTTCATCTTACCTATGTCAGAATAAAAATCAATGCCTTTCGCCAGAAATATTCTTGCTGTTGTCTTTATGATGGTTGACAAATAGCCACCATTTTGGTGTTCGATCAATTGACACCCCATAGAAGTATTAATATCTCCTTTGATTATCCCTTGACTGCTCAAGGTAGAGATGAACACATTTGTTGAAATAAGTAAGAAACAATGTGGCAGGTACCCAAATGACAGTTTAGTGCTGGGATGTTAAATAAAACCAAGTCCATCTATGAACCTACATTGCTTAAGATGAAACCTTCTCAGGGGAAAATTTATACGAGACCTCCGGGATTTCATATAATCTGTGTATCAGGATTAAAGCCATACTGGCTGTTTCCTCAGTGTATTGGTTAGTCTTTGTCAACTTGGAACAAGCTAGAGTTGCTCGGGAAGAGGGAACCTTGATTGAGGAATCACCTCTACCAGACTGGTCTGTGGGGGCATTTTCTTTATTGTTGATTGACATAGGAGGACACAACCCACTGTGGATTCTGCCAACCCTGGGAAGGTGGGCCTGGGCTGTCTAAGAACAAACCATGGTAGCTGATCTTGTAAGCAATGTTTCTCCATGTTCCACAGAGTCTATGGTCTCTGCCTCAAGCTCCTGCTTTGGTTTCCCCCATGATTGACTGTAAGCTTTAAGCCAAATAAACCCTTTCCTGTCCAAGTTGTTTTAGGTCAGTGTTTATCACCACAGCAACAGGAAAGTCTCCACCATCTTTTCTGATAGTGCCCTTCCCCTTATCATGGAATATGACTATGAAGAAAGATAAGCCTAAGAAAGGGTTATAAATCTTACAATGAGAGAAGTTTGGAAGATACTTTGACAATATGCTTTTTAGTTCCATGGACAATGACTTCAGCCTTGTCTCTAGACCTGGCACATATTAACTACGCATAGCATGTCCCAGAATTTCACAACCCAGACCTCTTTTTCTCCTTTCACTATTGGACTCCGGACTTCAGGATGCTTCCCAAGTTTTAGAACTAAAAAATTTGATACTACCAAATACACAAATAACAAGGTTTTATAAATGGTTCTTAGGCTAACGGAATCCTTTCATTAATTAACTTAGTACCTATGTTACTGAAGACCTACTGGATGCCAGGCCCTGAGCTGTTGTCACTTAAAGTGTCCCTGCTACATTCCTCTTGTGCTTTGTATCTTAATGAGTAACACAGAAGACAAAAGGCCCCAGTAGAAAGATCCATGGGGTAGTTTCAGAGTGGTGAATGCCTTGAAGGAAGGACAAAGTACAGCTGGGCGGTGGTGGCGCACGCCTTTAATCCCAGCACTTGGGAGGCAGAGGTAGGCGGATTTCTGAGTTCGAGGCCAGCCTGGTCTACAGAGTGAGTTCCAGGACAGCCAGGGCTACACAGAAAAACCCTGCCTCGAAAAACCAAAAAAAAAAAAAAAAAAAAAAAAAAAAAGAAAGAAAGACAAAGTACGTGAGCAGAATTCCTGGCCATACAGCCTGGCTACTTGCTTCCATTAACAGGAAATGATATAAAGTATATAAAAAGGAAAGGTGCGTTTATTTATAGTATGGGTCCAAGCCAGGTAGAGTTAGTGTCTACCACTACCTTGCCCACCATTATACTTTACACAAAGAATAGAACAAAAGCCAGGAAAAGCACACATGTAGATTTGGCTGTCCACTCCAGTGACATAGCCGAGAGCCTGTTCTTTCTCCAGGTGCTAGGGATTCTGGGAGTTGCCTTCAAGCTTGGAATGGTATTTCTTATAGGGAGCTAGACCTGGGGAAGAAATATGACTGTGTATTAATTAATCAACTTATATTTTAAGTAGTAATGTCTAGGAACTCTGTTACCATGGGGCAGTGGCTCTGGGGAGAGGATGGCCCCAAGAGTAAGGGAACTTGTGTCTGTAAAGGATGTTTGAACTGGGATTTGGCAAGAGGGAGACAGCCTTGCAATATTCAAGGTTTCTGCCTGTCTCAGTAACAAGTACTCCAAAGTAGGAATAAGTTTCTCATACTTGAAGGACAGAACGGGAGAGCCAGCGAGGCTCACAATGAGGGAGGGCGAGGCAGAAGGGACAGAGAGAGATGTAAGGTGGGGGAGATGCAGAGTTCTATCAAGTACAGTTCTGTAAGTCACAGCAGGTGGTTTGGAGATGGGGGGTTCCATTTTTATTATATCTATTTATTTTGTATGTAATCATAGGTGGGTGGATGTATGTGTGGATGTGTACCATGGAGCATATGTGGTGGTCAGAGGATAGCTTGCCAGAGTTGGTTCTCTCCTTTTACCACATAAGATGAAAGGATTGGTTTGGTGGAAGGCACTTTTACTAACTGAGGTGTCTCAATAACACTTAGATTTCATATATATATATATATATAAAAATATCTCATAGAATGATAGGATGGGAGGAGGAAGAAGGAGGAATGGCTCAGAAAGAAGTTTTGCAATGACCAAATGGAGCAAAAATTTCAATCTCTTTCCAATAACAAATGGATTAAGTACAATCAAAAACTATAAAGAGAAATGAGCAGAGCTTGTTTATTTTCCAGGCTCTGTCTCACCCCAATTATTGGGCCATTTCGTTCTGTGGCAATCATCCAAGGTACAGTTCATCATTCCTCATTGCATTTGACAGATGAGGACATCACAGAATCAAAGGATACTGCCCGTACCCCCACGCACACCAAGCAACATCAGAGGGCACTGTTCGTATCCACACACAGTGAATGACAGAGTAGCAGGCTCAAGCTTAACACCCAAACCAGTCCAAACCAGTCCAAACCCACAAGCCACCAGGATCAGTGCTGTTACTGGCAGTGAGGAGCTGGGAGAGCCTGTGGTTATAAAGGTGGGTTTTGAACCCAGGGAAACTTTGTTCCAGCCTGGTTCTCTTGCTTCAGAACCCTATGATCTTGGGCAAGTGGCCTCATCAACTTCTCATTGCCTCTGACTCTGCTCTATAAATAGAGGATAATAACAATAGATTCTAGTTCGCAGGTTTGCTGACTTCACATATGCAGTTTAGAACAGTGCTCATCACAGGAAGAATTCGGTGAATATCTTTATCACCAAGAGAAAAGGATACGACAAAGACAGCAGGCTCTTCCTCTTGTGTGCAGGTGAAACACTTATCCCAGAACAGAGGCTTGAAAGTGGTTTGCTGGGCATTATAATTTACTTGAAGCCAGATGAATCTCATTCACTCTTTTTCCAAATGAGCTTGCAGCCTCCAAGTGACCCTTCTCTCCAGAGTGCCCAGAGCATGCATGTTTCTCCCTGGGAAGTTCCGGTGTAGCCAGAAGGCCACTGAGTGCCTGAGACTGTTGCTGCATGGAAGGCACTGGGAAAGGCATGAGTTATTGAGAACTGGAACAAGAGTCAGGTGGACTGGAGGAGTTAGAAGAGGCCCTTCTACCACATGGAGGAGAGCTCAGGAGTGAAAACGGAGGATGAATATGAAATGGGGATCCCCTGGAGATGGAATCACAGGGAGTTATGAACCATGCGACATGCTGGGATTTGAACCCAAGCCTCTGGAATTGCCAGTAATTGCTCTCAACCACTGGGCCATTTGTCCAACCCCACAATCTTGGATTATAGAACGGATGGCCACAGCGGCCAATGGAAAGGAAACTGGTGGATTTTCTAGGTCTCTGGGAGAAAAAGTGAGGGAGGGAGGGAGGAAGATGCTGCTCTACTGGGGCTGATAACTGGGTCTTGAAACTGGGTCTGAAGACAGCGGGGCGGGGGGGGGGGGGGGAGGGAACCCAAGCTCATTGTTTCCAATGGCTCCTCAGTGGCTGTGCTGTCACATGTGATCAGCAGAGGGCAGTGTAGCCAATGTACCACTGTGAGTGAGGGGCTGTCTGCGTCTCAGCCGAGGGTCCTGGGAAAAGTTCCTGGAGCATAAAACTGTAGCTGTCTGTGCACGTTCTGAGGATAGCCACCTCTTCACTGTTCTTCGGAGTCCTCTTCTCCCTGTCTCCAGTGCGTTCCTCTTTCCTTCTATCCTTTGCTCGCTCTGTCGTGGGTCCACATTCCTCACCTTTTGTAAAGCACGTGGACACCCCCTGCCTCCCTGAATCCTCTGAAATATTTTCTGAGAGACAGGTCAGGCTAAATACAGATTATTGTGCAGAACGAGAAACAGGCCTAGAGAGGTTCCTGGTCCCTCAATCCCGTCTTTGTTCCATTGTCCTTACAGGCTGACTGCCAAGGGTTATATTGTTTATCACTACAAAGATGTCTCCCCAAACCGCAGGGTACCACACACCCTACTGAGTCACAACAAAAGCTTCCAAAGCAATAAACAGGGAAGGGCCTTCCTCAGAAGCATGGGCTCAGGGGTCCTACACGTTCTACAAGGCCCTTGGCCCAAAGGATGAAAACTCTAAGCCTTAGACTCTAAGGGCTCTGCACTCTTAGGAGCAGGAAGAAACAGATCTGTCTTTGTGATTTTTAAGGACAGATGCCATCAGCATTCCTGGCTCAGGACTGGGTGGCTGGACTGTGCTAGAAAATACTATATGCAGTATTGAAGTGTGGGGCTGGGAGAAAGTTCTCTAAACTTCCTTGAGGGGTGACTGTGGTACTGTATGAATGACTCCAGGGGAATAGAAGAGCTCACCCCAAACGCTGCACTCAATCAACACTGCTCCAAATGGAGGTTCACCATATTCATTTTTTTATAGCTCCTCTTCCCTCTGACCCCTGAGACAGGGTCTATCATATCCCAGGCTGGCTTTGGATATATAGCCGAGGATAACCCTAAACTTCTTGTCTGCCTGCCTCTATTTACCAAATGCTGGGATTAAAGGCAAGCACCACCACAGTGGTTTCTGCAGAACTGAGGACTAAGCCCTTTTGCCCTCTGTGTACTTTTTCTGTGTGGAGACATGTGGCCCTGACTGGCTGGGAACTCACAGGGATCCACCTGTCTCTGCTTCACAAGGGCTGGACTTAAAGACACATGCTTCCTGTCCCCAGCTTTGATGTATCTTTGCATCTGTCCTCAGTGGGAGTTCAGGCCTGACTGCTAGAGGAGGAGAATCACTTGTGGGGAGCTCAGTTTCCTGAGACCATCAGACCAGAGCCAGCCAATAGATTCCAGAATGAGAGAACCCAACTGAGATCAACAGAAATGCATCCCTAACCCATCGCTGACCTCAGGCCCACAAGAATGCCAAGGAGAGGCCAGAGGGATTCCCAAGCCGACCCTTAGAGAAGCATGAGCAATCTCACTTACTAATTAATGCTGCTGGGAAGAGCACCTTGTTATCCTTAGCTAGTTGCTCTCCACTTAAACACAGACTCATTGAGGTATGATTCACAAAGTTACTAACTATATTGCCAGCTAAAAATAACAGAGGTGGCTTTAAGACTTTAATCTAGTAATTGGCGCGCAGTGGTTCAGAGAATACAATGGAGTAAGTCAGACCAGTTCCAATTTCCTATTCCACCCGGGATGGGATTTCTGAATCTATTTATGCACTGGTTTCTTTTTCTGTAAGATGGGGATACTAATGAGATCATAGAGTAGCATAATCAACCAGTGTGGGTGTGTCTGTGTGGTACCTGGTACATGATGGCACAGCCAATAAACACTAAGCATTGTTAGTTGCTATCTTAGTTGCTTTTCTATTGTGTTGACAAAACACCATGGCAGAGCTAACTTATAAAAGAAAATGTTCAATTGAGCTTACGGTTCCTGAGGATTAGAGTCCACAATGGCAGAGCAAAGCCACTACAGCAGGAACAGCTGAGAGCTTACATCTTGATCCACAAGCAAGAGACAGAGAGGGAGAGGCACATGGGTAATAGTGAGTCTTTTTTGAAACCTCATAGCCAGGCACCCAAAGACACGCCTCCCCCAATGAGGCCACACCTCCTAATCCTTCCCAAAGAGTTCTACCAACTTCAGACCAAATATTCAACCATGTGGAACTATGGAGGTCATTCCAAGAAGTACTGTAGAGATGAGTAGCCAAAGGCTATCTCTCTATATTACCCCGTGGTTGTCACAGGTTGAATAGAGTGCCACAATTCATCTATGATTTTGAAAGTAGACTTATAATACACATACACATTCATGCATGCATGTGCACACACTTTTTGTAGTACTGGGGATCAAACTTAGTGCCTTGTACTATTAGACAATCATTTTGGTACTGAGATATACCCCTATGCCTTTTTTTATTTTGAGATTAAAATCTTGCTAAGTTTCTTATGTTGACCTTGAACTCACTGTGTAGCTCAAACAGGCTTCCAACATGTGATCCTCCTGCCTCAGAATAGTCTCAGACTCTCAAGTAGCAAGAATTACAGGGTTGCACCCAAATGATTTTTTTTTAAAAAATAATATCTACAATGCATTGTAAATCAAAGTACCTCCTAGGGCAAAGTGCTTGATTAAAGAATCCTTCAGATTATGAGTTATAACTTTTAATTGTGAGTAATGAGCTCTAGTGTACTAAAATCAATGTTATTTTCTAAAAGGAAAACTGCCATTGTAATCAGGAGAATACATCTTTTTCTGATTGTAACAATTCACTCTGTCTGTTGAACTAGGAAGCAAAAACAATTGTCCACCATAGCCAAAGCGAGAAAAATAGGCCACTGCCAGTGTCCTCTTATGAAAAGGTTTATCCAAACAGAAAGTCTGGAAAGACAAGCAGTCTCAGGGTAAAGTTCACGGTGAAACTTCAGGATCCGCTTCCTTGCTGACTTCTGCACTATACTTATTGGTGTTTGTTCTGGGCAGGGAAGAAAAAAAAAACATGATGGAGGGGCTGGGGAGATGACTCTGTTGGTACAGTGTTTGCCATACAAGCATAAATGCCTGAGTTCAATTCCTAGGAACCCACATTAAAAAGCCAGACACAGTAACCCTTGCTTTCGAGATAGAGATAGGAAGAGCTAACTGAATAATTGATCTCCAGATTCAATGATACTCTGTCTCAGGAAAAAAAAAATTCAAACAAACACACGGGGTAGAGAAAATTTGAGGAAGATACCAGATATATACTTCTGACCTCTGTATGCATGGGCATACATGTGCATACACACATGACCACACACACACACACACACACACACACACACACACACACACACACACAGCATCGTTATGGAGACAGTGAGGTGGAAATTCTGCTGAGTTTAGAGATAACTGTTCCATCAAAGTCTCTCTGAGCAGATTTAGGTTTTATGAACATCCACTAATTTTGCTGACTCCAGTTGATTTAATTAAAAATAAGAATATACTTAACAAAATGTCAAGATGATATCTGGTATCGTGTATGTTAATTAAAAAACATTACATATATATATATATTTCTTCTTCTCCCCAAACTGATTCTTGGGTTTTCTTTCTTGTTTCCTTTTGGTGATACCACAGGAATATGTGGTAAATGCTTCATACCTGCAATTTCCATGTTCCATGTCCATGGAGCTCTGCACACAGGATGCAGGGATTCACAGTCTCTGGGTCCACTAGGGAGCTCCAAGTAGGTCCAGATTGTGGGTTCTATTGCAGAATAGTAGCACGTTTTAGTCTCCCATTTTCTGAGTATAGATTGTCCCCATCTCCTCTCACTCAGCTCAGGTTTTGTGTCCCTAAAAACACTGATGGTCACACAGGAACTTCACCTGTAGATGGTCTGCAGCTCTCCTAGCTCCCAAAGAGCTGCAGAAAAAAACAAAACCTGTGATCACGCCAGGGTTACTGAGAGAGGCTTCTCCTCTCTCCTGATGATTCGATGTTCTTTGGCCTCACCCTTCCCTCAATACGCCCCACCCCAGAGACTGACACTGTGGTTTGGCAGTTCGTATTCACTTTGGGAAGGGGGGGGAGCTGGGTTGCTGGGTACCAGTATCTGAGGTCACCCCTCCCCAAGTTGTTTGTGGAGAGTTCCCCCTGGATTGTTTGGTATTTGGACATTATTGCTTGTTAAATATTATGGATTTCATTCCTGGCTTCAGAGTGACAGAATCCTAATGCTTTTATTGAATTTCTCCAAACTCAGGGGAGGAACCACAGCCAATCTTTCTGTATGTCTCTGTCTCTTATTTTCTCTTTCTCATCCAGCCATCTCTACTTACTGGTCCACAGCAGAAGATGGCGGTTTCCCCATAGCTCCCAATTAATTTTATTTCAAGCCCATAGCAGAGAGCAATACAAGTCTCTGGACCACAATTTAGAGCTCTTGCAGGGGGGAGTCTCTCGAGTTAGTGAAGAGCAGTGTCCATCTCTGGTTCAGCCACTATGTTTAGATTATAGGCTCACGATGTAAGTATAAACACATTCAGTGTGACCCTGTAAGTGACAGTGTGGACAGTTATTTGAGAAGGGTTCTGTTGTGGGTGGCTTCCGAAATTACCCTCTAGGATAGCTTACTCCTGGTGACATGTGTCTAGGTCATCAGCTCTTAAATAAGGGCTGGACTTAGAGACTTGCCTCTAGTATATAGATGGGATTAACTGGTGAGATGCCATCTCTAAAGTTAGGTTACAAGACTAGGCCCCGCATCCCACTCACATTCCTCCTGGCTTACCTTTGGGGGCTCTGATAAAGGAAGTTATCACATGTGCCCCCTGGCAAAATCTGTGAGACAAAGATCTGAGGATGGCTGCTGGTCAAATGTCAGCGGGGAACTATCCTGTCAACACCCAAGGGAAAGATCCTGCAAGTAGACCCTTCCCACCAAGCGCAGAGATATCTGCAGCCCTGTCTGCCTCCTTGTTTATAAGCCTTGGAGTAACCTTAAACAGAGGCACCCTGTCAAGCCATGTGCTGACCCCTGAGCCACAGAAACTACTGGAAGGCAGATGCTGTTTTAAGCCACTTTGACTCCATCCTTCTACAAGCTAAAGACTGAGATTTAGGGCAGGTAGTTAATTATACAGTGGGCTATCTTCTTGTTCTTACTTTACAACAACTTGTGAATGTTTGCAAGAGTTACAGAACCTCTGCAGTCATCCCAGATAATAGTAACGCATATTGTTTTTGTAAGGCTAAAGGAGATAGTGTCAGCCCAGAGAATGAATGCAGTTAGTGAAGCTATACAAAATGATTCAACAGACTAATATTGATTAATTAGCTATTATAAATTAACATTTACAGGGTCAATGAGGTTTGGTTAGATGCTTGCCTGACTTTTCAGGACCTGGAGGGCTGACTCAGTGATTAAGCGTGGGCACTGATCTAGCTCAGGGGTTAAGAGTGGGCACTGATCTAGCGGTTGAGACTAGTCTATACTAATCTGGTTCAGTTTCCAGCCCCCATTTTGTACAGCTCACAACCCTCTGCAACTCCAGCTCCAGAATATCCAACACCCTCTTTTGGCCTCCTCATGTACCTGCATACCCGTGTACATATACAGGGACCTACACACAAACACATAAATACACCTTAAAGACATAAAGAAATCTTAAAGAGCCTTCACCTGTCTGTTAAGCCTGCTCATGTGGGTCTTTGCTACCCTGGCTTCCTCTTAGAGATAGCTAGAGAACACTATGCCCTTTCCAGAAATGATCTAGAAAAGAACATAAAATATCAAGTAATCCACATGAGGCAAATAGCTACTTAACTACACAACAGTGAACTATTTTCATCTTAGACATTGTAGTAAAGCGCAATTTTGTATCACAGAGAAGATGACTAAAAACAGAACTGGTGCTTTCAGATTCAAAAGCTCAAAAATATATTTGAGTTGATAGAATTGAGCTTGTTTCTGCAGCTCCCTTCCACAGAAAGGCATCCAACAACCTTCCACAGCCAATTATTCTGTGGGTTGAAATGCCAGGGCACCTTGCAGGTGGCAATCCATCACAAAGACGGAGGCTGAAGACGGAGCTCAGGAGGGTAATCATCAATGCTTTAAAGGTCTCTGCCTTCTGAGGGCAAAGCCGGTGATGTCAGCAGTTCCATGGAAGCGCAAACATGCAGGGACTATGTTTGCACTCTTCCCTGGGATGACGCTTCTCTTCCTCCAGGAGCTGCGAATCTCCCCAGTGGAGGGAGATGTGCAGATTTTCCTACCTCCCCTCCCCTCCCCTCCATCTTTTCTGTTCTCCATCCCGAGGCCACCGCTCAAGCCCACATTCCTTACTTTCCAGAGCCGTGACTCTATTATAAACACCCCCACATTCTCCCGCCACCCCACACACATCTGTGGATCAGTCTACCTATCCCACTTCTTGGTTCATTCATCCCCGTGAGCACCTTCCTTGCTGGATGCGCGTGGGGACAGCTTCCTGAGTGGTTCACTTTTACTATTCAATGCCAAGCACAACACAAGCCTTTCTGGGTTAAGGATGCTGGTTCTGTTGGCTAGCAAACAGTAGAGGGAAAAATCAGAAAAGCATTGGTGAGGTATCTTGCTCTCCCTCCAAAAAACAAATCCAAAGCTTGCATAGCAGGTCCTACCATTGTGTGTAGTTGGGGTCACCACAATCCATCTTTTCATCCCCTTCTTATGTCCCTAAAAATGCTAGAAGTTGTCATCCATATGTGTGTGTGTGTATCTGTATGTATATGTATACATACATATACAGTCATATAAAAAAGTGATACATTCTAAAAAAGTCCATCACTAAGTTATGGCATCCTTGTGTGAACATGAAGTACATGTGCATAAGCTAAGATATCTACAACATTGCTAGGCATCCCAGTTTCATTTCTGTTGCTGCGATAAAATACACTGACAGTAATCAACTTAAGGGAGAAAGGGTGTATTTGGCTTACAAATTATAAGTCGTTGTCCATCATTGAGGAGAATCAGGGTAGGAACCTGAGGCAGAAACCATACAAAAACACTGCTTGCTGGCTCAGCTGCAGGCTTATGTTTATCTAGCTTTCTTATACAACATAGGACCACCTGCCCAGGGATTAGAACCTCCTGCAGTGGGCCAGGCATCTATTAACAATCAAGACAGTCCTTCACATACATGCTCGAAGGCCCACTGGACAATCCCTCATTGAGACTCCCTTGTCTTGTTACAATAAGCTGTGTCAAGCTGACACTAGGACAAGGGGATATCTCAAACTAGACATTACTAACATCTGAGAGGGGGCAGTGAGGGTAAATTATGCCAAAGGCTTCAGGGTGTTTGCTGAGCTCTTCCAAAGGTTCTGCCCTTGGGGTTATAAGAGGCAGCTATAATGTAATCTCCGGACATCAAAATACTCACTGGAAAGAATAAAGGTCTCAGGCAAAGGCTGGAAGATGAGAATAAGAATTCACTGTTTTTCCCTTGACAGAGTAAAAAGAACTGAGCATAGATGTTGGGATGAAACACAAGCCAGATGAAACAGAACAATGTGGTACTCAAGTGCACATTCCGCAGGAGGACTAGGTGAAACAGCAGACTAAAAAACCCGCTCAGAACAGACCAAAAGGAGATGGGAGACCAAGGAGAAGGAGCCCAAGGAGCCTCGGAAGACTGCCGCCAAGGCTTCAAGCTACAGAGGAAACTCCTGAGAACATGAGCTCAGGGAGACACAGCGAAAACACAACGAAGCAAAAGCAGAAAACTTCAGGGATGGATTTCATGAGCCGAAAGGTGAAAAGAAAGGCTGAGGAGAGAACTAGGGCCGTGTTAACCCTCGTTTCTAAATTTTTTACTGAGGTGTTCATTGTCCGTATTCACGGGGCTCAGTATGTTTCAGAGGGTGCATACACGAGTGCACTGAGCAAACCAACACTTGAAAGCTTTTGCAGACATAGAACCTAGGAGCTCGTTGGAAGCAAAATAAAAATCTTAAAATCACGATTAAGAAAGGGCATTAGTGGCATAGACACAGTAAAAAAACAAACAAAAAATGTTCCAAATGCATTAGCATGTATAAAGACAGCAAAGTGTGCCCAACTGAGAGAGAGAGCTGCTGGCTTATTCCAACCTGTAGTAGTTGATACTTAGAGGCTGTAGGTGAAAGAGATATGTGCATTTGGATCTCTCTCTCTCTCTCTCTCTCTCTCTCTCTCTCTCTCTCTCTCTCTCTGTGTATGTGTGTGTGTGTGTGTGTGTGTGTGTGTGTGTGTTTGGGAAGAAACAGGGTCTTACAAGTGCTATACCACTGAGACACACTCCCAGCCTTTACATTTTTGAGACAGGATCTTACTATAATGCTCAGGTTGGCATTCAAGTCTCTATGTGGCCCACCCTGGCCTCAAACCTGTGATGTTCCTGCTTTCTGCCCAGGCTTGCCATCATGATTCCCTGATATGATGGTGTTGGGCTCTTGTCCATCTGGAAGTCTAAGCCTAAAATAAAAGGTTCCTTCTGTAAGCTGTCTTGGTCCTGATGTTTTATCACAGCCACAGAATAAGGAACTAATTCAGGGCCCCATTTCTCACTTCCCATGGAGAAACTAACAAGGCTCAATATAAGTTTGGGTGGTAACAAATCATACTTAAGTCATAGCAGCTACTTCACTGGCATCTTAAATTGAATTGGTATATGCCTATAGGCCTACACTAAAGATGCTGAGGCAGGGACATTACAGCAGAAGCTGATCGATCTCATCTTGGACTATAAACAGAAAACAGAAAGGATGAACTGGGGATGGCAGGAGACTTTGAAACCTCAGAGCCCACCCCCACTGATGCATTTCCTCCATCAAGGCCATCTATCCTAAACCTCCCCAAACACCATCATCAACTGTGGGCCAAGTATTCAAATGCAGAAGAATATGAGGGACAATTCATTCAAACTACCACATACCAGTGGAACATGGACCATGAATGGATCCACGCTTTTCTTATACAAATGGCTTCTTCTTCTTGTGGTCTTGTATTAATAACTGCAGGGTTGTGATAAAGAAATTTTATCTTTCATGTTTTTCTTACATGCCTCCTTCTGCTTTCCACGAGTTGAGGCAGTATGAGACCCTCACCAAAAGCCAAGTAGGTACCATTACCACATTCTTAGACTGTATTTACCCTGTCCCAGCTGTTCTATTATAGCAACACAAACAGACCAAGAAAGCATCCTAATGAAGATAATGAGTAGGAAGTTGGATACTACAAGAAGAGATTAGAGGTTAAAAGACAAATCTAAGATAACAACACACTTTGAGGTCATTGATGTGTAGATGGGTTTTAAGGCTTGCGAATGGATGAGGTCTCTCAGGGAGGGCGCAGAGAAGAGGGCTGTGTTGGCTAGTTTTATGTTAACTTGACACAAACTACAGTCATTTTGGAAGAGGGGACCTTAATTGAGAACATTTCCTCCACCACATTGGCCTGTAGTGCATTTTCTTGATTGATGATTTGTGTGGGAGGAACCACCAGCTCATGGTGGATAGAGATATCCCTGGGCTGGTGCTGGTAGTACTCTAAGAAAGCAGGCTGAGCAAGCCAGTAAGCAACACTGGTCCATGGTCTCTACATTGGATTCTGCCTCTGGCTTCTTGCCCGATTTGAGTTTCTGCCCTGACTTCCCACAGTGATAGATTGTGATAAGCTGAAATAAACCCTTTCCTCTACAAATTGATTTTGATCATATCATTTTATCACAGCAATAAAAACCCTACAACAAGGACCAAAAAAATGTGCACTGGTTTACTCTAATACTGAGAAATCAGAAGCAGGTATATGGTATATGTCTATACCCTCAACACTCAGGAGACTGAAGCAGGAGGACCAAGAGTTTGAAACAAGCCTGGGCTACCCAGCAAGCTTTAGGTTAGTCTGGGCTGCATAGAAACTACAGTCAGGGAGGGAAGAAGACTGGACTAGAGAGTCAGTAAGCAGAAAAAGAGACTTAGAGCTAGTGTTTGGGATGCCACATAAAGTGCTATTATCTATAGCAACCAAGAGATCAACTGTATCAAATACAATGGAAGGATCAAAGGAAGTTGAGTCCCAAGGCTCATCCATTATACTTAGATGTGCAGATAGATGCCACTGTGACAATAAACGGTAGAGTCGTATAAATGACTGGGGGAGCCTTCAGAGAAATAGAGAGGAATTGGAACAACATGGAGAGATAGAATTTCCAAGAAGTTTTGCTACAAACAAGTAAAGAAGCGGGTGGAAGCTGGCTGAAATGCTGAGATCAAGAACATATCTGCCGATCCTACTTCTGAAGGAAAGGTAACCTTGAGAAAAGTCTCAACTTCTGGGCTTGTTTCCTTGTCTGCCAAACAAGGACAACATTCCTTAAATCAGTCCTTCATTTAACAAACATTTATTGATTGCTTACTATGCACCGCAAGCCAGGAGTGCTTAGATCAATATCCATGTGTCCTTTCAAAGTCCCAGTCTAACTGCAGCCTAATAGATGGGAAACAAAGAATTGGAGAACTTAGAGACAAGTGACACGTACCCACTGTAGGGAGAAAGAGGCGTCGCAACTGACTGGGAGGTGGTAGGAATGTCTCTTCAGCACATGGTTTCACCATGGTTGAGAATAAAATCTTGGAAGGCACAAGATAGACAGCATAGGTGGAGGAAGACAGAAAGGGATCAGAGAGAGTGGTAGAAAGGGAATCAAAAATCTTCTGGGGCTATGCAAGACATCTAGCCTACCACTACATTACCCTGCCCTGGACACTGCTCCCTAGCCAATCTCTGCTGATGGATATTTCCATATTTGACTTCGCAATCTTTCCCCCAAATTTCCCTAGGCAGCTACCATCTATCAGCGGGACTTGGCCTCTGAGATGAAACCAATTGCTTGTCTATTGTCAGCATATAGTCTAGCAATGTGCTAACCACAAAACACTTTCCCCAGATGTAATGTGGTATTAGGGTTGTTCATTAATGACATGAAATACAAACCCAGTTCAATACAGGCGGTTCGGAATTTGAAGTGTATTTTGGTGAACATTCACAAATGCATAATCTGTTTTAATAGTCATAAAAATCTCTTTTGAAGTTGGATGTGCATTCCTGAAAATTATTTGAGTGTGTGGTTTTTAGCTGAACAAAGAAGACATTTCTACAATGGATTGGAATTCAGATAGATTTAGGAATGGGAGAGATGCTCTTCTTGTTCACGTTTCAAAGCTCTAGGAAGTATTTTATATACAGAGTAAAGAGAAAAATATAACAGTGCTGTATCAACTACACAAAATTTTAAAAGTACTGACATTTGCTGTTGATTCAGGGCTTAATAAAAAGAATACAACATTACAGATCCAACTGATGTCCTTTGTCCCTCTTCTCTATGTCCCAGTCCCTAAACTTTCAGACACTTCTCTCAAGTAGATAGGTAGATATCTTCCTCACTCATGTCTCACCATCCTCACTAACAGTCTTTTTCTATTTGTACCAAAACGCACTGAACAGAATTGCTTCCTTTGTTTTTAAAATCACATAAATGATAATACAAAGCAAAACTGCTTTTTGACCCTAATTCCTCATAGCTCAGTTTGTGAATGCCTGTAAGGTGATAATATACATGTTCTGCATTTTATAGCCTGTCCAGCTTCCCCTGAAACCAGTTTAAATTGTTGAAGGCAGCCTGCAGATAGAGCAGACAGTCTCAGTGGCAGGTACAAAATCATTTGTCCTCAATCATCTTCTCCCTCCTCTCTTCTGGCTCCTTTGCTTCTTCTTTCCTCCCCTACCTTTCTTCCCTTTCCTGTTCTACTGGTGATCTTGAATATATTAAGGAAAAGTAGCAGAGAGAAAACTCTGCAAAGGAGGTCTGAATTTAACATTCTAGCTTCCAAATCTTCCTCCTCCCCTCCTCCTCCTAGCATTTTCTAGGTATAGCTGGCACCTATCAAGCAAACACTTGGTGTTTGTTTGGTAGTCCTAACACCACCTCATGGGTCTTTCCTTGCCCAAGGTTACAAAGCTAGGCTGTGGAGAGTTCAGCCCAGGCACTCAGCTGCAAGAGCTGGTGAGCTTCACCACTCACCAAGAGGAGTCATATTGATCCCAGGAGGCCACAGTGCTAAGTGAGCTCTTAACACTACAACTCCCCAAGGCCAGTGCTTTAAAAAGTTGGGCATTGACTCCAGTTAAAAATAAAGCACCACAATTATTCCTAATAATAAGTAATAATAAAGTCATAGCTTACAAATTCACACAGTGGAGAATTAGTTCAGTTTCCTGACATGATGATATTTAACCACCCTTTAGTTTACAACTTCCTTTGGGAAATTTGTTTGACTCACTATTGACCCTAAATCTTTAAGAATAAAAATGATTACTCCTTTCTCTCCTGAGGATGTCCTATTGCGGCAGAGCGGGTGTGGAGATCTAATTTCCATGGTCCTCTGTATCCTGGCTCCTCATTATTTTCCCCAGATTGAATTTCTCCCAGTGCCAAATCCATATACTGAAGACCTAATCTCCTGTGTGATGTGATTTGAAGTTGAGGTTTTGGAAGATGTGCTGGTTCCTTGTCTTGTTGCTCTAACAAAACACCCAAAAAAGCACAACTCAAGGCGGACCACGTTCCTTTCGACTTACAGTTTCCAGGGATACACTCCACCATGGTGGGGAACCCATGATGGCAGGACGGTGAGGCAGCTGGTTCTAGTCTGGTTTGTGGAATTGGGTTAAACACTATGACCAGCAGCAATATTGGGAGGAAAGGATTTATTTATTTATTTAGGTTACAGGCTACAGTCCATCATGGAGGAACAGTTGGTCCTTCATGGAGGGAAGCCAGAGCTCAAGGTAGAAACGTGGAGACGGGAACTGAAGCAGGAATCACCACAGAATACTGTTTACTGGCGGGCTTCCTGCTTCTGCTCAGTTAGCTTTCTTATACCACCCAGGACCACCTGCCCAGGGGTGGCAACACTCACCCTCCTCCTGGGGACTAATTAGTAATAGAGAAATTGTCCGACAGGCAGTCCTTTAGGCAAATGATGGAGGCAGCTCCTCTCATTGCAGGCTTGTCACAGTGTGTGCGACCAAGAATGGCCATCATGTTTCATGCGTGGACACACTGCGGACACACTCAGAAAGTGTGTTGTCATGAATGCTGGTGGTCAGTTTATCTGCTTCTTATCCCGCCTGTAACCCCAGGCCATGGATCAGTGCCCCTCACATTTAGAGTGAGTTTACCCATGGCAACTAGTCTAGTAGAGAAAAATCCATCACAGACACGCCAAGAGGTTTATTTCTAGGCGCTTCTAAATCACATCAAGTTGACAATCAAGATTAATATCGCAGAAGGTAAGTAGACTTCGGTGTGGTGAGACTAAATAGGGACCCTCACAAGAAGACTGGTTCCTTAGAAGAGACTAGAGAGCTTATTTCTTCTGTGTCATGCAGAGACAGAGCAAGAAGACGTGCATCTTAAAAGCCAGGAAGAGAGCCAAGAACGGGGACTCCTTGGCCCTGGAGCTCTGAGAGGCTTGACCTCTGTATTTTAAGGCTCTCGATTGCACTACTTTGCCATAGAATCCCAAGACCTTACTTGTACAAACTTTGACCTTACTAACTTTCCACAACTTTTGAGTGATTCAGAAGGTGATTCAGGAAAGCAGGCAGATTTAATGAAGTTATTTGGGTAAAACTCAGTGAACAATTGTATAGAGGGCAAAACTTCCAGGGAGGAAAAGTGCAGCATCTCGCTAGAGCAGAGGTTCTCAACCTATGGGTCTCAACCCCTTTGGGGGTCACACATATCAGATATTTATATTACAGTTCACAACAGTAGCAAAATTACAGTAACAAAGTAGCAATGAAATAATTTTATGGTTGAGAGTCTCCACAACATGAGGAATGGCTTAAAGCATTAGGAAGGTTGAGAACCACTGCAACAGAGGGATAAATATTCCTCCCACAGGTTCTGCATGGTCTAGGTGATCTACTTTAAACATGCGCATGTGTGTCACACACACACACACACACTCAAAATAAAAATAACACCAGTTCTATTCGATTATTATCCCTCCCTTATGACCTTATTCAACCTTAATCCCTGTCTCCAAAATAAGTCACACTAAGAGTTAAGGCTTCAACATACAAATTCATTTTGAGGGGACACAATTCAGTCTTTAACAGTATAATTATATATATACTTTTTATTTTTCATTTTTTAAGTTTACCTTTTTGCTAAGCTGGAGAGTGAACCACAGAGTTATTTTAATTAAAAAATATATTTTAGGCTAGCATATTATTAATGAAAATATTAAACTCTTGTTTTAAGATTAATTTAAAATTATTTTAATGATATTTATAACTGACAAAATACATTTCAACTTTCCATTACTTGGCAAGTAAATCAACACCATTTAGTCAGAACATGCATGAATTACTGTAAAATATTTTTTAAGAAGACAGTTTATACTGAGTTTCCGTCCTAAACATATGTTAAAATATAGGGTGAAGTTTAACTATATGGTCTTGTAGTAAAATAGACAAAAAATGCTTTTATGACCGATGTATGGAATTCTTACACTTATGCTTAAAAATTAAATTTTTATATTTGTTTCTAAATAGTATTCAAAAAGCTTCAAGATCCTATTTGCCCGTGCACTAAATATTACAATGTAGATATTCTGCCCAACGTTACAGGAGCCAAGTTGGTTATTATTTTAACTCTAATTTTCTTTTGTGTGTTACTTTCCTTTTTTAAAAAATTAAGTTATTTATTTACTTTACATCGGAATCAAAGCTTCCCCTCCCTTCTCTCCTCCCAGTCCCTCCCTCTCCCCTCCCTCCCATCTACCCCTTCTTCCTCTCTCTTTAGAAAAGGGGAGGCCTCCCATGGATATCAATCAGTCTTGAACTAGCAAACGGAAGTAAGACTAGGCGCATCCTCTTCTCTTGGTGCTGGACAAGGCAGTCCAGTTAGGGTCAAGGGCTCCAGAGGCATGCCGTGCAGTCGGAGACAGGCGGTGTAGTAAGAGGCAGGTGTCACGTATCAGCTTCACACATCCGCTCACTTCATCTTTTCTAAAACCTTTTCAACAGCCCACTGTCTTGCTTTTCTGACAACACGGATGCCATTCATCTTTTAAAAACTATTGCCATGACACACGCCACCGACACGCCGCCAACACACCTTTCTGAGTCTGAATGGGAACGATAGAGGTGGCTTGCCACAGTTGGCAGCAATTTGGATTCAGGCAGACTCAAGTCACACCCTGGCTCTGCTGCCTAGTGACTACAAAACCTTCAGCGAATTGTCAGATTATTCTCAGCCCGAATTCTGTTCCTGAAACGGAAGCAGTAAGTGTATTTATGTCATGTAATTAAGAGAACTAACAATTTTAAAGCCACAAAGTTCTTCAGCACTAGTTTTATGGTCACCGTTGGTGTAGTTTTACCCAGGGAAGACTCCCTACATCCTTTGCTGTTTGTGATGTTCCTGACAGTATTTATAAACACAGTAATTTCATCTAACAGATTACAAATCCATCATATACTACTTGGTTCTGCAAAAGAACAATATTCATATATTGACATTTTAAACTAATATTTATTATCAGGAATGTGGTATCTTGTAGGTCACCCATGATCTAGTGCATCTATGCACATACTATGAGCTCTAATTGGAATCAGCGAGCTATAAAAATGAAAGTAAAGATTATGTGAAATTGGGCAGGGGGAAACTGGAAGAGGACGAGGGTGATCAATAAATGTGAGAGTTTCAAAGAGTAAATTAAATAAAAAAAAGAATCGCATTTAAAAAGCAACAGATTGGGCGTGACACTCCCGGAGGATCCTGCTATACCACTCCTGGGCATATACCCAGAGGCTTCCCCTGCATGCAATAAGGACACATGCTCCACTATGTTCATAGCAGCCTTATTTATAATAGCCAGAAGCTGGAAAGAACCCAGATGTCCCTCAACGGAGGAATGGATTCAGAAGATGTGGTATATTTACACAATGGAATACTACTCTGCAATTAAAAACAATGAATTCACGAAATTCCTAGGCAAATGGTCAGAACTTGAAAATATCATCCTTAGTGAGGTAACCCAATCACAAAAGAACACACATGGTATGCAGTCACTGATAAGGGGATTTTAACCCAGAATCTCAGAATACCCAAGACACAATTCACATATCAATAGATTTCCAAGAAGATGGAAGGAGAGACCCCTGGTCCTGGAAAGACTGGATGTAGGAGAATGCCAGGACAGAGAAGTGAGAGGGGGTTGAATGGGGAACAGAGGGAGGGAAGGGGGCTTATGGGACTTTGGGGGAGGGAGGAAACGGGAATGGGGAAATCATTTGGAATGTAAATAAAAAAAGTTAGAAAATAAAAAATAAATAAATAAAAAGAATGTCATTCTGCAAAAAAAAAAAAAGCAACAGATTCTCTTCAATGGCTAAAATGAAAAGACAATAGCAAAAAGTTGCATTATAGGTAGGAATACAAAACGGTGGAACACTTCAGAAATCTGGGGAAGACTTATGAAGTTACACACACTCAGAAATCTGGGGAAGACTTAAGAAGTTACACACACAACGGCTGCAATGATTCTCTTGGCAGAGATGCTGTTGAGAAGCTGACCTACTGGATGACCCAGTTCCTTCACACCTAAATCATTTACACAACAGTAATGAAAACATATGCTTACAACAACATATTAGAAAGTTCACAAGCAGGCTCATTTATAACATCACCAGTCTAGAAGCTAAACAGTCACCCTTCAGTAGAAGAACTGATTAAAGTCAACCCACAGAATGACAAACCATTTGTAACATGAATTTTAAAAAAACATAGATAATATTTTAAATAATAAATTGAACAGGAAGAGGCTGGGAACAGAGTCAAACTGTAATGACTGAACTTATGTGAAATTCTAGACTAGACCATCTAAACTAGGCTCATGGGAAATACATTGATAACTGTTCCTGAGGGTTGAAGACTAGGAAGAAACTTAAGGGAACTTTTCCAGAATATTCAGTAGATATTTGCCTGCTCCACAAGAGGAGATTCATGCCTCGAATTGTAAACAGGGCCCAAACCCATAACTAACAAAATCATGGACTCTAAGGGAGAATCCACTGATATTTTTACCCTAAATGGTCAAGTTGTCAAACTGCCTTCTGAACATTTATACTTATACTTGTAGATCGGTGCTGTTCCCAGTCTTCAGCAAAGCTTCTTATTGCAGTGGGTGGTGGTTAATGCAGACTCATCTCTGTTCAAAGTTCTGAGAGGTAACCGAGCACTCAGCCGGCTCTCTAACACCTGCTCCCCAAGGCTCGGGATCTTTGCAGGAGAGGGGGTGGGAAGAGCAGAAGAGCTGGAGGAAGAGGGAAGTGCTGTGAAGTGCTGTCCTCTGAACACGACATGGCTGTTCCGCTTATGAACTCACAGCAGCTGTGGCTACCCGAGACAGCTGGACCCTTGGGACTAGATAGTCTAGCCTAACAAGGGGGTCCATGCCTGAGAAACCCTCTGGTAGCCCTGGCTGACCTGGAACTCTCTATGTAGACCAGAGTGACCTCGAACTCAGAGATCTGCTTCCCTCTGGCTCATGAGAGCTGGGATCAAAGGCTTGTGGCACTACACCAGGTGGTTTTCTTTTTTCTTGGCTTATTAATATGTAAACACATTATTTAAGTGTTGATACTTTCGTTTCTTTAATTTGGTTTTGAACTCAAGTTATCCACTGAGCTTCAATTTTAATGCAGTCTCTCCTAGGAACCAGCATCTTTCTATCCAGAGTACACCTTCGGGTTCCAAAGCCCAATTCCGTTGCCGTGGCGATCCGCAGAGAAGGACGCGTTTCTCAGCACCAGAGCTCAGCTCCTGGAAAGCCAACCTCCCGAGTGACGACGATGGGCGTGACCCCAGGCCTCCCGGAAGGCGCCTGCGCAGTGTGGCTGTCAGAGTCTTGCAGCCAGTGGAGGCGTGGCCTGGAGGAGGCTCTGGCTCCAGTTGCGCGTGCGCAGCTCCGGGCCATCTTCCCTCCTCTTTGTCCGTGACCGAGGTTGCCGAGTACGTAGAGGAGACCCCACCCCCGGAAGTGTTCCCGGGAGCGGAAGTGGCCGGTGGCTTGCTAGAGTGGGGACCGCGTGTGCAGTGCTACTCTGCTCCAGCCTGAGCAGCTCTGGTGGGCGTGGGCTGAAGGAATGCCGACTCGGCTTCTCCGTGAGTGACAGTCCCGGGACGGTTCGCTGCGGGCAAGGGTCGGGGCTGCTCGAATGAGTGGCTGTCGGGGGGCCGATGTGAGCACTGCACATGCCCCAGTGTTTTTATTTCCTAGGAAAAGTTGGCGGGAACATTGCTAACACTCCCTGAAGCTCACTTAGACTTGACAGTTGTTGGGAACTTAACGACTTTGGTGTTGGACTTACAAATTTTACAATCATTTCTTTGTGGCTTTAGACAGGAAGCTTCTTGCCTTCCTCCTGGAGCCTGCAAAATAATACAGGTGATTCTGATCAACCTCACAAATGCCACTCCGTGGAGTGCGTAAGGAAAGACACCGAGGTTACACATACTGGGAAATCTGCACATGCACTTTGGAAACGACTTGAGTTTAATTAGTTTTTGTTGTTCTTGTTGTTTTAAAGTCATGCATTGAAGTGCTTGGGTGAAATTGAAATAATTATTCTGTTCAGAGCTTTGTCTTTTGGGCTAAGTGTAATATTCGTTCATTTATCCAGTTAATGCTAGTGGCTTCACTAGCCACCATTGGGACCTTTTGGGGTGGCAGTTGAGTAAGCAAAATAAAGATTCCGGTTCTGCAAAAGTTCGGAGTTTACATTCTAGTTTGAGAAAGTTGAGAAAGAGAAATCACAAACAGAACACAGGGGAAGAAAATAAGTGATAAACATGAATGCCTTGGAAGAAAGTGAGGTGAGGAACATTGGGAGCCCGAGGTGCAATTTAAAAATCCATGTGTTAGGATGGGCTTCACCGATAAATTGCCTTCGAGCAAATACTAGGAGGAGCTGAGGGAATTAACTATATACATACTTGGGGAAGTAAAGCCCAGGTAGAGCTTTCCTCTTAGTACTGGCAAAGTGTTTCAGCGTGTAGTGTGCTGGGTCTTCAGTGAACAGTGGGCTTGTGTGACTGGAGTGGAATGAGTAGGGGGAGGTAATATTAAGAATTAGTTGGCAGTAAGGATCAAGTACAGTCAGGATCATTGGAGCGTTTGAATCCCTTTTAGTTGTTTGTAAGTGAAGGTAATTATCTACTTAATTTCGGTAAGATTTCACAGCTTAGCCACAGCCACTAATTAGTATGTGAACTTAATGACTAGAAGTAGACCTTTTCCAAAATAGAATGTATTTGAGGTCTAAATGTAGCTGCAGTTCCCAGTAAGCACAGTGTGAATCAAGACAGATGAGATTGTTGTAGTAAATTGTTTTTTACTCTTACGTAGGATTTTTGTGCATGCAGAAATACCCTGTTTTTGTCTTCCCTTAGAAGCTTTCTAAGTACAGCTTCTAGCTGTTAAATGATGTTGCTGTTTGTAACAGTCTCTACTCACATGGGACTTGCAAGTAGTTGTGGCAAACAAGATGATTAAAAAAGGTACCCACTGTTTTAAGGAGCTTACTGTCTTGTACACCAGATGAACACAGGATGAAAAGGGGTGGAAAGGTTTGGTAAAAGGACAGGACTAAGGAAGCACTAATGTCTTGAAGTCACATGTGTGGTCATAGCTAACCTTAACTTCTCAGTGTAGGTTTCCTTTGAGTTCATCTTGCTCAGTATACAAAGAAACACACCCAACTCATGATTGTCACCTTGAATGTCTTTCCAATAGTGGCATTAAGGCATGCCACCTTTCTATTTCTTAGCCCCTGTCTCTCCAAGATAGATGTTTCTGGTCTCCTAGGCAGTTAGGGGTTTCGTTGTTGATGATATTGTTGTTGTTAGGGTTTTTGTTTTGTTTACATTTATTTATTATGTGAGTGTACACGTGTGGGCATACTTGCAGGAGGCCATTCTTTTTCTTGCACCACATGGGTTTGTAGGACTGAACTCAGATCGTCAGAGGTTTGGTGGCAATCATCTGTACCTTCTGAGCCATCTTGTCAGCCCGCCAACCAGCATTGCAGTCTAGAATGCAGATTGATTGCAATTCTATTCACTACAAATTATTCTTTTGGTTTAAATTTTGTTTTTGATATCTGTTATGTTTTAGTGATCGAAGAAAAGGTAAGGTTTTACAAGATAGGTATGGGCTGTCTAACAAAGCATATGGGAGGCAGGAATCTGAGAGAGATACTAGAGAAAACATTGGACAATTTTAGCATCACCAAGAGGGCCAATGACTTAGGTACAAATTAGTCATCCATTAGTTTTACATTGCTGTGCAAAACACTGACGATAAGCAATGTACTAGGAGAAAGGTTTATTCAGGCTTACGATTTCAGAAGTTTCAGTTGGTGGTCAGTTGACTTGTTGTTGTTGGCAGGACATGGTGGAGAGTGCATGCAGGAAAAGGGCTGTTCACCTCATGGTGACCAGGAAAGGACAGAAAGGGCAGGGGTCCTAATAGCTACTCAGTAACCTAACTTCCTTCCATTAGGCTCCACCTCTTAAAGGGTCCCCCTCCAAGTAGCAACACGAACTGGGAACCAAACTTCTCTCTCAAGGGTCTTTGGGCCGCATCTCAGATCCAAACTATAGCTCTGAATAGGTGATGGCTTACATGGATGATTGGCACCAGGGTACCTGTGTCAGTGAAATGTCGTCAAAAGTGTATAAAGGAGCCCTTGTAGGTGGGTAAGGTGCTGGCAACAGAGAGGCTTGGCCAGGCCAGGCTCAGATGAACAGACACCCTCCAGCCAGGAAGGTGGGTTACAAAGGGAATTACAAGTGCCAAAGGGAGTTTGATTTGTGGTCACATTGAGGGTGAAGTTGATGCATGTACATGTGTTTAGAGCCACGTGTGTTGTGTCTAATCTGAGGACAGACAGCTTGGGGAGGAGCCAGGTGAATTGCTATGGCAAAAGCTGCTACTCGCTGCTGCTGAATATTCTGTGATGTGCCGCCTCTTAAAAGTATTTTGAAAGACCTTTTATTTTATTTTATTTTATTTTATTTTATTTTTGGTTTCCACATATTTATTTATTTATTTTTATTTTATTTATATTTCAAGTGTTATCCCCTTACTTGGTTTCCCCCCTCCTGGAAACCACCTATCCCATCCCCCCTCCCCCTGCTTCTATGAGGGTGTTCCTCCACCCACCCACCTACTCCTGCCTCCCCGCCCTTGATTCCCCTACACTGGGGCATCTATCGAACCTTCACAGGACCAAGGACCTCTTACCTCATTGGTACCTGAGAAGGCTGTCCTCTGCTACATATGCAGCTGGAGCCATGTGTACTCCTTGGTTGGTGGCTTAGTCCCTGGAAACTCTGGGGGGTCTGGTTGGTTGATATTGTTGTTCTTCCTATGAGGTTGCAAACCCCTTCAACTCCTTCAGTCCTTTCAGTTCATTGGAGACCCCACACTCAGTGCAATGGTTGGCTTCGTGCATCTGCCTCTGTATTTGTAAGGCTCTGGCAGGGCCTCTCAGGAGACAGCTATATCAGGCTCTTTTCAGCAAGCTTTTCTTAGCATCCACAATAGTGTCAGGGTTTGGTGACTGTATCTGGGATGAATCCCCAGGTGGAATAGTCTCTGGATGACCTTTTCTTCAGTCTCTGCTCTGCACTTTGTCTCCATATTTGCTCCCATGAGTATTTTGCTCCTCTTTCTAAGAAGGACTGAAGCACCCACACTTTGGTCTTCCTTCTTCTTGAGCTTCATGTGGTCTGTGAATTGTATCTTGGGTATTTGGAGATTTTGGGCTAATATTCACTTATCAGTGAGTGCATACAATATGTGTTCTTTTGTGATTGGGTTACCTCACTTAGGATGATATTTTCTAGGTCCATCCATTTGCCTAAGAATTTCATGAATTCATCATTTTTAATAGCTGAGTAGTACTCCATTGTGTAAATATAACACATTTTCTCTATCCATTCCTCTGCTGAAGGACATTTGGGTTCTTTCCAGCTTCTGGCTATTATAAATAAGGCTGCTATGAACATAATGGAGCATGTGTCCTTGTTATACATTGGAGAATCATTCGGGTATATGCCCAGGAGTGGTATAGCTGGGTGCTCAGGTAATACTATGTCCAGTTTTCTGAGGAACCACCAGACTGATTTCCAGAGTGGTTGTACCAGCTTGCAATCCCACCAACAATGGAAGAGTGTTCTTATTTCTCCATATCCTTGCCAGCGTCTGCTGTCACCTGCGTTTTTCATCTTAGCCATTCTGACTGGTGTGAAGTGGAATCTCTGGGTTGTTTTGATTTGCATTTCCCTGATGACTAAGGATGTTGAACATTTCCTTAGGTGCTTCTCAGCCCTTCAAGTTTCCTCAGTTGAGAATTCTCTGTTTAGCTCTGTTCTCCATTTTTAATAGGGTTATTTGGTTCTCTGGAGTCTAACTTCTTGAGTTTTTGGTATATATTGGATATTAGCCCTCTATTGGATGTAGGATTGGTAAAGATCTTTTCCCAGTCTGTTGGTTGAAGACCAGTATTCAAAAATAAGAACAACATTGAACCCCAGAATAAAACATATTTTCCAGGACATTGATTAAACTGTAAGGAGCAGAGCTGGGATTTGAGCCCAGGCCTGATCACTGTCTAGGCCTCTCCCCTTTATGCTGTGTCGCTTTGCTTAGTAACAGTGTGCTGACATCAGCCTTTGCATTGTACTGGATTTGCCAAAGTGTGATCAGCCTTGCCCCAGTGCTGTTTCACTCACTGTAAAGGTGACTCGTATAATCTTCCGTTTTGTCTTCACAGATCTTAACTTGCTTTGAAAATGAGCAAGCGAAGGAAGCTCCCGGCTCAGCAGACAGCTTGTTCCGAGACCTTCAGCCCAGACGTTCTCCATGACGTGTCTGAGCTCTTTGCCAAGAACTTTTCCTACTGTAAGCCACTCAATAATGAGTGGCAGTTACCAGCGCCCACTGAGAGCTTCGCCTGCGAGCACATGGAGTTCGGGGCATTTCTAGACTTGAAGAACTCCCTAAACGAAGTGAAGAACCTCTTGAGCGACAAGAAGCTGGACGAGTGGCACAGGCACACCGCCTTCACCAACAAGGCAGGGAAAATCATCTCTCACGTCAAAAAGGCCGCCAACGCAGAACTCTGCACTCAGGCCTGGTGCAAGTTCCAGGAGATCTTATGCAGTTTCCCACTTATTCCACAGGAAGCTTTTCAGAATGGAAGACTGAATTCTCTGCACCTGTGTGAAGCCCCGGGAGCTTTCATAGCTAGCCTCAACCATTACTTAAAATCTCACCGGTTCCCCTGTGAATGGAGTTGGGTAGCTAATAGCCTGAATCCATACCATGAGGCAAATGACAATCTTAGGATGATTACGGATGACCGGCTGATTGCCAATACCTTAGACTGCTGGTACTTCGGCCCAGATAATACTGGTGATATCATGACCCTGAGATATCTGACCGGGCTTCAGGATTTCCTCAGCGACATGTCTCCCATTCACTTGATCACTGCTGATGGGAGCTTTGATTGCCAAGGAAACCCAGGCGAACAGGAAGCTTTAGTCTCTTCTCTGCATTATTGTGAAGTGGTCACTGCCCTGACCACTCTTGGAGATGGTGGCTCTTTTGTCCTAAAGATGTTTACATTGTTTGAACATTGTTCAGTGAACCTCATGTACCTGCTAAATTGTTCCTTTGACCAAGTTCATGTTTTCAAACCTGCTACTAGCAAGGCGGGAAACTCAGAAGTCTATGTGGTGTGTCTCTGCTATAAGGGAAGAGAGGCTGTCCATCCTTTGCTATCTAGGATGGTGTTGAACTTTGGCACTGAGATGACCAGGAAGGCGCTCTTTCCCCATCATGTGATCCCCAAATCCTTTCTTGAGCGGCACCAAGAGTGTTGTACCTTCTTCCACAGATACCAGTTAGAGACGATTTCTGAGAACATTCGTCTTTTTGAGAGCATGGGAACTGGGGAACAAGAAAAACTGAATAACTTAAGGGATTGCGCTGTACAATATTTCATGCAAAAGTTTCAACTGAAGCCTCTTTCTAGAAATCACTGGCTCGTTAAAAAATCCAATATCGGTTGTAGTACGAACACAAAATGGGTTGGACAGAGAAACAAGTATTTTAAAACCTATAATGAACGGAAGATGCTGGAAACCCTTTCGTGGAAAGATAAAGTAGCCAAAGGATACTTCAATAGTTGGGCAGAGGAGCATGCTGTCTATTATCCCGGGCAGAATTCCCTCCTAGAAGGGACCGCTTCCAGTCTCGAGTACCACTCATGGCATATCTTAGAAGGAAAGAAACTGCCGAAGGTAAAGTGTTCTCCTTTCTGTGATGGTGAAATTTTAAAGACACTTAATGAAGCCATTGAGAAGTCCTTAGGAGAAGCTTTGAGTGTGGATTCCAAGGTCAGTCCCAAGCAGCAATACCGCTGTTGTCGTATCTTTTCAGAAGAATCCCTGTTATCCGAGTTGGTGAGCCTTACCAAGTGCCTTCAGGATGAGCAGGGCGTAGAACCCAGCAAGCCAGTCAAGTGCCTGCTTGTGGGTTCACCGACTGCCTGTGATCCTCAAATGCACACACCACTGGAAGTCCAGCTTCTGGAATCCGTCGACCTTACTGCCTTCAGCTGTTCCTTGCTTCATGATGGTGACCCAGCGTACCAGCATTTGTTTCTGGATCGCCTGCTGCACTCGCTGAAGCAGCTCCACACGGGAGATGCCATGATTTTGCCCATCCTTTCTTGCTTCACAAGATTTATGGCTGGCTTGACCTTTGTCCTCCACGGCTGTTTCAGATTTATCACATTCTCTTGTCCCACGTCCTCCGAGCCCCTCAGGACCTGTGCCGTCCTGCTGTGCATTGGTTATCAGAACCTTCCGGATGCAGTGTTCCAGTTTCTGCAGAATGTTAATGAACTCTTGAGCACGCTGCTCCACCCCAGTACCCCCCAGCAGGTTTTACAGTTTGTGCCAATGGAGGTGCTCCTTCAGGGGACACTGCTTGACTTTTTGTGGGATTTGAATGCTGCCATTGCTAAAAGGCATTTGCATTTGATTATTCAAGGAGAGAGAGACAAAGTCATCAGCAGTCTTGAGTTATAGAATTCAACATGGCATTGATGGTGTGCCATTGTTTTGTGATTTACAGTTTCTGATTTCATTTTACCTGCCCTATTTATTTAATAATTTTCATTTTGGAGAGATGCCAATTTGTGTATTAAAGGACATTAATTATGGAACGTCTTAGCTTGTTCTGATCTGAAGGATATATGACCCATAGGCACAGAGTTTTTGTGGTAGGAGCCATGCAGGGATAGTATTCAGCCCCAATCATGTGACACCTGTATGTGCTGGCGTGACTGCACGCTTGCTTGCGTATGCAGTTGAGCCGCAGATTGTATGCCTTCATTCAGACTTTTTTCCCCCATCTGATTCCTCTCTTTGGCTGATGCTGTTAATGATTGCTAGAGGTTATTCATGACAGGAGGTGAGTCACTCTTTGGCATCACTATTTACCTGAAAGCTATTGACATGTCTGTGGATTTCAGGGATCTTCATACCTGATTTCTTGATAATGTGCCATTCATTGCCTTTAGATCTGTGGCTCAATTTTCTTTGAATTGAAGTGAAATACAGATTTTTTGTGTGTGTGACTTTTGCTAGCTATAACTATCCAACTAATAAGAAAGAGCAGCTTTAAGCCAAAACCAAAGATCATTTTTGTACAGTAAAAAATTGTGTCTAGTATTCCTTTGTCATGCAAAGCTTCCTTCAGCAATGTTGGCATTTTTAATGTCCTGGAAAGATGGTTTTAAGGCTCGGTGCATAGTCAGTCTCCTTTGGGTTACACTGGAGTGTGATGGTCATGGTGAACACCTGAGGGAAAATGTAACACTTCCAGAATGATGGCTAAACAAATGTTTAATCTTTATTGTTTTTGTTTTTTAGTATGAAAATAGCACTTTACTAATATTATCCTTGAGACAAATATTTTATCAATTTCATTGAGTAATAATATATTTCATATAATGAACTTTTCTAGCAACATGTTAATTTGTCATTACTTTGAAGTTTTATAAGGGACATAATTAGACCTCACGTAAATTTTTAGGTATTTTCTGCTACTTAAAATAATAGAAGTATTCTGTCATGTATCTGGTTAATAAATAAATTTTTCATGCTCTGCTATTTCTGAGTTACAATTCACAAATAAAGTCTTCAGCAGGTGTGTTTTGTGTTTGTTTTATTAAAAGATAATCGTAATGTAAATTGGAAATTTCCAAAGGAAGGTTGACTGGAAGTTAATGTTTCATTTCCTTTCATTTGCATTCATGAAAATGTATTCCTTCAATGTTATATTTATGGGAATCTTCAGGAGAGAATCTGTTCACTTCAGGGGCTGGGGTAGGGAGGGGAGCATGGCTTGGCAGTGAAAGTCTGAGGTGGTTTCTTTTTGAAGGAACTTCATTCCTACTAATGACTTGATGAGGGTGGTTCTGGTTAGTTGCAGTCTACCAGGAGAGAAACTACTCTTGGGAACTGTTTTGCTGCCATGTTAGTAATAATGGGGTTTATTTTTTACTTATTTAACCCATTTAATTAGGATATAGTTGGAAGTTTGAGTTTAGGACTAAGTAAAACTTGCTCTTCTATTTGTGTGTGTGTGTGTGTGTGTACATACATACATGCGTGTTAGTATGTGCATGTACCTTGAGGTCCTGGAGGCCAGAAGAGTGTAGACCTGCCCCTCCCCCCCACCCCCAGAGTTATAGGCAGTTGTGAGACACTTGATATGGATTCTGGGAACTAACTTCCAGTCCTATGAAGGAACAGCAAATGCTCTTAACTTCTGAGTCCCTAAAACTTTCTAAGACCATCAAAGATTGAATTTTTCAAAATACTAATCTGTATTGCAATATAGAACATTTGAACATGTTTAAATATTCTATATATAATTTTTAGCATGCTATGGGGCATTGAGAGAGAATGTTTCCCATAGGCTCTGGCATTGAGCACTTGATTCCCAGGTAGTGGTGCTGTTTCGGGAGGTGTAGAAGATTTGGCCTTACTGGAGAAAGGTCCTCTCTGAGGAGTGGGCTTTCAGGTTTCAAAAACTGTGCCATTCCCAATCTGCTCTCTTGCTTCTTGCTTGCCATAGATGTGAGCTCGAGGCTCGAGGCTGCAGCCCATGCTTACTGCTCCGCCTCTCTGCTCTGACAGTGATGGACTCTAACTTACCCTTTTGGAACTGCAAGCCCAAACAAACACGCCCAGACAATCATCTTTCAATGGTGGTTGAGTGGGAGAGAAAGCTCTCTTGGTGAAGTTCTAGCTTTACCAACACGACCTGGCTTGATTCTCAGAATCCATAATAAAAGGGGCATGTGTGGCATGTGTGTTTAGTCCTTGCATTGTGGGGGAAGAGTTGGTGGATTGCTGGGGCTTGCTGGCCAGTTAGCATTGCCTGTTGAGTGAGCTCCCGAGCCAGGGATAAACTATTTCAAAACAAATGGGATGGGTAGCTCCTGAGAAAGGACACTTGACATCTTCTGCCCTGCATAAGCACCAGTGTGTACACACACTGCGGTTTGAAGAAATTCGTATTAATTTTTTTCCTATATAGTTAAAGACTCAATGATTTGATCATGGACTTCTCTTGCCTATTTCAGCTGGTCACAACTGTAGAAATAATTATTAAAAATTTCAGTATTGAGATTTAGAGTTAAGCGTAATGTCAAATGCCTGAATCCAAGTGTATGGGATGCCGAGGCAGAAGGGCTACCACAGATTTGAGGACAGCCTTCGCTTCAGAGACAGACACTATCTTAATAAAGCAAACCAACAACTATTTCAACATACCAAACTGAAAAGAGATTCCTACTAGGATAGTAAATTTAAAAAAAAATTTTAAGAGCCCTAATAACTCAGGTTATGTATTAATAATTTTGTTTTAAGATGTGATTCAAGGGTTGGAGAGATGGCTCAGAAGTTAAGAGCACTGACTGCTCTTCCCAGAGGTCCTGAGTTCAATTTTCAGCAACCACATGGTGGCTCACAACCATCTGCAGTGGGATCTGATGCTCTCTTCTGGTGTGTCTGAAGCTACAGTGTACTCATATACATAAAATAAATAACTATATCTTTAAAAAATATTCAAATTATATAATGTGAAGCAAATTTGCATTTTGAGCCTCTAATGTGTGTTTTTCATTCTCTTATTGAGCCTCCTTAAAAATTATTTTATTTTGAGCCGATACAGAAAGAAAATTACACTACCATGATTTAGAGGTGTGGCCATAGGCCTATGAGGATGCAGGTGTTCTTTATTAGTAAGTCTACAAGCTGTATGTGAAGGCAAACATGGCAAATGCTTCATTGTACTCAACTGCAAATGTTAAAGTCCACCCACTGATGTTCACTTGCAGATGGTACAATCGTAGATTGTATACCCATGATGTTTCTGTAGTTTTCTTGAGGTCTTGATCATTGTCTTTACTTAGAGACTATTAAAAGACAAATGAAGTATAATTTATGATTCATTTATGCAAGTACAATGCTGTTAGTGGATACCTAATATTTACTATTCAATATTATAGCAATATTTTTAGTTTATGGCTTACATTTTCTGAAATTTCAGGCAGACAGTTTATTGTTGTGGTGTTTTTTAAGTTATCTAGGGACTTTTGGACAAGTATATATTGATAACATTTTAGTCAATTACCAAATTGACAGTTCATTTTAAGTCATTTCACTATTACTCTTTTTAAAGGATTTATTTGTTTTTACTGTATGTGTGTGTGTGTGACTGTTTGCCTGTAGGCCTATATGTGCACCATGTGCATGCCTGATGCCCACAGAGGCCAGAGGGATCTCCTGGAACAGAAGTTAGGGATGGTTGTTAGCCTCGGTGTGGGGTGCTGGGAACTGAACCCAGCTCCTCTGCAAGAGTAGTTATCTCACCAGCCCCAACACATTTTTGATGTCCAAATGGTCCAGTTTTGTTTTGGGACTGTAAACAAAGGACTTCTCTACTTTCAAAATAAAATACAAAGATAGTATTATTAACTTTGCAAATTCTTTCCATTGTGATAGGAGGCAGCTAGACTTTTATCTGACATCTCACTGCATTTGTTGCAACACTTTTTGGGGGGAGCTGAAATACTTATGAAAACTATCCTTATGTCTGGGGGGATGGCTCACTTTGTATCGCTTTAATTTGAACTTCAGAACTCACTTAAAGTGCCTGTCCTAGAGTGCTTGTAATCCCAGCACTAGGGAGAAGGAGACACAAAATTCCCTGGACCCTGCTAGCCAGTGCAGCCTAGTTGGGGAGAACTAGATTAATGGGAGACCCTGTCTTGGTGTTCCTGAGGACCACCCCCCTTTGAGCACTAATACATATGTATTTAAAAACTCCCTCACAGGGCCTGGAGAGATGGCTCAGTGGTTAAGAGTGTTCCTTGCTCTTGCATAGGACCTAAGTTCAACTCTCAGCATCCACAGAACCCCTTACAACCATCTGTAACACCAGTTTGCAGGAGATCTGACACCCTCTTCTGACACATGGGTACCAGCAGGCACGTATATGGGGCACATATATCCACACAGGCAAAATATCATCCATATGCATAAAATGAAGAATATCCTTACGTACAGTTGGGAAGTGAGGAATATTATTTTGTTGTTTGCTGAGGATGGAACTCAGGAGACCTTGCATCTGCTTTGTAAGCACTCTACCATTGAGCTGTCTCCAGTCCATGTCTTTTTTTTTAAAGACACAGTCTCCCCACATTGCCTAAGTTTACTTGAACTTTTGATCTTCTTGCCTCAGCCTCTTGAGTAGCTGGATTACAGGTTTGTCCCAGCAGACTAGACTGGGAGACCAAGTGTAATCCTAATAACTCCTTTAGGTCATGGTGGATAGTCTTTGCTCCATCAAAACTTGACAGATGGCAGCTTCTTAAGTATGTGTTGAAAGGAATCTGGGATGGTTAAGGGATGTTTTTCATTCTGCCACTGTGAAATCCATTTGTCTATCTCACATGTTGGATGGACATTTTGCCCATGTGTGATTTTATTTTTAAACACCAAATTTGTCTTTTTTTTTTTTAAATACTGGTTTACTGAGTGATGCAGCACTTGCAAATGTTGGCATATTTATTTCACGGTATCAAAATTTACATTTTCAAACAATCACCACTGATCTCATCAAGAAAATCTGAGCAGTGCTTGGGGATGGCAGACATTAGTTTTCTAAAATTCTCATTTTCACCTGAGTGCTCAGATTGTTACCATGGCAACAAATGCTGACACTTTCCTTGGAATGACAGCTTACTTTATCCATTTTTGAGAAAATATCTGCCAAACACTCAAGTCTGTCCTGTGAAAATGCATAACTTGGGGCTGAGGAGATGGTCAGTTAATAAAGGGCTTACCATGTGAACTGAGGATCTGTGCTGTAGACCTGGTACCCCAGATCTAGGTGTGTGCGAGTGCATACACACACACACACACACACACACACACACACACACACAGCCATATAGAGTCAAGACTTAATAAAGGTGGGGCTAGGGGTATAGTCAGGACTTCATAATTTTTAAAAACTTCATCACGGACATTTTAAGTAAAAATGTCCCCATCATAAGTACATGCTAAGACATCAGCTGTTTTTTGTCCACTCCAGTTTTCACAGCAAAAGTTTGATCATTAACTCATGACAGATAAAATAGAATGTCTTGTGTTAGTGTGAAAATGTACAGACCTTAAAAGAGTCCGTGGCCTCACTGTTTTCCCTGATGTGCCATCTGCTGGAAAGCCTGTGGGGTGTGTGTGTGTGTGTGTGTGAACATGTCTGTCTGTCTTTGTTTATTCATGTTCATGTATGCAGATATACTTGCTTGCTCATGTATGTAGAACAGCTTTGAATGTCATTCCTCAGAAACTGTGCTGTCCTTCTGTTTTTTTTTGTTTTGTTTGTCAATATTTTGTTTGCTTTTTTCCTTTGTGAGATAAGCTCTCCCACTGGCCTGGAACTTGCTGATTATCCTGGACTTGGGGGCCAGTAAGGCCCAGGGATTTGCCTGCCTCTGTCTCCCAGTGCTGTGGTTCTAAGTGTGTGCTACTGTGCTCAGCTCCTTTTAAAGGTGAGCTTTAGGGGATCAGATTTAGGTCTTCGTGCCTAGAAGACATGCACTTTACCAACTGAGCTATCACCCTGCTCCCAGTTCATTTCAAAGATATTTTTTATTAGGAGGGCATTCCTTTCTTAATTTTAGAAAATATAAATATTTAAGTTTTTCCACTGCTGAAATCTGTGGTGGAGGACATATTTTTCTCTTTAGATCTATTAAAATGATAAACAGTCTTCTGAATATTTGAACACTGAACCTCTCATATTTCTAAGAAACTTCTGCTTGATTGTGATGGATTGTGGCTTGTTTTTGTTTTTTTATTATAAATAGATATTATTTCATTAACAGCTCTGAAATTCAGTTATAGTTTTGTGTTTGAGTGAATGCAACCTTTGGTTTTAGAGTCAGTATTAAACTGTCCTTGTAAAAATGGGCTTTGTGAAAATAATTTGGACTTCTTCCTCCCCTCCCTGTTTCTTCCCTCCTCCTCTTCCTCTCCTCTACACCTTCATTCCATCCTCTTTATCTAGCCCACCACCCCCAGTCCCTCTTTCTCTTTTCCTCCCCTCTACTTCTCTCCCTTTTCCATTTTCTGTGCTCTGAAATGGCTTAGTACTTGCCTCACATGATCCCGAAGGCTGGTGAAAGCCCTGTGGACACAGCCCAGTGTGCTGTGCTCTGGCAAGAAGGGCTTCCTCAGCCCCTGGACCTCTCTGTAGGCTTCCTTCATCTGTTCAGAACCCCTAACTTCTTGGTCAGTTCTGTCAGAGTCCCAGAATATGTATTAGACATAGATTTTTGATTTTCTCCATTCATAGACTACACGCTGCCCTCTCATGAGTTTGAGTGTTTTTCTGTATTCTGGGAGTCCTCTCATGTTTGGACGCATTTCTTTATTCTGAGCGTGTTCTTCTTTCACATGTCTGGTTTCTTCTCATCTTTAAAAAATGAACTGTTTTTACTATGGTGATCAATTTCCAGTGACTTTTATCTTTGTGACTTTCTTTTGTTCTCTTTTTGTAGAATTTGTTGTTGATGAAGCATCAGGCAGTTGTATGTGCAGCAGCAATAGACACAGAACATGACTGCTCTGTTCTCTCCTTTTCCCACTTGGTGCACCGAGCGCCGAGCGCCGAGCCTCGAGCCTCGAGCCTGTGGCCTACGCATGCCTGAGCAGTTCTTTACCAAGGAGTGCTATCTTCAGCCCTCTTCTCTCCTCCTTCAGTGTTTTATTTCCTCAGTTAAGAATATCCTTACTTGGGCTGGAGAGGTGGCTCAGCGGTTAAGAGCACTGACTGCTCTTCTGGAGGTCCTGAGTTCAAATCCCAGCACCCACATGGTGACTCACGGCCATCTGTAATGGGATCTGACGCTCTCTTCTGTCGTGCAGGCATACATGCAAATAGAACACTCATATACATAAATAAGTCTTTTTTTTTTTAAAAAAAAAGAATATCTTTACTAGATTTTTAAAAATACAGTTTTCATCTTAACAAAAATACCCATCGGACATTCAGCACCGATTAGTTATTTCATAGGCAGCTGTGACATTTTTCTTTTTATAAGTTTACAACTTTCTGTCTGATGTTTTCAAATCAGTGTCATAGATTGTCTTAGGGTTTTTTGTTTGTTTGTTTTTTGTTTTTCTTTTCTTTTTTTTTTTTTCCAGACAGGGTTTCTCTGTGTAGCCCTGGCTGTCCTGGAATTCACTCTGTAGACCAGGCTGGCCTCAAACTCAGAAATCCTCCTGCCTCTGCCTCCCAAGTGCTGGTATTAAAGGCATGCGCTACCACCGCCCGGCTGTCTTAGGGGTTTTATTGCTTCAACAAAAACACATAAATCAGGTCAGGAAGGAAAGGGTTTATTTGGCTCAACTTGGAGGAAGTCAGGACAGGAACTCAAATTGGGCAGGAACCTGGAGGCAGGAGCTGATGCAGAGACCATGAAGTTATGTATGCTCAAAAAGCAAGTTTGGAAGGAAACTTGTCTGCATGTTTTTGCTTCTTCCTGGTCCCTCTCACAACAGTGCTCTGATACCTTATGTGGTGGTGGTGGAGGAGGAAGAGGTTTGTGTTTTTAGAGCTCAAGGTTATGATCATATATGTGTTCCTGTCCCAACCAGGTAGTAGTTTGGGCCAAGTGAAGGAAACAAAATGAGTTTCATAGATATCTGTAAAATAAGGTTTTGGGAGAATGAACACGAGTCTTGGTGGTCAGAGTGACCAGGTCTAGTTGAGACTGGTCAAAACAAACATAATTGTTCTTGAGAAGAATCCCTTATGTCAGCATAATCTTCTCCAACCACCCTGTTCTTCCTCCCTCCAAGGAACTTAACAGCCTGGCTCTTGCTCAAGGACTTTCCAAGGCCAGGTGCAAAGCAGGGATGAGGAAAGTTGACTGACTTAGCTAAGAATGCCCCCTTGAGTGAACCAACCAATGCCTGAAGGGATCCTTTGTCTTGTATTCCACTAATCAGAGTATGTCAACTATTCCTGTTACTGAGGACTGCTCTCTAAAAAGTATAAAAGATATGTGCTTTCTTTGTTCAGGGTTGTTGCCTCTCTCTGTGAGGCCCAACCCCACACATGGATCAATCCATCAATAAACCTCATGCTTTTGCAGCGATCTTTCGTCAAGCTGTGGTCTGTGGGGTTGTGCACCTGAGCTGAGACCCTGGAGGGTCTGCTAAGTTAGAACACAAGCATGCCTGCCTGCCTCTTCTTGAGGTGTGGAAGGGTTTAACTTTTTCTTCCTACCACAGTGTGTGTTCCACACTGTCCTAAAGGTGCCCCTACTTCTACCCCTCTGGGACATTTTTAAATAGGGGAGATGAGGAGAGTGGGGTCCCTGTCCTTCCTACAGCAACTGTGCCTCCCTTTCCCATGTGTTTCCAGGACTCCAGGCATGTTGTTTGAGAGTGAAGCCTGAGTGTGGCATGAACCCTGTCACTGCATGCCCAGACTCTTGAGAATATAGGCGACTCCTTCTCACCAGCATTCAGAGTCCCTAAGAACTAACGGCCTGTACTCATGTCTCCCTGTTCTTGTCTCTCTTCAGATTTAGATGAGTTGGTCTTTACTCCAAAACAGTCGTTAAATTATAATTTATTTGATTTTTTCAAGTTGTAATGGCGGGATGCCATTGTTCCTAGTGATTTTCTAGTAAATCCAGAGACCGGAACGAGCCCCACCTTTCCCTTTAATGTTTTCTTTGCTGGTCAGCTGGGATCCAATCAGCATCTCCACCTCAGTCAAGACTGTCTGCATTAGAACAATACATTATGTGGTCACGCTACTGGGCATTTGAAAACAAAACCTGGTAAGGATTCAAGAAAAACTTATGCCTCGTTTGAAAAGATTGTACTCTGAATAAAAAAAATCAACTGTTAAAGATCATTTTGGTGATGGGAGAGAAAAATGTAAGTGACAACCACATAAATAAATACCTGTGTAGACTTAATGTCCTTCATTCAGTCCAAGGTAATGTATTATATATATCATATATGATATTATGATGTATATATGATATATATGATAATATATTATGATATACAACATATTATAGTAATATAATATATAAGATTTTAATTCAGACATTATTTAATTAAATAATATTAACATTAAATTATATAATTAAATTAAATATCATATTAGATATGTTTTATGTGTTAAATATCAAATAATATTCAATATTTAATATTTAACATTATTTAAATATATATTTAAAAATTTTAGATCATGAGCAGTATTTGAACATGGGCTAAATATTAAAGGATTGTTATTTTGTTAGCTATTACAATGATAGTTTAGATTTTTTTGTTTTTAGAGATGCATTCTGATATATTTGCGGTCGTTATGGTTTGAATATAAAATGCCCTCCCCAAGACTCCTATGCTAAACTCTTGGTTCTCAGCTGATGGCACTGTTTTGGAAAGTTCTAGAAACTTTAGGAGGTGAGGTCTGTGGTGTTGTGCCCTCGAGGGTGTCTTGTCTCTAATCCATTACTGTCCTTCTGTGCTTCCTGTTTGGCCCAATCTTGTTGCTATGGTGTTCTGCCCAAGATTGAGGCAAAGAAGCTGTGGACTCAACCCTGTGTCAGCAAAACAAATCTTCCCCTTCCTCTGTTTTAACAGGATCCATCTAATAAGGGGTACACAAAGCTTAAGAAAGGGTATATTTAAAAATATTCAAATACAAAAATGGTGAAGAGAGATACGTATGTTTTTTCATTGAACATCTTCTGCATGGTATTACTATATGAAGAAATGGACAAATGTATTCAGATTCCCTGCTTGCCAGATAGGTGGAATCTATAAATGCTGTCTTGCTTACACTGAATTGTAACATAATCGAGAAGAGGATTTTGATGTTTGCAGCTCATTAAATGTCATACCTCTTCAGACTGCTTTGGGGGAGGGAAATCTAAATAAACAGAGGCAGCCAAAGTGACATGACCAGGAAAGGGGGGCACACAACACAGCATACTAACACTGCGAACGTACAGAGCAATGTAGATTACAGACATACCACTGTATATAGTTACAGATATACACCATAGGAATCCCCCATTGTCTAAAGGTCTTGCTTGCTACTCTTCTGCAGAAACAATCAGGAGATTCTGTAATACCCTGTCCACAAAGCAGTGGAATGACAAGTGGCCTTAAGACTTCAGGAGTAGTTAATCATTGTCCCGATTGTTTTGATGCGCATCCAGGAGTGACAGGTTAATAATAAATCCCAGCTTGTACCAGGAAGGTGTCTAAGGAGGTGAGGTGGCTTAATTTACATCTTTGGAAGGTACTGGAGATTTAATAATCTTCCTGCCTCATACATCAAACTAATACCCCTGAGGCTGAAAAGCAAAACACTTTAAATTGATAATCTGAAAAGCAATAAAACCTTGTCTCAGGTCACAGGTAAATTGAGTTTCTGGTGGTCTTGATAGACCCTTAGTGTGTGTGATTTATCCACATTCTAGAGCAATTCATGACCACTGGGATCTGGGGCTGCCATACTGGGCAAGCTGAGAATAGCGTTCAAGTCACCAGCCTTACCAGAGGGCAGTGACTGCTCTCGGCTTAAGTCTACCCAGTGAATTATATTACCTTCATGGTCAACTGCAAATTGAAATGGACCTCAGACATGATTTTGAGATGTAGTTCTAAGTGGTTGTTTTCAACTGAGTGTTTACTCTTCCTTCTGCCTTCACAGTACATACTCTTAAAAGAACAGATGCCATTTTGACTCATATTTCTCTTTCCTCCTTTGAGAGAAGGTCCTGTTACACAGCCCAGGCTGCTCTCGAACTCCCTGTGCAGCTGAGGATGATCTAGAGCTTCTGATCCTCTTGTGGACCACCACATCCAATTTACGCAGGGCTGGAGATCGAACCCAGGACCACATGTATGCTAGGCAAGTGTTCTACCAACTGAGCTATACCCTCAGCTTTCTAATGCTTTAGTATGGATGTTTTTAACTGGCAAGAGGAAAGGGATACTGAAGGCAGAAACAGTCTTTCCTGGCACAAGGAGTCATCTGGGGAGCCTACACAACTTTCTGGGTTTCCCGTTCCTCATTTTTCAAGTAGTTAAGTAGCGGGGGTATACTAACTTTATCAATTTGGAAAGTTTTCTTTGTATTGATACACTTATGGGAAATGCCACCTTCCCCGGCTACAGGGAGGGTTGCGGTGGTTTCATGGGACGGGAAGTAGAGTGGTGGGAGTCCGCAGGATGTCTCTTCATGTTAGTTGCTCCATTTGGCGTGACATAATTGCGTACAGTAATTAGCCTGTAGAGTGTGATGGCTGACCATCTTGCTAGTGCTGCTGACAGTTTCAGCTGGGTCCTTTGTGATGTTTAATGTACCACTGTAAGAAATCGGCAAAACAACACTAAATTGTTGACATTAAAGCCATTCTGCTCCTGCTCGATGCTCCTAACTCTAAGTCACAGCTGTAAGGTGGGGCTCACATCTTATCCGGTCTTCAGAAGTGCTCTGATCTGTACTGAATCACCTTCAGCTAACCACTAGACCATACACCCAACTCAGAAATAAGGAAATGCCTGTCACCCCAACTGCTCCTGGGGTGCTCCTCTTCCTTGGTCAGAAATGCAGGTGAGGCGGGTAGAAGAGACTTTAGAGCAAAATCTCTCCGCACCTTCTCCTCCTGTGATTCACTCAGCAAACATCCATGGGATGCTCTGTGCCTGTGTTGGGCACTCACTGCCATAGTCCTGGAATGTAAAGACCACAGGATCATGGAGGCAGCGCTCTAAGGCACTTCCTGTGGATGCTGTGACCAGTCCCTTGGGCTCTGCAGCTTAACAATACCCAGTAGGGGTTAGCTTCCTGTTATGAAGATAGTAATCTAAGGTCACAGGGTTGGTGGGGCTGGCTGTGTTTCTTCCTGAAAGGTCTAAGGAAAATCTGCTTTTTTTTTTTAAGACTTAAGACACAATCTGTGTTTCTTGGCTCACAGCCCTTTGCTTCTGTCCTTTCTTCCCCCATAACTCTTTAGTAACTGCCAGCCGCCTTAAAAGAATTCTCGTGATTGAATTCAGCCCACCTCAAAAATCCTTAATGAAATTTGCAAAGACCTGCTTTCTACCTAACTCACAGAGTCCAGGAATGAGGATATGGTCATTTTAGGTGGTTGCCAGTCCCAGATTTGGGCTGTGAACTATTCTGTTGATCTCCAGCTGAATATGTTAAATATCTTAACCTTCTTGAACCTCAACTTTCATATCTGCAAAATGGAGTAAGTGCTACCCAGGGTGCTATCTGATCCATGTAGGGGGTTCAGTGGGTGGGAAACTTCCGGGATGAAAGCACATGTCCTCAGTCCCTCGAGGACTTCAATGTCTACTGGAGAAGATGGACAGGCAAACAGATAACCATGAGTCCACGAGAAGTTCTGTGAATGAGTGCCATATTTACCTCAGGCCACAAGAACCTTAGAGAATGAGAAGGTGTGTTAGCCAAGGTTCTTTCAAGGAACAGAACTTACAGAATGAACCTCTCAATACATATGGAAAGGAGATTTATTATAGTCATTTACAGGCTGTGGTCCATCTAGTTCAACGATGGCTGTCTACCAACGAAAGGTCCCAGAATCCAGTAGTTGTTCAGTCCAGGAGGCTGGATGTCTCAGCTGGTGTTCAGTATCAGAAGAATTCAGAGTAGGTTTTAATGTCAGTGAAGGAATGGATTTGCCAGCCAGGGCAAGAGTGAGCAGGTAAAGAGAGAGCAAGCTTCCTTTTCCCATGTCCTTGATATAGGCTGTGTGATGGTTTGTATATGCTTGTCCCAGGGAGTGGCACTATTAGAAGGCATGGCCTTGTTGGAGGAAGTGTGTCACTGTAGGGTTGGCCTTAGAGATCTTCCTCTTAGATGCCTGAAGATGCCCAGTCTGTTCCTGGTTTCCTTTGGATAAAGGTGTAGAACCCTCAGCTCCTCCTGCACCATTCCTGCCTGGATGTTGCCATGCTTCTGCCTTGATGACAATGGACTAAACCTCTGAACCTGTAAGCCAGCCCCAAGTAAATGTCTTTTATAAAACTTGCATTGGTCATTGGTGTCTGTTCACAGCAATAAAACCCAAACTAATACAGGCTGCCTGGCAGAAAGCGTGGACCAGATTAAAAGTGGATCTTCCCACCTCAAAAGATCTGGATTAAAGGTGGATCTTCCCACTTCAACTGATTTAATTAAGAAAAAAATTACTTCACAGGAATGCTCAACCATTTGGTTTTTTTTTTTTAAATTCCAGATGTCAAGTTGACAACCAAGAATGGCCATCCCAGGAGGCAAAGCAAAGGTTTCCTGAAGCTACTGCAGTCAAGAAATGTCAGGTGCTAGAAGGTCATATTTTAATATTGCTGAGGTCCTGCCTTCACTGAAGAATAAAAAAGACATTTCCTAGTCTTGAAGTACTGTTTAATTTTCTTGGTCTTAGAGCATATGTAATTTAATAAGTTAGCACTTCGTGCATTTGTTGAATTGAATGGTAAAGGGAGATGATCAGATGGGTGTTTGGACAAAGTTCCTGTCCCTCCTTCCTCCTCCTCCTCCTCCTCCTCCTCCTCCTCCTCCTCTTCCTCCTCCTCATTCTCCTCTCCTGATTCTCAGCCTCCCACCTCAGGGAAGAAACAGAGCCCATCTGATTATAAACATTCCAAGCTGTTCATTAGATTGTGTTTATTAGTGACCAGGGTTGGAGAGGAAAAGATTTATTTGACTTACACTTCCACATCACTGGTCGTTATCAGAGGAAGTCAAGGCAGGAACTCAAACAGGACTGTAACCTGGAGGCAGGAGCTGATGCAGAGGCCTTGGAGGGGCACGGCTCATTGTCTGGCTTTGATCATGAACAGCAATATGGAAGTGTAAACCAAACAATACCTTTCCTCCCCGATTTGATTTTTAGTCATGGTGTTTTGTTGCAATAATATAAACCCTAACTAAGAGAAGTTTGTACCAGTGTCATGGGGTATTTCTGTGACAGACCTGATCACGTTGTTTTGGGGGTAGATTGTGGAAGGACTTTGGAACTTTGGTCTAGAAAGGCCATTGAGTGTTGAGAGCTCAGCGGGATGTTTTATCAGAGAAGGGAAGAAAATGTTGAGGGCAATGCAGATAATAGAGGCCTGGTTTGTGAAGATTTAGAGGGAAGTTTAAAGGCTCTATTGGGACCATTTGACATTTTGCATTTAGATGCTGTGGTTCTGGTCACCTGGGGCTGAGGAATTAGCCGTGATTGACAAGAGGATTTCACCATGGAAGTGAAACCTTTCGACTCCTGGGACAATTGATGCTGGTCGGTTGGAGCTGAGAAATAGAGGTATAAGAAGAGGCCGGCATCACTGAAGTGAGACCTTCTGGAAAGCGTTTTCTCATGGTCAGCGTACAGAAACTAAGTTTCAGAACTGCCCGAGGTTGTGCTGGCCCCTGGACTTGGTAATGTGTAAGAGTCACCCAGGTGATACTGCTTTTGAAGGCATGAAGGGTCATGGAGAGTAGCTGAGGCTTGACACTGAAAAGACAGGAATGAAGGGGTTATACAAAGAAGTTGAAGTTTGGTACCACGAAGAAAGCTTATGAGAGGCTATTGGTGAAAGTGCAGTCCAGTTGCAGTAGAATTTTGGAGATGTAAGGCTGGTTTTGTGTGTCAATTTGACACAGGCTGGAGTTATCACAGAGAAAGGAGCTTCAGTTGGGGAAGTGCCTCCATGAGATTCAACTGTGGGGCTTTTTCCCAATTAGGGATCAAGGGGGGAGGGCCCCTTGCAGGTGGTGCCATCCCTGGGCTGGTAGTCCTGAGTTCTATAAGAAAGCCAGCTGAACAAGCCAGGAGAAGCAAGCCAGTAAGGAACATCCCTCCATGGTCTCTGCATTAGCTCCTGCTTCCTGACCTGCTTGAGTTCCAGTCCTGACTTCCTTTAGTGATGAACAGCAGTGTGGAAGTGTAAGATGAATAAACCCTTTCCTCCCCAACTTGCTTCTTGGTCATGATGTTTGTGCAGGAATAGAAACCCTGACTGAGACACCTGGGAAAACCACCAAGAAAGCAGCAGCAGCAACAGCACCATGGCTCCTGCCCAAGTTTAGAAGACTTGGCTGTATGTGCTGCAGAAGGCAGAGCTAGAGAAGTGATCCAAGACCCTTGAAAGAGCCCAGAAGATTGTGAGTTGATTCAAATATTGGAAACTGGGTTATTTACACTGTTGGAGTTTGGTTTTGCTTTGATTTAATTGTGACTGTGCCTGGTTCTTCCCTCTTGAAGTAAGAAAGTATTTAATTTATTTTTATTTTACTAGAGCCCACAGTTGAGAAACTTTGAATTTTAAGAGATTGACTATTTCAAAGGTGTTAAATTTCAATGTGTTTGAATTTGTCTAGACCGTGGGGCTTTTAAAGTTATGTGTGATTCTAATGTGAGATCTTGGGGTCGAATAAGAAAGAAAGGGTTGTAGTTTAATAGTGATTTGTGTGTCAAGTTGGTAAGGGGTCAGTTGTCCTGGCTGGTCTTGTGTCAGCTTGACACAAGCTGAAGTTATCAGAAAGGAAGGAACCTCAACTGAGAAAATGTCTTCATAAGATCTAGCTGTAAGGCATTCGCTTAATTAATGATTGATGGGGGAGGGCCCAGTTCCTTGTGGGCGGTGCCATCCCTGGGCTGGTGATCCTGGGTTCTATAAGAAGCAGGCTGAGCAAATCACAGGAAGCAAGTCAGTATCAGCAGCATTCTGTGGCCTTGGCATCAGCTCTTGCCTCTAGGTTTGGATCCTGTTTGAGTTCCTGTCCTGACTTCCTCTGATGATAAACAGCAATATGGAATTGTAAGTCAAATAAACTCTTTCCTTCCTAATTTGCTTTTTAAAAGTGAATTTAGATATTTTCTACATACTGATGATACCGACCTGTATTTCCAAAGGCTGGCTTATTCTTATTTTTGGGTCTAATGTGTTTTGCTTATGTGTCCACGAAGATGAGAAGAGCACGCTGGACACCCTGGAACTGACCTTCTTCTGGCTGTGAGCTGCCATGTGACTCCTCTGCAGAAGCAGGACATGCTCTTAGTTGCTGAGCCATTGGTCTACTGTTTTCTATCACTACTGTGACAAATGACTACAGACTTAGTGACTGAAGACAACGCTAACTGTGATCTCACCTTTCTATAGGTTGCCAGTCTGGCAAAAGCAGAGGTGATTATTTCCCATATTATTTCCTAATGTTAGAATAAAATAAAAGGCCCAGGAGTTCTTATTCCCTCAAATTGTTATTATTATTATCATTATTATTATTATTATTATTAATTAACAAAGTAACAAGTTTCTTAGGCATTTTCATACATATTTAGTTTTAGTTGCCCCTCCCCGATCCCCTGCTTCCCATCTCTACTTCAATCTCTTTCACTCCCAGTATCCCCTCCACTCCTATTTTGACACCACACCCCATCTTTTATCTTCACCCGGCTCATTCCCCTCAGTCATAGTAGCTACCTTACTACTTCACAAATATTCAGGGTTCGTTTGCATCTCAAGATCTTCACACCAGCTCCTTCAGCCTGTCTGGAAATCTCCCTCACCCCAAGAAAAGTCACATGGATTCCTGAGTACTTGCCTCTCCCAAGTGTTTGCCCAAATGTCATCTTCTGGGTGGGATCTGCCCCCAAGAGCTTTTAATCAAAATAAACAGCAGCTGCTCGGCCCTTTTCCAGTTTGTTTTTCTTGTATTTTATAATTTGATTATTTGTTGTGTCAAGGTTCACTTCCCACCAGTTAGGAAGTGAACTCCTCACTCAAAGTTAAGTGCTTATTCTGCTGTGTCCACTGCTTATCATTAGTATCAAGGATAGCGTTTGCCCTGTAGGCACTCAATAGAAGGAGTACATATATAGATGTATCAGTTCTCTCTAGCATTGGTGAGTGCTTTGTAGATTTAGTTATCTGTGTTACTCAGCCTTTTGTCGTCATAATCTAAGTAACGAGCATAATTGACTTGAGGCAAGTTTTGGTTTTCAGTGTTGGGGAGGTTGTTTTTAGTTGCCCAGCTCCTGTGTTTAGATAGACCTTGATGGTGCCAGGAGCATGTGGTGGAGGGATGTGGTGGAGGGACTTCCATCACCTCACTATGGCCAGGAAGCAAGGTGGGAGAGGATCTTATTCCCTCAGGGACTTCCCCTCCTGGATCTGCTTCCTCCGCTCAGTTCACACACACACACACACACACACACACACACACACACACACACTCAATTCTCAACCTCCTATGATAGTGCCACCGGAATTGGCTCCGTCATTCAAAACAGGACCTGTGGGACTGTTTTATATTCAAGTTGTATCACTCTCTTACATCAAAAGAATTAAGATCAAACTTGAACTTTGGGAGGCCGAAATGAACAATTTAACATTAGGCAGCTCCATTTCGAGATGAGAGGATCCTAGAAATTGATTTACTTACTAAGTGTCCATTTTTCTACTTGAGAAATGAGATAAGTAGGTAAATTCAGCTGGCTGAGATCTGCAGTGAGGAAAGTCGACATCCAATTTAATCAGTGTGCTTGAGTTCTGACTGGGTCATCCGTTGGCATCTGTCTGGTCTCCCAGTAAGAAGTAGGCAGTCGCCAGCCTACAGAGTGACCTGGAGCCTGTTCTGTTTTGTTTATCCATTCTTAGAAGCCCATAGCTGGGGACTGAGGGGAAGGGACAAACTTCCACAGGGGAGTTGAAAAACAAGACATTTGAAACTCTGTTCTTATTTCTCAGAATGAATCAAGTGGTCATGAATTTTTAAAGTTCTAAAACTTGATTCCAGGCTTGAGGCAACAAATATAAACAATGGACTTAAAACCTTTTATTATACAAAGAAAGACAGATAGAGAAGGAAGGAGGGAGGGAAAAAGAAAAAGAAGGAGAAAAGGAAGGGAGGGACGTTGCCCACCAGAGTTTTGGCAGATGGATACAGAAACAATCTGGGAGTCAGAATAGTTACAGAAATTGAAACATATCACACATGAAAATATCTGAGTTCATAATAATACTTAAAAATTATCACTGGGCGTTTCTCTGGCATCCATGCATTACTCAAAAAAAAATTAAAGGCTTAGAACCAAGCAGTTGCTTTCTTTTCTTATATGAACCATATGCAGGGAAATACCTATGAGGAATTCTGTGAATTATATACCGTGAATATTAACAATTTTTATTTAAAATGTTTTTACATGTAATATATTTTAATCATATTCCTTCGCCTCCCTCAGTTCTTCCCAGATCTTCTCACCTTTTTATTCACCCATCTTCATTCTCTCTGTCTCTGTCTCTGTCTCTGTCTCTGTCTCTGTCTCTGTCATGATCAAAACAGTGGTGACCAGTTGGAGCCCGCTTAGAACCACAGGTTGCCTTTCATTGTTAACTTTCTTTAGTCTTTTGTTTTTAAACTCTGGCTGTGACCTTGGCTTGTTTGAGGATCACTGGACACATGTTTCATAGATAATACTCGACTCTGGGTTTGTTTGATGTGGGGGAGGGGTGCGTATTGTATACTTATGCATGAGTGCGAGTGTACATGGAGACCAGAAGAGGATATTGAGTGTTGTTGGAATAATCTCTTGTGCACTGCGTAAAAGCATCACCTGTCAATAAAGAGCTGGACAGCCTATAGCAAGGCAGGAGAGAATAGGCGGGGCTTCTGGGAAGAGATAGGAATCCTGGGAAGGAGTTGGACACTGGAGATTCACCTCTGAGACATGGAGGAAGTTGGACTATGAAACTGAGGATCGGTAACTAGCCATGTGGCAGACATAGAATAGTATAAACAGGTTAATTGAGTTATGAACTAGTTGAAGAACCCTAGCTTAAGGCCTAGACATTAATTCATAATTAAATAAACCTCTGTGGCATTATTTGGGAACTGGGGCAGACATAGAAATGACCGACCAGTTCCAGAGTGTCCGGCTCTATCACTGTCTACTTTATCCCTTGAGATGGATGGAGTCTCTCACTGAACCTGTAGCTAGGCTATCTAGCAATTTTCAATGATCCTCCTATCTCTACCCACCACAGCACTTGGATTACAGTTCCTTATGAGTGTCAGGTCCACATGCTTACACAGCAAGTACTGCTTCTCACCGAGCCATCTCCTCAGCCCCTTGATGTTGTCTCATGCTTAGAACATCACAGATTCAAGCTGAGTTCTCCACTGAGCATCTTGTCAATGGCGGATTGTCTTGATGTGCCCCATTGCTGAAGATTGTCTCTGCAGTCACGTGATAAGGTTGTGTCTGTCAGGCTTCTTCATTGCAGAGCCATTCTCTTCCTAATTAGTAGACATTTTATGAGCATGTACTTTGAGAATATTTAAATGCCTTGTTCTTCATCAAATGTCCATTTGATTCATTTGTTTAATCTACAAGCTGGACTCATGGAATCTCATTTTAGTCCATGAACTATATATCATCTTTTACTGTCATTACTTATTTTGATCGCCAAATATCTTAGATACTAATTAGAATCCCTGATGCCTTATCAATCAGTCTGGCTTCTGGGTCCAGAATAAGCTGAGAATTAGGTGACTTTAAAGCAAATTTTGTTAGGTGGGATAAAGATATTATATTGACAAATCCTTTCAGAGAGAGGAAACTAACATGCAAATGACTTCTGTAAGTAGGAAGACTATCTAATTTACTATTCCACAAAGAAACATACAATTTTATTTATTTATTTATTATGTGTTTGTACATATGTTCTCTGTGTCTGCCATACGTGTGTATAGGTTCCTGTTGAAACCAGGAGATGGCACTGAATTCCCCAGAGCTGCAGTTACAGGGTGTTGGCTGCAAGTTGCCTGTTGTTGTGGGTGCTGGGAACCAAACCTGGGTCCTGTGCAAGAGTGGCCAGTATTCTTATTTGCTAAGCCATCTCTCTAGCCCCATGTATGTTTTTGCTTTTTGAGACTCAACTCATGCCTTGGATGTAAGTATCTAGACTTCCCATTTCCCACAGGCAGTGTTTAGAGCCCTTTAACCCAAAAACTGCCGGTTAAAATAGACTTGTACTGGAAGTCCTGTTTTTTGAGGTCTGGGAAAGTTTGATTCCGTCTGGAGAATTGTCTCCCTGCCTTCAGTTTGATAGCTAGTATTAAGAAATCACAGAGCATTTTTCTGTGACAGTAGTGTGACATCTAAATGTTAGGTAGGACCACATACAAAACCCAGTCTTCCTGAGCTGTTGCTGGAATGGCCAAATGGGTTAATGCAGGCATAGGGACAGCTGTCACTCAGCAGATAGGGAGCTGGCCTGCATCCTCTACAGCTGTTCACTGCTGGAGCAGCCATAGCTCGCTGGGGCTCATTAATGCCCAGAAGCAGCTGTGACAGCAAGCAATTTAGTGCAAAATAATCCACCAATTAATCTCTTTGTTATTGGACATTCCAGATGCTTGCGCCTTGGTTAATGTGATGAAGGGCCCGGGAATGAAATGTGTCTTGATAGCTCTGGGTGTATTAACATGATGGTTGTCCTGCCCACCCGACCAATACTGGGAACATATGAGGACCCCCAAGGAGTGAGAGGGCTCACCCCAGGCTCTGTTTCACTCAGAAGAAATGATTTGAAAATTGCTGTTCTTTGAACATTGCTGATAAACTGGTGTCTGGACTGGGTTCAGAGCCCAAGCTGGAGCAATTCCTTTCAATAAAGAAAGGCAATGAAAAACAATGCACAGCCTTGGAACTGTCCAGGGCTCACCTTTTGCCAGTGCTGAAAAATTCCGTGGAAATCTCCAGCTTCGCACTTAATTACCACCTCCCTTAGCTGATCCTTCGCTGCAGCTTCTCTCACTTCCCCTGTGATCCAGATTCCCTGATTCCCTCCTTGTTGCCAAACAAGGCTTTCTCATCTAGACACCATCTGCTTTCAGGAGATATTGTCATTTTCTCTTTCCTTCCTCAAGTGCTCCTTTCCAGGCCTGTGTTTCCCTCTCGAAGGATTGCTGCTACTCTGTGACCCCATGGGTGGATGGGAAGGTCACTCTGGCTTGCAGAACTGAAATGAAGTTGGAACCCAACAGATATTGTTTTGGACTTGGACATATCCTTCCTGGACCTCCAGCCCCAGGGATTAGTGTAGTATATCTTAAAAATATCCTTTATCTTGAAAAACAAACAAAAAGGTCTTGTCTCAAGTCAGGGTTTCTATTCCTGCACAAACATCATGACCAAGAAGCAAGTTGGGGAGGAAAGGGTTTATTCAGCTTACACTTCCACACTGCTGTTCATCACCAAAGGAAGTCAGGACTGGAACTCAAGCAGGTCAGGAAGCAGGAACTGATGCAGAGGCCATGGAAGGATGTTACTGGATTTTTAGCTAATTTCAAACAGCTTGTGTTTTTTTGTTTTGTTTTGTTTTTGGTTTTGTTTGGTTTTTTTGTTTTGTTTTTTTTTAAGGTAATTCCACCTACTCTAGTAATCTGACTGAGGCCAATGCAGGTTATTTTATTGAAATCTTAAGTTATTAAAAATATTAATTCTTGTCTCAACATTTTATGTCTGTATCTCTATACCTGTGTATGTGGTTTACAAAGGCAAGTTAAAGAGGCTGCGGCAGGGTGCCTGAAGTAGGCCCGAGAAAGATTTTGTTTTGATAACAAATAGACCAGCCGCAGAAAGGAACAGAGGAAAGCTGTGGAGTCCAGCTGAGGGGTGAAGGGGTAGACCGGGGTCTGAGAGTAGGAAATGGGAGTTGAGGTCCAGGCAGGCAAGGTAGTGCATGGGCAGCCAGTTGAGTACAGTGTTCCAAAAGCAGGGTACTGAGGTGAGGTGAAGGCCCAAGGATAGGCAGGAAGCCCTCTGCTTGTTGACCCTTGACCCATACACCAGGTGTCAGATGATAGATTGCTATGTGGTAATGTCACCGTAATAATTAGGTGTCCATCATTTTGATGGAATCCAGATGTGGGAGTTACAGCCTTTCCTTTGGCTGATGTGTGTGGTAGGTTCTTGAGCCTTTTCTCCCTGATACAATTTTAATACACCCATGTGATCCTTCCTACATCCTCAGTTCACCCCAATTAATTTAGAGAGTGGCTCCCTTTCAGCTCCTAAGAATAAGTCATTTGTCACTTTACACTGGACAGGTGGTACCTGAAAGAGGGTACAGTTTGTGGATCCCACCCAGGGGCCACAGACATCCCTTTTCCCCCAAAATGATGTCAGAAACTCCTCATAAAATGGAATTTCTCAAGGCTGGTCCCATCTTGAAAAACATTTTTCACATAGTGGAGTAGCCTAGAGCAGGGCATGGCTTGATCTCATTGGACTTGTCTGGACCATTTCCACCTCTCACAGTTCCTGGTGGGTGGGAAAGTCTCACATTTGAGTCCATGTGAGTATTCTTAAGAAGACTCCCCAGTAGAGGTGGGTCTCATTTCATCCCAACTACTTAGAGAGTAAATTATTTCTCTTACAATACATAATGGAGACTTTTATATAAACACAGATGAAAACATTTGACCTGGTTTAGAAAATTAAGCCTGCCTTCATTTTCTCTTTTTCCCAAGAACCAGAAAGGCAGGGGTCCACAGTCTATTACTCGATGGCATTTTCCTCTGTTCTCCTTTTGGAGTTCACCATTAGGAACTAAAGTGGGGAGGGATTAGAGGGGGGGAAGTGTGCTAAGAGCTTAACTGCTTCCTTATTTTGGGGACAGCATGGAATTTTCCTCAGAGGTCTGTGGTTTGATGCATTAACAAACCCCTCAGGATACATACTGGCTTTACAAGGGGAATTGTGTGAGTTTCTTAAAAACCAAGGCATGCATCTTTCCTAAAGGAAAACATTAAAGATTCAAGTCAGATTTGAACCAGCGGCCATAGTAATGAGAAAGTTGTCAAAGCCATTCATCAGGAAGGAATGGGGGTGGGGTGGGGGTGAGAGAGCTGGGGCCAAAGGATGAGACTGCGGTGGCCTAGAGAGTTGCAGCAGCTAGAGTCTCTTGGAAGTGACACAGCTGAGTAGAGGTGGAATCCTGTTGGGGCAGAGGTCAGATGTTTCCCTTGGTTTTCCAGTCCTCTCATTTAGCATGTCTGGAGTTGTCAGGAGGTGGGGCTGTTAGCCAAGGGAAGAGGTTAAAAGGTGTGTGTGAAAAGTACAAGACAGGCCAAAAGAGTTTAACAAGTTAAAAGCTTCTAGAAGTTTCTTCCCGTATCTCTTCTTGAAAAAAAAATTGTGCTTTGAAGACCAATAACAGAGACAATGGCTAACATTCATCAGGGGCCAACTACACGGCACACGCTGTGTCTGGTACACAGGTGACATGGTGTTTGTGTTCACGAGTCATCCGGGAAGTGTCCATGGGAACTACATGATATCAGCACTACGCCCAGCCTAAAAGATAAAATGAAAATTTCAGAAAGTACCAAATGCCGCTGAGTGTGTGGAACAAGTCTTCCTGGCACTGCCAGGAGGGGTTCAAATGGAACAGCAAGCTTAGCAAAGCCACTGCCAGAGTCTCCGAACGCCGACACCCTCTGGCTGAGAAATCCCACTTGGCCTAGAAATTGCATATGTAGACTCACAAGAAACTACCAGAACTTTTCATAGCCCCCAACTGGAAGCAGTTGGATCTGTCACCAGCAGTAGAATGGATGAACCAATCCCATTGCCTCTATAACATTGAGTACACAGCACGAGAATGGACTGGATTACATGTAACATTATGGATGAGTCCCCCAGACTCCTCATAGTAGGTCTACAGGATGGTTTCTAGTGTTACCTCCATTTTACAAAGGAATAACAGGGTCCAAAGAGGATGTTACTTGCCAAAGGCAAGAAGAGTAGGAAGTCCCACAGCTGAGACTCAAACCCTCACTGTTCTTACCCTTATCCCTAAGTATCCTTGCCCTCAACTTCTGGCCTTGGGAGCAGCAGACCTTTGGGATGTGTGATCTCTCAGCGTGACATTCCCAAGGGCGTGTGCATGGCGGAGCTGGCGCAAGCTTCTCCCTGCAGGGGAGTCTATCAGCTAATGTTGGTAGCATATGTCAGGCTGTGTGCATCAACACTAACCAGAGTGGAATGTTTAATCTTCACAATGGCCCTTTCCTTCAGATGCTGTCCCTAGGGCCATTTTTATAAATAGCCAACTAAAATGAAGAGGGATTTGTTTAAAGTCATACAGCTAAACACGAGTCTCTGCCTCAGACTCAGAGAGGAAGATAAGGACTAACTCCTCACAGTTGTCCTCTGACCTCCATACGTATGCCTCGACACACGCACGCGCACGCGTGTGCACACACATGAGAAGCCACTCTCTTCTCAGACCCACATTCCCCTCTGTTGCCCTATTATTCATTGTCACACCCAAACGTGCCTCTCGTTGGTTCAACGTCAGTATGGAAACTCCAGATCCTACAGGGAGCACCTGGCAGAGTGCTGTGCTCCAGCTCAGCCTTCTCCAGGCAGGTGTTGAGAAGGTTGATGGAGTTCACGTGACAGGAAGGAGCTGTGGCCAGGGGACAAGAGCCTGCCTGTCCTCGGGGCTCTGACTCCAGGCATGGGCCTGTACCTGCTTTCAGAAGGTTCACAACAGTCTCTGGTTTGCAGAACAATTGGGAAGATAGTGCAGTGAGTGTTCCCTTTCCCTACCACAGCCCGTCCTTCCTCCTGTCTCAGCATCCAGACTTCTGTAGTCTTCCCTGATGTCTTCTTTTCTATTCCAGTATCCTTTAGTGGTCCCATCTCCCTGAGGCTCCTTCCCTGCTGTTAGAATATTGGAGATTTTCCATGTTTGCCTTGAATGTTGTGAGGCATGCCAGTCAAGTATAATGTAGAAAACCATTTCTTAGGATTTGTCTAACACTTTTTTCATGATGACGCGGAGGTTATGGGTTGGTGGAAGGAGGTCACAGGATCAACCATCAGAACATCATGCCAGGAACCAGCCCCAGCCTGGAATAGTTTGAAACAGGACAGAGCATCAGATGCAGAGGTCTCTGGCCTTCTAGCTCTCTAACTCTCTAACTGAATGCTTGCTGATAACTTCCAAGAAATCCTAAAAAACGTTCTTGCTTATTCTATGGTTAAAAACCATAGAATGGCTTGGGTGATTAACACCTGTTGCCTAGCAGCAGGGAATTAAGTAAAGAATTTACTGCTATCACTTCCCCCTCTCTGTCCAGGCAGCCAGAAGCCTCTCTGGTTAGTCTGGTTAACTCTTTGCAAGCCAGAGAGGAAGGAAAGGAAAAGAATTAAGATGCTTTATATAGGCAGGTATGCACAGATACATATACATTCATACATACATTTACATTTTCTTTCACATTCTCATTTACACATTAACACATTCACATTTTTGTTGGGCCCAACCGCCTGTCTCAAACACTCCACAAGTATTCATGCATGCTTACATATACACATATGCCTACACATGTACATACAGAGAAACAGACATGTACATTTGGATGGATGGGTGGGGCAGAGTTCCTCAAGCCAAACCATCCAACCAACAATTTTACTTCTTTTCTCTAGCCTTTTTATACCTTCTTAGACAAAAAGTTCTTTAGAAAGTTCCCTCAGAGCTAAAGTGTTAACATAAAATGGACATTACAGAGGATGTTGATATTAAGTTCAAAGCAGTGCTTCATTCTATGTGCTTGTTATAAGCTTAAAGCAACAGTTTTTATATGGCCTTGCCTTATCATATTACACACCTGTGATTTTTATCCTTAGACCTAAGCATGTTTTTCCTTGAACACAGATTTTTCCCAAGTCTATTTCTTTTTATAGTGTGATTATGAAAACTCATTGTATTCCTTATTGTGCAGCCCTTGCTGACTTGACTATTGTGAGGAGCAGATACATTCTATTCTTGATTCTAACTTTATTACATCTTTCTAGCAATTAAGACCATCTCTAAAAACTTTCTTCTTAAAATTATTTGAATAAATCAGGAATTCTGTAGAATCATTAATTCATCTAAATATCACCAATTCATGAAAGTTGATCTTTATGTTGATCTACAGGAAATCTGATCAATAGGGCAAGCTAATGCCCAGGGGTTATTATATTAATTTAATAATGACAGGAAAGGCATATTAGCTACAAGAAGCAATCATGAGATGAAGTCTCTTTGGAACCTTGCATCGAGCTCACCCATTACAGACCATGCAAAAATGGTGGGCCACCTCCAGGAAGGCCTATTCTAAATGACTCCTGACAACATCAGAATAAGTGGACATTTAAATAACAACATCCTCAAATTTATGTTGCATCTACATTCCTAGTCTCAATCAATGGCAATCTCTCTCTCTGTCTCTCTCTCTCTTTCTCCCCCCCTCTTTTCTTCTTTCTCTTCATTGTCATTGTTGGCAGTGGTGGCAGAGGCCTCCTCCTCCTCCTCCTCCGCTGTCCATTTCTAAGATGTTCTTGTCTCAAGAACTTTGCTGTTTTCTCCTTTTTCTCATCCATTCTTCTAGATAATTCTGTATTACTTTTCCTCATAAACAATTATCACAGATTCCCAGTTGGTTTCCCTGATTCCCTCCACTCCTCTCCATCCTTCAAAAAATCCTCAGGTAACTACTTTTGTCTTTATTGTTTAACATCAAGCCCATCTTCATAAATTTTGGGATGGTTCTGGTTACCTACAGAGACATTAGTTCCAAATGCTTTTCTTTGCAGTGGCCAGTATTCATTTCTGAGTTTTGTATTAAGTGGCTTATGGGAGTCTATTTATCTCAAGCATGAATTGGCATTTTTGAAGAACAAACTATGTCCAGAAGAGTCAACAATATGGTGTATGTGCGTGTGTGTTGTGCAGGCCTTCTCCACAGGTCATGGCTTTTGGTTAGGTAAAAGAACTACTCATGACCTAGTTTGGTGCCTGCCAACTTGCAGCATCAGATTAGAAAGGATATGGGGCGGGGGGGGGGAGATGATACCAGTGTCTGGAAGCATGTGTGGGTGCTTCTCTTTTCAGTGGCTTCATAGAGAGCATCTTTTATCTCACTGTTTCTGTGGGTCAGGAAACCTGGTGCAGCTCCCTGCCTCCTCTACCTAAGGACTTTTTGCAGGCTTCTCATCACCTAGGTGACAGCTTCACCATTCATTTTCTCATTTTGATCACATTTTCAAAGATCTGCCAGCAAAACCTCACTTTCTTTAAACTTTTATAACATAGAAAGCCCCAGTCACACTCCAGGGATGGCATTTAAATGTAAAATTGAATTCTCCCTCGCCTGACATAGCTGCTGTCTGTTTCATTAGATGGGAAAAGCACCCCTTGGCTTAGATGTCTGAGAGGACTGTGCTACATTCTAATGAACAGAAATACATTGTCTTTCAAATTCCATCTGCCACTTGTCCACACAAATCCAGGCTTCATTATTAAAGTTTAAAGGGTCACAAGTGTGCAGACAGCTTGCTGCAGGCTGGAGGAGCAGTGTGGACCAGAGACTGTTTTTATAATCTGCTCTCCGGTGCTTGCTGGGGAGAAGCTAGGAATGTGAGAGAGCAATAGTGAAGGGAGCAGGAGCCACAGGCCCAGGAGTGCACACTGTCAAGAGTTTGGACACTTCACTGGCTTATCTAATCTGGGAGGTTGACACCATCTTTTCATGCTTGTGAAAACCAAGCCATTAGCATCTCAATGACACTGCACTAGCTAAAGGGAAAACAGGGACTATGTAGAAATACACTTAGAGACAGACACTTTGATTTCTTGAGCTCCTGTACTACAAACGATTTTCTGATAGTGGAACAAGAAATGGTAGTCCAGAATGGAAACCATTCTCAGACCATCTGATACAGCACCTGCAACCAAACCACGGGCATTTGCATGGTCTTAAGGAATCGCCGATCCCCACTGTGTGGATTCTCACCTGGCTCTGGATGACACTAGTGGTGAGAGTTGCCAGCACCAGAGTAAAGTTGGCTTAAAAGAGCTGAGTGGCGAGGTCAGATGCTTGACAGAGTGAGACTGTTGGTTAGAACTCTGAAGAACACAGATTATGTTCTCAGAATCCATGCCATGTGATTCCACGTGTGTGGCTTTGACTTTATGTCTTCATATTCATTGTGGCTATCAAGGAATACATATGTGCAAAGGTGCACACACACCCTGCACTGTCCACTCATGCATATGTCAGACACATCCTTCACCCAGTTTAATCTTCATTAATTGAACATTTAAGACAGCATTGAGATGCTCCTTTTTATGTGTGTGTATTACCAGTGCCATGACTACCTTTACTAGGCTAGCAGATAATACTTGTCTTAGCAAGTGGCCCTGAAATGTTGTTGTCCCTTTAATTCTTCCTTCCCATATCCATATAACAAAGAGCCACTTCCTTAAGTGATTACCCCTCTTTGTTCTTGCCCCTTCAAAAGCTGATCCTTCTGAGTTCAAAGTCATGGTCACCTCTAGAGTATTGGTGGTACTTGACCAAGTCCTGACTGGGTCATCACCAGCTTCTATTACCATCTCCCCCATCTGCTTTTCTAATGAGCCTAGGGCCCGAGGACTCCCCCAAATCTCCAAGTTAATCTAGCGGCAAGCTGAGGGCCACGAGGATGCTTTTTGACTTTCTGCTTTCCTGCTCATATTCAGCCCAGTAAAGTGTGGAAGACCACAGACTCAGCACCTGCCCCAGTTTCTGTCCCCCTGCCTCTTAAAGTTTTGACTCTTACATATTATTACCACACCTGAGTAATGACCCTGCACTCCAGTCTGGGTCAAGATTGCCAGTGAGAATTTTGTAGTTTATGAGTAAGTACTTTCATACCCATGACCTCCATGAGCTCATGAGTATTTTGGAATGGGAGAGGCATGTGTGGTTGGATGTGTTTTTAAGACTTCAGTACTGCTGGCTGAAGGGGACACAAGATGTACTCAGAATAATCAGGCTTGTGAATATCAGATCTGGACTTCAGACACCAAGACTGACTCCATTGCATCATGGCTCCTGGGAAAAGGGCCCATGTCTTATTAATCTTCATGTTTTCAGGGCCCTTGAATGGTACTCAGATAACTTTAGCTGAATGAGGGAATAATAATATCCTGATAACTCAGGCCCTCCTTGGGGTTGTTCCAGAGAGACTTTAAACATATTGAATCATCGCTTTGAAAGCCATAAAGCCCTGCAGCAAGTGCTGGGATTCTTCCCTTTTCTCTATCCGGAAATGGAATCAGCCCATAGCATCTTCATCTATGTAGAAATACACCCTCTGAGGGTAGACTGTGTCCCTCATCAATGGATTTACCCAGGGTGGGCTGGGTCCATTTAATTCAGTCATGAAGAGAGAGAATCATGAATTATTTTTTCTCTAGAATTCTTTGTTCATTTTTAGAATTTCAATTATTTAAAAAATTTAGTATTTGATACTGAACCCAAGGTCACACACAGGCTAGGCAAGCATTCTACTGAACAATGTCCCCACCCCTCATCTCAGTTCTTCACCACTCTCTTCCTAGTGACTTTTAACTGTTTATTATTATTATTATTATTTATTATTATTATTATTCCTCCATTAATGAGGAAAGGCCCCAGTTTCTGTGACTTAAAAGACAGAGTTGGTGTTTAGCACCATGTGGGACATGGCTATGTTTAGTTATAAACAACTCCATTAATCAGGCTGTGAGAGATAGCTTATGGCCATCAGGGTTCCTGGACAAAGAGTTTTTAAAGCTAAGGGAATGTGGAGAAGACTAGGCTTCTGGGAGCATCCCGCAGATTCCACTCTGAGATGCCTTACCAAATAAGGCTGCAATTTGGCCAAGGGGGGATCTGAGGAGAGAGAGAGAAAGAGAGAGAGAGAGAGAGAGAGAGAGAGAGAGAGAGAGAGAGAGAGAGAGAGAGAGAGAGAGAAAGAGAGGGAGAAGGCGGCAAGCAAGGAGGCTGAGCAAGCTGGTAAGGAGTGCTTCTCCATGGCTCTGCTTCACTCTTGCTTCCAGACTCCTGCCTTGACTTCCTTTCATGGCAGATTATCAGAAGGAAGTGTAAGATAATAATAAACCCTTTCCTCCCCAAGTTGCTTTTGGTCATGGTGCTTTATCATAGCAATAGAAACACTAGCTAAGACATCTGTTTATGCATTTGTTCGGCGACAGGCAGCACTGTAACTGGTCTTTGCTACTTTACAGGTTCTTTTCCCCACCCTTTATCCTGTCCCAGGTTTCACCCCCTAACACTAGATAGGAGAGAAACAAGGATAGAGGGGAGAGAGGAATTAGGAAAATCCCTGAATCTAATTTTTTCCCGTTTTGTTCTTCTTTAACCACAGCTACTAACAAAGCACAATGAACCTCCCTAAATGACCAACAGTACCCCTTCCCCACCTCACCTCTTGGGGCCCTAGCATTTATATACCCTTTGAAAAGTTCCCAGAGTCTAAACATCACACAATTGCAGAAACTATCTGCAGCTGGCAAAATCGCACCTCTGCTAGAGCATGAGGCAAATCACAGTCAGGTGCTTCAACAGCCGGAAGCAGCCCCACATCCCCAAACCTGGGATTAGAATGAGAACACATTCTTATAATATTTCTGACTTTTTAAAAAGAAACCAAAATTCCAAAATTGTCACTACAGGGTGTTGCTGTGGGGAGGTCAGAGGACAACTTGCAGAACTCAGCTCTCTAATCCTGTGAGTCTTGAGGATTAAACTCGGGTTGCTCAGTAGCAAGCCCTCTATCTGTTGAGCTTTCTCTCTAATCCCCCATCCTCTTTCCAAACTTCTCTCACATGCATCTAGTCCAGATTCTTATGATGCCATCATATCACAAGTCAGTCTCCCACCCTGGATGCAGATGTCCATTGCTATTTAGATTCTATCTCATAGATGTCGGATGTAGTAACTGCCTGGTAGTTCCCAACAAATGTTTCTTTCTGGCTATCACCTTAACAGCTAATCAGTGGGATGTAGTCCTGTTGGAAGACCCTAGACTCACATTTTAAATGCATCTAAAACCAGCATAAAACCTGCCTTTGTATTCTCTTACAATCTAGACATGTGTTGTGTCATACCAATCAGGCCATGCAGTAAGATATGTTTTCCTGTTAAAAGTAAAATGACAGGTAGTTAGATGTGCTGTATGTGACATTTATTCTTAGGGCTCATAACTAATCTTCTAAGTTATCATTAGTCTTAAGCTTGATACCCAGCTCTGCAAACTGAATGAACACATCTCACAGACAGGGAGATGAGGCTTGAAGACAGCCAAAAAGGTCAGGGGACCTGGGGTGGTACCATTTTGGCTAAGACCTTAGCCACAGTTGGGTACATGCTCAGTTGGGCTACTGGGCAGTGGTGTGGTTTGGGGCAGGTCCCTCCTGCTTTCTGAGCCTTAGTTCCTCATTTGCAAAGTGGAAAGAACAACCCTGTGAGGTTGTGAGGACTCATGAGCAGCAAATCTCTCAACACACATGCATTGAGTAAGCACTTTAGAAAACTCCCCTCTCTTTGAACATTTCTTTCTCTTCTAGGGCTATGTAGATGCCTGATATCTTTGGTTGAATTAACACACCCCAGAATTAAGCCTCTTGAGCTGTTTCTCCAAGGCCAGATCTTGATTATTTTCTGCTTATAACAACCAGGAGCAGAAAGGAAGCATCTTGTACATAATAACTAGGCATCTATTATTTACCGAGTGTTCTTTGTCTGTTGGCAGTGTTCGATGGGATGACTGGGCTCTTCCTTTCTGGCCCATCTCTGGCCTATTTTGTTCAGAAAATGGCCTCCCTACAAGTGGCTCCCTATCTATGAGGCTCACCTTTATCAATAACAGGTCCCTGGTTTTTCCTGAAGACTGACCCTACCATCAGGGTCTTCAGGGAGGGCTTGGACTCATTTGCTATGCTACCGTTGCATGGGGATTTACTGTCAGTCTTTCTTATTTATTATACCTACAGAATCAACTAACCTGGCCCCAAGCGGTTCACAGAGACTGAACTACCAACTGGAGAGCATTCATGGGACTGACCTAGGCCCTCTGCACATAGGTAACAGTTGTGCAGTTGGGACTTCATATGGAAGTCCTAATAGCAGGAACAGGGGCTGTTTCTGACTCTGTTGCCTCTCTTTGGATCCCTTTCCCCTAAGTGGGCTGTCTTTTCTAGCCTCAATAGAAGATGTACCTAGTCTTACTACAATTTGATATGCCAAGGCTGGTTGATATTCATGGGAGGCCTCTTTTCTGAGGAGGAAGAGAGGAGAAGTGGATGTAGGGGGAGAGGGAGGACTGAGAGCAGAACCTGCAATCCCGATAAGTAACTTAATTAATCAATTATTCCTTTTAAAAAGCAAGTTGAAGAGGACAGGGTTTATGTTTCTTTTTTTTTTTTCCTAAGTTTTTTTTTTATTTACATTCCAAATCACTTCCCCTTTCCCGTTTCCTCCCTCCCCGAAAGTCCCATAAGCCCCCTTCCCTCCCTCTTTTCCCCATTCAAGCCCCTCTTCCTTCTCTGTCCTGGCGTTCCCCTACATCCAGTCTTTCCAGGACTAGGGGTCTCTCCTTCCATCTTCTTAGAAATCTATTGATATGCGGATTGTGTCTAGGGTATTCCGAGATTCTGGGTTAATATCCCCTTATCAGTGACTGCATACCATGTGTGTTCTTTTGTGATTGGGTTACCTCACTAAGGATGATATTTTCCAGTTCTGACCATTTGCCTAGGAATTTCGTGAATTCATTGTTTTTAATTGCAGAGTAGTATTCCATTGTGTAGATATACCACATCTTCTGAATCCATTCCTCCGTTGAGGGACATCTGGGTTCTTTCCAGCTTCTGGCTATTATAAATAAGGCTGCTATGAACATAGTGGAGCATGTGTCCTTATTGCAGGCAGGTAAAGTCTCTGGGTATATGCCCAGGAGTGGTATAGCCGGATCCTCCGGGAGTGTCATGCCCAGTTTTCTGAGGAACCGCCAGACTGCTTTCCAGAGTGGTTGTACCAGCTTGCAATCCCACCAGCAGTGGAGGAGTGTTCCTCTTTCTCCACATCCTCGCCAACTGCTGTCTCCTGTGTTTTTGATCTTAGCCATCCTGACTGGTGTGAGGTGGAATCTCAGGGTTGTTTTGATTTGCATTTCCCTAATGACTAAGGATGATGAACATCTCTTTAGGTGCTTCTCAGCCATTAGATATTCTTCAGGTGAGAACTCTTTGTTTAGCTCTGTACCCCATTTTTTAATAGGGTTACTTGCCTCTCTGGAGTTTAACTTCTTGAGTTCTTTGTATATATTGGATATTAGCCCTCTATTGGATGTAAGGTTGGTAAAGATCATTTCCCAGTTAGTTGGTTGCCGCTTTGTCTTTTTGACAGTGTCTTTTGCCTTGCAAAAACTTTGTAATTTAATGAGGTCCCATTTGTCTATTCTTGATCTTAGAGCATAAGCTATTGGAGTTCTGTTCAGGAAATTCTCCCCTGTGCCCATATGTTCAAGGTTCTTCCCTAGTTTCCTTTCTATTAGTTTCAGTGTGTCTGGTTTTATGTGGAGGTCCTTGATCCACTTGGAACTGAGCTTAGTGCAAGGAGACAAGAATGGGTCAATTTGCATTCTTCTGCATGTTGACCTCCAGTTGAGCCAGCACCATTTGTTGAAAAGGCTATCTTTTTTTCCACTGGATGGTTTTAGCTCCTTTGTCAAAGATCAAGTGACCATAGGAGTGTGGATTCATTTCTGGGTCTTCAATTCTGTTCCATTGGTCTACATGCCTGTCACTGTACCAATACCATGTGGTTTTTAACACTATTGCTCTGTAGTACAGCTTGAGGTCCGGGATACTGATTCCCCCAGAGGTTCTTTTACTCTTGAGAATAGTTTTAGCTATTCTGGGTTTTCTGTTATTCCAGATGAATTTTTGAATTGCTCTTTCTAACTCTATGAAGAATTGAGTTGGGATTTTGATGGGGATTGCATCGAATCTGTATATTACTTTTGGTAAGATGGTCATTTTTACTATATTAATCCTGCCAATCCATGAGCATGGCAGATTTTTCCATCTTCTGAGGTCTTCTTCAATTTCTTTCTTCAGAGACTTGAAGTTCTTGTCATACAGATCTTTCACTTGTTTGGTTAGAGTCACACCAAAATACTTTATATGGTTTGTGGCTATCGTGAAGGATATCATTTCTCTTACTTCTTTCTCAGCCTGCTTATCCTTTGAGTATAGGAAGGCTACTGACTTGCTTGAGTTGATTTTATATCCGGCCATTTTGCTGAAGTCGTTTATCAGCTGTAGGAGTTCTCTGGTGGAGTTCTTTGGGTCGCTTAAGTATACTATCATATCATCTGCAAATAGTGATAGTTTGACTTCTTCCTTTCCAATTTGTATCCCTTTGACCTCTTTTTCTTGTCTAATTGCTCTAGCTAGAACTTCAAGTACTATATTGAAAAAATATGGAGAGAGAGGGCAGCCTTGTCTAGTCCCTGATTTTAGTGGGATTGCTTCAAGTTTCTCTCCATTTAGATTGATGCTGGCTACCGGTTTGCTGTAAATTGCTTTTACTATGTTTAGATATGGGCCTTGAAATCCTGATCTTTCCAAGACCTTTAGCATGAAAGGATGCTGAATTTTGTCAAATGCTTTCTCAGCATCTAATGAGATGACCATGTGGGTTTTTTTCTTTGAGATTATTTATATAGTGGATTACATTGATGGATTTCCTTATATTGAACCATCCCTGCATCCCTGGGATGAAGCCTACTTGATCGTAGTGAATGATCGTTTTGATGTGTTCTTGGATTCAGTTGGCAAGAATTTTATTGAGTATTTTTGCATTGATATTCATAAGAGAGATTGGCCTGAGATTCTCTTTCTTTGTCAGATCTTTGTGTGCTTTTGGTATTAGTGTAATTGTGGCTTCAGAGAACGAGTTGGGTAGTGTTCCTTCTGTTTCTATTTTGTGGAACAGTTTGAAGAGTATTGGTGTTAGGTCTTCTTTGAAGGTCTGATAGAATTCTGCACTAAAACCATCTGAACCTGTGCTTTTTTTGGTTGGAAGACTTCCAATGGCAACTTCTATTTCTTCAGGGGTTATAGGACGGTTTAGATGGTCTATTTGATCCTGATTTAATTTTGGTATTTAGTATCTGTCAAGGAAATTGTCCATTTCCTTGAGATTTTCTAGTTGTGTTGAATACAGGTTTTTGTAGTAGGATCTGATGCTTTTTTGAATTTCCTCAGTTTCTCTTGTTATCTCTCCCTTTTTGTTTCTGATTTTATTAATTTGGATACTATCTCTGTGCGCTCTGGTTAGTCTGGCTGAAATCAATCAAGTAGAAACAAATAAAACCATACAAAGAATCAACAAAATGAGGAGTTGGTTCTTTGAGAAAATCAACAAGATAGATAAGCCCTTAGCCAGACTAACCAGAGGGTTTATGTTTCTTATACTTCCACCTCATAGTCCATCTTTGAAGACAGTCAGAACAGGAACTCAAACAGGGAGGAACCTGGAGGCAGAAGCTGATGCAGAGGCCATGCCGGGATGCGTTTATCAGCTTGCTGCTTATGGCTTGCTCTGCCTTCTTTCCTATAGAGCCCAGAATCACCAGCCCAGGGTGGTACTACCATACCAATCACTAATGAAGAAAATGACCTTGCCTATATACAACTCCATTTTATGGAGGTATTTTCTAAGTTCAGGCTTCCCCATCTCTAATGACTCTAGCTTGTATCAAGCCGACATAAAACTAGCAAGCATACCTCCACATGCAATGAGCTATAAATATGCATTTATTAAATAATGGCATGGAATTAAAATTGAGAGATCTCAATGAGGATGAGAACATCTAAAAGTTTCCTTAGGGGAGCAAGGGGAGCTGTAAGGTAATAACAAGAGTTGAAGAGACTGTATTACATCATAGAATAAGCTCAAGCACACAATAGGCCCAGAAATAGCATCTCTTAATGACTGCAGCATACTTCTTATTAGCCGCAGATGCTCAAGTGCGGAAAGCTGAAGTGACTGGCCTTGGACCACCAAGTTAATAGACAGCAGAAGTGAATCTCTAACCTATTTATTGAGTCCTGTGTGCTTTGTTTTGTTTTGTTTTGTTTTTTTTTAATTTCCAGCTACTCATCAAATTTCCAAGGTATGCTTCTAGAATTGACAGGAATGTGCTAGACAGTCCCACAAGAGGAAGCGAAGGAAGCACATTTTCTATGAGAAACAGCAAATGATCTCAGGAAGTTGTTTCATTTTGAAGAGCCAGCTAATCTTCCCTGGAGAGCACTAATGATGTGTTAGACATGGCTCATCATAAGCATGGAGATGACTTCCCAATGCAAAATCAAGGTGGGATGGTGGGCAATATAATTTCCAATGTCTTCCTGTTTCACAGTATCAGAGAACTGAAAGAAAACACTATCAAATCCATTTATTAACAGCTATGATCACTATTCATGTACAAAACTTTGGGGCCCATTGGGTCCTGTACACCCTCTTGAGCCTTGGGTTTTTATTGGCCCTCTCTCTCCTATTTCTTATATCCTGTTGATTTTTTAGAGGCACTTGTCTTTTATCACAACTGCTAAGAAACCAGCTTTGAACAGATTTGATGTCCTGAGATGAAGTATAATACTCTGATGTTGAAATTGTGAGCCACCTCAAGTTAGTTGCTTTTGCAGGACCCAGTAGATGTTGCTATGATGCCCTTAAAATCTTGACCTATCCCAATATACTCTTGGGAGTTGTCTCTTGCAACCTGGGGTATCCAGGACAGTTTGGGAACAGTGTCAGCAGACCAAGACATGGTGTGATATTAGCTTGTGGTAGAACTGTGTCAGGGAATTGGAGAGGCATGGTAAATTCTGAGTCAATATTTCAAGTTGAGAAATTAGAAGCAGGCAGGACTCATTTGAAAATGTTGATCAAGGGGCTGGAGGGATAGCTCAGTGAGAGAAAAGCTTGCTGTGCAAACATGAAAACCCAAGTTTGTTCCTCAGAACCCTTATGAAAAATCAAGACATTGTGATATGTGTTTGTGACACCAGCGCTGAGGAGAGAGGCACAGATGGACCACTGCAGCTTGCTGGCCATCCAGCATAGCCTCGTAGGTGAGTTCAAGGCCAGTTAGAGACCCTTTCCCACAAAGCAGAAAAAATAGGCAACATCTGAGGAACAGAGGGCACCTGCAATGACCTCTGACCTCCATGTGCATTCAGGCATGTACACACCTACCTGCACACATACATGCGTATACACCAACCTCCACACACACTTGTACACACCTCTCTCCACATACACTTGTATACACCTCTCTCCATACACACTTGTACATACCTACTTGCATACATACTAGTCCACACCTGCCTTCACTCACATACTTGGACACACCTACCTTCACACACACACACACACACACACTTGTACATACCTACCTGTAAGACACACTTGTACACACCTGCCTGCACAAACACACTTGTACACACCTACCTCCACATACATTTGTACACACCTGCCTGCACACACACACTTGTACACACCTAGATTCTGCAGCTGCACTACTGATCCTGGACTCTGTTCACATCCTTCCAGCTTTATTTCTTATGAAGTCTTGGGTTTAAGGTCTAATAAATAAGCCGGGCAGTGGTGGCTCATGCCTTTAATCCTAGCACTTGGGAGGCAGAGGCAGGCAGATTTCTGAGTTTGAGGCCAGCCTGGTCTACAGAGCAGGTTCCAGAACAGCCAGGGCTACACAGAGAAACCCTGTCTCGAAAAACCAAAAAAAAAAAAAAAGGTCTAATAAATAGGTGAGTTTGGAATGACCCTTAACCCAATTATACCTGCAAAGATTACTTTTCCAATTAAGCTATCATTTGTAGAGTCTGGGCATGAAGACATAAAAATAGTGCGTCTAGGATATTATTCAAAGACAGAGATGTAGAGGAAAGGGAGGAGAGGGTGTGCTTGTGGGGGCTCTCCCACAACTCTTTTGAAGATCTACATTGAGAAGCAGAGAAAGATGGGTCTGAAGTGAAAAATTAATGTGAAGTGGATGGAGAGAGAGAGAGAGAGAGAGAGACAGAGAGAGAGAGACCAAGAAAGATGGAGAAGTTGGTTCCTATGCGGTTGTCTGACTTTTTGCATCTTGGTACCAGTCTTCCAGAGCCATGACTGCCCTACATTCTGCAATGCAGTCAAGTTCTCCAGCAAATTAATTTGCTAGTTTAAATGGATCCCTCTACTTTGCAGCTAAGAATATTAAGACAAAACAGAACATACAAAGGGGTACAGATGTCTGGCTCATCGTTGCAAACCTCCCATCTCCTTTAAGAATCCTCTGATGGCAATTATACCCTAACTTTTGCAGAAGTGGGGACAGCAAGCACAGAGTTGTAGCAGCAAGTTCTGAATAGTACCAGATGGTAGACTCTACATCATCTCTGATAGTAAGGACGATCACAGTTCCTACTGAGGAACTGCTATGTTCTAAGAGTGTTATACATATTCATCTCTATGATACTTGGTGTGGTTTTCTTCATGTTTACCTCCAAAGTTCTCTCCCAGATTCCTCTTCTACTTTAGTAGGCTTTGTGGGATGGAGACCCCTCTAGCATCTGGCTCAACACTTTCTAGTCTGAAGATGTCTCAGCCTGTAGACGTCACTGTGTACTGGTTCAATTATATATTAACACCTTAGAAATAATAAAGTGCTGGCTCCTGTGCCATCTCTGTTCCCAGCATGCTGTTCTTTAAAGTCAGGCTAAGGATAAAGACTGCATCCTTTCCATTTCACTCTTTACTTAGGGGAGAAAAAAAATAAATACAAACCATTCACAAATTTGATCTGATTTTTAATACCATCGCCAGCCTTTGGTGAAATGTCTGCTTCCATCTGAGTGGCTGTTTGGTTTTGTGCTTGTTTCTTTCTCCTGCCTGCCTGCCAGTCTATGTGGTGCTAAGAATATCGTTCAGTTCAGTCTTCTGTGATTGTGCATCAGCTGCAGACAGCCCCTGAGGAGCCAGAGCCACCGAGTGTCACTGCTTGCTCCTCCTAGCAGACCCGGAAAGCCCTCTGGGGACAGGTGATTGTCTAAGATCTGAGGCTGAGGTGTCTTGCAATTTTCATAACTCATCTCCTTGCTGGAGGAAGAATAGGCAGTTCAGTTCCATCTCTAATATTACATGCCCACTTTATTCTTCTAGATGAACACGGTTCTGCCCGTATTTAAAGCCCATCTCATATTTCTTAAGTAACCTTTAAGTCAAATTAATATGACTCATGGGCTGTATTCATAAACTTTATTTTTGCCATTTAGTCTCTCTTTGAAGTTTCTTTCTGAGTCAAATTATTTCCCTTCCTGTGGATAAACACAGTCAGAGGCCAAGACATCTCTGGATGATCTTAGGTGTCAACACAATCTCAATAGCATTTAATTGAAAGTTGTGAGCCAGGAGTGATGGCATATGCCTGTAATTCCAGCAATTGAGAAGTAGATGAAGAAGGATCAGAAGTTCAAGGTCATCCTTTGCTACATAGTGAGTGCAAGACAAGCCTGGGCCACAGGAGACCCTCCTCTCGAAAGAATCAAAACCAAAGAAAACAAAAAATAAGCAAATAAAAATGTGTGACCTCTCTGACCTTGAACCTGTTGAAGACAGGAAATATGCAGAGGGGAAAGAAGATATTTGCATCATTAGTCAGGGTTCTCTAGAGGAGCAGAACTGTGTGTGTGTGTGTGTGTGTGTGTGTGTGTGTGTGTGTGTGTGTGTCTGTAAAGGGGATTTATTAGAATGGCGTACAGACTAAGGTCCTGCGAGTCCGGTAATGACTGTCTACTGATGGAAAGTCCAAGAATCTAGCAGTTAAGTCCACAAGGTTGGATATCTTGGCTGGTCTTCAGTATGTGCTGGAATCCTGAAGAAGTTGTCTCTAATGCCAGTGAAGGAATGGCCTCAGGGGCGGGGGAGTGCAACTGGGGAGAGCAGGCCTAGAACAAGAGTGTGATCAAGATGCATCCAAGACTATGAAAATCTCCTCCTGAGACCAGAATCTCAACTTGAGACCAGCAAGACTAAGGATCACTCCCTCCCTATTCTCAGCCTGCATGTCCCAGGGTCATAACCCGAGACTACCTCTATCCTTCTTGGGAGAGTCACATAACTTCTTGGCCAAATTGCAGGTATACGTTCCTGAAATTCCTCTTCACATAAACAAAACATTCCTGGCACCTCAGCCCCAGCCAATAATGTACACTCTCTCCTTCCCAATCCTACCACTCCCCAAAGTTTAGATAGCCCTTGTTACCCCTGAATAGAAAGAGCTGTTATTTCATGGAATATTGTCTAGAAGAGCTGTTTCACATTCCCACCATAAAGAACACTGAAAACCTTCTCAGAAAAGGGAACTCTTCAAAGCCCTGTTCTTTTGTCTGGAGGTTTCAAGGATGTCAGGTCTCAACCATGTCTGAGGAAATCTTCCCTAGTGGCTCCCTTCTGACCCTCTACATGTTCAGTATGTGCAAAGAGCATGTGAGAGATGTCTGCCTTGTTTTCTCTGCAAAAATATTGGTCTACTTCATCTGTTTGAAATTTGCTATTCCATGTGCCAAACCCCAATGACTACTTTAATATCAAGTTGAGAATTCATTTGTGTATTCAGTTGGCATGAAGCTCCTAGGGGCAAGGCACTGTCAAGTTCATATTTAAGACCAGGTACATATGTATTTTAACACTGTAAACAGTCATATTAAACCCAGCACATCTAAAACATTGCCATTTTAATATGAAATCATTATTTTTAAATTAGTAAAGATGTATTTTTCATTCTTCTTTTCCTCAAAGTCTTTATGACCAAAATTCACATCTAGCCTACCTTCTAGTTAGGAGCAAACACATGCCAAGAACTCAGTAGCCGTAGGAGACTATAGACAGCCACCAGTGTTATTTATTTATTTATTTATTTATTTATTTATTTATTTATTTATTGAGACAGGGTTTCTCTGTGTAGCCCTGGCTGTCCTGGAACTCACTTTGTAGACCAGGCTGGCCTTGAACTCAGAAATTCACCTGCCTCTGCCTCCCAAGTGCTGGGATTAAAGGCATGCGCCACCACTGCCTGGCTGACAGCCACCATTGTCAACTGTGCTGAGCATACTATCCACAGAGCATAAACTCCACAAGCAGAGTCTGTCTTGGTGGCTCTTTATCAGTGGTTGGTATACAGTAGGTATTTTACACTTGCGACCTTGAAGTAGGATGTAATAGAAAGAATAAAGGAACCTTTAGGGGGGATTGCAGAATGACTTTGCATAAGACTCAGAAACTAAACCATCCAGTTGTGCATGTATTTAGTTTGCCAGTTCAGTTTGTAATTCGTTTCTTCCGCAGGCATCCAAAGTCCCTGAAGACAGAGGCATTTCTGACTTCCTCTCTTTCACTTTCCCACAGTCCTCCCTGGTTCCTGGTATTTCAGTGTGGGATTTCATGCAACCAACAAGTATTTATTTGGTGTTTGTCTCCGACCGGTTACTATTTTAAGTGCAGGGATGGAAATAATGCATTCTGTGTTGATGGAGCCCACAGGGCGAAAAGAAGCTAACGAAGGTCTGTGAAGGAAATAAATTGGGTGACATGATAGGGTGTGACAGGGGACAGGAGCACTGGGTACTGGAGGAGGAGGGGCCAGTTTTGCAAAGAACCATCTCCTTATATCTCATCACAGTCTTCCACGTCCCCTCTGCTGCAGCCTTACTGACCTCTCCCTTTCTAGACTTATTCAAACTCAGCTCTGTCCTTAACTTCCTGTTTCTGCTGTGCCCTGCTCGCTCCTTGGTCCGCCAGTCACTTTTATCTTCCCGCGCTTCAGATTCTGGGCTGTCTTCTCAAAGAAGCCATCCCTGACCACCCTGTCCAGCGGTCACCCCCACCCCACCCCCATAATTCTCTGTTGACCACATTATGCACAAGACCATCTATGACCTTGTGTATACCGGAAGTTAACTTTTGGTGAAACCCTCTTGGCAGTTGTAATCTTTTAGTGCCTAGAAAACACTCTTGGTAACTAATATTTGGCCAATAATCACTTTTTTTTAACCGAACGAGTAAAGAAAGATCACTAGTAAAAGTCTTTGGGAGGTGTTTTAAGGGCTAATTTAAATACATGTAAACGAACTCTAGGAAGACCACCACTTTATTTTCTGTCTCAGAAAAGGTAGACGGGCTAATCCAGCTAAAAGTTACTCTTTCGGGATGCTATGGACATCCAGTAACCTAGGAGTTGCTTCCAACTCCTTCAGCACATTTGACCCCTGGAGGAGTTCAAAGTACCATAGGCTAAACATCCTTATGGAAATGGGGATTCCTATTGAATCGGCGAGAGGCAGGCGTTCGCGGAGATCATGTGTGAAGTGGCTTTGAAGACCCAAGAAAGGTCTGGCTAAGGAAGGCGCTGGGATGGGAGGGAAGCTTGTGTTGCAGGAAACTCTGAAGGAAATCTGTTGTTTCGGTCCCTGGCGGTTGCCAGGGACGCTCGCCTTCTCCAATCATCGTTCCTCTTACTAGAGTGTGAGTCACACTCTGCGGTTGCTGTGGCAACAGATGGTAACAAGATGGACTCGGCAGTGCAGCAAAAAGTGGAGCGCAAAAAGTGCAGAGAGTGTGAGTTGAAACCCAGTTTCGGCAGGGAGCGCAGTGTGGAGTTGCCCTGGGATTCCGAGTGTACAGAGGTGGCTGGATCTCTCAGTGGTCTCGGGGTGAAAGAGTGGGCTTATGGGGACTGATAAGATGGCCCCTACTCTTCACCCGGCTGAAGTTATGGGATCTTGGATTTCTGTACTTGGGATTCCGGCCGGGAAGCACAGAAACGAGGGTAACCTCGCTTCTAACTTCAGCTTTGGGCAAATCGCTTTCAGTCTTTCTTCCCTAGGAAAATGGATGGCAGGTGCCGCGCCCCTCCTTCAGCTGTTCCTGCCCCGTTCTCAAAATGACCCTGAAGAGCAAATGTGTGGCTAATTATATAAAGAGAAAAATTCCCAAACGGGCTTTTCTTGTACGAGCCTGAAACAAGACTGCAACACTTAACCATCCTCCCCACCTCTCCGTGTGTGAGCGCAGTTAGGGCTCAAAGAAAGTGCCCAGGATTGGAGCTGGGGAGCAGCGCTGTGTAGGTCTGTGCTGTCCTTAGGGTCTTGGGTTCTGCGTCTGCTTGAATTCCTTGATTCCTGACTCTGCTTGGGGGTTGTTTTCGTTTCCCCGAATGTTAATGAGACCATTGAGTTTTAGTTCCTATCTTTATTTAAAGTAATTGGAGTCCCATTCTTGTCTTGTCCCACCTGGAGCTTGTCTGGAAGATTGTAGAACAAGAGTTCCATTTTAAAACAGCGTAAACAGTGGAGTCACGGGCGTCCGTGTTAGAACTCAGGCCTTAATTAAGATCAAATTCCAAAACAGTAAGTAAATAAATAAATAAATAAATAAATAAATCCAAACTCATTCAGGATAGCCCAAAATGGAAACACCAAAACGCTTTAAATGTGGGACTCCTTATAGACATTTTATAAGAAGTATTAGACTTTTTCCCAGTCATCCTCTTAAGTCAGTAGAGTGTATGGGCCCACCCACTGAGTCATTGTTCTTCTGCGGTTGAGGGGTGTGGGGGTGTGGGGATGTGGGGGATTGGGTTTGGGGGATTCCTGAGTCCACACCAGTTTCTTCCTGGAGAGCATTGTTCATGTGGGGATCACGCCTTGCTTGGCTGGGGGTGGGGGGTGGTAGTGTTTCTGTTCTTACCATCACGTCCTCACACACCCCTGTGATTTCTACAGTTTGCACGGCTGTCCCTGTACTAATGTTCGCCAGCCCAGTTGGTACCACTGATCTTGCTTTAGGGCCCAGGCTCACGCATTAACAGGCTTGTAAAGACAACCATCCAACTATTTTTTTTTCAAGTATCAAAACTTAAAATTGTTTTATTTACCAACTATCAAGAGCAAATTTCACATTTGTCATTAGATGTCCTTTGTCTCAGGTCAACAGCCAGAGAAGATGCTTAATAACCCTCATATTTAGTAACCTTTTACTGGAATTTTCAGATAGCACAGTGAGTGTTGATGAGAAATGATGTAAGAATTACAAGAAAAACTCCAAGCAAATATAGCTTCATGGTTTACAGATAAAAAGGAACTGGCACAGAAAATCTACAGGAGAGGTTTCTAAGGGTCCTTGAGAGGACTCAGTACGACTCTGAGTTGCATAGCAAATACACACAAGTTAATTGCAGTTTTAGCTTTTCTCTTTCTTCCTTTCTTTCTTTTTTTGGTTTTTCGAGACAGGGTTTCTCTGTGTGTCCCTAGCTGTCCTGGAACTCACTCTGTAGGTCAGGCTGGCCTCGAACTCAGAAATTCGCCTGCCTCTGCCTCCCAAGTGCTGGGATTAAAGGTGTGTGCCACCACTGCCTGGCTACTAATTGAAGTTTTATAAATCAAAGAACAAGTCAAAAGTGTCATTTTTGGAATATATAAAACACATATACTTGGTAAAGCCAGGCAAGTGGGGTCATCTAACCATTTTTAAAGTTCCCAGTTTTGTTTTCTGACACTCCTAAGTACAGTGACCTTTATTGTCTCTGTTTTGTGGGGCTCGCCTTGAATACTGATGACTGCCTGAAATGCTCCTTCTTTAAAACTTTTATCGTCCTGATGGGAAAAGAATAGTGATCACTTTATTAGTTTTTTCCCTGATTGCTAGTCAGATCGAGTAGTCTGTGACTGTTCATTATTGACAACTGCTCTAATGTGACTCTGCTGTCTTTTAAAATGCAGATGCCCTTTTTCATATTGATTTCTAGATATCCATTTAGTTCTAGCTGTCAACTTGACACAGCCTAGAATTATCTAAGAAGGGAGTGTCACGATTGGCTTGTGGGCATGTCTGTGGGGACTCATCTCGAGTCCACTGTGGGCAGCACCATTCCCTGGGCAGGGGGTCCTGGGCTGTATCAGAAAGCTAGCTAGGCATGAGCCTGCCAGTGAGCCAGCAAGCAATGTTTCTGTATGGATTCTCCTTCAACTATCCGTCTGACTTCTCTCAGTGATGGGCTGTAACCTATATACTGAAATGAAATCCTCCCCCTGCAAGTTGCTTTTTGTCATGGTATTGTTAAAGCACCAGAAAAGAAACCAGAACATTGGGGCCACTGTCCATACTCAGGATATTAATACACTGTATATTTCATTGAGATAAAATTAATATTTCCTCCCTATACATTGATCACGGCTAGCTTCAGCTGTCAATTTGATACAGACCTTCATTTATGTGGGAAGCGGGAGCCTCAGCTGAAGAACTGCCTTGATCAGATTGGCCTGTGGGGTATTTTCATCATTGCTAATTGATGTGGGCGGGGCCTAATCCCCTGTGGGCAGTGCTATCCCTAATAGTCATATGTAGGCCCTGGCTGTAAAGAAAGCTAACTGAGCAAGCCAGTAGGCAGCTTTCTCTGTGTCCCTCCTTTCAGCCCCTACCCTGCATTCCTTGATGACAGACTTTAGTCTGTAGGCCAAATAAACCCTTTGTGACCCCGAAGTTCCTTTGGGTTATAATATTTTATCACAGCAACAGAAATCAAGCTAGGACACTGTTCTTGCTCTTTTTTCCCCCATGAAGTTGTGTTTGACCTAAATAACCCATAAATGATAATAACTGTTCTTTGTGGGCCTATAACACACTAGTAATTATGTCACACTGTTTTAAAACCAGGTTTATTGACACATAGCTTGTACTCTAAAACATCTCTCATTTGTCTGTACAATTCCACAAGCTGGCTTCACAAAGATAATGTCCATGTGACAACTCAAACCACCACAGTAAGTATATAGAATTATTCTACTGACTTAAACAGCTCTCTGTATCTTGCTCTGGTTGGCCCTCTTTCCCCACTCCCAGCCTGTGACAATGATCTGATTTCTAATTCTGTACTCTCCAAATGATGGGATCATAAAGTGTGTAAAACCTTCTGTCTGGCTTGCTTTATTTAGCTTACTGTGTTTGAGGTTTACCCGCGTTGTTGTACGTAACAGTGGGCTATTCCTTTTAATTGCCAAGTTTGACTCTATTGAATTGGATATACCAGCAGATGATGGGCGTTGGGTTCACTCCAGGTATCTGGCCGTTATGAGTGAGTGAGCCTGCCTCAATCATCCATGGGTCTCTGGGCTGCTTCATATTATCAATGCTTTAGTAAACAGTTGGAGGGTCTCTGGGTTATGCTACAAGAATGTTGGTGTTACAAGGTTTCTAGCCACATGGCTCCTAAAGTGAGCGTACCGTTTTGTGTTTCCACCGGTGTAGAGTTTGAGGTTCGTCTGTTCTACAGCCTTGAGGGTCAGGATTGGTTACTTTTAGCTATCCCTGCAGGTGTGACATGCATGCACACCACAGCGTGTACATGGAGGCCAGACCAGCGCTTTCAGGAGTCATGTCTGTCCTTAGGCCTTGGCTTCTGGTCACTAAATCCGGGCACTTAGGCTCCCATGGCTCCACCTGGCTGAGCCATCTCATCCGCCCTCCTGTGGCATCCTTCAACTGGCATTCTTCGAGGTCCACAACACTGAGCAATACACGCTTACCTGCTGCTAAAGCCTCGATAATGATGTTCACTGACCTTCTTTGATTCATATGATTGGCCCGTATTTTATTCACTTTCTTTTTTAATTGAGTTGTAAGACTATAATTTCATGTATTGTTATATATAAATAGAATTTTGGGTTCCTGCGAGTTTCTTCCTGCTGTGAACTTCAGGGCTCTGGCCTTAATCTCCTGGCCACCTCCCTCGATCCACAGTGCTGAAGTGGCAATCCGCAGTCCTGCCTCAGCCCAAGAAACCCAGGCCGGCTGCTGGCCCGAAACTGGAGGACAAGTCGACCTCTTCTGACCTGCCGAAGGGAGAAAAAGAGCAGCAAGAAGCAATTGAACGTATCGATGAAGTACAAAATGAAGTAGACAGACTTAATGAACAAGCCAGTGAGGAAATTTTGAAAGTAGAACAAAAATATAACAAACTCCGCCAACCATTTTTTCAGAAGAGGTCAGAATTGATCGCCAAAATCCCAAATTTTGGGGTAACAACATTTGTCCATAAGTGTCTGCACTGCTTGGGGAGGAAGACGAGGAGGCTCTGCATTATTTGACCAGAGTTGAAGTGACAGAATTTGAAGACATTAAAGCAGGTTACAGAATAGATTTTTATTTTGATGAAAATCCTTACTTTGAAAATAAAGTTCTCTCTAAAGAATTTCATCTGAATGAGAGTGGTGACCCCTCTTCAAAGTCCACCAAAATCAAATGAAAATCTGGAAAGGATTTGACAAAATGCTCAAGTCAAACGCAGAATAAGGCCAGCAGGAGAGGCAGCATGCAGAGCCGGAGAGCTTCACCTGGTTTACTGACTGTTCTGATGCAGGTGCTGACGAGTTAGGAGAGGTCATCAAAGATGATATTTGGCCAAATCCCTTGCAGTACTATTTGGTTCCCAATATGGATGGTGAAGAAGGAGAGGCAGAAGAAGAAGAGGAAGAAGAAGAAGAAGAAGAAGAAGGAGGAGGAGGAGGAGGAGGAGGAGAGGGGGAGGAGGGGGAGGAAGGGCTGGAAGATATTGATGAAGAAAGAGGTGAGGATGAAGGTGAAGATGATGAGGAGGATGAAGGGGAGGAAGGAGAGAGGATGAAGTCAAGGATGACTAGCACAGAAGATTGATGGATTCCAACCTTCTCTTTTATTCTATTTTTATTTTTTAATTTTCTCCAGTCCCTGGGAGCAAGTTGCAGTCCTTTCCTCCCTGTCCTTCTGTGCTCAGTCACCCTGTTTTTGAGGTCTCTCAACATCAGGGTTCTCAACTAATTTGGGAGAAAATATCTTGAGCAAAATACAACAGGAAAAGAATCGCCACATTTCTGTTCTAAAGTCATTTTTATCCTTTCTTGTCTCAAAAATTTGTGGATTCAACACCACCACCATGCTCTGTGGGAAAAAAGAAAAGCCCTCCAGTTCTCTCAGCTCTGCTGGAGGCTGGAGGGTGCCAGGCCCCTGTGTAGTAGTGCATAGAATTCTAGCTTTTTTCCTTTTCTTTGTATATTGAACTCGGAGATTACACTGTGTCTCTATGTGTATACAGACAGTAAGCATTTACCAGCATGTATCTGTCTAGTTTATCTTGTTTAATAAAAAGAAAAAGAAAAAGAAAAGGAAAAAGAAAGAAGGGAGGGTATAGATGGTGAACAAGGGTGGGTTTGTGGGCACCTGACAACATGGCTTCTCCTTTGGCAAGTTTAATTGTGATGCTTAATAGATATCCTTGCAATTTAAGGTGACATTTTTAAAATAAAATTCTCTCCTGATGAAAAAAAGTAAATAAATAAATAAATAGAATTTTGGTTCAGAATTCATCTAGTCTGATATATATATGTATATATATATGATTTATTATATGTATATGAGCACACTGTAGCTGTCTTCATACATACCTGAAGAGGGCATCAGACCCCATTACAGATGGTTGTGAGCCACCACGTGGTTGCTAGGAATTGAACTCAGGACCTTTGGAAGAGCATCCAGTGCTCTTATCCGCTGAGCCATCTCTCCAGTCCATAGACTGTATATTTTTCTAGACTTCATATATTTATAACTTTATAGTGACTTAGGAACCGGGTAGCTTGGGTTCTTTTTCAAAATTGATCTGGCTTCTCTGGCTCCTTTGCCTTTTCATACCAAACTATGGGCCACACCACTGATGTTTGTTAAAAGTCTCAGTGGGACTTTGATTGGCCAATAGGTCACCAACCAGCCGGCAGAGTTCTTTTGTTTTACCTAGACAGAAGCCATGACTGAGCAGGGAAGCTCTCTCATGCTGGTCCCTGGAAGCTTCCACAACTCAGTGGTGAATGCTGCAATGACTCAGGCTTCCTGCCTTGGCTGGAGTGTATTCGGGAGACAGGATGAAGTCTGACGGATGCCACGTGCTACTCAGGATGCACAGGGTTTTTCAGGAACTGGGTACCAGGGGTGGCCAGGATCTCTCTGGGGTGAGTACCCATTGCCAGCTGGGTGGGATCACTGGGTGGTCCTCCAGGAGGGTCTGTGGCCAAGGCAACTATTGATGTCTCCAGGTGGGCTTGGTTCCCTGGGCTTTGATGGGTTCTTCAGCTGTCAAGGGACACTTGGTTATGCTCCGTGCTTGGAAACTGACAAAAGCCAGTTGGGACCTCTTCCGCTGCCCTGCCTTGCCCAATGGCTTTCTGTTGCTCCTTTCTCTGGGTACCAGCTTAGTCCTCACTACTGAAAATGGGTAAGAGGAGGGCCACCAGAAAAGTCCCCACTGGGTCTGATACTGTGACATCAGGACAAGGCAACACAAGGCCAGGTCTCCAACCAACTCTCAGGGTGAACCCTCAGTTAATACAGCCAAGGAAGGGGTGTTCAGACCAATCACAGCCATGTGTTTGGATCATTGGTTTATTTTGTCAACCACACTTGTATCAACTGCCAGTCTTGCTTTTCAGCACCAACCATAACATTGGCTTGGGACCAATGGAGACCTTATCTCTTAGCAACCTGACCCAATAACCCAGGCTAGGCTGAAATGGTTCCAGGGCCATTCTCACATCATATCCAAGAGCCCTGTAGGAAGGGTTTCCAACAGCTCTGCCTCAGGAGCCAGGATCCTGAACTGCAGTCATTTCTGTGGTTATCTCAAGGCAGGCATGGTGTGCTCCATATGACTGGGGATAAGTCAGGGAAGTTTGGTTGGCTGGTAGACTGATAGCTCCTTTGCTCAAGGCAGGGCAGGCAAGGGGGGGAGGGGGGAGAGCAAGAGGAGGAGGGGGAGGGGGATCAAGAAGGAGTGGGGGAGGGGGAGAGGGAGAGGAAGAGAGAGAGACTTGGTTGGAGAAGTCAGTATTGCCAAGATGTCAGCTCTTCCCAACCTATTTGAGACAGATGGGGGGGGCACATTGTCAAATGGTGGGTTCCTTTAACTCAGGTTTGTTAGCACTCCTGGTGTTTATTTTCCTGTAAATTAGCAAAGACTGGGGCTTGGAGCTGCTTCTCTCTCTCTCTCTCTCTCTCTCTCTCTCTCTCTCTCTGTGTGTGTGTGTGTGTGTGTGTGTGTGTGATGACAGGAGTCAGTTCTCTCCTTCTACCATGTGAGTCCTGGGAATCGAACTCAGGTCATCAGACTTGGTGGCAAGTTCCTTGACTCGTTGAGACATCTCACTGGCCCTTTATAATTTAAGATGTTCAGTTTCTAATTTTTCATGGCTGGTTATCAACTTGGTGCTTCAAACTTTGTTATCTCGGAGTTAGTACACTTGGAGATAGAATAATTTTTAAAAAATATCTATATAAGGTGTAGAATAGTGGGAGGATTTTGGTTCACTGTGTTGGGAGCTCAATTGCCCAGTTCCTACAATGTCTGCACTCTCTCCAGTGCTCTTCAGGGTTGATATTGTCATAATGCAAGTGTCTCCAAACGGATGGCCATCACTCATGAACTGTAACCCTAAGCTGTAAAATCACCACAAGATGTCTTTAAATCACTGCTGCTATAAACCCAGATCCTCCACAAGAGCAGCCAGTGCTCTTAGACATCTCTCCTGCCCTAGGCTGGGCCTTCTCTCCTGCCCTAGACTGGGCCTTCTCTCCTGCCCTAGGCTGGGCCTTCTCTCCTGCCCTAGGCTGGGCCTTCTCTCCTGCCCTAGGCTGGGCCTTCTCTCCTGCCCTAGGCTGGGCCTTCTCTCCTGCTCTAGGCTTTGCCTCCTCTCCTGCCCTAGGCTGGGCCTTCTCTCCTGCCCTAGGCTGGGCCTTCTCTCCTGCCCTAGGCTGGGCCTTCTCTCCTGCCCTAGGCTGGGCCTCCTCTCCTGCCCTAGGCTGGGCCTCCTCTCCTGCCCTAGGCTTTGCCTTCTCTCCTGCCCTAGGCTGGGCCTCCTCTCCTGCCCTAGGCTGGGCCTTCTCTCCTGCCCTAGGCTTTGCCTTCTCTCCTGCCCTAGGCTGGGCCTCCTCTCCTGCCCTAGGCTGGGCCTTCTCTCCTGCCCTAGGCTGGGCCTCCTCTCCTGCCCTAGGCTGGGCCTCCTCTCCTGCCCTAGGCTGGGCCTTCTCTCCTGCCCTAGGCTTTGCCTTCTCTCCTGCCCTAGGCTGGGCCTTCTCTCCTGCCCTAGGCTGGGCCTTCTCTCCTGCCCTAGGCTGGGCCTTCTCTCCTGCCCTAGGCTGGGCCTTCTCTCCTGCCCTAGGCTGGGCCTTCTCTCCTGCCCTAGGCTGGGCCTTCTCTCCTGCCCTAGGCTGGGCCTTCTCTCCTGCCCTAGGCTGGGCCTTCTCTCCTGCCCTAGGCTGGGCCTTCTCTCCTGCCCTAGGCTGGGCCTTCTCCTCTGTCCTGGACTTTCTTTTCTATTTAACGTCTTCCACGCTCTTTGTTCCTTCCTGTATCCTTCCACCTGGAGCTTTACCACACGTTTTTCTACCTACAGTACACCTTAGGACGGCTTCAAGTATGCTAATTATATTATCTTTTGGTCTTCACTTTTCCTGTGGGATAACTAGATTGACCCTCCTTAGAATTCCTGGGGCTTATTGGATTTCCCCCTGCTTCTGTCCCCTCTCTCATTTCATTTATCCTGTGCGCTTATCACAATTCTTTTATCAGTATCCTGTCCTTGGGGGGGGGGGATCTCCTGGACTGGTTTGGGAAGCTAGATGCATGTCACGGAGTTACCGTAAAATAAATTTCCTTATGATGTATTGCCACTGGTTTGTGGGTTTATCTTACTTTTAAATATGCACTTCTGCCTCTCCTCCCTCCTTTCCTCTCCAGAATGTCCAGGGCATGTGTGCAAAGCCATTTCGGCTTCGCCTACACGTCTCTTAAGCATCATTTTTTAATTTTTATCATTAAAATTTTTCTTTAGTTTTGAGAATTTTATGCATGTATACAATAAATTATATGGTCATAGAAATAACCGTATCTATCCCTGCCCCCCTTCAGCTTTTCCCATCCCCTCCTGCCGCTTATCATTTATTTATTTATTTATTATTTATTATTTATTTATTTTGATAACCCACTGGAGTGCAGACCTCTGCGCTTCAACAACTGACTTCCAGCTTGAGATTCAGACAGAATTTCCAACAATTTCTGGAATGGCCCTAAATCTACGTTGAACTACATATTTATGCCAAGGGCCTTCCTTAGCATTGGCAACTAGGAAACGAGACAATCAATCAGGCTTGAAGAACACCGCATGCCTTCCCGCTCTGGAAATCAAAAAGCGCGTCCACCTCACTACCATGCAACTCTGCTTTCACCTTCAATACATGCTAAAACTAGATGTATGCCAAGGAGTTATTGTAAAGTAAGTTTCTTTGTGACTATTTATCAGTGGTTTGTGTGTTTATCTTATGTACTCACATGCATATGGTTGTGTGGGAATTTCCCAGGTGAAAAGGGCTTGCAAGTGGAAAATGTTTAAAGGATCTGTGTTCTGTACCACACGGTTGTACAGAGCTCTACCTCTTTAAAAACAGGAGTCCTCAGGCTAGGTGTGGGGTACGTACCTGTGAGCTCAGCACTTGGGAGGGTTAGGCAGGATCACAAGCTCCTAGGGAGAATGGGCTACCTATGGAGAGTTGTCCAACCAAATAAAGAGACCCTGATTATGTGTGAGTACCCTTGGAGGCCAGAGTTAGAACAGGAGTTACAGCGGTTGTAAGCCACCTGACGTGGGTGCTGGGAACCAAACTTGGGCTGTTGAAAAAGCAACAAGCACCCTAACTGCCAATTGCTCTCCAGGCCATGGGATGGTTATCTTTGTTTGTTTGTTTGTTTGTGTTTAAAGTGCCACTGCTGATAAATACATACCAATTGCATTCATTAAAAATGTATTAATTGATGTATGAGTACTCTATCTGCATGTACACCTGTGTACCAGAAGAGGACGTCAGATCCCGTTATAGATGGCACAGTGTGTGGCACAATGGGTAGCACGTGGGACTGCCAGACAAACGCATTCTTATTGTGATTAGAATTTCTTCTTGTTGTTGTTTGGGTTTTGATTATGATTTCTTTAATTTTAACCTGCTGGATTCCCTTTCTGTGCTCTTCTCAGGGTGTGGTTGGTGGCTCTCTTCACAAACTGTTCATGTTGTGCCAGCCACTTCCCTTCCTCAGGAAAGTACTTATGGGGAGTTCTTTGGTGACTGAGACAAAGCAGGCATCCAGAGGGTTTGCATCTGTCTGTGCTTGGCAACCGGAGGAATGACCCGCCCAGACTCCCTGTAAAGTCAAACAATACAAATAAACAAAAAACAACAACAAACCTACCTGGATACGTTTAGAGCTCAGGGGTGGTGTGATTTGGAATAGTCATGAATTAGAGAGCTAGCTGGTGACTCCAGTGTCCCAGGCACTGGACATTTTATTTTATTTTATTAACCTCTCTTCTCTCATCAGTGCCACTGAGACGTCATTTGTGTTCAGCTGTGGACGGTTAGGCAGAACAGGTTTACTCTTGTCCTAATCCACCTTAGAAGGGGAGCTCTCATGTCAGTCTGCACGCTTTGGATAGGATTTAACCTTAAAACCTTCCTGGAACCCTGCAAGGCAGCCAGCCGCACACAGAGCTCAACGTCCCATGCCTAACAGATGATCTCACGGCAGAATCTGCAGGGTCTCCTTACCCATAGTGCATTAGTTACATGTTGGCCTGTTTAATGCCCTGTGGTTTCTCTTAGCTCTTGGACACTCTAGGGAGGATTAAAAAGGTCTTGCTTTGTTTCTACTTGAGACAAGCAGTCCTGACTGCCCTGGAACTAACTCTGTACCGTGTCTGGCCTTGAACTGTTAATCTTTCTTGCATATAGCTCCTGAATGCGGGGATTATGGCTTCCTTCAATAAGCCAGTCCATCATCCAAAACAATGTTTTGTTTTAAAATGTTTGTATTTTGTGCGTGTGTGAGTGGGTGTTTTCCTGTATGTCTATCAGCATACCATATGCATACTTGATGCTTGTGGAGATCAGGGGAGAGGTGATGGATGCCCTGGAACAGGAGTTACTGATGGTTGGGAGCTACCATAAGCATGATGCTTACTGCTAACTCTTGTCTTTTAGAGCTGTAGCTTACATGCTTTGTGAAAAATACTAGAGAAACATAAACACAAAGACTTTTCTTCCTCTCCAGTTCTTAAGCCCAGTCCCCAGGAGTAACCAAATGTATTTACTTGTGTATTGTATTATTTATTGAGAGCACCTGAGTAAGTGTTGTTTGTTTTTGAGACAGGGCCCTTCTGTGTAGCCCTAGCTGACCTTGAACTCAGTATGGAGACCAGAATCACATGCACTCACAGCGGGTTGTGTGCCTCCGCCTCCCGAGCGCTGGGATTAAAGGCATGTATTACCATATCTATCTTCAGAGTCGATCTCACATTTGGATGCATTGACCATTTTCATGTGCAACGAAGCTGGAAACATGAAGGTTTTCCAAATGCCCGCTGGAAAGTAGACTCGAGTACACAGGGAGCTGCTTTCCGCTCGTGTAAAATGGGTATAGTTTCTTCTCTGCCACACTTAGCGGCATGAAAGTTAAAGCTTGGCCGAAAAGCTCTTCAAACATTGGAGCTTGGAAGGTGCACAATGTGGACAGTCCGACAGTTGGTTCGTTGGTGACGTTAGAGCAGTATCTCTGACTGTGTGGGAATGGTCCATGCACTCGTCATCAGGAAGAGGTTATGTTACTGAACACTGTTAGCGTCATGGGCTCCCAGCATAGTTTTGAGACTGTTCCTCCAATCATTCAAAAATATGAAAACTCTTCTCAAGCTTAAAAGCAGCCCACATGGCTGGTTAGCTTTTGAAGGGATGTCTTAATTGGTCCACTTTTGTGATTGCTTAGGGACTCTTTAGCCTGGGTATATGGATTCTAGCTTCACGTGCATCTTTAAGGGAGTTAGTGTCCCTAGCCTTCTTCATCGGATTCCCACTTGGACCACAGAGGTTAAAGGTCATCGTTTTGCCTACTTTTGAATGCAGTAGACCATAATCCACCCCATCGGCCCCGTCGCCATCATCCAAAGCGAAGGAATGACAGCCCTTTTGTGGGAGCAAACTCTTCCTCCGCTTCCTCATTAGCGTCGCAGGAGCACTCATCATCTAGCTCTTCATAGCGATGGGGTTTGAAATGAGGCAGGAGGAATCGTAGGATGGTGGCTGGGAGATTTCAGGTTGCACAGAGGAGGAGACGTAAGGAGTTGACCTGGTGCAGAACTCCACTGGTTTAATTGAAAAACCAAACCATGCAGCCTTTCCATTACTTTGAGGGTTTAAGTTCGTTAGTCCTTTGATTTTCTTTTCTTTCTTTTTTTTAAGGCTCATATTTATCCCTGGAGGTAGTGGGGAAAGGAAGTGGACTTTAAAGTGCACTGCTCCTGATTAAGAAGCTTGTGGGGAAGTCTGTGATATTGTTAACATGGTGGTCTTCAGTTTAATCCATTACCAAAGGGTCCACTGGGCGGTGTGTGAGGGAAAATAAAATCTGTGTGGAATGGCTGGAGAAATCTCTCATGACGTCACCCGAGGATCACAAACCCTGATATTTTTCTTTGAAAGCACTTTTAATAAGAATCTGAAATGTCCTGGGTAGAAGATAGGATGGTGATCTGACCCTGTCTCGCATCTTGTGTTTACTTGCTTAATCTGATATCCTGAGCGCTTTTGCCTGATTCTACCACAATTCAGTGCCAAGATGATGATGATGATGATGATGATGATGATGACTGTTCCTCCTTTTCTCCTCCTCCTCTTCATCCTCCTCCTTAACCTCCTCCTCCTCATTATTATTGTTTATAAACAAACCATCCAGCTTTTCGGCAGTGGCACGGAAAAATCTCTAATTAAAACAAGTGTCAATGCTAAGCTGTTTTCATATCTGAAAATAATTCCCAGCATTCATAGCTTTTAAAATAATGTCAGGAAGACAAACATGACAACCAATACCAGGAAAGCAGAAGTCAGAATTTGTGAACGCCAAAGACAAGTCTCACCACACTATGGAATGTGCCTGGTGGTTAATTATGGATGACACGTGTCTTGGGAAGCTGCCAGGATTTTGTGGGACGTGGAAAGAAAAGACTCTCACCCGCCTCATCTCTCCTATAATACCCTTTACTCTCAGGGAATTCAGCTTTAATAAAAAGGAATAACCAGAGGGTGTAGTCGAAGAACACTAATTAATAATTCGAGCTCTTCCTGAATGAGGTTCTGCAATAAATCGTAGGCTGTCAGTTGCTAAACCATGAAATATTGCAGGGGCGGGTGGCTGGAGCTGTTGGTGGCAGGGAACTTGGTGTTGGCTAATCACTTGTGTTTTTACATCGCTGTTTGTAATCACAATTAAACAGATGGTTTTGAAAAAGCTCGTGTGTCCTTGGTAATTAAAACCGCAGCAAGCAGCTTCTTCCTCCCCCTAACATACAATTACACTGAATGGAATCACGTTGCCCAGGGCTTCTTCCAAAGAAAGGGTCTTCAGTGGCACAAGATTAGTGCTCTACACCAAGCCCTGGCACCTTGACCTCTTACAAAGCCTGGAGCTTTGCAGCTGGCAGAGAGGGCTTTCAAACAAACATGGGTCACCCCTCCTTGGCTTTTTCCCCAAATCTTACCGCTGCCACTCATGGATTAATAGGCCATATTTTAAAATGGGATCTTTGGAAGTCTCATGACCATTGAGTGCATTGTGTTTATGACAGCTGAACTCTAGGAGCTCAGCTAGTGTGTGACTAACATAGAAGTCCTCAGGGGTATGGGAAAATCCATCCTGTTTCTCTTACTCAGAAAACTAATGTGGACGCGTCTTTGCTTTAAAGGGGTTGGGGGAAAGGAAACCTTTCATTTCACAGTGTGTTACTTTTTCATTACTATAACAAATGCCTGGGATAAATCATCTTAAAATGTAGAAAGTTTCGTCGTCGTCGTCGTCGTCGTCGTCGTGTCACTGTTGTTTTTGACTCATGGTCTTGGAGGTTTCAGCCCATGACAGATTTACTTTGCTGCTTTGGTCTTCAGTGACACACCTCAGGAGTGTGCGATGAAATTCTCACCTTATTTATTGAGCCCTACCGCAATAAATTAGGACTCTTTTCAGGAAAGATTCCTCACCCCCAAGAAATATTTAAGCAGTTGAGATGTGGCCACAGGTCCCTCCCTTGAACTCGACCTCGGGCAATGTGAACCACAAAACCCTGCCGTTGGAGCCCGCTGAGGTCTATTCACAGATGAAATTTTGGAAATGTGTTTTGTTTGCCTGAGCATGAGTACGCCCAAGCATACTATGGATACTTTTAGGTACAGGCTTTTGTGCCTGCTAGTAAGCAGTCATTTGCCGGGGCAATTAGCCATCTGCACTTTATTATCAGGGTGCAGCTGACAATGCTGCTCAGGGCCAAGGGGCAGGTTCATCTTCTCATCTGCACAGGAACTGTATTCACAGCAAAGGACGTTGACCTTTAACGACGAATCTTTAAATGTAACCAGGTCCCCCAAAGATCAGCATACACAAAGTTTCATTTTTGTCTTGATCTGAAGTGAGATTCAAATATGGGCAGTGGGATTCCTGTTTGGGTAGAGCGGTTAATAAGGAACAGTAGAATAGGTTGGTAATTCAAAATCATTTCCCCTTTTATCAGTCGAGAACGAAGGCGACCCCTGCTCAGTCTATATCATTATGGAGTCTCACTGTGGAGAGTAGTTATAGGTGTGGGTAGCCCTGAACTTGTTTGATGGCAACCTGGAGCAGCACTTAAAATGAGATCAGTTTGTGTGCCCCACCAAGTTCCATGGCACTTTCGGGAACTTTTGTATATTCTTGTGACATATTAGGATTGAAGGGTTAACAGCTGAGTATTGGCGAGGAGAACTCTCAGGTTTAGCACAGATCAAATTAACAGCCGACCCTGATCCATGGATAGCAAGTATCATTTAACTGGAGACTTAGAGGAACCTGTCAATTGAACCTACTACATCATTTAACCTGTAAGCCTTCACTGTGTTTGATTCTGGTGCAGTTCTGCCCCAATGTTAGGTGAAAGCATCTTACCTGCCCATGGAGTCTGGACTCCAGTTCTTCCCAAACTAGAATACCAGGGATCTACTTTAGACCTAATGCATAAGCATCTGGAGTAGGAATGGGGGGGTCTTCAAGTAAGGCCACCATAGGACAAAGTAAGTTATATAATTTTAAGGATGTGCTCCAAGTTCTGAGAAAAGTTTAATTTTAATATGAATTCTCTTTAGAATTTCAGCTGTGAAATACAAAATACATGTGAGCATATGAAACATATATAGATCCAGACACACACATGTATGTATACATACATATACATGCATAACATGACAACTGTCAAGAAGGACTCAAAGGTACAAACTTTGCCTGGGCTAAAATTAGGTTGATACTTTCCCAGAAATATGCTTTAGAAAATGATTTATTTACTTTAATGTGTACCATGTGCATGCAGTTCCCATAGAGGCCGAAGGAGGACATCATATCCCCCAGAGCTGGAGTTGCAGGTGGTTGTAAGATGCCAGATGTGGTGCTGGGAACCAAACTGAGGTCCTCTGGAAAAACAGCAAGCACCCTTGACCTCTGTATCAGTTACTTTTTTTATTGCTGTAATAAAACACCATGACTGAGGCCACTAACAGAAGAAAAGTGTTTAATTGGGTTTACAGTTTCAGATAATTAGGGAGTCCATGACAGAGTGGAGCCTAGGTGGCAGGCAGCTGGAAGAGCAGCTGAGAGCTCACATCTCACCAGCAATAAACAGGGAGAGCTAACTGGTAATGGCACAAGTCTTTTGAAAAACCTCAAAGCCTGCCTCCAGTGACACACTTCCTCCATCAAGTCCACACCTTCCAGTCCTTCCCAAACAGTTCTACCAACTGGCGAACACATATTAAATCATAAGAGCCTCTGAGGGCCATTCTTATCCAAATCATCACAGTCACTATGGTCGCAGCCGTCTCTTCAACCCAGGTATTCCAGAAATATTTCCCTCACCTCAGAGATCACTGCTCTCCTGACCCATATGTCTGTTACCGTTGATTTCTCTTATAGCTTTGCTCTTTTGTATACAGTCCTGAAAATAGTGTTCTATTTTCCCTCCCCTTGAGCATTATGTAAACTGAATCACTGTGTGTATGCATATTTTTGGTTGATTCTTCTTTTTCTCAACTTCGTGTAAAATGCCTGCATTTGTTAATCAACTGTATCTTCTCTATGGTTGAATGTGGTCCAGGAGCCCCACACATTGTTTCTGTGTATGGTCACGAAGACATAGGTTGTTCTCAATATATCAGTATAAAAAGGAGTACCACTGTGGGCAGATTTGTTCAGTGTCTGTAGCATATACATATATTTCACTGGATTATGGACCAGAATAATATTTCTGGGTCATAAATCCTTAAGTTTTACTAGGTTATAAAAAGCTAATTTTGGATATGGTCTCATTCAGGTGCAGTTCCACCAGCAAATATTTAGTACTTTTTGCTACAACCCAGAGGGGTCAATATTCACAATTACCAGACTCAAATTTTGCCCATCCTGTGGTTGCATATTACCTTGCGATTCTTATTCACTTTTTCTGATTGTGGTTTTAAATCATCAGACTCAAATTTTGCTGACCCAGTAAATATGTAGCAGCATATTATAATTTTAGTTCTGTTTCCCTGATGATTGATAAAGTCAATCATGCTCCATATGTCATTCGAATTGGTCTTTTGCTTGCTTTCCCCCCTGCTGGATCTATTTTTAAAATGCTCTTTTATGGGAGGTGAGGGAGGTTGTGTTGTTATGTGTTGCAAACACTTCCCATCTGAGGAAGCCTGACTTCCCATCCTTTATGCAGGGTCTTTTGAGAAGATGTGATTTAAACAATAATTCCAAATTGAAGCCATAGATAGAGCCTTGTAGACGTTCTTTTGTAATAGTGCTTCTTATGATTTGTGTTTAGAGCTTCTCATTCTTTATGAACTCCTTCTGGGTCACCTTCTGAACAGTTCCTGTGTGGTCTTTCCCCTTTACTGTTTTGTTCTCCCAGGGATTACATGTACGGTGTAAGAATTAGTTGAAACCCCTGTCGCAAAAAACAAAACAGAGAGTAACTGTGTAAAACATCACAGATATTAGCTTCTGGCCTCCAGAAACTTGTGCGTGCTTGTGCACACACTCACACACACACCCCTGAAAGACACAACAATTTCTCGGCACCATCACATGTCAATCACTGCCTATCAAGCTTTTGACTCTCTGGTTCCCTGCAAAGTTCTGTACAGAACATGATTCCTGTGTAACATGGGTTGTCTCTCAGAGCTCACTGGCTCTTCACAGAGTTTCTCCTTTAGGTTCCTTATAAATGATAGAAGGAGCCCAGTCTTTTTTCCATTGAGTTTCCATAAGCAGATTTCCATTGGTTTTTGCCTTTGATGTAAATACGACGTAACACTTCCTTGTGCTTTCTGTAAACTGGGGTTTGATCTAAAGGCTCTATCGAGTTTCAGGTTGGTCTATTTTTTTTTTCAGAAGAATAATCGGACAGGTTTACCTCCTAACTTCTGACATCATGTTAATGATCTTAAGATCGATTATAGGGCTCGAGTGCTGCCAGCCTGGTTGTGAAGTGTTTCCTTCACGATTTCATCCGATGGCTTTTGCAGAAGGGCTTCCATGAGTCTTGTGGGAGTGCATTGTGATGCTTTTAAGAACTGCCAATTCTTAGGCATTTCACCTAGAATTTTCTATATAGAATGACTTCTTTCTCATTTGCTATGTTGCTTTTATATGTCAACAGGATGAAAATCATGAGTCCCTGGCTCCCTGTCTGTCTTTGTCTTCCTTGCACACATTTATGAACTTAGTCTCTTTGTGAATCCATGCATTTGTGTATATTTGAGATACCCATTTTTGGCCAAGAAAATAATGTTGAAGTCAGGTTGACTTCAATGCCACTTTGAGTGGTTTTTGTTGTTGTTGTTGTTGTTGCAGTTTTATAATTTTATTTTTATTTATATACATCTGAAGATGCCAACAGAGACCAGAAGAGAGCATTGGATCCCCTGAAGCTGCAATTACAGGTGGTTTTGAGCCCCACGGCGTGGGTGCTGAGAACTGAACTTTCATCTGCCGCAAGAGCAATAACTTATTTTAATCACGAGTGATCTCTCTGCTGCTCCTGCAATTTTTCAAAGCTAAAATATAATCATATCATTTCCTCTCTCCTCCTACCTCTAATCGCTCTCATGCCCTCTCTTCCACTCTCCCCTTCTTTAACAGTTATCATTACACATATGTGCAGTACACATAAACACAAGCTGCTGCGTCCTCAGCCTGTCACTCATATTTACACGTCTCCAGGGCTGACCACTGGTATTGGATAACCAGTTAGGTGGCTCATCCCTGGGGAGGATTGATCTCCCTTCTCCCAGCAGTTATTTGTCTATAGCTCTTTGTCTAGGGGTGGAGGACCCTTGAGAGCACCCCTTCTGTGCGAGCATGTCCATGACTGTTGTCACTGTTCAGGATTTATTTAGGCAGCGTCCTGGTTGGCTTTTTGTCACCTTGACACAAGCTAGAGTTAGTTATCTGAGAGGAAGGAGCCACGGTTGAGAAAATGCCTCCATAAGACTAGTCTGGAGGAAAGACTCTTAATTAGTGATCAACGGGGAGGGGAGGGACGCACCAGGATGGGCGGTTCCACCCCTAGGCAGGTGGACCTGGGTTCTATGAGAAAGCACACTGAGCAAGCCATGGGCAGCAAGCCAGTAAGCAGCAGCCCTCCGCGGTCTCTGCTTCACTTTCTGCCTCCAGGTTCCTGGCCTCCCCTGAGGTCCTGCCCTGACTTCCTTTGGTGATAGACTGTGATTTGAAACTGTAAAATGAAATAAATCCCCTCCCCTCCAAGTTGCTTTTGGACCTGGTGTTTCATCACAACACTAGAAACCCTAACTAAGACACCTACCCCACTCCCATTCTCCATAGCTCCTGATGGTTTTCTGACTTTCAGTCATGAGTAATTGTGTTAGACTTAGCTTATTGATTTCTTGACCCAGGTATGGCTTTACAATATGTGTTCATGTCTGATAGGGCAGGACACCCTACACTGTTTTCTTGGATTTCCCCCAGAGACAGGGCCTGAGTCTAGAATGTTATGGTTGCTATTTTTTTTTGGTTAACAATCTTAGGGAATAGGAACCAGGCTGAAATGAGAGTTAGGGAAGGAAATATTGCCAGTTTCACAATGTATTGTCAAGGGGCTTCCACAGTAGGTAGCAGGAGAATGAATGGTCTCACAGAGGTCATCTGAAAGGCCTGTAAGAGGTGCCTGGAGGCTGAGAGGATTAAAGCTCTGTGCACCAACATGTCTCTCTGCCACGGTCTGTTGCCTTTCACGCTTCCCAGCTGTGCTGGTGTGGGGGCTACTTGACTCGGGTCAGAGAGCTAATGATCTTCCTTGCATGATGGAGTGTTTGGTCATTCAAAGCCCTGCACACACCACTGTCCCCCTCTATTTCTTCCTCCATCATGGGCTTTTCATTTGAGGTCATGTTCCTTCCGTTAGACTTTCCTTCAGTGAGAGGCTGCTAGGGTGAGACTTCTAGACCTGCGGCTTCAAACAGTCTTTAATTTGCCCTTGCTTTTAAAAGACCTTTTTGCTCCTTTAACAATTATAAGAATGACAGGGCCCTTTTGTCTTTTTCTTTTTTAAACTGTCCCTTTGGAAGCAATCTGGTTTGTTTTTTTTTTTCAAGATTCAGTTTTATTGTCTTTGTGTGTGTGTGTGTGTGTGTGTGTGTGTGTGTGTGTGTGTGTGTGTATTTTTCTGGATTATCAAGTGCCCCAGGCACAAATTGCTGTAATGTTTCAGTTCTTTGTCTCCTTCTCTAGTGCTTGGTTTCCTTGGAGTTTGGTCTGGTAGTTGCTTTCCTCTCTTGACAGCTCTTTAGTGCTTTTGGGTGATGAGGATTTTCATTGGGAGCATTTGATTGTGTTCATATGAATGGTTAGGTCAGCAAATAGGTTATATATACCATTACTGGGAATCGAAGTTCTCTTTAAATTCAAGGTTTCTTATTATTGTTCTTGCTAGGGACATAGGATGGATACAAATATTTTTCATGCTTTCCAAATGAGATCAGTCTAGCCAAACCCCATGAAGGAGCCACAATAAGAATTTCATAGTCAGTATTCACTAGCCTGATAACAGAGAGAAGAAAAATGGCCCCATTGCTTTGCCACACAACCTGAGTACAGTGTTATAGAGTGTAACCAATCTCTGTCACTGGTTTTCATTACTGAACTCTGCCGTGACAGCCATCCAATATGAATTAAAAGAATTGCATTTGACATTTTAATAAAAGGTAGAAACACTACATTTACCAAGTAGCTGCTAGCGGGGATGTACCCGCCAGAGATGAGTGAAGCCACTCACTAAAGAAAGGTCGAATGAGCTCGCTGTTCACTTGCTTCTGGGAACTGTGACTGACAGCCCCAGTGGCTGGGAGGGCTGATGAAAGCACCCGTCTCTTTCTCTGCTGAGGTCAGTGGGAGCCATATGCAGGGTCAAAGAGTGGGTCTGAGTTTGCTCTTCTGTGCAAACGCAGTCTTCTGCAATATATTCTATAGAAGGAATTCTGATTGTTAGGCATTTTGGGGGGCTATGACAAGATCACTTTTTAATAATGTTCGCAGGTTTGAGTTGTGAGTTCTTTGAGAAAAACATATATAAAATGTATGAGCTTTCTGATCTTTAGAATCTGGAAATGAACCATTTCTCTCTAGGCTCACACAGTCTGTGAACTTGAACTCACCCATCCAAACACCAGAAATCTTTGGACCCTTGTGACCATCTGCAAGCATTATCTGTGTGCTGGTTATATTCAGATGTGGACTTCATAAAAACAGAAGAATTCCTGTGTAGGATTAACAGCTCTGGGTCATGTAATGCAGACACTTAGTTTCACCCCAGTCCTAGGTTTCTAGTCATTGTAAGATGCACCTGGCACCCTTAACACAGGTTGATTGATCTTGGAATTGCATATAGTTCCAATAAGGTAAAAGCTCATTCTCTCCTAATTATAATCATCTTCAACTTGCTTGGAGAGAACAGTTCAGGGTCTTCCTCTGACCTAGCAGTTCATCACTTTGGGTATAATGACTGCCATGATAGCTTAGAAACAGACCCTGTGCCCCAAAGTTCTTTGGAGAGCTGTGGAGGAAGATACCCAGTGTCCTTTAGCCTCTCCAGGTACGAACATGCATGCACACACTTGCACACGAGTAAGTGTATACACACTTTCCCAACAAAGTTTTTAAAAGCTGCTAAAAAATGTTTCAACTGAGAATGCACTTTTGAATCCAAGCAAAATAGAGTAAAGAAAATTATTGTAAATTCATTTCAGCATATGAAAAGGTATTTCCCCCCACCCCAGGTTAGAAAGTGCTACCAAGTATAAGAATGAATATAGCAACTAGATGCAAAAGAGTTTGATGAGAAAAGGGAATTAAGATACCTTTGCTTAGATTTTTTTTCCCGGCTAGCAAGATGGCTCAGAGATAAAAGGCACTCGCTGCCAAGCCTAACCACTCAAATTTAATTCCCACATGATGTAAGAAGAGAATTGGTTCCTGCAAGTTGTCCTCTGAATGCCACATGTGATATACATGTATGTAGGCATGTGTTTACAGACAATAAATAAATAAATGTAAAAAACTAAAAAATGGTTATTGCTAACCTAGTAGATGATAGTCTTTGTATTTGCTGTTGAGGTAAGACATGAAGAAGCTAGCGTTGCTTTGATATTTGGATCCAGAGAATTTTGAGTGTCAGCAAATGGTAGCTTCAATATATCTTCTTTGTGGCAGATTTTATTTTTAACAAAAATAATGTAAATTGTCTCTACCATTCACAAGACAATTAAAGAATAGACGAACGGTGTGTGTGACTGTGTCCATGTGTAGAAAACTGGCTTACATACATGCTCTGACCTGACAGCTCCTTTCCTGGATGTATACTCTGCTTGTCTTTGTTTGTGGAAAGATGTTTACAAAAATGTGTATGGCATTATAACCCGTTGTATTGGAAACCACCCAAATGCCAACCATGGACAAATTACAGGGGACAACTACATGTAACTTACAGTGAATACAGTCTAACTGCATCCATCACACACACACACACACACACACACACACACACACACACACACACACATTAGGTATAGAAGCTAGACACAGACACAGAAGTAGGCACACTAGGCAATTCCTTCCTTTCAAATATTAGGCACCAGGCTTAACTTTTATGCTCAGGGATGAATGTTTAAATCACAAAAGAACAGACACTACAAAAGTGAGGTTTCTTGCAGTCGGTAGAAAGAGTTTAGCATCAACATGAGGCATTACAGTATTTTGTTTCTTCCTCTGGGTGACTATTATTCAGTCCTAACCTCTGTAATGAAATAATTCATTGGGTTGTACATTTGTGAGTGTCTTAGTCAGGGTTTCTATTCCTGCACAAACATCATGACCAAGAAGCAAGTTGGGGAGGAAAGGGTTTATTCAGCTTACATTTCCACACTGCTGTTCATCACCAAAGGAAGTCAGGACTGGAACTTAAGCAGGTCAAGAAGCAGGAGCTGATGCAGAGGGCACGGAGAGATGTTTCTTACTGGCTTGCTTCCCCTGGCTTGCTCAGCCTGCTCTCTTATAGAACCCAGGACCACTAGCCCAGGGATGGCACCACCCTTGATTACTAATTGAGAAAATGCCCCACAGCTGGATCTCATGGAGGCATTTCCTCGACTGAAGGTCCTTTCTCTGTGATAACTCCCGCTTGTGTCAAGTTGACACACAAAACCAGCCAGTACAGTGAGGTACTTTTCTTTCTAATAATATTTTTGTTTATGCCTTTAAAATTTCATACAATTTTAATTCCTATTTTTTCTTTGTACACGCCATATATGTATACAACATCTACTGACATCTACCCTCCATTTCTCCCTCAAACCCCATTATTTCTGCCTCCAAACTGCAAGACCTCATTGACTTATACCCATGGAGTCCAACCAGTGGCACCCATATGTGTACCAGTTCATCCACTGAGGCGTGGTGAACCTACCAGTGGCCACACTCCACATGAAAAGTGGCCCTTCCCTCCCTAGCTGCAGTCAGCTGCCCGTAGCTCCTCACTAAGGGGTGGGGTTCTGGAAGGAAGTCCTCTTCCACCCAGGCTGGAGTTGTTCAGTGGTGTGAACTAGGGCTGCCATGTGTCCGTGTGTACAGTGACGACTGTATGTTATATCCAGACAGCATTGCACAGCACTCTTCCCCATCTTCCAGCTGTTCAGTGGTGTGAACTAGGGCTGCCATGTGTCCGTGTGTACAGTGACGACTGTATGTTATGTCCAGATACCATTGCACAGCGCTCTTCCCCATCTTCCAGCTGTTCAGTGGTGTGAACTAGGGCTGCCATGTGTCCATGTGTACAGTCGTCATGTTATGTCCAGACAGCATTGCACAGCACTCTTCCCCATCTTCCAGCTCTTACCATCTTTCCACTCCCTCCTCAATGAAGTTCCTTCGAGTTTTGGGGTGAAGACGGGTGTTGATATAGATGCCCATCAGTGGCTGAACACTCATAGTCCATTATTTTTGGTCTTTTGAACTGAAACACACCTCTGCATTAATCGTTGACATTGTGATAAGAAATGCCTCTTATGGATACGAACATAACTATTTAGATGGCAGTTTGACAGTATGGCCATTTTGAAGAGCAGCATTAATCTATTCTTCTCTAGGGCCTATGACTTCTGCAGCATTGGGTTTGGGTCATATTTGCAGTTCAGGCGAGCACTCCCTCCTATAGAGCAGGCATTGGGAAATGCAGAAGCTTAGGTGTCCCAAAATTTGTCCCCCTGCAAACTGAAAGTCGAAGGTGTGATTTGGAAGCTGAATACTGGGCATCCAGTGGAATCAATTCCAGTGTACATTTGAAAGTCTGAAAACCAAAAGTGCCAGTGGCAAGAGAGGATTGGTGTGCCATGTCCGATATGCTTGAGGGGGCAGGTAGAGTCATTCTCCCCAAGATTTTTCTTTGGCTTGAGCCCTCAGTGGTTAGGTGCTGCTCCCTTCCCAAGTACTCCCCACCATGCCTGGCTTTTACACCGCTGCTGGGACCCAAGCACAGATCCTCACGATCATGCTACAGGTACTTTATGGGCTGAGCCATCTGCCCAGACCTAGAACTGTATTTCTTATCGTCATGGTATTAGGCACTAAATGATATGCATAAAATGAAAACACCAGAATGAAGCAGACTACCTTGTACAGTTAATTTAATAAAATACAGAATTTCTAAATGATGCGAATGGGCTCACAGAGCAATGGAAGCAGCTTCCATTCTGTTTTCCTGTAGTTACTTTCTTCCTGTGTGACTTTTAGTTTGCTGTTCGACTTTCCCACTGGGTCAGGTCTAGAAGGCTGTACAGTTTGAACACTTTTCAACACTTGATAGTGTCCTATGAAAAGGCAGTTCTTCTCTGTAATTTGACCTTGGGAAAGTTGCCTTTTCTTCTATATCCGAATCTCACTTTTTCTCCCACGTGGGTCAAATGAGAGGATTCCTTCTGAAAGTTCTCTCTCTGATCCACCTGAGATGCAAGAAGTCACACATCCTGCAGAGACATGTTGTTTTCAAGAAATAGTTCAAAGGGAAGAGGGCAGAGGCCAACACGAAACTGGTAACATGTGAAATAATCCAATTTTAAAGCGATCAAATTGATAGGAAAACCAAGAAGCAAAGCAGCTTTAGAGATGTTAGAGTAGCAGGAGACGAAGCAGGATTATAAAGTGAAAATTAATCTTTGTACCCAGTGAGTGCCCAAAGAAACCCCCCAACTCTCAACAAAAGTCATGTTGTATTGACTTCAGTATTTTCCCCATGACTCTTTCTGGCTAACAGTACTCAGCTTCACATCCCACCGAGGAACAGCTCCCACCCCACCCCACCCTGGAGAATCAGAGGCTGGAGATGGGAGCAATGCCTAGCAAGCAAGACCAGTTGAACAGAATTTTCTTCCCTTTAGATTTTCTTCTTCTTGTTTTGGTTTTAACCAAACTGTTTAACAATGGTAGGGTCAAGAAGAATTATACGCCAGGTTCTGAGAAAAGAGTACTTTATAAATGCTATCACATTTAATCTTTTGAATAATTACCTGAGGCCGTTTCCAAAATGGTGCTCATTTACCCTGAATTCTGATATTTATGTACAGATGTGATTTTTTCCTGCAGTGAAATGGTGTCATCTGTGTGGTCAGGAGATGTGTGAATGATTGTGTAACATTCAGATTGAAAATGACATTGTATTTATGCTTCTACATGACCTTCTACATTGCTTCCTTTAGTTCTAGCCAGTGTCTATGCTTTGGGGGACACCTGAGCAGTCCCAGTGAGAGGTCAATGAGAGATGGGGTTGCTGTCTTGCACTGATAGCCAGGCCTCACTTTCTAGCCTTAGGAATGAGCCATCTTGGATTTTCCAACCCCAGTGAAGCCTTCAGATCATGCAGCCTGAGAGCCATCCTTGACTACAGCATCACTAGAGAACCCATGTCAAAACTTCTACAAAACCTTTCAGATCACTGAGACTTGGGCATCCATGAGAACCCTAGATAAGAGTCATATAAGCAGTGTTGTCTTCCTGTGTTGGGGAGCAGTCTGATGGTGGCAGCTGGTATCTATCAGAGCAGACTCTCTTGTCATTGTCCTCACCAGGGTTCGAGGAGATTACCTGCCAGATTTAAGGACTCCGAGACCTTTGGGCCTAGCAAAAATAAGATTTCATCAGGAATTTGGTTTATCATTGGTAACAGGTTTTGTTTTGTTTTGTTTCTGAAAAGAAAATAATAACTTCTAACTGCGGAGAATCATTTTTTGGCCAATCAAATCTTCTGTTTGTTAAAATGTGCTAAAAGGGTGTGGGCTAGTGAAATATAATACAAATGTGAAATGCAGTGCTCGACACGGAAGATGTTTCAAATTTGTTTACACTTCACACATTTCTCGCTGGCTAGAAGGGATATTTTAATATTTCTGACATTTAATTTGGGAGCAAATGTACCATTTTCTGTTTCTCTTTTTCCAAGAAGACATAGGGTTTGGAAATGAAGGCTGATAAAGGAAAGGCAGAAGGCAATGCATTCTGGGGCAGTTAGGATGAAAGAGTAGTCACAGAGATGACAGACGGAGACGTGATGATGGTGATCATGATGGTTATTAATGTGACAAGCACACAGTCGTGTAGCATCTGGAGACATTCACCAATTTAATAACACACATCAGGACGTTCTGCTTTTCTAGGCAACCATCCACTCTGATATTGAACTCTTGTAGACTCGACTCTTATCTCGAGTTCCTAGGAGTGAAGAGAATATAACACCCTACAGAAAATGGATTTTGTGCTTAAGAGCATCTATTCTCAACCATCACAAAACAACAGAATCCAATGGTACAATTATATGAAGGTGGAGCTCCAGTGGAAAATTCCAAGTCCCGGTTCCTAAGGGTTAGTTGGGAATACATTTCCCTATCTCTGCATTATTCTCTGAAAAGAAGCTATTAAGTCACAGAAAGTGAGCACTTACTCAACCCGAACTCTGTTAGACAGAGATGCTAGGAGTTGGAAGTTGACATTTAAGTTAGGAAAGACAAAGCAAAAGGTTGAAATGTTTACTCTGAGAGATGTCTGAGCATCATGAAAGTTCTTTGAGTGGGTACAATTTACTGCCCATCCAGTGGGACTGTTATCTGCTGAACCCTTTCTAGCACCAGCATTATATGGTCCCCATAGTCAAGGAGAATATATTCCAGAGCCATAGAGACATTCATAAGCAAATAAATTCAATATAGTGCAATTAATAATTTCATTTAGTGTCTGCAATAATTGAAGTACATGCAGGACAGATTAATTTGCACTCCTTACATATACCAAGGAAAGACTGTTTCCTAGATCTTTGGAGGTAGTTCTTATAGGATAACGTGAAGTTTGCTAGATGACTATGAAAGGAAATAATTGATCCGATATAAAAGTATTTTGCTGGTTAATCAACGTGGTCAACTTGACTGGATTTAGATTCACCTAGGAGGCACACTCTAGGCATGTCTGTGATGATGCTTTGAGAGAGAATTCACTCACTTTTAGTGTGAGTTGTACAACACTATGGGAATGTGATCCTGGACTAAAGTTTTCAAAAAGGGAATCAAGGAGAAAAAGCAGGTAGATACCCAAAGTTCCTCTCTGCTTTTTCGACTGCCAACACGATGTAAGCATCCATCTCACTCACTTGCACGACCAGCTGCGGGCTGCCCCTACCGTAGCCTTGCCTTCCCAATCAAGATGGACTGTATCCCTTTAGACCATGAACCAAACTAAGGCTACCTTCCTATAAGCTGTTTCTTATCAGGTTTTGGTAACAGCAACAACACGAATAAATGACAGAAGAAACTCATAAAAAGTACCAAGTAGTAGGTCTGTTGCTGTGACAAACCTGACCACATTGTTCTCGGGCCTTTGGAGCAGGTTTGTAAGAGGCGTGTGGAGAGTCTGGAGCTGTAGGCTGGAGAAGCCCTGGAAGGCCAGAGTGGAGATTAATAGACCATTGGGGAGGAGTTGAGAAGACCAGAATTCTGAGAGAAACAAGTTGGCCTGGCTTGTGTTTCAGAGGGGAACACAGATTTATTAGAAACTGTGTTAGAGAGATTTATGTAACATCCTGGCATAAAATACTTGGCTATATTCTGCCCACGTCATGAGCTCTTTCATGAGGCTGAATTCAAAAGGAATAGATTGAGTTGTTTAGTGGAGATCTCCAGACAGTGGAACATCCCAGACCATGGTGTGGCTACTCCTCATTGTTCATAGTCAGACCTACAGTGACCCAGCAGAAAGACATCAGAAATGTGCTGTTTAGGTGATAAAAGGTGTACGTGTGAGTTTAAGGTTGTAAATAAGGTAGGTGTCGAAAAGGCAGCTATAATTTGTAGAGATCGGTGGCGTTAAAGAGAACTTTGATGACTGGGGCAATAGGAAAGGTGCCTTGAAGTTAAAGCCACATCTGTGAAAGCTCCCACTTGTAAAAATGAGAATTCATTTGAAGGGATAGTCCGAATTGGAAATCCACCTGTTTGCTGGTGTCACGCATGTGTTCTTTCATAGGCATGCAGCATGGGAGAGTTAGGATGTCATGCAGGTTTATGCCAAGGTCTCAGAAAGCCACTGGCACTTGGCAGCTGAGGCGAGCAGCAAGAGGGCACACTGTGCAGCACTGGGATTGTGGGTGTGTGCCATCGTGCCTGTTGTTTGTTTGTTTATTTATTTATTTATTTTATGTGGTTTCTGGAGATTAAACTCATGCCCCATGCTTTGTAGAGCATACCTCCGTGACTGAGTCATCTCCCCATGTGTGAGGGTTTGAATAATTTTGGCTCCCACAGGTCCATGTATTTGTATGCTTAGTCACTGTTTGAAAGGATTAGAAGGATTGAAGTTGGAAGGAAGTGTGTCGCTGGGGATGGGCTTTAAAGTCTCTCTCTCTCTCTCTCTCCTCTCCCCCCCCCCCGCCCCAAACAGTTTACCTCTTGACTACGCTGTTCTTCTTTCCTGTAACTTTTCCTACACTCTGAATCCTAACTGTATTCTTATAGGAGGTCTTGTCCATCCACCGGCCACTTTCCGGCTGCCTGGCTGGAGAGTTAGAACTAAGTCTGGGCTCTTGTTAGCAGGAGCTTATCCGTGGTGTTGTGGAATACACGAAGTTGCATATCTACCTGCGTTTGAGTCTTTCACTGCCAAACTTGTCCCCAAGTCCTTGACACCACCCTGGCAGCCTCTAATAGTCTCCTTGTGTGGTAGGATAGAATGTTCCAGGTTCATCTCACAGTGTGTACTCCCAACCTCAAATGAACCATTTCTCCCAGAAGTGATGGGTCCTTTAGGAGGCGTTTAATGGCATTTCACACTCAGTTTGTGGACTGTCATTTCTGCTGGTGTTCCGTTGCTCCAGTGGGCAGCTTATTACAAAGGGAAAGCTACCAAGGGCTTTCAATTTGAAAGTAAGCCAATGGGCTCTCCAGGACTGGGCGTTAACTCAGGGTTCTAATACATGCATAGCATGCATGTGCTCTGAACTTGGTCCTCAGCACACAAATATTTTTATATGAAGAGATATAGTGTTTTCTAATATAAGAACTTTTTACAATTTGTTGTTTTCATGCTGAGATAACTTGGTTCCTAACAAGGCTGACATAAAATACTTATTTTTAAAATATCACTAATGACAATAAATAGCCATCAGGTGGATGGTAAGATTTCTGTGCTGCCTTCTATGTTTTCCTGGCAAATCCCAAGAAAAATAGAATGATTCAGAGATAGTTCTAAGGTCAGCCAGAGTTGTTTTCTCTTGAGTTTGTAACACCAGCTTGATACACAGAAAGGTTCATTTGCTTTTAGTTTGTTTTCAATTTTTAAGAATTGATTTTCCCCTCTCTTGTTTCTCACTGATATGTATGTAAAACCTTTTCACAGCTCAGAGGTCCACAATGAGAATATGTTCTATGCAGCCTTCTCCGTTGTCTGCTCTACTGTGACCTGAAAATCTCTCTGTAGATCTCAAGGGTCATTGTTTGTATACGATCTCATTTTAATCAATATATCATCCGGACAGATTCTTAGAATAAGGGTGCGGGTCACATGTACATGCATATATATAAAACCACATACACACATATATATATACATACATATATGTATATGCATACATATATACAGGATTGGTCATATTAGTAATATAAATATATAAATTTAGATTTTTGGAGCTATAACATTTAATTTTGTGCTATATATCATAACACCATTTTAACTTCATTACTACAATCATGTAAGCAGAAACGATAGGTTAGTTTCTTCCATAGTCTTAATTCTTGCTGCTCATTAATAAGAGGGTTTTATTTGTTCTTCCTTTTGTTGTGACAAGGTCTCGCTCCGTAGCCCGGTTCAGCCTGGAGTTCACGGTGATGCAGACTAGTCCCACACTCACAGACCTCTCCTTGCCTCAGCTCCCAGGGAACTGGGGCTGAAGGTGGGAACTAATACATCCAACTCAGGAAGTTTTAATTTTTTCTGAGATTTGTTTTTAATTTCTAGTTTTATTACATTATAATTGAGCATTTATTATTTATAACATCCATAGATTGTGGAACCTACTGCCATTTCTATTCCCTAATATAAGATCAAATTTTTTATGACTGTTTCCTTTGCCCTTGAAAGAGGATATTTTATATCGTTGAGATGTATCATTTGGTATGAGTCCCCAAAACTAACAAATTATATTGTTTGAATCTGATAAATACCGCTTATAGTTTCTCCAGCTAACATACCTTTTTCCGCAAGTGAAGTATTAAAAACCTATAATTTGTGCTTATATGTCTCTGTAAATCTCCTGTGATTTCTGTTTTTATTGATAGATATTTTTGCATTATTTCATAAATAACTATTGCCATCTTCATTACATCTTTAAGTATGAAGCATGGCTTTTAGCACTATGTGAGTTTCCTTTTGGTTTGATTTAATCCTTTAAATACATTCCACTCTTAAGGGAGAAATGTTATCCCTACTTCTAATAAACAATGGGTGTGAATGGTTTTAGATCTCACTATGGTATCCTTGTTTTTGTTTGTTTGTTTTATTGCTTCTGGTAATGTTACCTCTCAAAACCAGAATGCCCCTCACTGAATAAAACCTGAAGGATGTTCAGGCTAGTGAAAGACACTCACAGACCAATAAGAAGACATGAAAGGTTTATTACTTACATGATGGAGCTTCCTTGGAGAGCTGAGCAGTCCTTGAGCCTTTATGGTCCAGTGGTTCCCTTTATATTAAATCCTTTATAATGTCTCTATTATTTAGTTATGGCTGCATAACAAAGAGCCCAGGTAGTAGTTTAAAACAGCGGTTACTTATTTCCTTCAGTTCCCATCTTAAGAATTTGAGTGGGACACACCTGGATGCCTCCTATCTGGGCCCCTCTCATATAGCTCCAGGCAGGCAGCTACCTGGACTCAACTCTGTCTAGAAACCATTTTCAACTCACTCAGCATCGGCCAGTGGGCCTCAGAAGACCCATTGCAAAGCACAGTCATACATTGCTACAAGCATGGTTTTCTATGTAGGTTTCTGGACTACCCAAAAATATGGCAGCTGGTGATCTGGAGGGGGTGGGGAGACAGAGACAGAGACAGAGAGACACAGAGCAGAGAGAGACAGAGATACAGAGAGAGAGAGAGAGAGAGAGAGAGAGAGAGAGAAGAGAGAACCAAGATAGACCTACAGTGTTTTATAACCTAACCTCAGAATAGCCCCCACCACTTAGACTGTATTATTTTCAGAAGTGCCTAAGCATAGCTTGTGTTCAAAGAGAGAAGTGATAGAGATACAGAAATGTCAGGAAACAGATATTACCAGCTGATGTCTTATAGGCTTTCCATAATAATCCTTCATACTGACTGGTCAGTCTGATGCCTGCCCGTGATGTATGCAGCGCTTGATCGTCTTAGTCTAGCCCTTGCTTTCTGTTTCCCCTTCCATTCTTAACTTCCGTTCTGCTTACTTTTTTAGAAAATATCTGCATATTTGGTCTAGTGTCTTCGGCTTCATTTCATTTAATAAATCTCCTTTGTGTGTGTATGTGTATGTATGAATATATAGGTATGTATGAATATATAGGTATGTATGAATATATATGTATGTGTGTATGCATGTATGCATATACATATATATATATGTGTGTGTGTATGTAGGTATGTAGGTATGTACTATGTATGTACATATTCAGTCTATTAGCGCTGTTCCTTTAGAGAACCCTGACTAATACAGAAGGGATCCTGCCTGCAAGCTTCCCTGGGTTTTTCCATGATCAAATGTTTTTCTGTATTCTCAACAATTTAAGAGCTAGCTTCATGTAAAATCTTTGGCTTGCTCTTAAAAAAACTGCGAGGGGTGTCTCCGCTTGCTCGATTGCTTACCCTTCCGTCTAGTCATCCAGCACTTGCTCTGGCCTCTGGGCCCCTCTCAGAACCATTGCTGTCTCCCTCCACCTGCCAAGGACCTCATCTGCCATGAAGATCTGCTCTCTAACACTTACAAGACCCAGGAGACCTCTGGCTCTGGGCACCTGGGGATGAAGATGGTTTGGGGACCGAAGGAGACACAGTGGAAATGCTTCCACCAAAGGCCCCAGTGCAAACGCATCAAAAGAATAGAACTGGGTAGTATTGAAACTGTCTTAAGCAGTCACATAAAGGAGAACAACGTCATGTAAGAGATCTATAACGGTTGCAGGAAATCACTCAAAGGCAGACTTGAAGGACAGAGACCAGAAAGAATAAAATCTTTTCTGACAGGGGCTTCAGTATGTTAATAACTACCAGCGTTTTTATTGGTGAAAATATGGATCCAGACAGCACAGCTGCTCTCCGAGATTACCATGAGCATGGTCGACCCCGGCACGACTTCCTTTAAGAGTGGCCTAGAGATGGAAAAAAACGCTAACAAGTTGGGCAATTACCTTGCATCTATCACCTGTCGTCATAACTGGCTGCTGCCTGTCATCCCCACAATGCCGGGACCGGAGACAGATGGGACTGATGTCATTTTGAGCTCTTCATATATTTTAACCATAATTTGTTTAGAGCAGAGCCATTGTTTTATGTTTTGTTTTGTTTGCTGTGTGAAAGTGTTGGAATTAACAAACAAACTAGCTCGGGGGAGGGAAGATGACATGCACTGTTGCCTCAGTTAATAAGCCACTCTAAGAAAGTCTGGTGAACACATTAGACTACTTGACTAACACGCACAAAGGAGCTCCGAGTGTGTGACTTTATTGAGACTCACTACTGAAGGAGCAGGCGAAATCCATCAAAGAACTGAATGACCACATAAGCAGCTTGCACAAGATGGGAGTCCCCATGTCTGGTATGGCAGAGGGTCTCTTTGACAAGCACACCCTGGGACGGACATAGTGATCACAAGAGCTAAGCGGACTTCCCCAAAGCTGCGAAGACAAAGGGAGAGAGGTTATAGCACGTGGCTTTGGAGAGGGCATGTGCTTAGAGACTTATGACCATACAATTTACATCTTTCCCAGAACCTTCTTTTTCCTCCCTCTTGTCTCCTGGTCTGCTGCTGCATTTTTCCTTCCTCCTCTTTCTGTCTGTGTCCAGCTATGGAGATCAGAAGCTTCATGTTTGTTCCATTGGTAGGGTTGATTGTCATGCAGTAGATGACAGAGTCCTCAGTGAGCAGCATCTACTTATCTTATTTGGAAGGTAAGCATGGTAAACTGAGGGAGGGCTTGTGTGCCCATGCCCTTCCCGAGCAGAAAAGGCCAGAGTTGTCCTAAAATGAGTAAGAACACATCTGGTCACATGGAATATGACTCCTTGTCTAATGCGCTTTTGTCCCAAGCATTTGACCTATAGTGTTAAATAGTTTCCCATGCGTGACAAAACTATAAATAGCATATGAACTGGAGCTGGAGAAAGATGGCTCAGTGGTTAGGAACACCAGCTGTTCTTCTATAGGACTCAGGTTCAGATCCAGTGCCTACATGGTAGCTAATAACCATCTGGGACTCCAGTTCCAGGGGATCCAAGGTGTTTTATCCTCTGCATGGATATGGTGCACAGATATACATCCAGGCAAAACACCATAACATGTTTAAAAAATTGTCTGACCCATATGCAGGAAGTAGCAGGTATCTGCTCTGAATCCACCCCCTTATCCTTAGGTGATCAAAGGAAATACTTCAAACCAACAAATAAAAGACTCGAGGAGTCCCTGGGGACCGTGCATCGGAAGATGGCCAAAGTGATCTCAGGACTGCAGAGCAAAGTCTTGCCACCCATGAACCCAAAGGTGGTCACAGAGGAGGAAGTGAACCGAATGGTAAGGTACCATAGACTTTCTCCGTAGGATGCTTAGGGCAGTATCCTTGCGACGATGCTGTTTTTGTTCTTCCAGAGTATCAGAGAATCGCTGATATCACGCCAGCCTCTATCATGTTGGAGCGTATAAAAGCCTTCCGCAACCAGAGAAGTTATTACATTGCGTATGTGCTTCACAGGGCAGGGTTGCATTGGGTAATCAATTACAATAAGAGTTCCTGTCTGAGTCCATTTTCTGTTCCTGCAGCAGAATGTCAGAGGCTGGACAACTTGAAAAGGTTTGTTGTGTCTTGCAGTTGCGGAGCTTAGGAAGGCCCGTGCTGGGCAGCTCCATCCGGTAATGGCTCTATGCCTAAAGCACCCACTAGCTCTGACACACGGACTTGTGGAGCCCAAATCATGGAACTGTGTGAATAAGCTTACTAAACTTTTCTGGGTGGTAGGTAGAGCCCTGCAAAGTGCCATTCAGTTACAGTCAAATGACAGATTCCCACAAGGTTCATCGTGATAATCTGTTACCGTGCATGGGCAAGAATTGTTTTTTATAATTTTCAGGACACAGAGCATTAAAAAAAATGAATGGTGTCTGAAAAAATACATAGTTCTCTTTTAAAATAGAGCTAGGTATATTTCTAATATGAAAACGATGTACTAGAAACTGGATAATGAACCACGTGTTGTAGAAACCAGTTATAAAAACGTCTGATGCCAGCAATGATACTCCCTACACTTTAAACCAGATCTCAAGTTACATTCTAATTGGAAAAATAAACTCAGTCTTTGCCTCTTGTGGCTGCTGCTGGTACATATCCATACAAGGCTTTTGTTCTTAAGATTTTGTTGTTTGAACTTGAACCACACTATTGCTGATACTCTTAATAACCCGGTTAATCCCATCTGTGTTCCAGTCAAAAAGAAGTTAAAGCCAAGTTGAAAAGTACGTTAGAAATGACTCTTCTTTTGAATGTGTTCAGCTACAGAGCCCGGGCATTGGTGAAGAGTTCTAGACTCAAACCCAAATGAGTTGAGTGATGTGCCCCAAGCTGGTCTAATCAGTCTTGGCTTCCACTCTGCTAAAAGTTACGCCCCCCTCGAGTGTAAAGTAGGCCTGGAACAGCAAGACCTTTCTAGAACAACAGCCAGTGCCTAACAGTGAGAGGCACGGGGTAGCCAGTTCTCTGCTGGGATAGTTTTATTTAGGTACAAATTACATGTATTTTTCTCATAAAATTGGTAAGTATTGAAGCATCTTATTCAGGTGTGTGAATGTGATCATCTACAAGATCCAGACCTGAATCAGAGCTTGCTTCTGAACACGTCACACATTTCTAAATGATTGGATCATACCTCTATCTCTAATTAGATAAATTAACTCATTTGTGATGTAGTCTAGCTAAACACCCTGGTGCTATGCTGGTCTGACTGTTGGTTTAAGAGCAGAGCCTTTAGCTCTCAGCTCTAACGTCTGGGAGTGGCTTTTTTTTTAGTGTGTGTGTGTATATGTGTGTGTGTGTGTGTATATATATATATATATATATAGGTTTTTGTTTGTTTGTTTGTTTTATTTTTTGGGGTGTTTTGTTCTTTGGACAGATTCCTGTGCAGTTCTTTGACTCATTTTCTCTAGGAATCCATTGTGTGCCTCCTTCAAAACCCAAAGAGATGTGCTAGTATATGTCACTTCCAGTTGCTGTACAAAGACCTCTGAAGTGCATGGGATTTCTCTTGTATAATTTAGTTATCATCAATATTTTATAAGGGAACTTAGTGGCATCCCACAATCACTCTGAGAGCTGCACATACAAATTATTCATTACCGGTGCTTAGGAGAATGCTTCCTCAGTGTCACCATGTTTGAATGGGGCTCTTATTTGAATTCTAGTTGACACCCTCAGAGTTCCTGAAGGAGATGTCCCTCACTACGGAGCAGAAATTGGCAAGTACAAGAATTATATGCCGACCACAGATCACTGAACTCTTGGACATGGGAGAAACAACACATCAAAAGGTACATCAAAGGCTGGAGAGATGGTTGTGTGGTTAAGAGGGATTGAGGCTCTTCTAGAGGACCTGGGTTCAGTTCCCAGCACCCACCATGTCAGGCTGCTCCCAACTGCCAGTGACTTCCGCTCCGAGAGATCTAATGCCCTCTTCTGCCCTCTGCAGGCATTGCATGCCCACTCCCCCCCACATACATAATTAAAAATAAAAATACAATCTTTTTACAAAGCACATCAGGCGGAACATAGACCATTTCAGTGTTCAGAACGACAGATGATAGATAGAAAGTAGTGGTCCTAGGCTAGCCAAACCCGTCCTGGGTTGCTTCCCTTCCTATCTGTTGGTCTCTATAATGTGACAGTAAAGTCATTATACTTAATAAGAGCAAACCTTTAAAATCACTTTTCACTAATTCTACTCCCTACCTAGTTACTTCTGATCAGTATTTGATACAATTGTTTACAGGCTAGGAGTAATTCCAAGGTTTGTATCAGCCAAACCCAACTAGGTTATTTCCTTTAAGTCACAGGCCATCCTTCCTCACGTGAACTGCCCACTAGTGAAGAAGGTGGGGGAGAGTGCAAATAAACATTTGCTGCCTGATTTTGGCCCATTTCCAAGAAACTTTCAGACTAAAAAATAGTGATGTTTCATATTTATTTTAGTGTAGGATATATGTTCTTGCCTCTGGGGCAAATAGTTATTTCAAAGAGAAGAAGAAAAAACGAAGAACTTAGGACTGGAGAGATGACCCAGCCCTCAAGAGTACTTGTTTGTTTTGTAGAAAGACATTCACTTCCTGACACCCACGTGGTGGCTCATAACCATCTACAGGTTCAGAGATCTACTGCCCTCTTCTGGCCCCTGTAGACATTGCACACACAGAGCGCACATATGTACATGCAGGAAAAACACCTCAAACACATAAAATTAAAACTAATCATTGTTTTTACAAATCTTATTTCCTACTTTTTAGCTATTTTCTTAAGCCATATGCCTCACTTTTCTGCATAAATTATATTACGAGTCTCCACTCATGGCACTACTGCAGGTGGCCCCCTCAAAATCCCAGCTCTTCCTGAGTTGTTTGAGCTGCACTCCCCATGGGACCGGGTCTCTGAAGCCTTTGCTCTTACTGTCTAGGACCTACAGGACCCCACAGTTCCTAGCATCGCGCTCTTTATTTGCCGATGGCGTTTCCCCCACAGCAAACACCCTTCGCATTTGAGTAGGAACAGCGTTTCCCAGAGCTGACTCCTCCTCCTGTGGTTTCTTTCCTCTCTTCCGAGGGACTGGCAGAGCAGACTGGAATTGTTGGTACGGCTAATGTAGCCCTGCTGAGTGTACTGCACCAAGCACTGCAGCGAAGGAGGAGGGTACCAGGCTACCCTATGTCCCCGCCCACTCCCTTCAGCGCTCTTGGTCGGTTCTGTGTGTGCTCTAGATTCGAACCATCACTCTCCATGCCAGGGGCCATCAGCCTCTGTTAATTCCTTTTAGGTGAACTTACAGATCTTGGCTCTGTGACTCTGATCCTGTTTGCATATGGCCCTCTTAATTTAACTGCAGAGTTCTTTCCCACCCATTTCTAAAGCTGAGGGTTTTCCCTTTAACAGCTCCGTGGATATTTTTACTCCACGATCTTCTGGCATTAGAGATGATGCTCTAATCTGAGAGGCTAGCTCAGCCCTCACCCCATGGGCACAGTCACACTCCAGCCTGCACCCTCAGACTGTGTGTCCTTCATTCACGCTCAGGACTTCGCTCAGACACGACTGGGTCTTCCCATGCCACTGTGCTCCTTATTTTATCTGCGGGGAGTTTCTCTCCTAACCTTTCAGCCATTTTGATGTTCCTCTGAGGGTTTTTCTCCCCACTCAGGAGCATCAATTATGGATGCATCGGGCCTTCTTTGTCTGCTCTTCTCCTTCTGGGCGTTTCCTCTCCAACCCACTTTTCACTTCGTGCTCATCTGCTTTATTGAAGTGACATGGAGCAGGCTGTCCTCTGTGTCCCTTCCTTTGCATTCTGCGTCTGTCTCTCTTATGTCCAGTCCAGCATTCTGTTCAGCTCCAGTCATCCGAAGCCATGTCTCTCTTGTGAGCCTTGTAATCCATGAGTGTCGGGTAGATTACACTGACTGCTTTTCCGTCATTACTTCTGAAATCTTCCTTCTTTCCCCGAAACTCTCCTTTCTCTCCTAAATTCATTCCTAGATCAGAGCCTCTGAAACGTTTGTTGATATGTGACTCCTTTTTGTCTGAAAAAATATTAAGCTGACCATGATCATATAAGCATAGAAGATAGGTCTGTAAAACCTATCTTCTTTTTCGGTAACATACATGCTGTACAAACATGAGGACCTGAGTTCTAATCCCCAGCACCCATGTAAAAAAGGCAGGCATGGTAGCACAGTCTGTATTCCCAGTGTTCCTACTTGGGGATAGGAGCAGAGGCATGATGATCCCCAGAAGTTGTGGGCCAGCTAGCCTGGAATGTGCATGAGCAAACCAGGGACACCCTATGCCTGAAACGAGGTGGAAGACAAGAACTGATACCCCAGAATTTCTTCTCATGTCTACACATGTGCCATGCACATGCAAGCAAACACTGAACATGAACACACACACACACACACACACAGAGTGTCCCTTTCCACATACTAAACATTTTTTTAAACCAAATACTTTCAGGAAAAATAGGTATACAAACCAAACATCTGATAATTAATGATAAAGAATAAATTACAAAACAACCCCTTGCCATTTTTTCATTCTCTTTGATTTTTTTTATCCCATTTATTTATTGAGTGTGCACGTGTACATGCCTAATCCCATGGCATGGGTGTGGAGGTCAGAGGTCAACTGGTGGGAGTCAGCTCTCTCCTTCCGACATGTGAGTCCCTGAAATCAGACATAGATCCCAGACTTGGCAACAAGCGCCTTTACCCATTAAGTCATCTTGCCGGTCCCCAGTTTTAATCATTTATTAAATATGGAAGCAAATTTACATACTAATGAGATGGATGTGCCTGCTTATTTTTCATTAAGAATTAATCTTGGTTAAATACGCTGTGAATGGAGAGGATCATCAACCTTTTTCAGAGCTGATTGATATTTTGGTATTATAATCCTCAGTGTTCAGATGCTGCTTTTCAGAAAATACGGCATAAGACGGCAGAAACCTGTTTAGGGCCATTCAGAAACTGCTGGAAATTCTATACGAATTCTAAGTCAAAAAATCATTTAACTATTTAAAAAAAAATGAAACAAATCAGCAATGGAAAGACAGATTTTAAAATCATGCAGTCTGGTTCAGAAATGCACTAATTTGACACTTCTGTGCTGCTGAGTGATTGCAGGAAACTATTACAGGTCTTCCTTTTCTGTAAGTAACCATTTCTAAAGGAATAGAAAACACTGTATGTCCAATAAAAGCATTGTAATTCATAGCGTAGAATAGTGTTTTCAGGCTGCCTTCGCTGTCCTAGCAACAGCAGCCAAGGTGTGACGCATGCGCATCCATCTCATTAGTATGCAAGGCGGGTTTAGAGCTGAGGCTGCAGTAAGCTGAGGTACAGCACAGGCCATGGCTGATAGAGACACCTTGGGTTCATTATGCGTTTGATTTTGAATTAATTTGGGATGGTGCACTCAGAAAACTTTTACTGTGCACAAGTTTTCCATGATCCATTATATTCAATTCCGTGACCCCTCATATGAGGTCACGACCCACAGGTTAAGAAACTGTGCCTTAGGTGACCCTTTCTAGGGGAATGGCATCTTTGATCCTCTTCTATTGCTTCTTATGTACGTATTTAACGTTGACGGTGCTGGAGAGATGCACCGGGTGCCTCCCGTCTGCTTGGTAACTGTGTTTCCACTGAGTTCCATCCGCAGCCCACGTGTTTTGAGTCTGATCTTCACATTTGTATTGCATGGTCAAGCTTGATGTGTGGGAGATCCAAACGCAGACTCGAGCTCTGCCTCTCAAAGGCTGTGTTTCTTCTTTTGCCTCTTACCTCCTACAGATAGTAACTACATGTATTTTGTTTTCCAAGCGTTTCAGAGTTATCCCTGATCTCTCTCTCTCTTTCTCTCTCTCTCTCTCTCTCTCTCTGGCATGTGTATGAGTGGTATACATGTGCATGTCTGTGCCTACATGTGTATGTGTGGTGTACATGTGCACATGCGTGTGCATGTATGTAGAGATTGACATGGGTTCTTGACTCTCCACCTTACTTATTCATCAAGGCAGGGCTTCTCACTTGAACCCAGAGCTCCCAGATTTAGTTAGTCTAGATAGCCAGCTTATTCTTGGGACCGGTCCTCTCTGCCTTCCCACTGCTGGCGTTACCATGTCTGCCCAGTGAGTAACAAGTGCTTGATCTGCTGAGCCATCTCCCCCGCCCGCTACTTCTCTGTTTCTGTCTTATCCCCCATTACCAGCATTTCACAGAAGAGCATGGCTGAGGTTCAAAAATGGCATGATGGATCAGTGGGTACAGGAGCTTGCCACCAAGCCCGATGACTTCAGTTCAATACTCAAGGTCCTGCATGGTAGGAGAGAACCAACAAGCTGTCATCAGGCCTCCATGGTCACATCACAGTAAGCACATGTTTGCACACACACACACACACACACACACACACACACACACTATAAATGCAATCAAAATCTAAATGAGATCATGTTACTCCCACACTTAATACTACCGGTGACTTCTATTACTCTTTACAAAATCTAAACTTGACCCCTGGATCCTAACTAAGGCGTGACTTCATCTACCCTGTCTTCCTCATGTCTCCTTCTCTTTCCTCTGCTGTGCGGCTATTACCCCCTAACTATCCTTCCTTCTTATTTCTTATGAGTAGGTCGAATAGAAATGGCCCTCTTAGGGCCATAGGCACCGTTAAGAGGTGTGATCTTGTTGGAGTAGATGTGGCTTTGTTTGAGGAGGTGTGTCATTGGGGTCTGGGCTTTGGTGCCCCGTGTGGCATTGTCTTCCTGATGCCTGTGGATCCTGATGCAGAAATCTCAGCTCCCCGTCCAGCACCATGTCTGCCTGCAAGCCGCCATGCTTCCCGCCATGACAATAATGGACTAAACCCCTGAACTGTAAGCCAGCCCTAATTAAATGTTTTCCTTTGTAAGAGTTGCTGTGGTCATGGTGTCTCTTCACAGCAATTAAAAAACAAAACAAAACCCTAACTAAGACACCCTTCTTCACACAAAGAAACAGTTCTCATGAGAGAACAGGGAGATTGGTTGCCCTGTTACATAGGAAGCTGTGGAAAAGGCTCCCTGAGTTAGACAGATGTCTGAAGCAAAGATTTGGAAAAGGGCATTCCAATTAGAAGGACAAGTAAGTGCAAAGCTAGGGAAGGGTGACACCTCTTCCTTGTGAGGACAGGGCTGTTCACTCTGATGTGCTCAGCATGTGGAAAGGAACTTGACTCGTTGGAAACTTGGAGTTTATTGGAAGGCAAACTGTACTTTCATCACCGCTAGCTGCTGTGCCTTCCCTGTACCCTTGAATATTTGTTTCGTGATTTTTTTCATAACTTTCTCCCTATGATATGTTTTAAAGTTTGGTGAAGTGGTAGGGCTTAGATTTTCACTGCTTTGTGGGGCTGAGGACGTAGGTCAGAGGTAGAGCATTGTCCTAGCCTGCACTAGGCCTAGGGTCAGTCCCCAGCACCTCACAAACAAACAAGCACATAGAGTTTTCATTCCTCATTGGCAATAATTTTCTGACACACATTCTTTATTCAAGAGCTGAGGAGATGGCTCAGGGGGTGAAGTGGTTGCTGTGGAAACCCCTCGGGGACCTGAGTTCCCATCCCCAACAGTCATGTAAAGGCCAGGTTCAGTATCATGAGTCTAGCCGAGAGCTGAGGAGACAGAGACAGGTGGATGAGTGGAGCTCATTGGCCACACAGTCTACCCTCCTGGTCCAGCCTCAGTAAGAAACCCTGGGGAGTGATAGAGGAAAACTCTCAACATTGACATCTGACCTGTGAGCTAGGATATGCACACACACACACACACACACACACACACACACACACACACACCATACCACACACACATAAAATTAAAAATTATTCATTGTTTTTTTCTACTTCTTTCTCAAGTATTATAACATATGTGTATATATGCATACATGTCTGTATGTGTGTGATTTTCCTGACTCATTTATCATTATGATTGTTACTGCTACCCATCTTTGAAGGAAGGGGATTCTACCTGACCTTGCTGTTTTGTCTGTTAACACTGAGTGACATCCTTGATCAGTGGCGCTTCTCCATGATCTCAGTGTGGTTTTATGAAGAGCGGATAAGCCTGTGCATGTTTTTGGAAGGAGGATAGTTTAAAAATAAAGACATGAGTGGCATCTGTGTACTTGTATATATTATGGATGTAAGCATGTTCATATAACCACTGGCCCAGTAGGTTACTTATGCCCATTTCTTTGATCACAGTCTCTCCTCTTTCCTCCAAAAGCTTACCAACCTGTCCTTTACACTGCAGATTAGCTTCTCATGAGCATGTGAGTGGAAGTGATAAATGTGCCCTTTCATTTCCAGTTAATTTCCCCCATATTATGATGTTGGTAGCCTCTCTGATAAAAAGCAAGTACCCAGTGAAACTCACAGGAAGTGATCAGGCTGTGCCCAGCCTGGGTCTGCTGTGAGGTGCCCAGCTGGTGCATGCATCCCACGGATAAGCAAGTTCTTACTATTAATGTCTGTCTGGCCCACATTCGTTTAGCTTGCCCAGCTAGTTACCTACGCCTTTATCATCCTTCCTTCCTTCCCCTGCATCTGAAGATCTAAAATAATATTTCCCCTTTATGAGAATACCCTTAAGTGTTTTCCTTTGGAAATTGTTAAAATTATACATTTTGTCTTTCTAGAAGTGTTTTAGCTTCTTTGTTGAAGGAGGTTTTCTAGAGTAGAGAATATTATCACTGCAGAAGGCTTTGCTTGGTTGGGTGGCTGGCTGGCTGGCTTGGGCTTGTTTTCCTGGGCTTTAAATGATATAATTTTCATATTTTTTACCCTTGGTTAATTATGTTTATCAGTCAACACTTCTTGTTTCTTGCCTGAAAAAGCATCCTCTCCTTTTCCTGTTGGCATCTCTTGCACATTTTTGCCTCTGCTTTCAGTGGCTGTACACTTATCTACCTAGGTATGGATTTCTTTTTAACCTGACTTGAGTTCACAAGGCCTCCTGCATGTTTGCCTCAACTCCATCACCAGCTGTAGAAACCCTTGTCATTGATCTGTCAATAATGCCTCCTCCCCACTTACTCCAAACGCACCTAGTTTTGTTGCCCGCCAGTCTTAGTTCTCTTCTGAATTTTCTATCATCTCCATCTGCCTTCTTGGTCTGAATGTCCTTTAAACCCAACTCTATGCCAGTAACCCTTCAGTGGTGGCCACTGTACAGAATTCCCTCCAACTCCCCCAACCCCCCAAGTTCCTATTATCACTTAAGGTTAAGATTTGCATTGACTTCCTTACCATTTCTGACCCTGCCTTGTGTTTCAAAGAGTGGGTCACACCTCTGTTCCACCGCCTCTTGTCCTGTTCATGCTGGCTTTCATTTAGGGTATCCTGTTTCCTTGCATTTATGACTGGTTGATAGAATTACAATCTGCAAATATATTGAAGCTTACAGAGCATTCTTGGCTGTATGCTGGAAATTTTCACAAATGGAAGATGGCATAAATTATCCAAATCCTATGTTGACTCTCTCTCCCCTCTGAAAAGAGGGGTTCTAGTTATTTGTACCAGACCTCACTGAGCACCATCAGGACTGAGGAACCCTAGTCCATCCTTTTCCTGTGGAGCATCAGGTCACAGGTCAATGAGAGCAAAGCCCATCAGAGTCTTCTCCTTCCTTGACAAGCGTTGGAACTCCAGTCTCTGTCTCTCTAGCCTTGCTGCATGTTCAAGAGTACATATCTCAGCCACAACCCCCAGTCTAATGCATGGAGGCAGGTGTAATCCAGTTGTCTCTACCTACTTTGCTCTCTACGCCTATCTATCTGCTTTCTCCTGCAGCCAGCAATTCCGTGTGTGTGTGTGTGTGTGTGTGTGTGTGTGTGTGTGTGTGTGTGTGAACACGTGCGCTCACAGGAGAGTAAGTCCCAGGTCCAACCCTAGCTCTTGCTTCTGAGGAACTATCTGACTTGTTTTGTGAGGTTCTCTGGAAGTAGCTGATTAGGCAATGCTGGATGGCCAGTGTGCTCCAGAGATCCACCTGCTTGTGCCTCCCCAGTCTTGGCATGGCAGGCATGCACTACCACACCTGGCTTCTTAAGTGGATCTGGGATCAGAACTCAGGTCCTCATGCTTGTACTGACAGCTCTATACTGACAGGGCCAGCTCTCAAATTTCCTACCTCCTTTTGTAGTGAAGTTGATGAAAACAACTTTACTAATTCTAGCTGTTACGGTGGTTCCCCTTTTGAGTGGCCCCTATGTTCTTTATTTTAATAAGTCTTTGCATTACTTACCCTTGTCATCTTTGCCACTGATCCACAGTGTGAATAATTTTGTCTCCCGACTGCAGTTTTCCAGAGTCGACTTGGATCAGGCCTTATTCCAGCCATTTCCATCAGAAATCATATTCCAGAACTATTCTCCCTGTGAAGTCTATGAAGTGCCATTGGTTTTGAGAAATAACGACAAAGTAAGTATGTTCGCTGGGGCAGGTAAACTTTTCCAGAACGCTGGAGGAAGGGTTCAGTAAGCTGGATTCTGCAGGGTCTTAGATACACTCTCTAAATTTGATGGACATAGGAAAATAATATGCAAACGTGCTCTTTGACTTCAGGGTTCACCAGCACAAAGCTAGGTCTACCTGTACAGTCCAGGGCAGTGCCTAACAGATGGCAGACTCCCAACATGTGCTCTAAATTTCTTTTTTAAAAGATTTATTTATTTTTATTTTATGTATGTGGGAGTCTTGCCTACATATGTCTGTGCACTGCCAACAAAGGCCTGAAGAGGGTATCAGATCTCCTGGAACTGGAGTTACAGATGGTTGTGAGCCACCATGTGGGTGCTTAAAATAAAGTCAGGACCTCCTGAAGGGCAGCCAGGGCTCTTAACTGCTGAGCCACATGCCCCCCTCGCCCCAACTTCATACGCAAAAAGTGTGGATCCGATGAGTGACAGGGAGTGCTTGTGTCTGACCAGCTGGGCTAGGACTTCATTGAGACTAACGGGTTACTACTAGTACAGACATCCTCTGAACTGTAGACCCCATTACCCCAGTTCAAGGTATTATCTGCTCAGAGGACTAGCAAGTGTGAGCATATATACTCATATTCCTCAAATTGTATTTCTGAAAACCTTCTCTAGCTTTCGAATCTCTCGCCTTTTGTGGTCTTCTCCCCATTATATGAAATAGCCTCCAGAATTGTGTCCGGAAGGTTTCTCTCAGTATTCCTGCCAGGCTTCTTTGTAATTGCAGCAGAGGGTTTCTTCTTATCCTAGTCACCTTTACCACTGATCCACAGTATGTATAATTTTGTCTTCCCCAGCTGTACGTCTTTTTCTTTAAAGATAAACTAAGGCTTGTTTTGAAGGAAAGAATTCAATGCCAGAGAATTTTCTTAACACCTGGCAATAACAGAAGAAGGATGGTGTGGAAGCTTTAAGCACAGCTAAGTGCAAAGATAAACAGAGGGCGTGTGAAGGAAGAGCATCTCTGCAGCCCGAATCTCCATGGGGAGGCAAATAGGAATCTAGGAATATTAACCCAGAAAGAGAGTTGAGCCGCAAGAAAAATGAGAAAATAAGTCTGTGCAGGAAACCAAAGCAAGAGGGAAAGCTCGGAGGTATATTCAACACAGTAGCTCATTAAAGGACTCAGCGATGCCTTTCAGAGATCAATAGGGTGATTTAATGCCAGCAAAGCCACTCTGTGGACAATGGTACATTTACAGTCTGGGTTTGTGTGCTTGTCTCTGGATGCAGTGTTATTAGTAAGAGAAGCTCAGGATAGAAGCTTGGGGCTTAGTGAAGAGATGGGAAAGAGCTGAGGGTGACCAGGGTCATGTCCCAGGCCTCAAGAAGAGTCACATGATGTAGACATTAGGACTTTTCACATGGGGCTGCCAACAGGTTCGTTTTCTCACGTAGAATTCCCTTTTCCTCTCTTACTACATTTTACATTGTTTTGGGTTTTATTAGGCTAGTAAGGATGGAGAGGGACTAGGCTAAAGGTCCTTCGGTAATTCTGCCTGACCCTAAACAAGAAGTGTCATCGATAGGTATATGTGAGGAAGTCATGGGTAGGAGGAATGCATACATTTCATCTTCCAAAGGGCACAGTGTTTATGAATAACCCACCTCCTCTTGGGTAAGATACAACCAAAACGTTGGCACCATGGAAAGTTCTCAACCAGAGAAAGCTCAATTATCTACAAGCAGATAGCTTTCTCCAGGCTAGGCAGGTATGTTCTCACTTGAGTTAGACCAGGCTGTGTGCTGAGAGGCTTATACAAGCTCTCTTCTCCCCTTCCTTCATGGTCATACAGGTGCCTGTGGTGGCCAGAAGTGTTGGATGACCCTGAATCTGGAGTTACAGGCATTTGTGAACCACTCAACGTGGGTGTTAAGAACTGAGTGCGAGCTCCTAGGCTCACCCTATCTTCTCTCCAGCCCCAGTGATGCTCTTAATACAGGAATCACAGCACACCTGCTGCTCTTTTCCTATCTGAAATGTGTGTGTGCACGCACACACATACACACACACACACACACACACACCAGCATCTCATATATAGACAAGCTAGCCTGAGCATCTGCCTGCCCCCTCCTGGGTGCTGTGGTTAAAGGCCTGTGCCACCACACCTGGTCCAATGTATGTTCCTTGACGCCTCACTCTCTATTCCTAAAAGTTTTCTCTATCCTTTCTTCATTTCTTCATAAATCATTTCAAGGTCATGGGTCATTTCTCTCCATGTTTCACTTGTGACTTCAGGTCATCTTTTACCTAGTTAACTTAGTTGTACTTAACTCTCTTCTACTATTTTGAGTCATTAACAAATACCCTTTAGCAGGTAGGCTCCCAGTACTCATAAGTCTGATGTAGGAGGACCATGTGTTTGAGACTGTGCTGAGTTACATAGAAATATCTTGTCTCAAAAACCAGAAAAATCCAAGTAAACCATTCCCCTGATGTGGTGTGTGTGTGTGTGTGTGTGTGTCAGTGTGTATGTCTGTGTGTGTGTGTGTCAGTGTGTGTGTGTATGTGTATGTCTGTGTGTGTGTCAATGTGTGTGTGTGTCTGTGTATGTGTCTGTGTGTGTGTGTCAGTGTGTGTGTGTGTGTGTGTATGTATCTTTGTATAGATCCTCCACCCCTGAACACTTCCAATTGCCTTGAAATTGCATTTCTTGTTTATACTGTCTGAGATAGAGCTACATATCTCTGGGCAAGACCAGGAGAGCAGAGGCTAAGACCTTAATAGAACAAAACTGTTTGAAGCTGCCCTGAGATCAGCTAAGGGTTATCCACCTGCTATTTGTTCTTACTTCTTGATGATGTTCCCATGAAGAGGGTGGGTGGAGTCAGGCCTCCCAATACCCATTGCTTGGTGGAGGTGATTTACTTTCCTTCTCTGTGGCCCAGGTATTGTGTCAAAGCTCAAAAGCCACTGTGAGAATGGAGTGGCATGTCATGTCCTGGGGATGGTCCTGAGAGCTTCGTGGGGATGTCTTTTTCCCCAAGCACTTTCCAAATTTTGAGACAGGCAGCTTAACTCTGCTGTGTGCTGGGGGTGGGAGATGGTGTGTGTGTGTGTGTGTGTGTGTGTGTGTGTGTGCACTGAGCAGTCTGTTTTGGAAAACAGTCATTTCAGTTATAAAATGAACACAGACTTTGAATACTAACAAACATGAATAATAATAACGTTAGTAAAAGTAGAGTTAATGTGTCATAAAGACTGACTGTGAAGCCCTTAGGATAAGGGTAGATATGATTTCCCTTTGCACTTGAAGCAGCTGAAATCCTAATCAAGGCTATAGACCCAGCAAGGAGTGGACAGAGGCCTTATTGTGCTAGACTCTGAAGTTTGTGCTTCTCCTCTGCCTTTCTCTCATACATAACATCACCATCATGTGTTTCTCCTGCAGATCCCAAGGATGGTAAAAGTTGTTGAAGAAAGCTCACCTTACTTTAAAGTCATCAGCCCCAAAGACATCGGCCACAAGGTAGCCCCTGGAGTGCCATCTGTATTCCGAATCCTCTTCACGCCAGAGGAGAACAAGGTAATCACAACACCGGCAAAAGGTTGATTATGTGTCTCTAGCACTTTGTAGTTCGACTCCACACACTCACGGGGCTGCCAGTGTTCATGGGAGTGTCTGTGGTATTTAAGTGGGCTGTGGTGGTGGTGGCAAGTGGGGAGGGTCATCTTGGTGGCTCTTGATACTGGTGTTTTGTTGGTGTGGTAGTTGTCTTTGTCTGGGGTTTTGTTGGTGGTTTTGTTATTGTGGTGGAATACCCAATGGTGAGCACATGGAAAGAAGAAATGCATCTAGTTCCCAGTCTTAGAGGCTGACACTTGAAATATCACAGGCCTAACCCCAGCAAGCCCCACCTGCTCCCATAGCTGAGTCACCTCACGGTGGCGTGGCGGATGACATCACTTACAAAGGAGAGATGGATGGAGATCAAGGAAGCTACAACTTGCAGAAGGACCAGCAATAGCATCTCCTCCACACACTCTGCCAGAATCCATCTCTTAAAGCGACACCACCTCCCAACACCATTACGCTGAAGACCAATCTGTCTGCTTTTGAATCCCAGAGGACAAGCCATGAACAAAAAAACGGCAGTAGAGCTGGTATCAGTGGCGCTGTCGATGGCATTGTTATTAGATGTGGTGGTGGTGAGAGGAGAGAGGAGGAAGGGAAATAGGAGGGAGCGGTGCTATACTACTAGTGATAAGCAGAGAACTGTTGTGTCTGTGAGAAAGCCCGATTCTCTCTGGATACCCCCTGCTAGCCGCTAACCCAAAAGGTATAATCTGGATGCAGTAAGCTGAGAAAAATGATAAAGACCAAGTCTTTGGATGGTGGGTCATATATCTCTCCTCCCAGAATTCCAACCTACCTGAAAAAGAGACCTAAATTCAAATATCGATTACACTCAACCTCAATCATAGCAAAAACATCGCCAGGGCTCAAGGTCGAGATGAGGCTCTCCATAGAAGACTGACTTACCGTAGAGTCCCCTCCAAACACTGCAGGGGAGGAAGAGCTGACACCAGAGATCTGCCTGAGCAGCTGAACCCTGTGTGCACACAAACAGCTAAGGAAGAGCCTGGACATAAGAAGACAAGGCCATTTCCCCTCAACACCACCTGCACCTCTTCTAGGTCACAGGAACCCCAGCTTTGCCTTGGAGGGAAGGAGCAAGGATGCAGATGTAAGAGGGTAGTTCCCCTCCGTGGGCAGCGTTGTTGGTTAGGTTTCCTCTTTCGGGAGCCCAACTGGGGGCAGAGGAGGGGGAGGGAAGGGATTCGCCACCGTGTGAAGGAGGTGGAACAGAAAACATCACTTACCTGGATGTGAACAGCAAGCTCAGCTGGCTGTCAGCATAGGTGGTGGCGATGGGGGAATGAGTCCCAGGAACCATCCCTCTCTGAGTGGCCGTTGCTGGGGGAGGAACAATCATTCTCTTTTGAGGATATGGCCACCAACAGGCTTCGTATGCTCCAGGGGTGTCCCTACACCTGTGTACATATGGGCAGTGCTGAATGGACTTAATGAGGTATCAAAAAGGAGGGGAGGGAGGAAACTGGAAGAGATGTGTGAGGACGTGGACGGAGAAATAAGGGATAGATATGATCATATTTCCTTATATACACGTATGAAATTCTCAAAAACAAAGAAAGTCCTAGAATAAAAAGAGGTGGGCTGAGGATAATGTTAGCAGCAGGCATGCTTTTACACACACACACACACACACACACACACACACACACACACACGTATATATTTATGTATATATAGTGCTGTTATAGCTGGAATCAATAGATGAGCCAGACAAGATAGCTCTGAACTGCCTCTCTGCCACTAATACTTACTGTGCGCTTTTAATATCATTACCAGCAGTCTCACTTCGAATGTGACGGTGACTCCTTTTCTGCAGGGCAGGGCCACAGTCTCCTGTGGCTGGCTTCCTGACATGTCACTGGTCATCCTGTTGTTTATCTCTTGGATTGTGTTTGTAGAACTACTGATGTGCTTGGTAACCACTAAAACAAGTGAGAAGATGAATCCAGATGTGGGGCTTTCAGCTGTGGGTTGTTGAATCGGTTCCCCCCACCCCCCGCCTCCGGGTTCTCTAGTTGAAGGCTCTCTGTGAAGAAAAGGAGCCTAGGTTTGGCTAGGGCTGGGGCATCAGATTCTGGCCCTGTCGTTTTGTGGACAGCAGGTTGTAAGCCTCTGTGTGGCCTGAACTGCAGAGGATGTTTGATTTGAGGACTCACAGTTTCTGCTTTTGTCTTCTTCCTTTGCAGGGGAACAAGTGTTTTCTGGGGGAAGGTGGTCTTTCACCACTCACAGGAGCTCTGACTGAGAAATACGGGCCTTCCAGAAGAGATAGAATTCAGTATAGTGTAACCAAGGAGATAGAATAGTCTCTGGTCTTAGGTGTGTGCATTACATGATTATTTCAATTGTCAGAACTGTATATTTAATATTTCTTCTTTCCAATGTCCATGAATATCTTACTTAGAAACTGTAAGATGGCAGAGAGGTGAGTGGGTGGAGGGTTAGCTGAAGCTAGAATGAAGGGCTGTCACTTACAGGTGGATCTGGGTGACATAAGGTAGGCTGGAGTCTGTCATGCTATTCCGTTGGCTTCTGTGTGTTTAAGTTTCCATAAGCAAAATCTGAACACTATACTGCTTGTGTATGTCACAAGTAGTGGTTGGAATACATCTTATGTATTTTGGCATTTGCTTTATACATGTGAGATTCTAATATTCACATCAAGGATTCACGCGCTTGGCTGCATTTTGTACTGTTTCTCCTCCTCCAGATGCTGAATTGCCCCTTGACACTTCATTCATCCAACACTGTATATCTATTAGAGGCCCCTGATTTGATCAGTATGTCTATTAGAGGCCCCTGATTTGATCAGTATGTCTATTAGAGGCCCCCGATTTGATCAGTATGTCTATTAGAGGCCCCCGATTTGATCAGTATGTCTATTAGAGGCCCCTGATTTGATCAGTATATCTATTAGAGGCCCCTGATTTGATCAGTATATCTATTAGAGGCCCCTGATTTGATCAGTATATCTATTAGAGGCCCCTGATTTGATCAGTATATCTATTAGAGGCCCCTGATTTGATCAGTATATCTATTAGAGGCCCCTGATTTGATCAGTATATCTATTAGAGGCCCCTGATTTGATCAGTATATCTATTAGAGGCCCCTGATTTGAGACAAGTTAAGTGTTGTTATACTGTTACTTCCTCTAGGTATTTAAGGTCATGGAAGTTGACAAACATGATGAGAGTAATGGCTGCCTAGGAGAAATACAATTATCCAATTTTAGATTCCTTTAAAATTTAATAAGCAGGCCTAGTGGCCTAGGCTCCCAATCCTGACTACCCAAGAGGATGAAACAGACCAATCTCAAGGTCAAGGCCTTTGTGGGCTGCAGAGTGAGTTCAAGGCCAACCTAAATAACTTATGGAGACCCTGCTTCTTGACTAAAAAATGAAGAAAGAAGAAAAAAAGAAAGAAAGAAAGAAAGAAAGAAAGAAAGGAAGGAAGGAAGGAAGAAAGGAAGGAAAAAAGAAAGAAACAATTAAAAGAGAAAAAGAGAAAAAGAAAGGACCCAAGGAAATAGGTCATTGATGGAGGACTTGCCAGCAGGCATGAGGCACTGAGTTCAACTCCCAGTATAGGAAAAGGGGGAGGGGGGACTTTGTGTTGGGATTGGCTATAGGTGATACTCTGGTTTACAGCGCTCTTCTTTCTGAAGACTGAGTCAGTTTCTCTTGCTGCTGCCAGCAGGATCCAGTGTTCAGTATCCCACTCATCCTCACTGTTGGGAAGCTGACAGGACCAATGCCCAGAATGACCAGCTAGGTTCAGGCACGCGCCGTCCAGTGCCATTCCAGAAGGCAGCAGAGGAGAAGCGAAGCTAGATTTGCTTTAGGAAAAAGTCAGTCCTGCCAGCCAGGTGTCCTTCTTTGTTCAGTCAGCCAGATTGATAGTCCAAGGGTTCACGCCATTTTGCCTCTGTGTCCCCGCTGCTCTGCTCACCCTCCATCCTCACTTCATGCCCCTCACATCTGGAGGGTGAGATATGTAAATTGCAGCATGCCACATTTAATAAGCTCATCCTCTTTCAGCTGGATCGTCAGCACCTGTGTATATTAGCACACTGAGGACGATAATGCGATTTCTTCCCTGTCATGTATTGATTGGCTTCCTGGGCATGACACTTGCTAAGAATGCCAAATGCCCAGATAACAGGTGCAGTCAATTCACTGTGACTTTCCTATCTCCTCCCACACAGACTTAAAAAAACAAAATCCTAAACACTGGATATGTTATTAGTCTAATAATACATATCATGCAGCATGGAAGTATAATCATCAGTATTCTTATCAAATAATACCAAGGAATTCTGGAGCCTGTCATTAGTTTTCTTGACCTCTTAGACTGTAATCTTTGTTGATAAATTGAGTTGGGGAGATATTAAGCTTCGGTCCGAGGGAAACATGGAACACTGTCTTAGAGTCAGGCAAGCATGTTTATACAGTGCTGCAGTGTGAGACTCCAGCAACATTTGGAGGAGGAAAAGCAGGGTGGGGTTTTAGTAATCAAGTTTCAATGGAACCAGAATGAAGGCACATTAATGACGGCTAAGTCTAGGTGATGGGTATATCAGCATTTGTTACGCTATTCTGTCTTCTCTGTGTATGTTTCTAGGGAAAATACCCAATTAGTTGTCAAAATGGCTTTCCTATGAAATTTAATACGTATCTCAAGAAGGACAGGAGAAAATTATATTTTATGTGCTCTAGATGTATAATAATAATAATAAGTTATATTCCCAACACTTTGAATTAAAGAGTAGATACCATAAAATCTTCTGGGGGTAGGGTATGAGATCAAGTCTCATGTCAACTAGACCAGCCTTGAAGTCAATGTGTAGCTGAAGATCACTTTAACTACTGACTCTCAAGTTTAGCACTGGTAATATAGGCATTTTCATCATATCTGACTCTCTCAATCAGTAATTTTCTTTGTTTCAGACTTTATTTTTCCTTGATTAAATTTAGCTCTTCCTAGTTCTGTCTAGGTCCTTCCTATAAGCCCCCAGCCTAACATAATGCCAGACACATTGAAACAGAGCGTTAAGAGTTAACTTCAAGGAAATATAAAGCAGTTTTTCTTACAATTTGAGTGTGTCTTGTAGATCATAAAGGCAGAAGCATGTAAGAAGCTTTTTCTGTTCTGAATATATTATAAATTAACACCCTTTCTGGTTGTTTCAACCAGGAGGACAATGTCTAAGGGCTCTGTTCTGGCAAGGAGGCTATCTGCATTTGCTTTTGTTTCTTCCATGAGCCATATCTTTGCCTTTAAACCTCCCGGACTAATAGAGTATCATTCGTCATTAGCCTGATAAGAATCTCAGGGGTTCTCTTCATAGTTCAGGATTTAAGTGAACATCTGAAAGACAGATAATGTTCTTTCACTCAGTCAGTGGATTGTCTGGGCTGGGGCCCTATTCCTTGAACTAGATCACAGTGGCCAATGGAGCAAGGTTTGACCTTCGTGGAGCTTGTGGTCCACAGTAAGAGGACATGCTGCTGTGTAAAGCAGTGTTGACTGCTGAAACGATAGGGAAGAGACAATGATGGGGATTCTTTTCCTTCAGTAGGAGAGTGAGGGAAGGGTCCACAGTTGAGGTGACATTTGGGTAACAAGTTAATATCAGCCATGCAAATGCCTATGGGAAGAGCCTTCTGGGAGAAGGGACAGAGAGTATAAAAGCCCTGTGGCTAGTGGGGCTGCAGCAGAGGAAGCTGCTGGAAAAGCCAAAGCGGAAGAGGTTATAGGAGCTGAGAGGATGGGGCTTTGGGGAGGTCGTGTCACATGAGATAGGAAGTTGCAACAAACTCTTCAAAACCTTTTTGTTATGGAAGCCTGTACCATCTGTAAAGCTTGAATTTAGAGAACTGGGTTTCACATCACAGAGAGTTCAAATGACTACTGCCTGACCACTCTGGCTTTACCTGTCTGCTCCTTGCCACTGGATTTTAAATCCATATATCATATTATTTCAACTACAAATACTTTAACTTTTATCTCTAAAGATAAAGACCTTTTAAGAAGTTAATAAGATCACCAGTAAATGTAAACATAACCATGGCCCCTTAATACCTCCAATAACCCAGTCAGTATTCATGGTTCCCTTGCTGAGTCAGTTTGTTTCAATCAGGGAGCAAGTGAAGTTTGTCCATTGATCCCCACTGACTTACTTAGAATGATCGTCTGTCCTCTGTGGACAGTTTATAAACTCTTGGGTAGGTCAGAGCCTTGATTAGATTTGTGGTTTCTTCTGAGAGCCTGTTGTGTGTACTTCCTGCTGCATCACTTCAGGGAGTGCTCAGTGTCTGTATCTGTTTCTATGGTGATTCAGTGAGGGTCCTCCCTCATCATCCAGGTCTCACTGTGTAAACCAGACTGACCTCAAACTCATAAGCATCCTTCTGCCTCTGCCTCCCAAGTGCTGTGGTGAAAGGCTTGTGCCTCCATGCCTGACAACTTTTAATACACACACACACACACACACACACACACACACACACACACACGCACGCACCCCACAGGTATAATTAGCTGATAGTGGCTAATATCATGTCCATTACTTCAGCATAACCATCCTTTTTGTAGCAAAACCATATAAAACCATATAAAAATCTAACCTTAGTAGTTTTTAAGCATTGCGTTCATCTATTGCCAGTAATATGATACCACAGAGCAAGTAAGTCATTCAGAAGAAAAATTTATTTTTGGTCCTCATTCTGGTCCTGGGGTGAGGAGCTAATTTGGCCATGACATTCTTACAGGGGGCATCTTGGGGCAGATGTCTCTGTGTTCAGGTCCCTCTGTTCTTACGAATCTACCAGAAACTCAACCATTGGGTGCTCTAGACTTTATCTGGTACTAGTTACCTTCCGAAGACCCAAACTGTAAGCACCAGAGTTGTATTTCAATTATCCTGCAATCATAGACTAGGGATTAAAGATCAACAAACACATGAACTCTTGTTGAGGGGCACACACAATCACACGGAAACCATGGCAACTTGCTGTACCATACGCAGTTATTAACCATGGTGGCCATGCTGAGTACAGATCAGAAATCATGTTCCATCCAGCTGAAACTGGATCAGAATCTCTCCAGCCTCTGACAACCACTACCCTACTCTTTTCTTCCATGAGTTTGACTGGCTTAGATTGTCTATATACATGAAATCATATGGTTTGTTTTTCTGTACCTATTTTATTTCATTTAATGTAATGTCCTCTGGAGTTAGCCATATTGTCATAAATAACAGACTTTCCTTCTTTGCATAGTAGTCATTGTATGTACATGCATGTGCGTATAAGTGTGTGAATTTTTATATTCTCTGCATTTGTTCACCCATTGATCTATACTTGTGTTGATTCTCTGTCTTGGCTGTGAGGACATAAATCTCTTCTATACACTGATTTAATTTCTTTTGGTTAAAGACTCAGACATAAAATTCTTGGGTTGTATGGTGGCTCTATATCTATCTATCTATCTATCTATCTATCTATCTATCTATCTATCTATCTATCTACTATCTATGTTTTTGATACAGGGTTTCTTTGTATAGCCTTGGATGTCCTAGAACTAACCCTATAGATCAGGTTGCCCTTGAACTACTCACAGAGATCTGCCTTCCGGTGCCTCCCAAGTGCTGGGATTAAAGGCACACACCACCAATGCCTAGCTATTTTTAATGTTTTTTGAAGAATTTCCATGTTGTTTTCAGCAATGACTATGCTAATTTGCATTCTACCAACAGTCAACAAAGGAGTACTCATTTTAATTGGATTCCCTGCTATCTGTTACATTTCCCAGCCTGCTTTGCTGCAGCATATGTATAAGAACTGGCCCATGAGTGAAGGCAGCAGGACTTCCAAGGCTTCTACTTGGAGACAACTAGTGTGGCAGGAAGTTTTCCCTTCTGTCCCCTGCTGTCCTTCTGGCCTCCAGCTTGGCTGGGAGCATAGCATCCCCCAGGTCACTCTAGCCCATGGGATGACATTGGGGGAAAAGCTCTGAGACAGACTGACTGGCAGAAAGGAATTGGAAGCTGTGTCCCATAAGACTGCTTAGACGCCCTGTCAGTATGGCCTGTGTAACCTTGTGTTTGGTTTTCCTGCTGTCTATAATAGACTGGAACTGTGAGAAGGCCAAGGATAGAGGTTTGCAGTAGTTCAGGCAGGTGCTAAGGGTCGTTTGAACTAGGATAGTGACACTTCAGTGAGTTAAGATGTTTTATTAGAGCCACCAAGATCTGGATAAGGAAGTGAGTTAAAAAATGGAGCTAGTGAGACTTAGAAAATTTTGGTCAGTAACTGAAAAAATGAAAGCACCATTTGCTGAGTCGGGACAAGGATGGGAAGCAGGCTTGCAAGGCTGGGCCTCAGGAGCTTAATGTCGAGTTGAATTGTCTCTTGGACTTGGAAAAGCTATTAGTGACCTTGGCTCGAAGACTTTTTATGAAATGCTGCGTACAGAAGCCAAGATGCTTCAGAGAGAATAGAGATCGAGGAGGTGGTGACCCGGAGTCTAAATTAACACCAGGAAGGAGTTTTGATTCAAAGTCAGTGAAAAAAAGCAGGAGGTGGGATAGCTAGAAGTGTAGTACTTCAATATATAATATGAGGGTTTTCATATGTGATTGTAAGCTGATGTGTACCTATTCTGTAAAGAGGGACATCTAGGGATTTGGGGCAGTGCTGAACTGACAGAGGGGTTGGTGTCTAGCGTGTAGGAGAGAGGTTGGTCCTAGGAACAGGGTGAAGGCAGAGGGCATGCGGAGGAGGGAGCAAGTGTCCATTACTGACTGATGGTGTAAGGATACTGGATCAAGCATCTTTGAGCCAAAGAGGAAATCACTTGTTCTAGTAGATGATATTATACATATGAATTATAAGTAAATCCACATTATCATTTTATAGTAAATAACAAATAATTAAAACAAATTCCTACATCCCATCTCTCTTTCCACATGTAAGGTCAAAGTTCATTATCTTAATATGTAGAGAAATTTAGCTGTCCTCAGGATGCTGAGACCTCAACGGGACCACAAGAGATACTACCATAATACTGGCCAAACTGAAGATACCTGGCCAACCCTGTTTTTAAACTCACTGGACATTCTAAACCAAGGAATTCCTTCTGCAGGTGAATCTGAGATTCAGAAGCTGTGATCTAACAGAGACTTGTCACTGGTCAAGGACTTCAGCAGGTTATCCAGGGGTGCCAAGGGCAGACTTCCCTCATTCCCTGTCAGATCTGGTTTCTCTCGATTGCCATTTCCTGTAACACACTTAGGAGTGGAGAAAGGGGAGAGAAGGAATGTGAGGTTTTAAGCACATTGGCCTTGGCTTTGACATACAGCCATTTATTGGAATAGAAGATGCCATTTCCTTCTGCCATGTCTTCATAGGAAAGAATTATGGCCGTACTTCCTTCTTTCAAGGGACTAATGTCAAAAGCAAGACTTGTTCTTTTCATTCCCAGAGTCAGGATGTGAGTTCTCTGCTCATATTTTTCTGCTGTTTTTAAGACTGAAGTATGTGTGGAGGATGGGGGTGGGGGTGGGAGTTGGCGGGTTCAGGAAAAAGGCCATCTGGACAGTACTGTTACTGGGGTAACCTTTTAGGGTGGAGAGTGACTCATGACTGAGTCTGTCATAGTAGAAGGGACAGAGCTTGGAACAAATGTCCCACCTTTGAAATGGCAGCCTGATTCCTCTGCGTCTCAGGACAGGGGATTCCATCAGCACGAGCAGTTTCTCTCAGGTCATCAGGTCTGAGTCCAACCATAAAACACTGTATGACATAATCTATATGTTATATAATCTAACATTCTCATATACCTAACCTTGGAGATTGGAGTGTGCCATAAAGGAACTGTTTAAAAATTGTCTTCATATTCTTTCCTGGATGTGGGAATCAATTAAGGAAAAACAAAAACAAACAAACAAACAACCCCACCTAATTGTGACTTCACACCTAACCTCCATGTGGGAATTTGAGAAGATTCCACAACATCCCCTGCTTCCAAGTCAATCGGCCTCCTCAGCCGTCAATCGGCCTCCTCGGTCTCTAGGAGTTTTAAACCCTTGCAGAGCAAGACATAAGCCTGGAACTAAAAACAAGAACCCCAGGTTGGCCTGGGAGCCCCAGTCTGCAGGGCCCCTCCATGCCTTGGTTAATACTAGCCTGACCACTTTCCAGTTTGTAATTCCCAACAAACCGTTTGCTGGCTGGGTTTGAGTACCCAAGGGGGAGAAAATGAAAACAGTGTTCTGCCTCTTTAAGGCTCTGCTGTCATCCCACTAAACAGTCCTTGAGATTGAACTCTAAGGGTTTTCCTAAGATCAGAGACTTTGGTGCAATTTGTACATCCTCTGTCTGGGTGTCATCATTCCCGAGCTTGGCTTTGCCATCTGAAAAGCAAAATCAATTGCAAGGCTAAGAGCCCAACAACTTAACTTTAATACATCTTGGGAGTACTGTTCATTAATTTTTATTGCACACGCCTACCCAAAGACTTTATGTTCACAGTCTCCCTTGCCAGGAACACTCTGATCCTGGATCTCTCCTGGTTAGTTCCTTTGGTTTTTCAGCTCTGCAGCCAAAGGTCACCTCCTCTGGGAGGCTTCCCTGGTTATTTAAAACTAAGCAGCCCCTTCTCACAGCAACGTTTGTCTTACTTACTATTCTACGGTAATAAAATACCATGATCAAGGCAACTTATCGAAGGGAAGGCTTATTTGAGACCGTCGTCTCAGAGGGATAAGAGTCCATCACAGTCACCATTAGGTAGGCACAGCAGCGCAGAGGCACCGAGGCAGGCAGGCATGGCCACTGGAGCAGAAGGCCGAGAGGTTGAGAGGTGGCATCTTAAACAGCAAGCACGAAGCAGGGAGAGTCAGCAAACTGGTGGCAGGGTGAGGGCACAGGATCTCAAAACCAACCGGCAGCAACATCCTTCTTCTGGCAAAACCACAACCTTCTAAGCATCCCCAAATCACACCATCAACTTGGGACCAAGTGCTTAAATGCCTGAGACTATGGGAGACACTTCTCACTGGAACCACTAGAGCTTTTGACGATATTATATTTTCTCAAAGCCTCCACCATGCTCTGAACACACCTTGTCCTATTCCTAGGGCCATTTTTAGTACTGCCACTATTGTCGCGTCCACAACATGAGTAAGCACGTGTTGACTGTTCTCTGAGTGCCTCTCACCCGGCACCATATTTAGTATGTGAGATTAATTGTGACAGGCCGTATTTATTGAGACCTTCCTCCCTGCCAGATGCTAAACTAAGCGAGCACATTAGTTCACAGTTCAGGTCAGCATCATCCCTTGCCAGGGACTACCGTGGGGACCTACTAGCTGGCCCGTCTTTCTCTACTGAAGTCCCCACACAGTCCGCCACCCACATGGTCGCCAGTGCTTTTCTGAAAGTATAAATTGGGTTGTGGGGGATCAATTGTTTATAGTGTTAATGTTTCCTGTCATCCTCAGGTCCTGCCACTGGCTTAAAAGATGCCCTATGACTGGCCTGCCTGCCCCCACCTCTTCTAGGTCTCTAACTACGCCTCCTGCCTTGTTTCTCTCTGGCCACAGGCTCCGAGTCATGCTCCCCCAGAGAGCCATCCAGCCACATAGCTTCATTTCTCACTCTGGTCTTGGCTGGCATGCCTCCTCTTAGTAGAGCCCTTTCCGGTCTCCTTCCTCCAAGCACTGTTTTAATCACACTTAGTTTGTTTGGTTGCTTGCTTATTTTTCATTCAGTACTCTCCAACATTGTATTCCTGATTGCCCTTCATTCAACAAATATCCATCAAATATTTGCTAAGTCTGGGTTGTGGTGTAGTCCTGGAGGACTGGAAGTCAGTGAGATGGGAGAGCTATGTTTAGATGGCACAGACAGTAAGGTCTCTGTGAGAGAACGGGCCACTGTACAGATCCTGACAAGATGAAGGAAAAAAACACCAGGAGTAACCAGAGGGAAGCCAGGCACGGGCGAACGAATGTCATGTATGGAGGCTCTGAGAGGGAAAGAGGGGGTTGTAGCTGCAGAAGTGAACCAGCAGGGCAGGAGATGTGGCTGAGGAAAGGGCAGAGGCCTCACTGCAGCACAGAAGCCCTCAGCCTGGCTGACTCTGAGGGAGGCACGATCTGAAGTGACTTATAATTTGTCTGAAACTCTCTGACCCTTAGATGGAAACAGGCTTTAAATAGGGAGGATCCCATTAGCCCAGGAAAACATGTGGTACTAGAGGGCAGCAAGACGTGTTGCACTCAGAATATTTCTTTTTTTAAATTTATTTTATGTACAGTAATGTTTTGCCTGCGTGTATGTATGAGAGTGTCAGATCCCCAAGAACAGGAGTTATAGACAGTTGTGAGCTGCTACGTGGGTGCTGGGAATTGAACCCAGATCCTCTGGAAGAGCAGCCAGTGCTCTTAACTGCTGAGCTATCTCTCAAGCCCCCAGAATATTTCTTCAAGGCAGGCTGAGCTCTCTCACTTTGTCTGGATCCACTGCCTGAGGTTAATTTGGTTTGGCCTTGGCTGGGATATCTAGATTCTCATGCTGTGGTAGGATAGAGTGGACTTGCTCACATAACAGTGGGGGTGGGGTGGGGGGGTCTCAAGAACAAGATTAGAAATACAAAGACTTCTAGAAACTTCCATTTAAAACTAGCACAGCACTTCCTACTTCGTACTGTTCAAAACAAGAGGTGTAGCCATACCCTCACTCCTGATGGAGGCGTGCAGAATCATATTGCAAAGAATGTGTGTAAGAGAGACCACTCATCAGAGTCATCAATCCGAACACATGAGGTAGAAGGATGAATAGGGTTTAGATGCAGGTGTGGTCAGCCCATAGCCAGTGGCCCTCATAGCCCAGAATAACTGTGTTGGGAGAGGTCCTTTCCTGGGGAAACAGAAACAAGGTCTACCCCATCCACATATGATCGCAACAACAAATCAAAATACAATTCCACCAAAGATAACCCAAGGAACCAATGAGTTTTTTCAGATGGGTTGCCCACTTGAGCATAGGTAACCTCAACACAGCTGTACTAGAAAGTCTTTGCCGAGCACGGGATGGTGGCTTCCCCTTCTGTTAACCTTATCTCGCCTAGATACTCTAATTCCTTTCTGAGAGACCCCTGAAGCCATAGACATGCAGTTAGGGCCTGATGTCTGGGAGGGACAGCTGGGATCTCAGTTGAAGTCCAGCCTCTCTCTCTAACTCCTCCTATGGCAGCAACATTATCAACAGTCAACAAGCCTGACTTGATGGTGCTGGTCTCTTGCAAGCAGGCCCCAGTGATCTGAATATGCTAGCCAGCTCACACAGAAGACCACATTCTACAACACGGTGTATGCTCTCCAACACATTCTGAGACCACAGTGCCAGATTGTAAAGCTAGAATTTTGGACACTCCCTTGTAGAAGGAGAACATGAGGGACTAGTAGCAATCTTTGCATCTAATGAATACCGTGCCTTGACTTTCACCACTCCTCCCCATCCCCATACCTCACCTCCCAACCATCGGAGACACCTGAATGCCAAGCTTCTGTTCTGGATGATAGTTTTTGACACTTGACCTGCCCTTCCCTCTCAGCAAGAAGAACGTCAGCAAAAGCACACCTCTGCTTGTCCTGAGACATTTGTAGAGAAATAGAAGTGCATTGGTTGGCACAATGCCTGCCATAACCCCTATTTCTCCTTTTACGGTGATCTTGATCACCACATTGGTGTCCCCACAACTAATGATTGTGCCCTCCCCTGGCAGGATTATGCCCACATGCTGACCTGTATCACCGAAAGAGAGAAGTTCGTTGTCCCTGTCAAAGCTAGAGGGGCTAGAGCCATTCTGGACTTTCCCGATGAGCTGAATTTTTCCACTTGCCCTGTGAAATACAGCACCCAGAAGGTTCTGCTGGTTCGAAACATTGGCAACAAAGACTCCATGTTCCACCTCAAAACTAGCAGGTACGAATTCCTGCAGCTCCTGTCTTTGATTGATTACAGCTCACTCTGTCTAGCACAAGTAATTTGCTTGAATAGCACTGGGGTGGGGGTGGGGGAATACCTTTTTGCAGCTTCAACTAGGAGTCCTTGATGTAGCTAAGACTGTCTCTATCCTGAACATTCCAGGTTTACTATCCACTTCTTACCAAATTTTACCTTCTTTAATACAGAGAATAACCCTTAGGAATGTATAAGGGTTAGTTTTTGACATAGGCTTCTTGACCAGAAAGTCTTTTGGCTGGGTTAGTTTGCTATTGATGATGTGTCAGGTTATCATACATTCAGTGACTTCAAGCAATATAGATTGATAATCCCTCACTGCCGTAGATAATCTCACAATGCCATAGGTGTCAGCAGGCTGTAAACCTTTCTGGAATCTTGTAAGGAGAACAGAGTCCTTAGCTTTTCATCTTCTACAGAGTTATCCATATTCCTTGACTCATGATCCTCAATTTTTTCATCAAAGAAAGAGGAATTGGGGGGAGGGGATGGTTAAGAAAAGCTATAGGAACTCAAAAAGCAGCCTTCATCCCTGGATCAAATCCCTAGGCAGTCTTCCTAAGGAGTCTCAGACCCATGTTCCTAAAGTGTCCTGTCCCAACCCCCCAAATAAAGGTAAGGTCTGACTTTGAAAATTTTTTCAGGGGTTGCAGGAAGTTTCACATTATGTGATTTAGTTCCACACAGTATATATTGCAATGGAAGAGCCAAGTATCTTTCAAGTCACAGAACAGACTGCTTCTTAACTCTCTGTCCCAGAGCTTCAGGGAAGCGTGGCCTCACTCAGGCTATGGGAACAGGCTTAAAGGTACAGCCCATGCTCTGACAATACTCAGTACCCGTGAGTCTATAATATTACATGGTAAGAAGGGACTGAGCTTATAGATGCAAATAAGACTGCTCAATAGCTGATCTTGAAATGGAACAGATCAGGCCATCCTAGAGCCAGAGGCAGACAGATCTCCGTCTGTTTGAGGCCTGTCGTGTCTTCATAGTGAGTTCTAGGACAGCCAGGGCTATGGAGACAGACCCTGTCTCAACCAATCAAACAAACAAACAAACAAACAAACAAACAGAAATGGGGCAGATCAGTGTAAGTTCACTGGGTGGGTCCAATGTAAACACCAGAATTCTAAGAAAAGAGAACAGAGTTCAGAGTTATGTATGCAAAGAGAACTCTGCCTGCTACTACTACTGGCTTTGACGATGAGAAAGCTTATTCCAGAGAGGTTGTAGCAAGGACACAAGGGCAATAAGTGATGGACTTGGGGTTTAATTTGACATTTTATTGCATTTCTACAGTGTTCTGAACCCTGTGGAATAATATAAAGTAAGACCATCTCTGCTTTCAAGAGACTGTCTTAAAGCACTTGCCATGTAAACTGGTAACCTGCTTTCAATCCCTGGAACCTATATGTGAACATGGTTGAAGAAAATACGTTCTACATAGTTGTCCTCTATCCTCCACATAAATACCATGACACGCACACACATGTTTATACCACCACCACATGTAACTACAGATCCAAGGCATCCGATGCCCTCTCCTGGTCTCTGTGGACACTGTACTTATATGCACATACCATCCCTCCCTCAACACACATATTCCCACAATTTAAATGAGTCTGCAATGTCGGTCATCAGTGGGGTCTTAACAAGGACAATGGCCCAGAGAGAAGGCAGAAGGTCAAGGTGAGGCAGGAGATCAAGTGTTTTTCTATGACTTGTGATTTGTGAGCTCATTTTTGAAGAAGGACTTTCTCTGTAGAATCCTTTTCCTGCTTGAAGGATAAATGTCTCCAGAGGAATTACTGTTTATTTCCACGGGCTCACACCTACCTCTAACTCCATTTCGAAGGGGTTTATCACCTTCTTCCAGCCTCAGTGGGCTCCTGTACACTCACAGTGCAAGTAAACTCCCACAGGCATACATATATACATATAAATAAAAAATATTTAAAGCAGAATATTGATATTTTTATACATAAGAGAAGCCATCCAATATAGAAAGACAAATACAGGCAGGATATCTTCCTGGATAGGTTGACTGATTCTTACAGATTAGATACCTATAAATGCCAAGCCAAAAGACCAAAATGTAAACCAAAATAAAACCAAACAAACCCACATTCAATAGTGTGAGAGTGCTGAAACAGATCTAAAACATGTCTTTTCATTTAACCATGTAGCTTGAACAAATCATCATATTTTCCTAACATAGCAATTCTGGGTTAAAACAAAGAGTAAACTCAGGGACCAATGGGGAGTCACAGGCATTAGAGATCCTGGTCTGACATTCACACTTTATAGCTGAAGATGTGAGGAAGGACTAACCTATCACGTTCTCCCAGGAGGCTAACACTGAGGCTGTGTTAGCACCGCATAAGCCACTTCAGAGTTTGGTTAGGCTCTCCTGTGTGGCTCCCTTTGCTGTGCGGGCCATGGCCTTTCTAACCTCCTGTATCATTGGATTCAACTGTGTCTGACCATGGGTCACCGAAAGGAGTAGAGGACTGGGGGCTGGGATGTTCCTCACCCCTCTCCATCTTCAGCTGAACCCCATCTGACCTGCCGTCAGACTGGCCTGCCATGGTTTCAACTTCTTCTGACTCCCAGGGTCTGATAACACTGATCCCTCCTTCCTTTTGCTTCCTACCTAAGGATGGGGATGGCTAGCTGCTGCTAGCCATCCCTGGATATGCCAAACTGAGTTTCTCATTTTGTCCATCTTTTGAGTAGCCAAGTCTCTCAAATTCCCACTTTGCAAAGTCTGCTGTTTTCCTCTTTGTAGTCTTTGCGAAGCTGATGGTTTCCAGCCACATTGCCAGTGCAGTAAATCCTTCCAGTCACTCTTCCAGCAATCCCTGATCTGAATTAGCTACACTTGACTTCTGCTGTTTGCAGCTGAGATTCCTCTCAACGACAGTGAGCAGGGGCATGTAACTTGTTAGATCTGTGGATTGGAATATCTGCCGAGATCCCCCAATAGGTGTCCTTTCTGAAAAGCCACTCAGGTGGTTCTGCCTCCCAGACAGAGGACATGTCAACACGAGAGGCAGAAGGGGTGACAGTTGAGGACTTTCACATCTAAAGCCTCATCTGAACACTTTTAGATTCTGGATACAATGAGAAACAATAGCTTGTGGAAAATTCCGTTAAAAACAGATCTTGGTTTTGTTCTCATTTAAACAACGATCTAACTCATTTCTAAGATGATTAGGTTTATAAGAAGAAAACTTCCCTCATGCATCTGTGGGCTTTTCAGATGCAAGAGTTGTATCTGGTTCCTTCATACAGTGCTAGGCATCTAGCAAATGTCTAGAATAAGTAAGTGCTCAATAAATGTTTATAGGATGCCTACCCAACAATATATCACACAGGCAAAGCTGCAATTGTAAACCTCCACAATAACTTAAACTAAAAATACATGTTCCAAAGACTATAAAATGGGTGTAATGGTTTCTTCAGTAATACAAAGAGCCGCTCACTGTGCTATAAAATATACAGAGAACATAAACAATTACCATTCAGCTTTATTATGAATTTGACCTAGAACTTTAGCAGGTCACACAATAACTTTGGCTATTATAGATGGATTAATACAGGGAAGTGGATGAAAGAGGATAGAGAAGCAACTTAAAGACCTAAAAGCTCAGGATAGGGGTTTCTGAAGGGGAAACCTGGAAAGGGGAAGACATTTGATATGTAAATAAAGAAAATATCCAATAAAAAAAGAAAGATCTAAAAGCTCAAGTTAGAAGTAAAATAGTTTTGCCATGGGGAGAAAAGGGTACTGATATGATCTTCACCATTTAATATTCCAAGGCCACACTCATGTTTTTTTCAGAAGACCAAGTTCCTTCCATAATTAAGAATCTGATATTAAGGAGGGTGTCCTATCAAAAACAAACAGTGTAATAGACAAAACCCGCCTTGGACCCCCCCCCCCCCCAGGACCGCCACTTTTCACGTCTTAGTGAGTGAGTTTCCTGACACTTGATAGTTTGCAGGCAGCTCAGCCTGAAGGCCCCTTGTAAAATGAAGTGCAAAAATCAAATTACAGGCCGTGATTAAGCACCAGCGCCTAATGCACTCTATCCAATTAGCATCTGATTTGTCGGGAGAGCCTGGGGAGCTCATGAGGCCAGGGTGATCCCTGGTGACTTTTCTCACTGCTGAAGAAGTTTAGTGTAATCTAAAACTAACAATTAGCATGCAGGCAAAGCATCCATTACCACTTTATAGAATTTGGAACTCCTGCAGTTAGGTCCTAAAGACCCGACCCTGGTGTCACCTTCTCTATAGAAGATTAGCTGAGGTTCTGCAATAAGATAATCTCTAAACCATTTCAAAATGCTCTCTTGCTACCAAGGTATGTTTGAGAGGAAAATGGGGTTCAACGAAAAAGGTATTATCAAGTGGAGCAGCAGCAATAGGAGACCTCACCGTCATGTTACCCTCAGAGCCTGGAAACTGGACCCCATCCTGTGGGGTCAGAATCTTCCTGAGCCAGAAGAGAGGGAAGGGCCTTGGGCTGGAGAGACTCATCATCCTCCCCAAACGATGGTCTCCTTGGCTACTGAATGTTTACTCCTTTACTATTCCAAGACATTATAAAAAATTAATGAACGATAGCAAATGTTTTATTGGCCTTTGTGATTTGACTGTGGCCTAGGGGTGCAGCTCAGTGGCAGAGCGAGAGTCTAGCGTGTGCAAGGCCCTGGGTTTGACTCCCACAAGGTTTTATTGTAATTCCATCCAACCACCTCTGCTGCATGGTCCTGTGGTTAGAGGGTGGTGTGAGTGGTAGAGACCTAAATGTCAAAGTGCACACAGGACTCCCAAATGCAGAAGAGGCCTGGGGAGGGCAGCCTAGAGCAAATCTCACCCCCCCCCCCATTTCTACCTTAGTTGGACAACTTTAGACAAATTAGTCACTCTTAGGGGGCACCTGTTTTGGTCATGTTTAAAAGTCAGATGTGTTACTACTTACCCAAGGTATTTTGAATGCTTTAGAAGTGTATTGTGTGTAGAACAGCCCCATGATAGAGTGTAAGATCTCACCCCTGCCCACCTGCCTACCGCCAGGTCCTTCCTCTGGGTCCTTCCTGTTTTTTCCTGCAATTCACCTTGTACCAGAATTCACTTTCATGGCTGCTTCTCTCAGTAGCTAAGAACCCTTCAGAGGAAAGGAGGAAACTGGAACTGTCAGGAGCCCTACTTTATGTGCAGACCCATGCGGGTGCTCCACACATGTAGTGTTCTCTGTGAGCAGTGACTTTTAATCAAAGTTGAGATCAGTGATAGCAAAAGGAGCATCCCATAAGGGAAGCGATGCATTTTCTGAGAGGATCCTGACAATCCCAGGTTGTCTATGCAGGAGGCACAGTGTGCTTGGACAGAGCAGGAGCAGTGCTTGGAGGACCCTGTAGGTAAAGAGAGCAAAGCCTCACCACCTACCCTACCCCATCTGACTGGGAGCGTGACAAAGCCTATAGGGGGTTAGACACGTGAACATGTGTAATCAGGATGCGGAACCTGGGTGGGAAGAGATTGCGTGTGACTTTGAATGCTGAGGGTTTGAATTGTATTGGATAGATCACAAGGCCCAGTGATGATCTCTGAGCAGGAGACTCTTAAGTTGTGTTGCACGTGTGTGTTACACTCTCCCCAGAGCTGAATGAAGGGAAAAGGGCAGGGATAAAAGCTTGAACTTAACTAAACAGCTGGGTGTGCCGTTGGGGTCCTTCTCCAGCATCCCTGGAATGCCAGTGCAAGAAGATAAAATAACAATAACAGTAAACTTTTGCATCATACAATTCCCCTATATGCCAGACATTATTACCCCAAACACTTTACCTCTACTGAACCCTTTACTGCACACTGTAGCTTATGAGACAGGTGTTGGCTTGACCCATTTTCTAGATGAGAAAAGTGATTTCTAAATGACTTGTCCAAGTTCATGGTCTGGTCAGACTTTGGGCTCATTCAGCCATTGCCAGAGGTTAGTTTAGAAGCAAACAAATCCAGAGCACCCAACACTGGTGCCAAGGGCCCACTGGAGAGTTGGTATCATGAGTACCAGAAAAGGAGAGAGAAAGGAACAGAAGAAGAGATCCAAACAGAGGGCAGCAGAGAGAGTGAGTGAACAGGCATGTCCTCTGGAGGCCACAGAGGTCCTAGTAAATAATCTCGGGTACCTAATGTGACCCTTGTATCTGCTCTGTACCCTCGTGGCGGAAAGCTTGGGTCCTCTGGAACTGAGTTCATTATCTACAGGCAGATTTAAGGAATGATGATTCAAAATGTTGTTACAGTAGCTGTAAGTCCCGAGAAACAGCTCAGCCTGCCAGCTACACTGCCCAGCACATCACTTTGAAAAACCAGCAATTTAAAGATGTGTAGTAGACCATGACAGTAATTAAATGGTCTGGATGTCCTGTTTGGAAGCAAGAGCTCTATGAGTTGTTCAAGGTGCTTCATGCTACTCCAGCTTGATACTCTCTTCCAGGGCCACTAAGCAGAACTATCTCTCACTGCTCAGATGTACCCTGTGTCTCAAGATGCAGAATTCTCTCTATGCGACTCCACCTACTAACTGTATCCTCCCACCCACCCCACCCCCGCTACAAAGGAGGGAAGGAATAGGGAAGCTGGCCTCTATGGTGTGGCTTAGGAGACCTTTTGCTCCTAATTTTGCCTCAAGTCCATCATGGCAGAGAGGGTTGGGAAGAGCAAGATACTCCCCAGCACGGCGGACACTTTGGTGGCCTTATTCCTTCCCTCCTCTGTATTCCACCCAGGTACCTAACCCACAGGGTGGTGCCACCTGCATTTAGGACTTTTGCCTTTCCTCAGTCAATCCTCTGCAGAAGTGCCCTCACAGGCTTACCTAGAAGCATACCCCAGTAATCTCCTAGGTGATTTAAAGCCTGGGTCAACTTGACAATGAGATTAACAATCACGGTATTTTACTGTTTACTGTTTACTGTTGCTCTCAGCTTTCCCGGGCTTCCTGCCTCCTTTTCTAGCTAAGCAGCCTTTCCTGGCATTCCTCTGTGCAGGTTTCTAACTCCCCCAACCCCTTTCTCATGACTTCTTGGGCCTATGGAGGGTAGTGACTGTTAGGAACCGCCAAAGACTTTTAAGCATGTTAAGGTCCCTACCTACATGCCTTCCATCTCCCGGTACGAACGTGCCTTCACTCTGCTTTGGGTTGTCCCCTAAGAGCTCTCTCCTCTGAGCTCTTGCCAAATCCGACTTTCAGCCCCTGGAAGGAAGTATTCTTTTGCAAATGACAGTATTTGCATACAGGTTTCAATCTATCCATTAATGCATTCTCAGAGTCTGAGAGAAGGCTGTTTTATTCCCAGCAGGAACATTTCTCCCCACCCCACCCCCAATAAAAAAAGATCCAAAAGACAAGAATACAAACAGGAACACATTCAGTCTCTCACCTCACTGGTCTATTACTGTTATTTCCACATCGGTGGGAAAATCACACTGCACTCCTAGACCAGGAAGGTGGCTGTGCGCTGTATGCAGATCTAGAACTCACATCTCCTCTCCTCGTGCAGAACTAGTCAGAAATAGGCCCTGATAGCGTCTCCATACGCTTTGCAGGCCGTACTCGGTAGAGCCGACCGGCGGGATTCTCAACATGGGGGAGTCCATGCAACTGGAAGTGGACTTTGAGCCTCAGACTGTGGGCAGCCATAATGGAAAGCTCATTGTGACGTATGACACAGGTATGCTTCTTTTTTTTTTTTCCTTTTAACTTCAGTCCTACATAGTAAGATGGGGCAAGTGGAAAAATGAGGAAGCAAAGCTCCCTTTTGGTGGCATGACCTTAAATTAAGATATGGAAAGTGAAGAGCCAGCAACATATGAGTGTCCCCTCTGGAAATGATGCCAGGTCGAATTCCCATCTGATTGGCTGCCCCACACTGAAAGCCTGAGGAATTCAGGACTCAGGAGGGAACCTACATCCGGAAGTCGCCATGATGGGAGGAGGTTCTGTATGTGTGTTTGAAAACTTGAAGGTAATGCCCCCTGAGCCCCTGTGCTTTCCGTTTGGTGTGTAGCTGCATTTGTCTGTCTTTAAAATGCATGTAAATCCCAGTTCAAAAATATTCTTGTATGTACCCAGTATTCTATTTAAAAATCCAGTGGTCTTAATCCTTGCATCAAGCAAATGCTGTCCTTAATTAGCATCTCGAATAAATCCTGGACTGTATCTGTTGCCACTGACATATTCTTAATGGCCACATCCCATCCTGGGAATTACAGTGTGTGTGTGTGTGTGTGTGTGTGTGTGTGCGCTAATGTTTCACTTACAGCCACGTAGACTGCTGTCTTTTGAAATATGCAGATGTGGAGGTGTACAGCCAGAGTAGAGCTAGCCGTGACATCTAGGTCACAGGTCAGAGCTGCTGGCTTTGTACCTTTGTGTCAGAGTGAGACAATCAAGCCCTTCCCTTACTGCCCAAGGTTAAATGGTCCTGGCTCCACCTTGGCCAACATGACACCCTCACACAGCCAGTGGCATGTCAGAACGTCTTACCCGATTCTGTCAGCTGCAATTCACTGGCTGCCAACTAGAGACCCAAAGTGAACCAGCTTAAACAAAAGAGGAACCTTTTGACCCACATAAGTAAAAACACGTGTCGTAGCACAGCAGGACATGGCTTTCCAAAGCATCTGGAGCGGTTTAACATGGAGCCCACCAAAAAAGGCTGCCTCCCGTTCTCAGCGCTGACTGCCTCTGTGTTCACCTTCCATACACTAGACCTGTAGACTGGAGCCAAAAGAACGGCTTCGACTCTCATTTCTCTACTTTATGACATAAGGCATCCCTTCAGGGATAACCGACCATCCCCATATTGATTCTGTTTAAGTCTTCTGCTTATTTGTTCTTCTTTTACTATCTATTTGTATGTAACCTAAGTAAACAATCTAAAATTACTCATCAGAAAGATGTAAGGTTCTTTTCTCCCAGTATACAGCATGCCTTTTAATTTCTTCAGTGGCAGTCCTTGATGAGTAATGATTTTTAATTTTAATGAAATCCGTTACCATTTCGTTTTTCTTTTAAGATAAATTTTTGTTTTCTCTTTGCTAAAATGTTTGTCTTTGCTCTTCTGTGGTCATGAATATATTCCATGGTTGTGTCTATGAGCAATATAGTTTTAGCTCCTATGCATAGGCTAAAGATCCAACTTTGACTTAATTTCCTGTGAGAGATCAGGCATCACTTTCTTATGTGCACTGTCAGCCTCCCCCACTCTCATTACCACGTTCTTGCTCACTGTTCACTAGTGGACACTCTGTGAGATTAAAGCAATTTCTTTCACACCCTGGGTTTCTATGACTTTCAGTCTTGGGCGGATGTTGGGTCTCTATCAAATGCCTTTATTGATATTACCAAAGATTATCTGGTCTTTTATACGTCTAACATGATGATTGATTGACAATCCTGCTTTCTGGTATAAATACAAATGTTCAATTCTGATAAATCATTGAGATAGAATTGCTAACATTTTGTTGAGAGATTGGTGTTTGCTCTGGCTGGTTCTGTGTGTCAACTTGACACAAACTAGAGTCATCATGGAGAAAGGAGCTTCAGTTGAGCAAATGCCTCCATGAGATCTGGCTGTAAGGCATTTTCTCAATTAGTGATCAAGAGAGGAGGGCCCATGGTGGGTGGTGCCATCCCTGGGCCAGTAATCCTGGCTTCTATAGAAAAGCAGTCTGAGCAAGCCATGAGGAAGCAAGCCGGTAAGAGCACCCCTCCATAGTCTCCGCATCAGCTCCTGCCTCCAGGTTCCTACTCTGTTTTGAGTTCCTGTCCTGACTTCCTTTGTTGATGTACAGCAATGTGGAAGTGTAAGCCAAATAAACCCTTTCTTTCCCAACTTGTTTTTTGTTCATGGTGTTTCATGGCAGCAATAGAAACCCCGATTAAGACAGTATTTGAATTTGTGAGGAAAAAAAGACCTAAACTCTAATTTTCTTTTTATGTAATATCTATCTCAGGTTTTGGTCTGATGAAACAAATTGGTCTTTAAGAAAACCCAAGTTTTGAGTGAGCAGCATTTATTATCTTCTTTATTCTTTGGGAGAGCCCTTTTAAAGACTTGTGTTGTTACTTCCTTGAATGGCTAAGAAGGTCTCTGTCCAAACCATGCTTTTCCTTTTCAAAAGAAATGCAGATTCTTAATAGCGAGCTCATAGTTCTTAAACCAATTTTGAGGATATTTTGCCATAATTTGAGATCTTAAGTTCCAAGCTCAGGATTGTTCAGAACAGCCACTCCTGGTCTCCGTGATGCTGGTAAGCCTACTGGTGCTCCTCCTTAGTTGTGGGGTCTCTCGCTGTGGCTTTCTCTATTTTATTCACTTACTCAAAGGGACAACTCTTAATTAATTAAAAACTCAGGAGACAGCAGGTGCTGTCGAGGATGTGGAGAAAGAGGAACACTCCTCCACTGCTGGTGGGATTGCAAGCTGGTACAAACACTCTGGAAAGCAGTCTGGCGATTCCTCAGAAAACTGGGCATGACACTCCCGGAGGATCCGGCTATACCACTCCTGGGCATATACCCAGAGGCCTCCCTGGCAGGCAATAAGGGCACATGCTCCACTATGTTCATAGCAGCCTTATTTATAATAGCCAGAAACTGGAAAGAACCCAGATGTCCCTCAACGGAGGAATGGATTCAGAAGATGTGGTATATTTACACAATGGAATACTACTCAGCAATTAAAAACAATGAACTCATGAAATTTTTAGGCAAATGGTTGGAACTGGAAAATATCATCCTAAGTGAGGTAACCCAATCACAAAAGAACACACATGATATGCAGTTACTGATAAGTGGATATTAGCCCAGAAGGTCAGAATACTGAAGACACAATTCACATATCAATTGAGTCCCAAGAAGGAAGGAAGGAGAGGCCCCTGGTCCTAGAAAGACTGGATGCAGCAGTGTAGGGGAATACCAGGACAGAGAAACAGGAGGGGGTTGAATGGGGAACAGGGGGAGGGAAGAGGGCTTATGGGACTTTCCGGGAGGGGGGAACCGGGAAAGGGGAAATCATTTGGAATGTAAATAAAGAATATAGAAAAAAATTAATTAATTAATTCTTTACATTTTTCAAACCGTATTTATTTTTCCTCTTTAATTTCCCCAGGCTTTACTTCTTGTGGTTGTTCTCTGTTGTTTAGAGCATTGACTTTTTTTTTTTTTTAGATATTTTCTTTATTTTAAATGTTATCTCCTTTCTGGTTTCCTCTCCTAAAACACTCTATCCTATCCCTTCCTTCCCCCTGTTCATCAACCCACCCACTCGCACTTCCCTGTCCTGGTATTCCCCTATACTGGGGCATCTGGCCTTCCAAGGGTCAAGGGCCTCTTCTCCCTTTGATGTCCAACAAGGCCATCCTCTGCTACATATGCAGCTGGAGCCATGGGTCCCTCCATGTGTACTCTTTGGTTGGTGGTTTAGTCCCTGGGAGCTCTGGGGGTACTGGTTGGTTCATATTGTTGTTCCTCCCATGGGGCTGCAAACTCCTTCAGCTCCTTGGGTCCTTTCTCTAGCTCCTCCATTGGGGACCTTGTGCTCAGTACAATGGTTGGCTGAGAGCATCCACCTCTGTATTTGTCAGGCACTGGCAGAGCCTCTTGGGAGACAGCCATATCAGGCTCCTGTCAGTGAGCACTTCCTGGCATCTGCATTAGTGTCTGGGTTTGGTGATAGTAAATGGGGTGGATCCCCAGGTGGGGCAGTCTCTGGATGACCTTTCCTTCAGTCTCTGTTCCATACTTTGTCTAGAACACTGACTTTTAAGATGTATTCTTTCAACACTTTATAACATATACATTTAAGACAAAAATTCTTTTATCTAAAGCTGGCTTTATCTTCAATGCACACATATTTTAATAGACTTAGTTTTCCTGAAAAGCTAAGAATTTAAAATCTGCTGTTTTTATTTTTTCTTAGACCCAAAAGTTATGTAGCAAGACAAAGAATAATAGTCAAATTCTTGGGAATTTTATAGTGAGTTGTTTTGTATTTTTTGTTTGTTTGTTTGTTTTTGATTTCTTCTTTAATTCTACCAATGACAGAAACTAAATTCAATATGATTTTAGTCCTGGAGCTCAATTGAGACTAAAATTATGGCTCAGAATATGTTTGAGGTTGGTAAGTGCTTCCTGTATTTGGAGAAGGTTATATGTTTCATAAATGGCAATTAGGTCAAGCTTACTAATAACCATGGCGGTTGGCCTATAGCTCCACTAACTTTTTATCTCTTTTGGACAGATGGTGAAAATTATTAAAAATCACAAGTATAATTATGGATTTAGCATTTCAACTTTCATGCTATCACTTTTCACATTGGCATTTTAAAGCTATAATACTTGCTATGTATACATGTAGTATTAATGTAACTTCCTGTTGAATTAACAATTTTATTATTATGAAATAGCTTACTGTTAGTGAGAGTTCTGACATTACCATCTACTTGGCCTGACATTTGTGCAGTAGAAAATCTTCCTTTTGATTAATGTGGATGTGCAACGCTCTTTCTAATCCTATGCTTTCAACTTTCCTATATCTTCTTATTTAAAGTTTGACATTTAAAAGAATGAGTCCCTGGGTGGATATTTTTTAATTGACTCTGAAAACCATCCTTTTATTGTTATTATTTTATATTATTATTACATTTTTCCATTTGGCCCTTTTATGCTGAATGAGATTCCTGACACCTGACATATGTGGATTGAAGTTGCTGAACACCGTTATTATAAGCACTGTGGGAAAAATGATTAATTGGATTTTAACTGCAACCTTCCTATTATTAGCTATTGGTGTCAATAGCTAGTGACATTTAGAAATGAGTGCTTATATACTCAATCAATGATGTGTTTTTCCCACCTTGATATCCACAGGCTTGTACAGTATCAATTTTGGTTTTGTCAGTCCATAAAACTAATGTATCAGGGGAAAAAAAGTGCCCTAAGAATTACCTTTTGGTCACGACACACAAGATTTTAAGCCAGGAGTTTGAAAGGGGATAGCATAGGCTTTTGCTCTCACAAAATTATTAGTTTATTAAAAACTTACTTTTAAAATATTGCTCATTCATTTTTAACTCATGCTTGTAATATGTTAGTGTATTTAAACGTATCTAACATAAAATTCTCTAAATTTGGAGTATATTTTATGAGTAAATGAGTCTTCTCTTTTTTTTAAATAGATTTATTTTATGTATGTGAGTACACTGTCACTGTCTTCACACACACCAGAAGAGGGAATCATATCCCATTACAGATGGTTGTGAGCCACCATGTAGTTGCTAGGAAACTGAACTCAGGACTTCTGGAAGAACAGTCAGTGTTCTTAACCACTGAGCCATCTCTCTAGCCCGAGTAAATGAGTCTTAATGTGTTTCAGTATAATTTAGAAAAGTTTTGTTAGGTTTTAAGATTACTCATTTTGGATAGTCACATAATAGAGTCAAAGCTTGAAAATCCAGTCACAATCTGATCCAGTTACAATCCAGTCCAATCACCATCTAATCCAGTCACAGTCTGACCCAGTCAAGATCCAATCCAGTCAGTCACAGACCAATCTAGTCACAATCTAATCCAGTCACAATCTAATCCAGTCACAATGTAACCTAGGCACGGCAACCAACTCCAGATTTTAAGAAGGGAAACTGAAGACCTATTAGATTGAGTGGCTTCCTGAAGGTCACATATCTCATAGAGCACAGATGTGGACTCTGAGACCTGAGAACTGTCTGTTACCACCCCACTCCCCACCCCAGGGCCGTCTCCCTAACCTCTTGTATTACTGTACAACCACTTTCTTCTTTCATTTGCTGGCTTTGAAATGCAAGCCATTCTCCCCAAGGCCTGGATTCCAGTTTCCTTTCTTAGAATTATTTGGAGTGATTCCTATGTTTACACTGATACTCCTGTGCTGAAGGAAAGGCAGTTTGAACCACAGTGAATATTTTGTGTATTGAAGCTTAGCTAGTCTTGGAGAAGTTCATGCCCATGTCCTGGGGTGCTTCTGCCAATTGTAGTAAATGAAGATCTGAAGATTGAAGACAGTACTGGCTGCTGATAAGAATATGCTTTCATCTGCGTGGCAGGTTATCAATGCCCAGAGCCTCACAGTAGTGGAAAGCAGTAACGGCTGCCTAAGCACAGGCCCCATGGAGCCCTTTCAGGCAGCCGTGGTCATTGTCTTCCCATGTCACTGCGTAATCACAAGACTGAGCCCTCTGCAGCTGCTCGAACTGTGGACTGATTTCAGGAAGGACATTTAATATGTGCTGTTGATGAATGGCTTTTCTTTATGTTTCCTCAAACAATGTTCTAGAAGAAAGATCACTGAATTCTCCTCGGCAGGAAGTGCTCAATCATATTCCCAACAGTTGTATTTGTCCTGTCAGCTGAGTCCTCCCCCTGGACGTGTTCTTGATAAACCACAGCTCCCAGCTCCGTGCTTTCCGTGACAGGGGCTTGAGTCAGTGCCCTGGTACTTAAGGGGATCAAATGTAGTGCTTCGAAAATGCCTGGTATTTGTTCACTCACATTTGCCTGGAACAGAATTCTCTCCTCCCTCCCCTCATTTCGTCCTGGGAGTGTTAATACATAGTAAAATTGAGTTGGCTTAGGCAGCTGCTTTTTCTCAAATATGATTGAGTTACCTTTAACTGTATACTCATTCCTGCTGAAGAGATTACACATAGGACTTCTCCAAGTTAAACTGATAAGAGTAAAACAAAGCCAGTGGCACGTGGTGGCACGTGGTGGCACGCGGTGGCACGCGGTGGCACGCAGTGGCACGTGGTGGCCCTTGGGACGGTCAAGGCCAGTCTAGGTTCTATCTTAGGTTCTGAACCCGGAAGAATACGACAAAGGCAAGACATTATGTTCAATAGTGGGTTTTGTTGTTGTTGTTTTGTTTTTCGAGACAGGATTTCTTCTGTGTAGCCCTGGCGGTCCTGGAACTCACTCTGTAGACCAGGCTGGCCTTGAACTCAGAAATACGCCTACCTCTGCCTCCTAAGCGCCGGGATTAAAGGCCTGCGCCACCATGGCCCGGCTCAATAGTGCTATTGCATATCTGACACATGTATAATAGTATCATTGCATGCCTAACACATGTACAATACTGGCATTGCATGCCTGGCACATGTGCAATAGTGTCATTGCATGCCTGGCACATGTATAATAGTGTTATTGCATGCCTGGCACATGTGCAATGGTGTCATTGCATGTCTGACACATGTGTAATGGTGTCATTGCATGTCTGACAAATGTATAATAGTGTCATTGCATGCCTGACACATGTGTAATAGTGTCATTGCATGCCTGACACATGTGTAATAGTGTCATTGCATGCCTGGCACATGTGCAATAGTGTCATTGCATGTCTGATACATGTGTAATGGTGTCATTGCATGCCTGACACATGTATAATAGTGTCATTGCATGCCTGACACATGTGTAATAGTGTCATTGCATGTCTGACACATGTATAATAGTGCCATTGCATGTCTGATATGTACAATAGTGTAATTGCATGTCCGTCACATGTATATTAGTGTCCTTGCATATCTGACACATGTACAATAGTGTCATTGCATATATGGCACATACTCATCTGCTGCAGTTGTCCTCCATCTCTGGCTTTTCTGAGACGGTCCCTAGCCTTTGGGGAAGGGGTGCAGTATAGATTCTTTTTTTTTTCTTTGGTTTTTCGAGACAGGGTTTCTCTGTGTAGCCCTGGCTATCCTGGAACTCACTCTGTAGACCAGGCTGGCCTCGAACTCAGAAATCCACCTGCCTCTGCCTCCCAAGTGCTGGGATTAAAGGCGTGCGCCACCACCACCCGGCTGATTCTTATTTAAACCTTAGCACTCCACTCTTTCCTATTCTCTACATGACCAGTTGTGGATCTTTGTGTTAATTCCCAACCCCAGTCGAGAAGCCATTGACAGTGATGGCTTTTAGGGGTCAGGAAAAAGATTCCATTTTTTTTTCAGGGATGCAGCCTCTGAGAGCCTGCCCATGCTCCAGTAGATGCCCTACACACGTGTGTGTACAGACAGCACTAAGAGAACTCAGTGGATTTTTTTAAATTGAGCACTTGAAGTTGGGAGGGAAAAGTGATAGGGGAGGAAGGAAATGGAGGGAGGTTTGATCAAAACATGTTATATACACATATGAAAGTCTCAGATTTGTGTCAATAAAACTAAGAGGTAGGAACAGCACCTGCCTCCTGCAGGACAAACAGACAGCTCAGCAGCTTAAGTCCTGAAATCTTCAGCCACATGTTGAGAAACTTGATGTAATCTGAGGGCTCCTAGAGATGAGTAGTGTGAAGAACAATATAGAGAAGACATTCTGCATCAGGCTCTATATCCTCTACTGCTAGGAGTCTCAGCTGGAGTTACCCTCACAGACTTGCTGGAATCTCCCAGCAGAGGGATAAGGACACCAACCCATTCACAAAACCTTCCATCCAAAATTTGTCCTGACTACAAGAAGTACAGGGATAAAGATGGATCAGAGTCTGAGGGAATGGCCAACCAGTGACTGGTCCAACTTGAGACCCATCCCATGGGCAAGAACCAATCCCTAACCTTATATTAGTGATACTCCGTTATGCTTGCAGACTGGAGCCTAGCATAACTGTCCCCTGAGAGACTCCACCCAGCAGCTGACCAATGCAGATGCAGAGATCCACAGCCATACATTAGACAAAGCTCAGGGAGGCTTATGGAAGTGTTTGGGGGAAGAACTGAGGGACCTGGAGAGGGTAGGAACTCCATAAGAAGACTAACAAAGTCAACTGACCTAGACCCTTAGGGGCTCCCAGAGACTAAACCACCCACCCAAGAACATACATGGGCTGGACCTAGACCTCCCTGCATGTATGTAGCAGATGTGCAGCTTGGTCTTCATGTGGGTCCCCTAACAACTGGAGTGGGGGCTCTCCCTGACTCTGTTGCCTGCCTGTGGATCCTGTTCCCCTAATGGCCTCAGTAGGAGAAGATATCCCTAGTCCTGTAGTGACTTGATATACCAGGGTGGGTTGGTACCCAGCCGGGAGTCCACTTTCTTAAAAGAGAAAGGGGGAGGAGCCATGTGAGGGGACAACTAGTGGGGAGCTGTGATCAGGATGTAAAGTGAATAAATAAATAAATAAACAAATAAATAAATAAATGAAAAAAAGACATTCATCAGTAGCCCATATTAAATGTCCTTCCTGAGATTAGTATTCACAAAACAACTTCACTGAACATAAAAAAAAGGACATTTTTGCAGAACATTTGGTTACTTGGATGAGCCAGAGAAATAGGAACCAATGCCAGGGAGGTAGTTGTCCCCATAAAGGTGACATTAACCACTGGCAGAGTTGGGAAATGGAGCTGTGGGCCTGCTCAGCATTTTTAGAGTATTTTATCTCTTGTTACAGAGGAGACGTTTCAGTTTAGGAGCCAGACATTGGTTGGTAGGCATTCCTCCCGAACGTAAGATGACAGATGGATTATTATTAGATACATAAACATCTCCAAAGATCATAATGCTGGTTCTTCACAGGGCAGCTTACCAGTCATTTGCATGTTTTATTTTGCTTTATTTTCTAAGGATATAAAGGGATTCTTTTTTATCTCTGTGAAGGCTAATAAAGGAATACTGGAAAGTAATACCGAGAGCAAATGAGTGTGATACGCTCTGCAAGTGGAACACCTAAATAACACCGGGCCTGAGCGTCTATGCAAATTCGCCTGTGTGAGCTCTCTTTCCACTGCGTGTCTATCATAATTATGATATGCCATTATAATTAGAATGTTTAGAGACATCACTGTAAAAAAAACAAAACAAATATTTTAACATGGCTGAAGAGTCAGGGGAAACCTTCTCAGACCTAGTTTTCCTTTCTCTCTTATTCTGTGGTTTAGGATAGCAATCTTTGGTTGTCAGGGAGGTTTTATGGGGAAGATTCTCACATCATTGGGTGTTAGCATTTAAAGGGACATTAGAGGACTTTTCCCCAGTGAAAGAGAGGGGCCCAGAGCCTTGTACATCCTAGACAAGCAAGACCAGCCACTGAACTGTATCTCCAGCCTAGAGGGCATTTCTTTTTTTTTTTTAATATCTATTTATTTTTGAGATTATAATTACATAATTTCCCAGTTTCTTTCCCTCCCTGCAAGCCCTCCTGTAAATCCCTTCTTGTTCTCTTTCAAATTCATGGCCTTTTCCCTTTTTAATTGTTTCTACATGCATGTGCTGTGTGTGTGTCCTAAATATAACCAGCTCAGTCTATATAATATTACTTGTATGTATGTTTTCAGGGCTGACCATTTGGTATTGGATAACCAGTTGGTGTGCTCTTCCCTGGGAGAACAATTTTCCCTACTCTCAGCATTCCTTAGTTGCCTGTAGTTCTTAGTGTAGGGTTGAGGCCTTGTGGTCTTTCTCCAGTCCATGGTAACATGTCCCCTGTCGTTCTAGTTCAGCCTCCCTTTAGGCTGAGACTTTATGTGTATAGCTTCTGACATTATTGCTAGGTGACACAGTCTCACAGCAGATTCCTTATCCTCTGGCTTTACAGTCTTTCTGTCCCCTTCTTCCATGATGTTCCCTGAACCTTCAGCGTGGAAGTTGTTTTATAAACGTATCCACTGATTTGTCATGGTTTTGCATAATGGTCTCTATCTCATGCAAAAAGAAGTTTCCTGATGAGGCACAAGGACTGCACATATCTGCGGGTATAAAGACAAATATATAGAACTGGATTAGGGTTTATGTTGGTTTGGTAAAGCACCAGTTGTAAGGTCTCCTTCAAGATCTATGGGTAGTTGGCTAGATTACCAGTACCAGGCATAACTTCCCTCGTGTTGAGTAGCTCTTCAGTCTGATTAGAGAGCTGTTGGTGACCATTAATGGATGCATGCCACTACTTTACCCTGAGGGCTATCGTGCCATGCTGGACATGTGGTTCATAGACATCATAGCTGGGTAGGACTGTTGTTTGCCTCTCTCCTTTAGAAACTGGCATGGAGCCCTCTGGTACCAAGAAAGCTAGTCCTCAGGGAGGAGGCCTTAGGTCAGTTCCAGCTCAGGAACCTCTGGCCCCTGCATCTGAAGTACATGGTATCTTCAACAATAAGGTCTAGCCTTCTACTTCTAGGGGGAGGGGAGGTGCAACCAAGGGCAATAGTGACAGTCTATAGTGTTTGGGGATCTATTGAACTACCCTGATCAATAACTCACAGGGGGACTTTTGAGTGTCCTGATGTTAGGGGTTTTGTTAGATTGTCTGGCTCTCAGAGGGAGCATTGTCAGCTCAGATGAGGAAATTTCATTTAAACTATACATGTATAAGTTTTTTATACATTCTTACTTTCTCCTGTATATATCTCCCCCCCACTTCTTAATTAGGCCCCCTTTTTCTATTTTCCATTTTCCACTCATACCCTGCTATGTCCTCTCTATCTTTCCCCAACCCTACCCTAACATGGCAGCAATAGTCCCTCCTCCCCCTCCTCCTCTTCTTTATTCTTCTTCCACTTTCTTGATTTTTGTAGTTTCTCCTGAATACCCTGAATATATACTCATATCTTAATATTTGGAGCAACATGTGATTCTTATCTTTCTGGGTTTGGGTTACTTCACTCAAAATCATCTTTTCTAGTTCCACCCATTTACAGGGCTAGAGTCTGGGGAAGGATGTAGGAGCTAGAGAACATGTCTTTACTTCTTTCCATCTTAAAAAGGACTGAATGTACAAACCCCAGGCACCTTTAATGACTATAAAACTGGAGCTTGAACCCAAGTTCTGGGCGTGCTCTAAGCCAGGCCCCCTTTACATACCTGCACTGCCTTTGGTGCAGAGCAGTGGCAATTTTAGTTGTGTCACTGACATGCTGGCCTTATGGTTTGATTTTAAGATTCCCCCATAGGCTCACGGTGCCCAGCTGGTGTTTGGGAAGGCTGTAGAACTGTTAGGAGTTGGAGCTTCCCTAGAGGACAGGGGCCACTGGGAGGAAGGTCTTGAGGTTTTATGATCCAGTCTCACCTCCAGTCAGCTCTCTGATTCCTGACTATGAATGTAATATGTCAATTGTTTCAATCTCCTGCCTCTATGCCTCTCTGACCATGTGGACTATATCCCCTCAAACTCTAAATAAACCCTTCCACACTTCAGTTATGTCCCGTCAGGTATTCCTCATAGTGGTGAGCTCGGATTGCTCTGTTTTAGCTTCATAAAGAAAGGGTACTGATGAGGAATTTGCATTGAGCAGTATGCATATGACGATGCTAAATTTGACTCTGCCGTGGCCGAGTTATGAGCAGCGTCCTTTCGCTCTCCCCATCAGCCTGTTCCCTTGAGACTCCATAGCTCCCCGCATACATTTGATTTCACATACCCACATCCTCTGTTATCTTCAAGTTCTGAAGCCACAGTCAGGAATGTCTTGTGCACACAGCTAGCTTCGCATTTAGTTTTGGAAAATTAGTTTTTGCTCATGTTTGGCCTTGTTTGATTGATAGTAGTAAATCTAGCCAAATGTAATGTGATACTTTCCACAAAATTTATTTTTTCCTGGAACATAATAAATGTTTCTTGCACTGCTACACCCAACGGCGGAAACTGAAGCAGAGTGGGGACAGGGAGTCCAAGAACACAGAGAGTGCCAGCATAGACACACACAGCCTTTGCATCCCCACAAGCATGCCACCACCTCTGGTGCCTCTTAGATAACTAGGGTGTGGCAGAACCCTCTAAAGGTTGCCTTTAGGCAAATACATATCAAAAGCAAGAATTCTAACAGTTTGGGGACAAAAGAAGGGCCATCACTCCCTCCTTGTCTTAGTGACTGTGATGATACACCATCACCAAGGCAATTTGCAGAAGAAAGCATTTGTTGGGGGCTTACAGTTTCAGAGGGTCAGTCCATGACCATCATGGCAGGGAGAATGGCAGCGGGCAGGCAAGTAGGGATGATGCTGGAGTAGCAGCTGAGAGCTCACATCTTGAGACACAAGCTTGAGACACCCAACATTGACTTCTGACTTCTGGTGCGACACACCCATCCACATACACACACACACACACACATATACATACATATACAGAGAGGGGGAGGGGGAAAAGGAGGAGAGAGAGAGAGAGAGAGAGAGAGAGAGAGAGAGAGAGAGAGAGAGAGAGAGAGAAGAGAGAATGCTAACTGGAAATGATGTGTGCTGTAGACTTTTGAAAATTCAAAGTTCACCCCCAGTGACACACTTCCTCCAACAAGGCCACACCTCCTAATCCTTCAAAACAGTTCCATCAATTAGGGTCTAAGCATTTCAATATATGAGCATTTGGGGGCCATTCTCATTCAAACCACCACTCTCCTCTTCTATGGATCAGGTGAATTTTGGAAAGAAGCAGAAAAAAAAAAGTTTCTTGGCAAAAGATATAGTAGTTCTTGTATTTCTGGCCAGGCACATTGTTGCAGTGAGCAAGCCAACCTGATCACACTCATTTGTGGGATGTGTGGATTAATGTGAAATAGGCCCTTCAGTATTTTATCCATCGATTATTTTTTAATACAACAAAACACCTCAAATAGCCACAAAAGCAGAACAAGTAAAGCCATGTTATATAATTCATAATAGAATTAATTCACCTCAAGTTTCCACACAAGTTTCTTTGGAGGGCTCTATTTTTTATTGTGTAACTAAAATATAAATTTGAAGTCACCTTGTTACCTTTTCTAATCTACTGTGCACATCCTGTATAGGGGATTTTATGTTATTCCTATAGATTATTCCACATGATGTGTTATGCTGTCATTGTGCTTTAAATGTCACAGCATATGATGAATACCATTCTCCACCTTGATTTATTCACTCAGTGATATGAGTTACAGATTTAAATGTATAGCCACACATTATATACTATATTATGTGATTTTTAATTTTGCATGTATATACATGCATGCATATAGAGGCCAGAAATCAATGTTGGGTGTCTGTCTATTATCCTTATTTGAGACAGGTCCTTTTGTTGACCCTAGAGGCCCCAATTGCCTAGACTGGCTTTCCGGCAAGTGCTGGGGATCTGCCTGGCTCTGCACCGCCACTGCTAATGTTGCAGGTGCACACCACCATGCCTGGTTTTTACATGGATCCTGAACTAGGTCCTCGTGGTTGTACAAAATGCACTTTACTGAGCGAGCCAACTCCTTAGACCCAAAAGGCCATATGTTATCTATTCGCCCACAGGCTGTTTAGGCCCTTCCTGATTTTACTGTTACTCCAGAGCATCCTTGTACAATGCCCTAGAGCCGGACGAGAGTTTCTTTTTGAATAAATACCTACAGGTACAGTTGCTAAGTGACAAAAACATTTTATGTGAAGTTTTCCTGGGTAGTAAATGGACTCAAGCAACTGTACTGATTTATATTTTCCTCAGCTATACATGAGAAGGTTTTTTTTTTTCCTACATCTTTACCAATAAGGTACCAACAGGGTACTGTGAAACTAATTTTTGGTTTGCATGCTTGATTATGGGATGGCCTCTCAGTTTACATTCATTGTATTATTGGGCTGTACAGCAGTTTTACATGTTTGTTTTAAGCCCTACAACAACAACAACAACAACAACAATAATAATAATAATAATAATTCTTCACTAAGGATTTTGGATGGGTAATGTAGTCATATACTTAAAAAAACCAAAACATTTCAAAAGTATATATGTAGAATTCTTGCTTTCATACATTCTCATTTACCCAGTCCACTACCATTGTATTAGTTTCTTAAAGTTTTTGTGCAAATAAATGCAAATGTGAATGCATGGCATCTTCCTTCTGCACACAGAATATAAAATACAATATAAATTGTTCCGCACATTTTTCCATCTAGTAATGCATCCGTAGATCCTTCCTCGAGTCTGTGTGCATTTTATATGCACACGGAGCATGGCTTTCAGAGGGACAGTGTTCTTCTGACCCATAAGTCATGGTCTCACTCCATGCTTACTAAGCACAGCACCGTTTTAAACACCCAGCTCACGTCAGGACACATTCCCAGGAGCGAGAGACAGAGCTAACCGTATGGCAATTTTGGTTGAATTTTGATCCACATTGCCAAACTCATGCCAAGAATGGAGACGGATGGACCATTTCATGTTCCCTTCCCCTCTGACAAGAAACTGCATTTTCAAACATTTTTTTCTTTTAGCCAATTTAGTGTCTATATTTGTGCTTTGAGGGTCCTAATGTGAGCTCATTTTTATTTGTGTGTCTTTTATTAGAGCAAATGTGTGCATCTCTTTACATCTCCAGCTTTGCAACTTTATCCTAATCTATTGATTAGGATATCTTGAAATCTTGATTTTTGAAGATGTATTTTTTTTCTCTTTAGTAGGTTTTAGGATTTTTTTTCCCCACACAATATATTTTGATCATATTCAGCATCTCCTCTGTCTTCTCTCCTCTTCCCTACCCTCCCAACTTTGTATCCTCTTAAAACAAAGACCATCAGCCACAGTTTGTGCTACCTGTGTGCTCAGGCACGTGTTGTCACCTACTGGTGTGTGTTAGTTCTACTAGAGGCCGTACCCCTAATGTCGACTGACTCTCCTTCCCAGGCAGCAATCAGTTGCCAATAGATTCTTATCCAGGATTCCCTGCCTACTTCCCCTCCAAACCCAGGATGTTATCTGGCATTAGCTTGTGCAGGTCTTGTGTGTGCTGCCATGACTGTTGTTAGTTTATGTGCAGCTGCCCTGATGAGTCTCATTGTAGCTATCCACCACCTCTGGCCTTACAATCTTTCTGTTCCTTCTTCTGCGGCACCCGAGCCTTGGGATAAGGAGGCAATATGACATGGATGCCCCATTTAGGACCAAGAATTCCACAGTCTCTTCTTTATTCTTTGGCCAGTTGTAGGTCTCTGTGTTAATCATCATCTACTAAAAAGAAGCTTCTTTAAGGAGGGATGAGAGGTGCACAGATCAATAGGAATAACACCAACTAAGGCATTTAGAAATCGGTTTAATACTGTGCCCACTTAGAGTAATAGTAGCAGGTTCCTCCTAGGGTCTATGACCTATCCAGCCACAGTTTCTTTATATATTTGGATACTCTCCATTATCAGATAAATAACTACTAAAGATTTTTCTGTTCTGTAAGTGACTCTTCACTCAAATGATGGTGTCTTTGCTGTAGGGAAGCTTTCTAGTTTCATGAGACCACACCCCGCCCCAATTTATTAATTTCTCTTCTTTATGCTTATGCTCCTAGGGTCCTGTTCAGAAAGCCCTTTCCTGTTCCAGTAAGTCCAAATCCAGTCCCTACTCTGTCCTCTATCAGATTCAGGGCATTAGGCTTTATAACCTTTTGAAAATATGTTTCCAATTTTGCAAATTTGTTTCCAGCATCAATAAAGGACATATCACTGTTCCTTTGATTCATGATAGATTTAAACCAAACGTAGACACGCTTTTGTTTAAAAGCAAAGCGAGCACTATAAAAGAACCTAGGAAATGAAAGACACTGTGCCTTTAAAGGAATGCTCACAATCCCGGTGGCAAACTCTTTAGCTGAAATCAGGAAAGCTGGAGGCTGAAGAACATGATTAAAGTGCTGGAGGAAAACAAGGTTAAACTGGGGCATTTTCACATTCCAGTATCCTTGAAAGGTAAAAACAAAATAATGGCATTTTCAGACAAAAAATTAAAAACTGAAAAAAATTCTATAGACCTCCTGGTTGTCATATTTCCTTTTGGTCAGGCTGAAGATTGCATTCTATTATTTTTAAATTGCTGCTTTCTCAGTTAACAACACATCAGGTATAACTCTATTCTTTTACTCAAAAAAAATATTAATTATTCATTTTACATCCTGACCACATCCCCTCCCTCCCCTTCTCTCCTCCCAGTCCTGCTGGGTGAAGCCTCTCAGGAGACAGTTATGCTAGGTTCAAGCACAGCATATCAGCGTATCATTAATAGTGGCAGGCGTAGGCTCTCTTACATGGGATGTGTTTCAAGATGGGCTATTCATTGTCTGGTCATTCCCTCAATCTCTGCTCCATCTTTATCCCTGTGCATGTCAAAGGCAGGACAAATTTTGGGCTGAAGGTTTTGTGAGTGGGTCTATTCTTACCTTTTTTTTTTTGAGACAGGGTTTCTCTGTGGAGCCCTGGCTGTCCTGGAACTCACTCTGTAGACCAGGCTGGCCTCAAACTCAGAAATCCACCTGCCTCTGCCTCCCAAGTGCTGGGATTAAAGGCATGTGCCACCACTGCCCAGCTGAATGGGTCTATTCTTAAAGGCACTGTCTTTTCTGCTTTCAGGATTTTGAAAGCCACAGGATTTCTTCGATTTCCTGTGGTTTTGTTGTAATATATGTAGGTATACATTTCCTCTGGTCTAGCCCCCATTTTAATTTCCCTGGTTTTTGGAACTATCAACTGATGTCCCTAATTTCAGGAAACTCTTAGCCATCTCTAAATATTGCCTTGGCTAGACGTGACCATTTCCATCCTGAGGTCCTCAAGAGTCCCCTTCATTCATGTTGTTTCTTCATGCTGCCCTTTATGTTTTGTGAACTAGTTTTCACTTCACTGATTTCTTTCATAACAATAGCGATTCTCTTCCTGTGGATATCCTTTAAAACTCTTATTCTCCTTTGCAGTCTTTTTTTTTTTAAATTTTAGGCTGTTTTATTTTATTTTTTTATCTGTAAGTCCTAGAGTATGGCTAGTCCCCACATTTTAGATTCTTTCTTAGTCTCTCATTCTCTGGATATAGCTTCCACATCATCCATTGGTTTCTATGAACATGCTAAGCGTGATTGGTGTGCGGTTGGTCTGTCTCTGACGGTGCCCGGAGTCTGTTCTTGGCGAGCCTGCTTCTGTTGTCTGCATCACTAGTTCTAACACATGAGGTTTCAGTTCTTTGCAAACATCATTATATTTGGCTCTGTGCTATTGGAAAATTTAAAATTTTGGATGTAGTTGCCTTCCTCTAAAGCAGTTGCTCTCAACCTATGGGAGATGCAACTCCTTTGGGAGTCAGACATCTCTTTTCACAGAGATGGCCTAAGACCATCAAAAACACAGAGATTTGCATTATAATTCATAACAATGGGAAAATTACAGATATGAAGTAGCAACAAAATAATTTTATGGGGGTGGGATCACCGCAACGTGAGGAACTGTGTTAAAAGGAAGGTTGAGAACCACTGCTCTAGAGGAGAATGACTTGTTTCTCCCCTGTATCCCAGGAATCAGCAAGTGACATAAACTCGAAGCTTGAAGTGTTCTGTAAGGTGTAGGCGATTTCAGCAAGATGGTCGGACAGTAAACCGTGGAGAGGGAGGCCAGCTCCATCTGGTTCACCCTCATTTTGAGGCATAATTCTCTTAGTACCAGAATTTATAGGAAAGATCTTCTTTGTATCTTGTCTATTAACTCATAAACGGAGTTCAATGTCATCTACACTTAAAATATGTAAATGAGAACAGTGAGTTCTCACCAATGGTTAAATTTCACTCCCCAGAAAGTCTGAATCTTTTCTGAAGGATGTCTGTGAAAACATGGGCAACTCTTACCTCTAAACTGCAGGCCTAGGCTTTGTGAGGAGAGTGAGACATCTCACTAAAATCAAATATCATAAAACATATGGTTTTATAATGCTTAAAATTTGATTTTCTGTCTGTCTATCTATCATCTATTTATTGGTCTACATTTATCTGTCTGTCTGTCTGTCTGTCTGTCTGTCCACAATCTTTAAACTAGAGTCAAAGGTTTGGTGCTTGCTTTTTTTTCAAGCTGTGATGAAAGTTAAAGAGAACCTGTGAAATCTTATCCACTTGGTTAGGGCTATGAACAGGAACACAGACATGTAGATTAGTGTTTAAAAATGGTGAAGAATGACGTATTTGACCTTTAAAATCTAAATTACCACTAAATTGTAACCAGGTCCAGATCAGCTGGGGATAGGAGCAGTCGGTTCCACCTGAATCCCTTGAGCAGCCGCATAAGACCATCCTACCCCAGAAGCAGCTTCTCGGAGCTTGGGTTATTGATTTACTAAGGTGGCTTTTTGGCTCATATGCTACTGTTAGTAACTAAGAAACTATTGCGGAAAACAAAGGGTGAATTATCATGCTTTTGTAATTCTAGTTAAAAGTTGTACAGCATAGATCTGAAAAGTATGCATAGTATTTAAGTATACCCTTTCTCTTTTTAAAAGTACTTTATATATGTGTGTATTCTGAATATATGTCTGTGTGCTATGTGCATGTCTGCTACCCTCGGAGGCCGTAAGGAGGAGTCACATTCCCTGTAACTGGAGCTACAGTTGGTTGTGAGCCACCATGTGGGTGGTAGGAATCAAACCTAGGTCCTCTGGAAAGGCACCCAGTGCTCTTATCTCCTAAGTGATTTCTGCAGTCCCTTTTCTGTTTTAATGCTAGAGTGATACAACTTACTGAAGCCCTGCAGAGTCAAGAAGACTATAGTTCTTGGGTTTGCAACTTCTTGAATGCCCAGTGACCTCACACACCTAGAGTCAAGATAACTGTGAGGCTACAATAGTCCGTGACAGTTGTTTTGCCAACATTTTGCCTGATATCCTTTTAAATATTAGCTCATGGTTTTTGTTTTGGTATTCTTCCTATGTATCTGCTACCCAGGCATAGTATTCTGTATGTTACTGTCATTGTTTGGCTATGTGATTCTGGTTTTAAACTTACTGAATCTGATTTCTGACCCCTGTGGGAACTTAAATTCACTGGTGACGAGCAGCTCTTCCCAAGTATATTTGACTGGATCTTTTTAGAACCAGATGCTAGATCATGCTGGAACCAAAGACAAGGCTGATGTTTATAATTCTGAAGTGCATGGTCCTCCTGACCAAGCTGTAAGCCTGAAGGGCATTTGTGAAGAAAAATATCCCCAGAGAACCTTCCATAACAATTCATATTTTATGTGGCTTATATATTTTTTAAAATGACCAGAGACGAAAGTTTAATTTCCTGTAATTTCAACAAAGGGTGAAAATTACGTTTTCTGATCATGTCTGACTCTGGATTGATGGTCTGGGGAACATACAAAATATAAAATGGTTGGTATACATTCTCTAACCTCCTCTTGATATTTTTTAAAAGGCCAGAAGTATTATTCTAGAATTAGTCTTTTATGTGTGTGCACATATGCACACATGTGTGTGTACATGCCTGTGCAGGCCAGAGATCAGTGTCTGGGGTATTCCTCAGTCTACCTTGTTGTTTGAGACAAGGTCACCTTTGTCTAGATTGGCTGGCTAGTGAGTCCTCAGGAATCCAGCACCAAAACTCTGGGCGGCGCATGCTCGGCTTTTTGTGGGGTTCTGAGAAATCAAACTCAGATCTTCAGGCTTGTGTGGGAAGTACTTCATTAAGTGAGCCTTCTCCCCATTCTAGTATAAATCTTAAAGTGTCTTTCTACCTTATTGATTTCTAGGTGAAATGGTATTTGTGTGTCTCTATGGAGTTGCCATAGATGTGAATATAAGACTGGACAAGAATTCTTTGATCATGGAGAAAACCTACATATCTCTGGCCAACCAGCGGTCTATAACCATTCACAATCGCACTAATATAATTGCCCATTTCCAGTGGAAGGTGTTTGCTACCCAAGAAGAGGAAGACAGAGAAAAATATAGGTATGGTGGGGTAAATCCAGTTAATGTGGTGGGGAGGGCAGGAAACAGTACTTTTACAGTGCATCGTCTTTTCCATAATTTACTTTAATTTATATTACACCCCAGTCATTGCCTCCCTTCCAGCCCTGCTCTAACAGATCCCATCCCCCACACTCCTCCTCCTCCTCAGAGAAGGGGAAGTCCCCCTTGGCTCGCGCCCCACACTGGGATATCCAGTCCCAACAGAACTAGGTACACCCTCTCCCACTGAGGCCCAGCAGTCCAGGTAGGGGAAAGGGATCCCATTCTTAACCATCACAATGTCTAAACTGAGACACTGGCTGTACTGCTGGGTGCCCTTTGGGAGCTTTGAAGCATCAAGTGCTATAGATGTTCAGTTAAGCTTAACCTTGTTGGAGTGTAGCAATAATTAAAGATTTAATCAGTTTTAAAATATGACATTCTTTGCTGCTTTTAAAGCGCTAATATACATGTGCGTATTCCTTTTCATAGCCCTAAGTTCCCCCCCTTCTCTCTCTCTCTCTCTCTCGTGTGTGTGTGTGTGTGTGTGTGTGTGTAAAGATGTTTCCAGAAAATAGGAAGGATGAGGGAAAAGATGGGTTTAAATGTAATGATTTTTATATTCTTGGTTTCCACAACACTGCCTAGTCTCTTTGGACCATGTAATTTAATAATGATTTCTTAGTGGGATATTTAATAGTCTGCTTTTATTTTTAATGATACTTCAGATAGCAGCAGAGCTTAGAAAGATGTAAAGGCAGCTGGCTTTTAGCTTCCGGCCTAATGGTTATATTCTGGATGTTTCTTTCCATTGGCCCCATCCTTGCCTGTCAAAGCTGCGCTTTCATTTTCTGTCCCTCGGACCTCTCTGAATGAACACTTCCATTGCTTTCATTTCCATTTGCACAAAAGATTTAGCCCTGGGAAGCCTCAAGGCTTTGTTTGAAACCAAGTTAGTGTGGAATAAAACTAAAAGTCTCAGGTCCCTGGAAGAAGTACCCCAGAGCACTGTCCCTAATTGAATCAGAAGGATCCAGGACAGTGATGGGGCACAGTGGGCAGAAGCTCGGCTGTCCAGGCAATGAGCTTCAACCCCAGGGTCGCCACTGTGCAGAGCTCATCCTGCCTACAAACCCCACTGGACCTCATGGTTTAGAAATGTTAATGAGGTACTTTTTATCCTTAATTATTAATATTTTATAACTATGAAACATCACAATGAGTTAATAAATGCTAATAAAAAGGGTAGAAGTTTTAAAAGGAAATGCAGCATTTAAAAGTGCAGAGAGAACAGTGTCTCCCTTGTTCCACCTGCCCAGATTCTGCAGCTTGGCGATGAGGGTCTAGCAGCAACTGGAAAGGCCCAAGCACCTTTGAAGCTAGAGTCAGAGCGAGGAGAGAGGAAGGCGGTGAAAGGGGGTCGTGGCAGTATTGTATCATGGCAGCTGTATCTGTGTGGCTGGCTGCAGGTATGGCGTGGTGCTAGTACTAGGCCAATGTCCAAAAAGTTTCTAAAAGTTAATTTTAACAATTAAGATTAAGAAAGAAGAAGGAGAAGGAGGAGTAAGAGGAGGAGGAGGAAGGAAGGAAGGAAGGAAGGAAGGAAGGAAGGAAGGAAGGAAAGGAGGAAGGAAGGAAGGAAGGAAGGAAGGAAGGAAGGAAGGAAGGAAACTGTATGTATAGAAGGTGTCAGACTATCCAGAATAGGACTTAAGACCTGCATTCTGTCTCTATGTTGCTTCCCCTGACACCTATACCCTTAGCTTTTTAATATTTTTCTTTTATTTTAACCTGTTTTAGTATTATTTTTGTTTGTTTGTTTGTTTGGCTGGTTGGGTATTTTGTTTTGGTTTGAGACAAGTCCTCATATATCTCAGGTCAACCTCAAACTCACTATGTAGTCAAGGATGACCTAGATTTCCTAATCCTCCTGCCTCTAACCTCCTCATAGTAGGGTTGCCTGATTTATCAAGTTCTGGGGATTCGACTTAGGGCTTTGTACATGCTAGGCAAGCACTCTACCAACTGAGCTACACCCATAGTTGTGTGTGTGTGTGTGTGTGTGTGTGTGTGTGTATGCGCGTACATACATTTGTATCTGTGTGTGCATGTGTGGGTATGTGTTGTGTGCATGCGTGTGTCTGTGTGTATGTGTGTCTGTGTCTGTGTGTGTATGTGTGTGTGCATGCATACATTTGTATCTGTGTGTGCATGTGTGGGTATGTGTTGTGTGCATGTGTGTGTCTGTGTGTATGTGTGTCTGTGTCTGTGTGTGTATGTGTGTGTGCATGCATACATTTGTATCTGTGTGTGCATGTGTGTGTATGTGTTGTGTGCGTGTGTGTGTGTGTGTGTATGTGTGTCCATGCATACACAGAGGTCAGAGAGGCTGATGTGGTTGTCTTTCCCAAGCACTCCATAACTTTTTATGACAGGATCTTTTCTTGAACCTGAAGCACTGGTTTGGCTGCACTGACCAGCAATCCCCAGGGATTTTCCTATTTCCACATCCCCAGGACTGTAATTATTAGCATGCATCCTGCCCCTAGCTTTTTCCATGGGTTCTGTGGAAATGGAGTCTGGACCTCATGTGTGCACAGCAAGCACTTTATCAACTGCGCCATCTCCCTACCCCAATCCCACTCTTCCCTGTATGTCTAGTGTATAAAACAAGTTTTCTTATAACATTTGTATCCCACACATGTATACAGTAAACTCTGAATGTACTCACTCTCTATAGATCTTACTTTTTCCCATCCCCCCTTCAACATCCCAGTAGTCACTATTTTAGTTTCAGGTCCTTTGATTTTCCCCTTGTCTAGTGTCCACATGTGAGAGAAGATGCAAACGCTTGTGTTTGTAGGGTGACATTTCACTTTCCAGTCCCATCTGTGCTCCTGAAGTTGTTGTAATTGCTTTCCTCTTTATGTCTGAACGAGGCGCTACTGTGCGCACACCACCACACTTCATCCGCCCACATCATCCATCCACACTACTTCTGGCCAGAGGAGTTGGTCAGCCCTCCATAGCAGTATCTGCGTATCTCACTTATCACAGCCCTATTCGAGGTTTCATTTAAGGCTATACCTCACTTTTAAACACAGAACTAGAGAAGTGGCTTTAGAACTTGGAGTAGGATCATCTTCACTTTCTCTTTGGGTGACATATATCAATGTAACTTATGTTTCTCTCAAGTAGATTGATTTACCTAAGTAAAGAGACTACTCTCTGCCACCCTTCCTCCTTCCCATCCTCTTCTAAGCACCAGATACCAAGAGCCAGAGCAGGGAGTGGACTAAACTCTGCTATGCCCGATTGCCTTCTTCTTTTTCCCTTTCTTGTTCTTCGATGCATTCCTCAACTTTCATGATTATTCTCCCCTTGAATCCTTGTCCCTAAAATAATTGCCAACAGATGCCTTTTCTCTCCAAAACAAGGAAAGCTCAGAGTTCCATGTGCCTTACTAAGCAGTGAGTGTGGATACTGGTACTTTGTGCAATGGCCATAGTCTCCTTTGTTGCACATTCTTGGGTTACATCCAAGGTCACACATGAGTAGCACACAGAACAGATATCTGTCCATCCCCTGCCCCCCCCCAAAACAGTGAGATCATTAACCAGCGATATAACACCTTCCTTGTATTCTCTAGCAAGGCCTGTGCAGTGTCCCTGACACCATCCTTTATATACAGGATGCTCCTGCTCCCAGTTAGGAGCACAGTCACTTCTTTCTCATCTCCCATTCCTCTGTCAGCATCGCTAGCATGCTCAAACTGTAGAGCAATGGTTCTCAGCCTGTGGGTCATGACCCACTTGGGGGTTCCCCATCAGTTACACTGCATCAGATCAGATATTTCCGTTATGATTCATAACAGTAGCAGAATTACAGCTATGAAGTAGCAACTAAATAGTTTTGTGGTTGGGGGTCACCGTAACATGAGGGACTGCGTTCAAGGGCCGAAGCATTAGGAAGGTTGAGAACGGCTGCTGCAGAGAGAAAGGTTGACCTTGTTCCCAAGCTTGGCATGGAGAGAACCTGTCTTTAGTTGGAGACACATTTCCAGAGATTAAAATGACCCTTTGTCCAGCCTCCCAAGGACCTAAGATATACCGAGAGCATCATGTCCTATACGAGACTTGGCTTTCTTCCCCCGGCTGTTTATTTGCAAAATGCCTTCCACCTCATCCTGGGGCATCCATCTATGAGCACAGAAGCTTGTTTAAAGGTTTCTATGAAAACGCTAGCACGGGTAACAAATGGCCTTGACTCTCCTTCCATCCATCATGGTATCTTGCCCATAAAATCTTGGCAAGCCAAGATGTGGCCATCTCTTTTCCCAGTAGAGGAATTTCAGCTCCAAGAAATGGTTTATCTTTTCTTTTCTGGGAAGGACAAGCTTGCTCTCTGCGTATCTTACTGTGTTGGTATCTTGAGACTAATGTCTGGGTGTAGAAACACAGGGCTATTCCCAGGCTCCAGGTGCCTAACAAGAAGATACCTCTCCTCTTGGAAGAAGTTCTATTACAATTGTTCTTCTAAGAAGAAAAAGCGCCCTTCACTACCCACCAAAAAAAAAAAAACTTCATAATTTTAAATTAAGAACCCTTTTAAAAGTTCTATTTCTTGATGTTTTTTCTGGAGCTAGAAAAAACACTATTCCTGTCAGAAGAGGCTACATCCATCCTTCCTTCCTTCCTTCCTTCCTTCCTTCCTTCCTTCCTTCTTTCCTTCCTTCCTTCCTTTCTTCCTTCCTTCCTTCCTCAGCTGTGTCCAGCCAAATGCACTCCATGAGATTCTGTCAAACTTGTTCTCCTCACATTCAGAGGCTCAGTGTGGGTTTTTAAGGACTTTTGCTCCCAATGTCCCCGACAGGGTCACAGGAATTGTTTCAGGAGCAGGTGGCTCTAATTCTAAATTTGCTCAAGACCCCAGAGCATCCTCAGTGGACAGCCCGCACCGTGGTTGACATGTTTATTTCACGACATTCAGGTGCAGGAAATGGCACATTTCTCTAGTTAATTCAATCTTAATTGATATTTGAGACTGCCACCTGGGCTACTGTAATAAGTTTGATTTCAGTTATGTTTGGGAGCTCCTTCTCTGGTGTCATAGAAAAAAACCCTCCAAAGATTTAAATGACCTCCAATAAACAGGACAGGAGCCTTTAGGCCTCTGTTTATGATATCATCACAGAGTCAACCATTGTCTAGGGTCACACAGTCCATTTGAAGGTGACGAAGACACCATTGGCTCCATTTATTCTGTTCCTGTTATAAGCAGGCATGGAAGCACTTCTCCCAGCTCTTGGAGGCCATGGAACTTTCTGTCTCTTCAACATCCGGTTGCCAACTCTATTAGTCACGTGCCTCATTGCAACAGAACAGCTGACAAAATCAGCTATTCTGGCTCACAACTCAAAGGTCCAGTCCACCATGACAGGGTAGTCATGGAAACAGAAGTATGAGGCGGCTGGTTCCATTGCATCTACAGCCAGGAGACAAATAGTGACTATTTCTTGGGTTCCTCTTACTTTTCCCTTATACTCCAGTCCAGGACCCCACCCTATGGGCTAGTGCCACTCTCTGAAGGCCCTGGGTTAGCAGCCACCGTGGGTCACAATTTCACTTGTAAAATGGGAAAAAGTCTTATACTCACAGAAAAACAAGGATGTTTGTTTTCAAAGTGCTTTCTCGTGAGACATCTCATCTGTAAAACCAAGCTGCCTCTGAGGCAAGATACTACGATCACCAACAAGACGTGACGGCGAAGCCATGCACAGACACGTAGCACCTTGCCGGCACCAATGTGACTCGGGGATGTTGCATTCCCCCTCTGCAGACTCTCAGCAATGCCTCCGATTCCTCCTCAAGGACAGAGAGAATGACATCTGGATTTGTTTTCTGCCTTGTTCTGGCTGTTACTGTTCCAGGGTCACATAGAAAAGGAGAACTATATGGGAAATGTTTGTTTCATTTGCCAGTGGGAGAGCTGAGCTCATTGTCACCTTCCAATCATCATCGTCATCCTCACTGTCACCAGACATTGTATGACGTCTCCTACATCCCATACCCCATTTCTGAAGACTCTCCTGGATATCATTCTAACATGTTCACCTGTGTCTTTTTTACGTGCATCTAGTCTCATGAAGTATGTGTTGTTTCAGAAAATAGGCATTTCAGTGACTAGATGTGATATTTTTGCACTCCATTTTTTCCTTTGGTACTAGACTGCATGTTAAGATCCTTCCTGGTATTCTGTGTGAATCTAACCCACTGATCTTGCTGCTGCAAGATGACCTGCTACATCCTGTCCTTTCCCCATGCCTCTTCTGGTGATGGAGCTCTGGGCTCATTCATGCTAGTGTTTGCATGTTAGACAACCGTGGAAAAGTCTTCCATGATTTAATCTGAGAACTGATTTACACAGAATTTTTAACTCGACCTGTTTTTTAATGTAAACACTTAATGACTATATAAAATTTGATTTTTTAAAAAAATTAAACCAGTGATTAAGATAAAACTCACTTTCAATCACCTAAGGAATATTTTAGTATCTATAAATGCATTCCTTTGAAAAACGAAAAATATTTCCCTCCCTCTTTTACTTCTATTTTTTTTTAAATAAAAAGGCAGATTTCTCTGTACAGAATATTTTGTAACTTGATGCTTTATCTTTATAAAGCCTCGCTAAGAAGACTGGAGAGATGTCACCGTGGTTAAATGGCCTCACTACTCTTGCAGAGGACCAAAGTCCAGTTTTTAGAATTCACATAGCAGTTCACTGCTATCTATAACTCTATTTCCAGGGTATCTGAGGCCCTTACATGTAATTCACCCACTTTACTACCCCATACTTTAAGGAAGGCTCTATAGCTCTGTCTTTGTTTCTGTCTGTGATTGCTTTAGAATTTATTACTGCAAATGGAGTTTCCTGTTCCAAGTTTTATGAGTTATTTTTCTATTGCTGTAATAAAACACCACAAACAAAGCAACTCACTAAAAAAAAAAGTTTTAATTGGCTTATAGTTCCAGAGGGTTAGAGTTCATGATGGTGGAACAAAGGCGTGGGGGAGGGAATGAACTGAGCGCTCACAGCAGGAGGAAGAAAGCACTCTGGGAATGCCATGAGTCTTTCAAAACTGCAGATCCTGACCCCCCCAACCAGGCCACACCTCCTAATCCTTCCCAAACAGTATCACCAGCCAGGGACCAACTATTCAAGTATGTCTGTCTATGGGGGCCATTCTCATTCAAACCACCACACAAATGATGTGCAGCTTGTAAGCATTCCAGATGGCTGCCAACCTACAAAATAGAAAGAACTGGGTTCCTTTCTTTCCAAGATGATATGGACAATAGCATAGAAGAGTACTACTGGTTACCTTGGATACCGTTTCCTATTTCCCCAGAGGTAGAAGGGAAGCGCATGCTGCTTTCTCCCTTGGATCCAGAACACTGAATCCATTAATTTGATACAGCCAAAGGGCTCTGAACACCGGAGTTATTTAAAAGAACCGTTTGACAAAATGGAGCCTCTGGTTGTATGAGGTCATCTAGATGGTCAGAGCAGAGACAGGATCTTGGTGACCTGGGGTGCACACTCAGACCTCCCTCCCTCCCTAAGTATGTACCCCCTGGGAACAGGGGCAAGGGCCCAGCAGGAGTGCAGGGCAGTCTGCAGAGATCAGGTGAAAGGTGATCTTAGAAGGCAGAGGGCAGCGAGGAGAGGGTTGGGAGAGGCTGATCTCTCACCATCAGCAGTAGACATGGAGAACTAGGAAGTGAGCCCAGGAGACAGCCTCAGGCACGGCTCAAGCATCTTACAGGTTTGACATCCTAGAGGATGAACAGGCTTGACACCAGCAAAACGGTGGTAAAGATGGAGCACCCTCTCCATGCCAGGAACCGAACCAGGACCTGGATCACCTTTAAGCCCCTGTCTCTTAGATTAGGAACTCTGTTTCCATCAGCTATATTTTATGGGAATAAGCACTCAGGCGTAGAGGAACTGGGCAACTCCCAGAGTCCTGGAGCTAGGAATTAGATCGTAAAATCAGGGTCTAAACCCAGCTCTTGCCAGCCCCACATTCTATTCCCTAGATAACTAATGCCTAGGAAAGAATTAACGCAAGGCAAGCTTAACAGGAACAAAATCATCCTTGCTGTGAGAGAGGCAGGGCAGGTGTTAAATAATTTAAAAATAAGCCCGGAAAACACAACTACTTAAAAGGAAATATTTGTCCAGATACATGCTGGAAAGAAATCCCAGAGGACTTCTGGAAGGAGGTGACAAAAAAAAAATCACCAAACTCTAAAAGTTCTGAGAAGGCAAAACAAGGTCACCAGCTGATGTGTTGAGGACTCAGAGGCCCACAGTGACCCTCACATTACCTCATTTTCTTTAGGGTCTGTGATGATCTGCTCAAGGATGAAAAGCAGGAAACCAATGTGATCCTTGAAGACTGCCTCTTGGATCCCTCACTCCGAGAACGCCTTTCCATTATCTCCCGAACCTTCGAGAACCAGAGGAAGCTGATTCAAGGAAACAGCATGCTCTTTCTGGATCACATTTTCACGATCGAGCCCCTGGTGAGCACCCGAATAACATCCAGCTATGTAGTGAATGCAAGGCTGGGGTGTGTGTGCGTGTATGTGTGTGTGTGCAGGGCTAGGGGGTGCAGAGCTGGGGGCTGCAGGGCTGATGGGTACAGGGCTGGTGGGCACAGGGCTGAAGGTATACGAGGTTGGGGTGTGCAGGACTGAGGGGGTGCAGGGCTGGGGGTGCAGGGATAGGGGGTACAGGGATAGCAGGTACAGGGCTGGGGCTGCAGGGCTGAGGGTACACTAGGCTGGGGGTGTGCAGGACTGAGGGGGTGCAGGGCTGGGGGGGTACAGGGCTGAGGGTACATGCGACTGGGGGTGTGCAGGACTGAGAGGGTACAGGACTGAGAGTACACTAGGCTGGGGGTGTGCAGGACTGAGGTGGTGTAGGGCTGGGAGGCTGCAGGGCTGGGGGTGTGGAGCTGGGAGTGTAGGGCTGGGGGTGTGCAGGACTGGGGTACATGGGGCTGGGGGTGTGCAGGACTGGGGGTACATGGGGCTGGGGGTGTGAAGGACTGGGGGCACAGGGCTGCTTCAGCTAGATTCTCCACTCTGGGACTGACTGGCATAGCAAGTCCTGAGGCCCAGGGCCACGATTGGCGTGAGACACTCACTGCATGAAGCTCAGTGACAAGAATGCCAGCAGGTCATACTGCTTGTGCCACCATCTCCACCTCCTCGGGGCTGCCCAGGATGTGTGGTTTGTGTATCTCATCTTACAACAACCCCGAAAGAGAGAGTCAAATCCCCAATACACAAATAAAGAAAGAGCACTTGACTCTCCTCACTTGCTTAAGGCCTAACAGCTGGTGCCCATAGTTGCAGATTTAGCCCTGATCAGTCTGACTCTGGAGCAGGACTTGTCAATCTTAGCAACATTGCTGTTGCAAATACACAGTTCCTCGTCCAGTGCATTTGTATGATAATGCTTGCCCCCGTGATCACCAAGACTGTCTTCAGACGATTCTAGATGTCCCCATGTAGGCAAAACCACCCAGGAAGAGCAGATACAGTCTTTGGCATTACAGGCTATCCAGTGCTGTCTACAGTGGACTGAGTCTACAGACCAAACTCAGTACCACTCTGCTGTATTGCCTCAGTGTGAGAGGGTTGGACTGGAGAGATGGTTCAGGGGTTAAGAGCTTGCTCCCAACTACCTGTGACTGTAGTCCCAGGGGATTCTATTCCCTCATCTGGCTTCATAGGCACCTGTATGCATGTGGCATGCATATATCCATGATGGCACACACACCTGGTGTGTATTTGCGTGCCTCATATATATGTCAGTGTGCACTTGATACATGGTCATACAGATGTCAGACATTATTAGATGTCTTCTCTGTTGCACTCTATCGTCCTTAGGCAGGATTTCTCACCAAACCTGAAGCTCACTGTTCCAGCTGGCAGAGAGCTGCCGGGATCCACCAGTCTCTGCTCCCTAGTGCTGGGGTTACAGGGACACATGGCCAGGCCCAGCTTTCTTATATGGGTGCTAGGATTTGACCTCAAACTTTCATGGTTTGAAGAGATACATACTTGCCAATTGATCCATCCCCTAGCCCTACTAACAGCTTTTCTATTTGCTGTGTGCTGTGTTTTAAGCTACCCGCTTCCTGCTCAATACATCCCACTTAACAGGCATAGAGTGGTTTCAGGACAGCAACTACAAAAGGAGTAGAGATAGTCCAAAGCTCAATCTATCAGGCTCACTGTTACTATTTAAGCCAGATAGAGGAAAGACTTGTAGGAAGTGTCGCCATCATTGTCCTTCCGTCTGTGCTTCCATGGCTATATAGGTTTGAGAAGCAATAGACTCTGTATATGCTATGAATCTCCAAGAAAGTGCTTTCTCCGTGGAGGCATCCTCTGGGTGGGTGTTTGTTTGACCCACCATGGGAGTCACTGGTGACATTAGGAAGGAACGGTACCCTGGGTTGAGCGGTAGGGCATCACCACAGCCAAGAAGTTAAAGAGAGCTTCTTGGAAGAACTCCTGAGTGAGTCTCAGGCTTTAGGAACAAAATGATGAGTGTCCATGGAATGTCATTGAGGATGCCAAGAGCCAGCCACTTTGCTGGCGGTAAAAAGCTAGGTGGGAAATAGAGCTGGAGATACAGGTCGAGGCTGAATCTTCCGTCACGCCGGAAACTTCTCCAAGGCACAGAACAACAAAGGGGTCTCCAGACATTTTGAGGGTGAGGCAGCAAGAGGTTACGTCAGGATGAGAAGCAAAATTTAAAAGAGGTGACATTCGGAGACATGGAAAAGGCCAGGGATGGCTGGGCTGAGTGAGAAGAGTCCGCAGCCAGGTGAGGCAATTTCAGACTTTACCAAGGTCCTCGGGGTCCAGCGTGCTTCCCGGCTAGCAGTGGAGAGACAGGGTGCCAACTGCTCAGCCTGAGCCTTGCAAGTGTGTGAGAGCAGATGGCAGCGGGACTGGAAGTGTGTGGTTGACTGGAGATGGGTGCCGCCCCTGGGAAAGTCCTATCCATGCCCAAGTTGGAAGTAGGAGTGCTAGAATGACCTCTGACTTTCTCCTGGGCTTCCCTTCCTAAGCCAGAGCTGGGGGGTGTGTTAAGGCGTGGTCCTTGATGTGCTTTTGAATCATGGTGAGGCACCAAGTTGCCATTCCCACCCCATCTTCTTGCTACTGGGAAGAAACCCGTTTTCTTTAAATGGCAATGCACAGAAGTGGTACTCTGCAAGTAAATAAGCCAATTTGTTTATATTATGTAGAAAATAAGACCGTAATGAAACTCTGGAAAATCCATTTACAGCCTAAGTGGCCTTTGTGGAATCCATGATGCCATTTGCCCTTTCCATACAGTGTTTGGGTTTTCTTCTCGTGACAGTTTTCATGGGTAAGCTCTTGACAATTTCTTTAACAAATGAGCATGAAGGCATGGAAGCCCACCCAGTGTCTTCCTGCAGTAACTCTGACCAGACTGCAGCTCTCGGGGTCAGACATGGTAGATTGTGTTAACATACAGTTATTAGCACATATTAGTTGTATGTACTGGCGGATTTCACTATGGTCACACCCATCATGCTTCAGTCACGTCTGTTCCCCTAAGTCCCCTGTCACCTTCACTAATAGTCGTTCCTACCACAATCACAGTGCCTTTGGGGATGTCCTGCCTTGTACATGTGAGAGAGAACACACGTGGTTACTTGTCTCTGTCACTTCATTTAACATGGTGACCCCTAGTCCTGTCCATTTTCATATAAAGGACATGATTTTACTGTTCTTTATAGGTGAATAATACTCCACTGTGTGTATCTACCATATTTCCTCTATGTGTTCATCTGCAGATGGGTACCTAGGCTGATTCCATAGCTTGGGTGTTATGACTAGTGTTCAATAGACATGGATATGCAGGCTTCTTTTGTGTGTGCTGACTTCATTTCCTTTGGTTAATGGCACACATAGCTGTATGGTAGTTCTCTTCTTTTTATATTTTTAACTATGGCCCATATCATTGTCTGTCTGTAGTAGTTATATTAATTTGCATTCTTGAGGTAAGTTATTTATTGATCTTAAATCTCCTGCTCGATGATTCAATCATTCTGTATGTCATGTATGTCATTTGTAATGCTTGTAATATAATCTTTAAATTACTTTTGAAGTGATTTTCTGAGAAAACCCTGCCAGTTCCACAGCTTCCTGGCACATGGGTCTCTTCCTGTAGAGAGCCTGGCTTGCTGAGGCTGGTAAATAAGCTAGGATAATCTCGACTGAGAGCTTTGGAAGGGATTCACGGCAGAAGGGATTGGAACTGGACACTGGAAAAAGTCTGAGATTTACAGAAGTGGAAAGGGGGGAGAGTGTTCCCAGCTAGAGAAATCATGGAAGCTGGCATAGGGGAGCATTCTGTTCACAACTGGCTGGGTAACCGTGAGCTGAACAGGGTTTCTGCTTGGAGAGGTAAGTAGAGGTAAGGTGGCCTATCATGGACAGCCTACAGCTCCTTGTCACCCACTATGATGTTCTGGAGACACTAGATCTGAGAGATGACAACGTGTGTCCTTTGCAAAAGCAGCTTTGGAGTCAAACAAATGGGAAACTATGTGGAAAAAGAAGGTGAGCGTCCAAGTGGCAGAGTTCAAACAGCTCTTGCCCATGACCACATCCCTCCCACTGAACCCGCTGGGGCTAACATTCTGAAGGTCCCAGCTTAGCCAGTGCTGATGAGGATCTGAGACACATTACAGGAGAGCAGTGCACTCAAAGAGAGTTGGAAATTTTACCCTGATACCCATGTGTGGCTTGAATTGGAAGTGGGTGGTCCAGGTCAGTGGATAGAAGGTGATAGAAGACAAGGGGCAGAGTAAACAGGTCTGTGGCCGAGATCAGAGTGATTTCATGAGGGCAATAGTGACCTGGAACTGTCCAATGGCAGATACGAGGCACGGTCAAAAGGAAGGCACAACGTGTTTTTTGATTGATCAGTGAGAATGAGTTACCACAAAGGTTAGAGATCTCACCGGAATACTTGGCTAATGGATGGATGGATGGATGGATGGATGGATGGTATTCAGAAAATACTAGTGAGTTTTGCTCTGAGCATGTCAAACTTGATATTACTACAGATGTCTAGGAAGCTTCAGAAATGTAGAGCTAAAATTGGTGCTGGAAGGGATTCAAAAAGTTTGGGATGAGAAGGAAGATGCGTGAGGATGCTGTAGAGGTCTTGATCAAAGATACTGGAACCCCAGAGTGGGAAGAAGGAGAGAAGAGCCACTAAGAGCTTCCTCTGTGCCCGTGACACCTGGTCCTGCACCACTGTCTATCGAACTTCTCTTCTGAATATTGCTTAACTTTCAGGTCTCCTGTATCAAATGGCTGCTACTTGCTTTCTGAAAGTTTAGGTACACGTTGGCGATTAGCTTTTTCCTGTGATTTGATCCCAGTTAAGCAGCTTCTTGCTCTGAGTTGATCTTGCAGCAGAAGCAGAAAAGATTAAGAGCAAGCAGCATTACCAGCTGAACTAATAACCAATCTCAGCCATATTCTACCCAAATAGCCAAAATAATGGTCATCAGCAGAGGTGGAGGCGCCACACTCCCTTCCAATGGGCTGGCTGCTCTGCCTCTGGCCATGGAGAAAGGAGAGCACATTCAAACAAGGTAAACATAAAGGAAACTCAAAAGCAACAAACAAGCAATAAAATCAAAATAACCCTAATACCGTAGGGTCTGAATAGAAATAAGAAACATCACTTTAGTTTTATCAGGTCTGCATCTACATAGCTTCATTCTTCAAGCACTTCGGCTAATATTAAAGTTTTGCTTAGCCCTGCATATGGGCTGGATGCCCTGCATATTGCGTATTTTATGAGAACATTGTTCTAGTTTCAGAGGCTCTTCCCGTTTAAAGCAAGGAGATTCAAGATCAGGAAATCAATTCTGTCCCTAAATTGCCCAAAGGTGGTGATGGGTTTGAATTTAAATCTCATTTTATTGATATTATCCTATGAGGAGCTGTTTGGCTCAATCCTGGAAGAATGAAAGGCCTCAAACTCTATAGTAGCAAGTTCTTACTGTTCCAACACCCTTTCTCCATTTGGCCCTTTGGTGGTTTTTTGAGAAAGCCCCTAGAGGTTCATGTTTGAATAGTTGGTCCACAGTTGGTGAAACTGTTTGGGAAGAATTAGAAGGTGTGGTCTTATTGGAGGAGGTATGCCATTATGGGTGGGCTTCGAGGTTTCCAAAGACTCTTGTCATTCCCTGTTAGCTGTCTGCCTCCTGCTGGTGGTTCAAGATGTGAGCTCTCAGCTGTTCCATCTGCCATAGCTTTGCCCCGCCATCGTGAACACTAGCCCTCTGTCACTAGCCAAATCAAATGCTTTCTTTCCTAAGTTGCTTTGGTTATGGCGCTCTGTCACAGCAATAGAAAAGTAACTAAGACAGGTCCCGTGTCTTAGCAAACTTCCTTCTCATGCCCATTCTTTATGAAAGGTAGCCATAACTATGGACATTGGGTCTGCAGCTTGTGAACTTTCAGGAGTTAGATTTAGGTGTCTTGATTCCAAAAGAGGGTATCCAGGACCCAGAATGACCAGGAGACAGAAGACCAAAAGGAACTTTGTAAAAGTGGTAGTTAATTATCTATTGATATTTTCAAGGCAGTTAGGAATCCTATGGACTCATTAGAGTATGTAAGACTATTGACTCCAAGTTTCCCATATACCAATTCTTTTGATAATATCTTGGCATAAGATACCTTGATAATTTCTTAATATCATTAGCTTGGCTTTCTCCATTTATTGCTTACCAGGGAAGGCATGGAGTCAAGTAGACTACAGATAATGTGTCAAGCTGCCTGCTTCCACATGAGATCTTTCCTTGTCTCCAGAAAGAACCTGTCAAACAGAGTCTATTATGCATGTTATTTTTGCCTTCCAGAAAAAGCAAATGGAACTGTTTCATAAATATAATATTCACTTGTGCCAGGTGGATGATGTCAGGGCTGAACTTTGAACTTTTGATTCTGTGGTTTCCTCTGCTTGAGTCTCCTGGGTCCCCCTGAAAGAGAGAAATACAAAAAGACAAAAAAACTCAGTTCTGAAAATTGAGAGGTGAGAGAATATCACAAGGCAAAAAGAGTGAATTAAGGTTTCGCATCCCATGGGCATCTAGTGACCCTCGAAGACCTCAGTGCAGATGTAAGCGTCCTGCCTCTGAACTTCAGTGCTGCTGGCTTAGGTCACACTTTGAAGACACAGCAATTTTCTGAACATGGAACATTCGGTATTTTCTCCAAAAGAAAGGTCTGAATATTGGAAGATACTTTCCCAACTAGCTGGCTGCATGTCTAAAGTATTTGAGCCGGCCCAAAGTTCCTGCTCCTCCTACCCCACCCACATGTCCTCCAGCAGAGTAGACCTAACCCAGCAACCCTAGGGAAGCTGAAGCTTCATCTAACTGAGCTATCAAAAGGAAGAGAGGCTCAGTCATTTCCTCATCACTGTGCAAGTAATAGTAACCCTCACTCTGATGTTATTTAAGCCTCTGAGAAACATGCTGCTCCAGCAATTCAGACTTGGAGAGCACAGCTCAAATTTAGTTTACTGGATCCTTTTCCTCATTTGGCATAGAGGGTGAGCTCAGCAGAACCAGGTTGGGTGCAAGTCCAGATGGCTAACAAGACGATGCAGTGCTTTTTGTCCTGCCTAGCCCTTCCTCTGCTCCAATCATTAGCTGTGACTCACAAGGCAAACACGTGGGCGCTGACTCCTTGCAAATGGACACCAGGAAGGAGCCCAAGGATGTGGATCTGCTGAGGTGGAACTGCCCTTGACAAGCTCTGCTGGTTTGGTTGGCCATACTTTAGCTTTGCTCGTTAGGATTCTCCTTTCCGGTCTCTGTGCTAAGGCCCACTTTTTTGGCTATTGTACCAGAACATTCACTATTGTGTTGAAGAACCAGTGTGGGTGGAAAGAAGCCCAGGGAAGCCTTAGAATCAGCAAGGCTGCTCATTAAACTGGTCACTACCTTTCCTTTCTGGGAAAAAGAGAAAGGCTCGAACATCCCGCATGGCCACCTCCACTAGCTGAGAACCCCAGGGAGTTCTGTATATTTGGGTTGAAGATAAAATCAAGACAGAAAGTGCCTTTTGTGAAGAATCCTCTGTCAAATGGACAGATCATAGGGCTCCCTCGTAGCAGCCTTTATGAACATTGTTTTAGAATAACAACTTTCCTTGACTTTCAGTGTCCCAGCTGAAGGAACTGAGCAATCCTTGCCAGCTCTATGCCAATTTGGTCTTTCCTCTCACCAGTAATGAGGGTAGTGCGCTTGTCAATTGTTTTAGAGTTCCTTTTTTTCTTTTTTTAATCGTTGTTGTTTGAGACAATTGGTATTTGTACCAAGCGTCATAGCTTTTGCTATTGGTTGGATCTGTTGTAAGTAATGGAAAAGATGACAGCATTTTGTTGGTAGTTTGGTCAGTGAGAAGAATTTGGCATTGAGGGTTGGAGAGACGGCTCCACGCTCGGGCGAGCTTGTTGCTCTTGAAGAGAGTTCAGTTCCCAGCCCCATATCCAGTGGCCCACACAGTGCTACAACTCTGGTCTCCATGGGAATATGATGCCCTCTTGTGGCCTGTGTGGACATCTGCATGCATGTGTGCATACATACATACACACAGGCATGTACACACACAAATAAAATTTTAAATGAATCTTAAAAAAAAAAACATTTAGAACAGACATTTGGTTTTGAAAGAATGCTTTCTTTCGGAGAAAATTTCTTTTTGCTTCCTTATTTGGGGAAATGGAATCTCCAGAGCTTTTCTTAAACTCATAGGTTCAAGTGGTCTTTCTTCTTCAGCTTCTAGAGTTGCCAGGACTGGAGCAACTCTTCCTGTCATGTAAGGTAAATGGTGGGATAGTTGAAGGTGTTTACGCTGCCAAGCATGAAGGAAGTCACTTTGTGTCAGAGCTCCACTTAAGGTCACTGTCCCTATATCTTATTCTGAAGGGACAGGGCTTTGACCCTCACTCATCATGCGGAGCTTGATAAGGAGCCACCCGTGTATCTCTCAGGAGCATTAACACGCTCATGTGGGCTTTGTTCTCTAAAAGAACCTGCTTTGAGTCAGCTTCCAGAAGAACCCAGCATGTGTGGAGAGTGTCACACTGTTCACAGGTGTGGGGAGGATTGCCAGGGCAGGCTGTGCCAGGTAAGTCTGAGTATCAGTGGTAGTGATTCTAAATGTCCTTTCTCCATCCAGGCATACTGAGAGAGGTGTGTCTTAACCTACTTTTAGAATTGCAGAGGACTTAAGGAAGTTAGGGAAAATACCATACACTCCTAGCCTCTGTGCCCCCTACTCCCATCTGTCTCTTTCTCTCTCTGAGACCAGATTTCTCTGTGAACCCCTCCCTGACTACCCTGGAACTTTCTCTGTAGACCAGGATGACCTCAAACTCACGGAGATCTGCCTGCCTCTGCCTCTTGAGTGCTGGGATTAGAGGTACACCACCATGGCTCGGCTCAGTTTCTATTTTTAAAGTGTCGATAAAAGGCCCTCACAAAGGTGAAGACTGAGTGAGATGACGGGCCAGAACTGTGAGCTCAGGTGGTGGGAACTTGAGCTCTCAGGAAACACTTGTGGTTCTGAGGTAGACGCGCTTGCCTTTTTGCGAGTTAGAGATTGACTGAAAGCTGACAACATGAGTCACACTTATACATGTAACCAGAGAAACAAAATGCACTTCTTTTATTTAACACACAGAGAAATTCACATTGTAGACATCGAGTCCCCCTGCCTTCCAGATCAATCACAAATGTGTAAATATACATGTAACTCTGCCTCGTGCTTTAAATGCCCACTTAGCAAGATTTTGGGGAAATGATCTTATCGGCACCATTTAGTTTTGTGCACTGGACATTGAGCATAAAAGAACTATAGCAGCTTCAGATGGCATCTGTCGGTTAATTGAGACAATAAGACCCACCCTAAATGTGGGCTTCACCTTTCCATAAACCACACTGAGTAAAAGTGAGAAAACAAACTAGACAGCAGCCGCCTGTCTCTGCCCTCTGACCATGGACACAATGTGACCAAGCTCAAGCTCCTGATGTCCCTGCCATAATGAACTGTACCCTCAAACTGTGAGCCAAAAGAAGCCCTTTAAAGAGAGCCAGTCACCTTTAAGGACACCTCTCTCCCTGTGTCTATCACTTGTCACGAACCAGCAGCTGCCTGCTTACAGCGTCCGGAGAGGCTCCACACTAGTCATGAGGTTGCTTAGTTCACGGTTCTTATTCAGAAGGAACTAGAAGGCTCTGAGAATAATAAGTAACATTGAGCCAATGAGCTTATAACATTGGACTTAAAGATTCAAAGCCGGTTCCTCGTAGCAGGTCCCTTGACTGGTAAGTGAAACAGAGTTCTACTCACCGTGGAGCTGGGAAAGACAAAAGCATCAGAGAGAAGGGGAGATGGTTATAGTAAAACTGAGGGCAGTTGTATTTATTATTATTATTATTATTATTATTATTATTATTATTATTATTACATCAGAGTACTCATACTCTAATAGCAATAGAACTCGAGTGAGAAGTGGGGAGAAACAGTCAGAGAAGGGAGAGAGAGAGTCTTTGAGACGGAAGGAAAACGGAGCAGCAGAGATCTGAGTGAGGGGCAAATCCAGGAGTTCATAGAGAGAGGATATTGGTGCTGCAGCCAGTGGGGAAGTTCCTGAATGTTTTGATTTTTCTGAAATGTCAGAGCTGAGCAATAACAAAAGAGGAAAGGTATTTCCAGGAGCACAAGTGAGCCGGGAGTTAATAACATCAGATTGGTAAGATGTAAGGTGGGAAGATTGGAAGACAGGGTCTACCAAGTGGCCGTTTTAGGCATATTGCCTGTTTGTAAGGTTTGTTCTTTGATCTGCTAGGAAATGCCATAGCTTTGGGGTTTTTTTTTAAGCCAACATTTTGCTAGAAAGAAATAGAAGTTTACTTTTCAGTGACGCCCAGCTGAAAGGAAATAGAGAATGCCACCACACCACCGCATCCCTCTGGGAGAGGAAACAGAATGACCACACTTTGGCTCTGATAGATACACAGCCCTGTTAGTTACCCGACACACACCCTGACCCAGGAGAAGACTTTGGGGTAGCATTTGCCCTTGGATTATCTCCCATGTTCCAAGATTCAAGTTACCGTTGGGTGCTGTGGACTCAGCAGAGTGGCTGCTGTTCTGCATGAGAACGCCCCAGCGCCGGTCCCATTCAGTCTCAGTCCTATAGACTGGCTCCTTAGTCACCTGGGTGCCTTAGTCACCTGGGTGCCAGTACCCCTTTGTCTGGGGAGGGTCAGACTGCCCCTCTCAACTGTGCCTCAGCTCCCAACCCTTCATTTCCCCATAGCAGACTGATGTGACCATGGCAGGTTCAAGGGTGCTTGGAGGCTTAAGCCGTGCTGCCCCTTTGTCTGTGCATACACCCCAGACCCTGTGGCTTGGGGGCCATGAAGATGGTCTTGCTTACTCTGAACAATAAGACTTCTCTTCGCATGTTCTGAGATAATCTGATTTGCAGGTCATCCTTTGGAGACCATGTTTTACGACTCACTGACATTTTTCTAGTGTGGATTGTCTCAGGATCCAGAATGTCCCTTGGCACTTTGGCCAGTCTGTGTTGGAACAAGTTAGCTGCATCTACTCAGGGTCTGATCAGAGCGGGGTCTAAACCCTCCAGCAGATTCACATTGATCACATGGATTAAGAAGCCCAAATCCTTAGTCATTCTTAGGAAGGATACCCATTGGCACATCTTCAGTTAGCTACAGACTCAGCTGAATGGCTGAGTCATACCTGCTTGGCCTGTCACCTTTTCTAAATCTGAACACACCGTCATTGCCCTTAAACCCTACCCAAGGGCCAGGTATTTGCCATTTTACCAGAAGGGAACAAATATTTGTTTCAAGCTCTTGCAAAGAAAACTCTGCAGTGAAATAATCACGTTCGTGAGAGTCCCTGGAATTGCTCTGTCCCCTCAGGGATCTCAGGGGCCTCTCTGGGTACTACGGTTGTATGGTTTTGAGGGTCGTCCCTAATGTAACAGAAAGGGCAGAAAGTGGCTTCAGACATAATCTATGTCTGATAATCACTACACGATGTGCAAGCAGAGTAGAAACAGCCAACTCCGTGATTAGCAAGTAGCTACCAGAGTCGCCTCTGCTTGGGTGCTGGGGATGAAGGGGTGAGTGGCTACCCCTCTGGAGATGAAGGGGTGAGTGGCTACCTCTCTGGAGATGAAGGGGTGAGTGGCTACCTCTCTGGAGATGAAGGAGTGAGTGGCTATCTCTCTGGAGATGAAGGGGTGAGTGGCTACCTCTCTTCTCTTGAACTTAGCTGGGGTTGAAAAACTACTTCACGACCTTTGTAGCATTCTGCTGTTTCTTGGAACCTTGGTGTCCTCCCCTTATTCCGAAGTCAGGGGGACACTGCCCGAGAAGGTCACAGATCAGAACTATTGCTCTTGTAAGTCAAAACTGCGTCTAGTTTCCTGTTTTGCATCCTTTGCCTGATGCTGCCTTTTCTCCGGGTGGTGGGGTTGAACGGAGGACCTTACCTCTGTGAGGTGATGATGTCCGTCATGTGTTCTCTTCTCCATCCTTTGTTCCAGGAGTATTTTTCCTTCCAGCCAGACTGGATCTGCCATGCTTTGGGGACTGTCTGAAACCAGAGCCTGATTATTTATTAAGTTGTCTTGCCTTGGTTTTCTATTGAACTGTGTATAGATTTCTAAATGTGTTTAGTACTTCTGCTCATTTGGCCCTATTTACAAAAACTTCAGGGAAAGGCACATATTTTCTCCCCGCTGCCCCTTCAGCCTTTCAGCTTATCCTTCTAAGGAGTAACACTGCTGGTGGTCAACAAACATCTAGGGAGCCCTTACTGAATACATATTGTTTTCAGACCTTCTTGGGGGTAGGGGGGCTCTTGAAGTCCAGTGCAATTAACACCTCTAGCAGCCTGAGAAATCAGTTAAGAAATACCAGATTAATATGATCAATACAATATTTTAAATCAATTTTTCCCTAGTAGGTAAATTCTGGTAGGTGGCTTATTCCAACACAGTAGCAAAACTTGGTGTCTTAGGGTTTTACTGATGTGAACAGACACCATGACCAATGCAAGCCTTATAAGGACAACACTTAATTAGGGCTGGCTTACAGGTTCAGAGGTTCAGTTCAGTATTAGCAAGACGAGGACATAGCAACATCCAGGCAGGCATGGTGCAGGAGGAGTTGAGAGTTCTACATCTTCATCTGAAGGCCACTAGTGAAAGAATGACTTTCAGATAGCTAGGATGAGGGTCTTATAGCCCACACCCACAGTGATACACCTACTCCAACAGGGCCACACCTCCTAATAGTGTCACTCCTTGGGCCGAGCATATGCAAACCATCACACTTGGGTTTCTTACTATGGTTTTCACGGGGCTTGTGAGTTAAAATGACAGAAACACTCTGAGCTGGGCACTACCCTCCCTTGGGTCATTGCTGTGGCTGCATAGAGTAGAGGCATTTCTAGGTGCTGTCACTCAAAAGTTAGGAAGGTGGTGCCTCTGCTTGGGAAGCCAGGCACTCCTCTTTCTGCAGACCTTATTATTATTATTATTATTATTTTAACAAGGACAGCCCTTTCCCTGTATATTCATGTCAATCACCTAGTGGCTAAGCTTCCTGCAGTCTTGGCCCACCCTGCTTCCTCTGACATCCCAGGGCTGAGTATGCATGGGGCAGATAGCAGATGCTCATGGAACACATATATCTTAAAAATGCTTTATTCTACAAAGCATAATAACTTACCCCTGCAATCTCAGGGAAGGAGACAGAGGATTGTGAGTTTGAGGCCAACCTTGGCTACATAGTAAAAGTCCTTTTTTAAAGAAAAAAAAAACCTATCCTCCCTGGTTTCCTCTTAAGGCATTTCATATTCATAAACTCACTGGCATTATCTTTTAAACTTGTTCAAAATTTGTGCCACTTGATAAGTTACCAAGCCATGTAAATCACATCTGCTGAATAAAATAGCATTTTCTCATGGGTTGTAAGTGTGTTTCCTTCAGGTCCCCAGGATTTCAGCCTTTATGTGTGGGTTAGTGAGAATGTGAATTGGTACGGCGCCCACCACCGAAAACGGTATAAAGTTCCCAAAGAAGTCAAAATAGAGCTGCTGTGGTCCCCAGAGTCTCTCTTCTTGCTGCATACCCCATGGAATGGAATGTAAAATTGCACAGGCCCAGTCCTATGTTCTCTGCAGCAAGATTTAAATAGCCAACCTGCTGGACTACTTAAATGTCCATGGACAGGTTGTATAGGACCTGTGTCGGCACAGGACCTACCAAGACCAAGTTCTCAGCACAAAGGAGATTTATTTATCCCAGAGGGACAGAGGGCAGGGGAATAAGAGAGAAAGACAGGAGACAGAGGACAAGGGAGAAGGGAAGGGGACAAAAGGATGGGGGAGGGGGAGGAGGAAGGAGGGAGGAGGAGAGATGTTTGCCCGGGAGGGACAAAGGACTGTCTCTGGATAGAGGAGACAGATGTGGTTCATAGGCAAATGACAATTTATAAAGGGAAAAGGGGAAACCTGGGTTAGCATGAGCTGGTTTGTTTTGATTGGGCATGTTAATCAAAGTTTCCAAAAAGGGGGCTTTTGACTGCTGGACTTCAGAACTTTGATAGCTGGACCTTGGTAGTCAGCCTCAGGAGGAGGAAGTGGCCAAATGAAGGAACAGACCTTGATGGCTGGCTTTAGGAATGTAACCTATGGTTTACAAGGGAGAATTAGGTGCAGAAGGGAAAAACCTGCCACCAAGTGTGCCGTGCTCAGGCCTGCTAGCGCCCTTCACAGGCAAATCAAGAAAGAAATGTGATGTATCCATACAAGGGAGGATTGTTCAGCCTTAAAAGAGACCCTCTTGGATGGGCAAGATGCGCTCAGTGGGTAAAGGCGCTTGCTGCTAAGCCTGACATCCAGAGTTTAATTCTTGGAACCCACATGGTTGAAGGAGAGAACTGATTCCAGGTTTTCTTCTGATCTTCACATCCACATTGTGGCATGCACAAATCTGTAAGGGTGTGTGTGCACACAATAAATAAATGCAAAACCCTCTAACGTGTGTGTGGCGGCAAGTGACGGGGTGTCCCCTGGCATTTGCTACAACATTGATAAGTGAATCAGGCTAGACCCAGAAAGGCCAGTACCATAGCTCATGTTCTCAGGCGTACGTAGGCCATAAAAAAGAGCTTGTACAAACAAGAGTAGAAAGCAGGAGCCAGGGCTCAGAGGGTGATTATGATTATGAGCAACTGGGAAGATGCTGGTCAGACAGCTGTGAGCCCTGGAGAGCCAGTGCACAGCACAGCACCTGCAGCGGGTCACACATAAGAAGAGACTGAGATGCTCCTGGGGCACAACAGAGGAAGTGCTTAGGAAATGCATGTGCTAATCTACCTGACCATAAGGGCCATTTGCTATCCATACATGGGTCAAATATCCTTACATATATGGGGAAGAAGTCATGAAATTATCATTTGACAACAATGCCTTTCTTTCTTGTTCCTGTTTCAGGAAGGCGATGTCTGGCCCAACTCATCAGCTGAAATCACTGTGTACTTTAACCCCCTAGAGGCCAAGCTCTACCAGCAGACAGTTTACTGTGACATTTCAGGTATGGACTTGTTCTATGTGGTCACCAGGTTATCAAGTGCTCAGAACACGTGTGTGTGTGTGTGTGTGTGTGTGTGTGTGTGTCCATGTGTATGTATCTATATCTATCTATCTATATATATACATATATATACATGTGTATATGTGTATGCATTTGTATGTATATACACATGTATGTGTATATGAATGCATGTATGTGTCATGTGTGTATTTATGTGTGTGTATATGTATGCATGTATATGTGCACATGTGTGAGTGTATATGTGTATAAGAATGTGGGAGATCATGCACTCAGGCCATTTGGTGCTACATGATACCAATAGAAGGATCTATGTCCAAAGAGGCATCTCTGAATCCACTTCATTAAAGTCTGCCCCTTGGCAAAGCTTTGAAGTAATAATGTGGGTGGAAAGTAGTGGGGCAAAGTGAAAGTGAGGAAGGATCTTACTTGGTCTCAAAATGTCGTCCACCAAAATACTTAGCAGTTATAAGCAGAGGAAACTCAGTTTTACAGTGAGAAGCACAGAAGATGCATCTTAGTTAAGGAACAGGTGACCCCCTAGGACCACTCCAAAAGGATGCAGCGAGGACACAGTGTCCTGTCAGCAGCATCAGGACCAGTCTACCATATCCTCTGGCCTGACCCAGAGGATGCTTCAGGCAAACCAACTGAAGCACAAATTGCAAGGTCCAGCCTGGATCGTCACAAACATCAATGTCATGAAAGCCAAGGGAGGAAGGACGAGCTGTCCAAGAGAGACTCGAGAGATCGGTGACATGATCTAGACTGAACATGTTGCTGCAAAGAGTAATAACTCACAGGGAAGAGACAAGGAAAGTTCTTTATCCTTCTAGGGAAATTTGTCCAGTTTTATTATATACCCACTGAGTCTTTCATTGTCTGGTAAGACAGTCTCTCACTTCATGCCCTGGGCAAACCTGAAACTCACTGTGCAATCCAGACAGGCTTCAAACTCTCAGAGCTCCGACCTCAGCCTCCCTAATGCTGGGATTACAGATGTGAGCCACCACAACCAAGTTCTCTAACTCTGTATTACGTTTTGCTGATTTACTAACTTCACATGATTCTCTTTGGTTCTCAATATGAGAGACACAAGTCTAATTTACCTTTATCTTCTTCCCTTCACTATGCTTATAGAGTTATAATTTACATATAGTAAAATTCACCCTGTCTCTGTGTCTTTTGACAACCCTGAACAGTGTGGTATCACCCCTACCCAAACCAAGATAGAGAAAACCCCCATCACCCTGCAAAGTTCTCTGATGCCCTCCTTCGCTGGCAGCACTAAGCCCCTATCTTGCCTTCACAAGCTGATCATTCTTACTGTATTTATTTCGTGAGTTTCACTTACAGCTTTAAATTGTATATTAAACCCTAATGGTTTTGTTCCCTGGATCGTGTAATGCCTCTTGGCATGTAAGGATGCTGATATACCTAACCTTTCCATCAATATTCTGCCACCCTCCCCCTCTGCCTTCTATGGGTTTGCCCAGTTCTTTAATAAGCTCATTATTGATAACCATAGTTAAACCTACTATTTACATAGATATCATCACTCCAAGAATATATGTCCCTAAGGCCTATATCAAGGAGTCTCTTCCTTAATAACCACCAGTAGCTCCTACCTCTGCTGTTTCATCTGTAGGTCGCACAGGGTAGCATGGATTCTCTGATTCTTTAAACTGGGAGGATGATTGATGAGTCCACAGTTACCCAAGTCCCATCAACTGCCCAAACCCCACCATTGTCCCACATCCATGAAGCCACGCTCTTCTGCCTGCCTTGGGCTGCCAACCAGAGACTGCGCTAGCCTCCCCTTCCACACACCTACCATGTCATGGGGATGGTTTCCCTGCTTTCCCATATAATCTTAACATCTCTGTATTCATCCCTAAGCAAAATGGTCTTGGCTTCCTGTGGTTTTTGAAATCTCGATGTGGGAATCATGCTGTGTAGAGCCTATGCCGCAAGCACTGAGAACGTAAAGCTGTTCAACAAAATGGTCAACGAAAGATTGAAACGAAAATACACCCAAATGGGCGACTGCATTCGGCTTGATTGGGTGTTTTCCTTGCACATGGAGGTGGGATTCTCACCATGGCCCCATAATGAATGCAAAATGGATGAGGAGGTTCAGATAGGCACATATCTCCTTTCCATGCTGCAGACCAACATCCAGGACACCAGGCGTCTTAGGGGGTGTGCAGAAAATGTTTGGCAAGGTGACAGTGTTCAGACACAGCCTGGAAGCATGCCAGTGGCCCCCATGCCACAGGTGGTGGGACCTCCTCCAGCTCCGCAGGGACACTGTGCTGGGCGTCATTCCAGGGGGCGACTACTCTCCAGGAGGTTCCCAAACAATACACCAGGAACTGTATTCATCCATTGTTTCCTTTGTGCTTTCAAATTCTCCCTGCAGATCTCTTATCCTGGGTAGACCGCAATGTAGTGTTTTCTCCATCTGTGTGTCACTCTTCTTTATTTTGTTAGTCATTTATTAAAAGATTCAGCTGCCAAGGAGGGGCTCTGTTTATGTAGTGATTCCATATTATCATTCCTGTAAGTTCTGTGCAATTCTGTGTCCTTTGGAGGGCTGTTGATTGCTGGCTATGATCTTCAACCAGCTGGCAAAACCCCCTGGTCCTACCTCACCAAGGAACACTTTGTTAAGTGGATAGAAAACGTTCCTTCCTGGCTGTCTTTCTTTTTGTTTGCCTTGACTTTAAGATGCTGTAGCAGCTTGTTTCTTTCATCTTGCTGCTAAATACTTGACTGAAGCAATTTAAGGGAGGAAGGGCTTAGTTTGTCTCTCAGTTAGGGTACACTGCTTTTACTTTACAGATGAGAAAGTTAGAATGTAGAAAACTCAGGTGAGTTGCCTGCCTGAGGAACTCTGCATCCAGTATTTGAATCCAGTCTGAGCCATACTCTGCCACACATCCCATCCCCTGTCAAGTTCCTCACTGTTACATAAAGACTTAGATCTTGTGAAATGGTTCAATTATTGCAGCTAGGAGAAATGCCCAGGGGCCTAACTCATCCAGAACTCCACCCAGTATCCCCAAGATGTCCAAAATATAAACCCAACAACTCCCCCAACACATGTTTATAATACCAAGAATTTAAAGCATCAATTACCTATAAGCTTATCAATGGTTGACCATATCTATTCCCCAATACCAGATATGAATTACATTTTCTTTCTAGACTGCTATGCCCAGGAACTGTAATGTAAACAATAAAATGTGCTGAAGATTATAAAATCACTACAAAATTACCTCAGGCCGGAGGTCACCCTTGGTAGTTGGCAGAGGATGGCATAGAGATGCACAAAAGACTTAAACCTTCACCAGGGGACTATGTAGGAAGATGAGTCAACAGGGCTCACTAGGTTTGACGTAAGGAAAATAGGTCAGTGTGTTTTCACAGATCAGCCCGGATCAAACTGGACCATCCCCTTCAGTCTTTGTTTTGCTCAGGGGAATGTAGGGTCTGGATACGTGACTTGCTACTTTGGTCAGTCCAGGAGTGCTTTTTGCTTCTTCTTCACAGTGCTCCAAAGTTAACATTTTTATTATATAGTTTTTATACTTTGTGTTTAAAGTCTCATTCTGTACCTCATGTTAATAAGCATATCTTTGATCGCAGTGTAGTCGGGGCTATAAGGAAATACCATAGGCTCGGTATTTTATAAACAACGAAAGTTTTATGCCTCTGTAATTTTGCAGGCTGAGAAGTGTGAGATCCGGGTAGTAGCAGACTTGGTATCTGATAAGGGCCCATTTCTCCCCATGCCATCTTACCCCATGGGAGGGGTAAAGGAACTCCATCTGGGCTCCTCTGTAGGGACTCCAACCTCATTCAGAAATGCTCTGCCCTCATCCAGTCCTCTTCCCCAATTTCTACTTTTTTATCCTGCCACCTTAGGAACTGAGATTTCAATGCATGAATCTGAGTGCAGGCAGACAGAGACACCGCAGATAACAAGCTGTCAAAGGCCGGCGCTTTGCATCTTCTGGTATTTAACGCAATGAAGTCCTATGCCTTCAGGGATTTCAGGCTCATCAAATGTGCTCTGTTGAACATCCCTTCATTCCTAATGTGTACAGCCAGCTTACTCCAAATGTACAGAAGAAACAGTTTTTTTTAAATGCTTTAAGAGTGCACTCTTCCATTAAGGAGCCTGCCCTTGCAGCTTACGTCTCCCTTGCATTTGTTCCTCCTGATGCCTTTTTGATGAAATGAGAAAAATGCCTGCTTAGAAAATCCTGTGCAAAAGGAACATTTGTAGTGTGACCCTAAGATTTCGACAAGCTCCCAGGAATGAAGGGGTACTTGATTCTTACACACATTCCGCCACAGGAAGTGCCTAGCTACAGACAGGGCCAGCTCCTTTAAATAATAAATAATTCCCAAAGAAACAGGGGTCCACTATTTGTTACGACACGTGTGTGGTTTTGTTTGTTTGTTTTCTTCTCTTTTGTTTTAACAGGAAGCAGTCAAGGTAACAGATGGAGAAGGTTTAGGCCTGACAGTTATAAATAGCCCCACTGTTTATCCCTTGATACATTAGCAGCTTTCTCTCTTGGCTAGTCTGTGAGTTAGAATCTCAATCAAAAAACCATTTCTTGTGACCATAGAGTTCAAGTCATTTCCCAGAGACTAGAATTCTAGAGGAACAGAGAAAGGTGACAGTATTTGGATGTTCTGAAAGTTCAACTTACATCATAGAGTAGTATTTCTCAGCTTGTGGGTCACAACCCTTTTCGGGGGGGGGGTCACATATCAGGTATCCTGCATATTAAATATTTATATTATGATTCATAACAGTAGCAAAATTACAGCTATGAAGTAGCAATGAAAATAATTTCAGAATTAGGGGTCACCACAACATGTGGAACTGTACTAACTGGTCACAGTGTTGGGAAGGTTGAGATCCGACAATCCTAGTGTTTGCCTTCACTGATGCCTGTTTTCCAGGGATCGAGCAGAGCAAAGAAACCCTCTGAAGATATTAGTTGTCCCAAATATTGTAAAACTCGGTCTTGTTTCTTATAATCAAAGATGGAACTGCCTAATGGCCACAACGCTGCCTAAGACTAGATGCACAAAAGGACAGTATTCCTGTCTCTGAAAGATAGTGAAGATAAAAAGCTAAATAGCAACAGAAGACAGTAGGATGTCACAAGACATTATAATTAATGGTGGCAACAGTGAATGAGAACTGTCACTTGTTGCCACTTGGTAGTTCTGAATGTATTTACTATAACAATAAAAACTAAACCCAACAGGCCATCAAAAGTGTTTTGAATATTTAAAGTGATATACAGAGCAAATGTGTTCCTTTGTCCAGGAATTAAGGCCAGTGATTGACAACTGGGACCTCACAAAACTAAAAAGCTTCTGTACAGCTAAAGAAACAACCAGTCATTGAAGAAGAAATCCCCAGAGCGAGAGAAAATGTGTCAGGCACACATCTGACAGGCGTAATTAATATCCATAATATCCAAAGAACTCAGGAAGCAGTCAGGAAAACAAATGACCCAATTTTAGAATATGTGCTAGAGATCTAAACAGAGTTCTCAATAGAAGAAATAAAAATGACTAAGAAATACCTCAGTAAGTATTAATCATCTTTAGCAATCAGGGGGATTCAAATTAAGACAACTTTGGGACTTCATTTCAGCCCAGAGCGGCTAGGATTGAGCCAGGTGGCAGCATGTGCTTTAATCCCAGCACTCAAGAGGCAGAGACAGGTGGGTCTATCTCTGTGAGTTCAGGGCCAGCCTGGTCTATAGAGCGAGTCCCAGGACAGCCAGGGCTATGCAAAGAAACTCTATCTCAAAACAACAACAAAAACAAACACAAAATCCCAACCAACCAACCAACTGAACAAACAAAAAAGAAGCAAAACCAGTATGGCTAGGATCAACAAAACAACCGGTTGTTTTGCTGGAGAGGCTGTGGAAATATAGGAGCTTTCATTCACTGTTGGCAGGAATTCAAATTGGTGCTTCCACCCTGGAAATCAGTATGGAGAATTCTCAAAAAAAATAAATAAATAAATAAATAAAAAAATAAAAATAAAGTAAAAATAAACCCAGCACATCAGTACCATTCCTTGTCGTCTGACCAAAGGACTCGACATCCTACTTCACAGACATTCGCTCTACAGTGTCCATTGTCAACTCTGTTCACAAGAGCTAGACGTAGAAACAACCTAGATGCCTTTCAACAGATGAATGGACAAAGAAATGTCATATATACTCAATGGAATAATATTTAGCTATAAAGAAAAGATAAATCCTGAAATTTACAGGTAATTGGATGGATCTAGAATAGATCATATAGAGTGAGGTATGCCAGACCTAGAAAGACAAGTGCTGAATGTGCTCTCTCATCTGGTCCCCAGCTCCAGAGGCTCAGGTGTGAGTCTACAACATGGAGTAACCATGGAAACCAAGATAGTATACTGTAGACAGGTATCGGCAAGGGTTGGGGTTGGGTGGGGAATAGCAATATACAGGTGATATAAAATGAAGAATGGAAAGTGGGAGGGGCTTCAACTGGGGAGAAAAGTTGTCAATCAACACAGAGAAGGTGGGACAAGGGACAGATTGTTGTTTGATAAAGCCTCAAGGGATTATTATTTTTATATTTACCTAAAACTGTAATTATTCACAGGGTGTGTGTGTGTGTGTGTGTGTGTGTGTGTGTGTGTGTGTGTGTGTTGTATACACAGAGACACACACAGAAGTTAAACCACTTGGGCTGTCAATGTTCCCCCAAAAATACCATAGACTGAAAAACTTCCAGTACCAGAGCACATAGCCAACCTCTCTCTTGTGTCTTTTCCTCTTTTAGAATGTGGAAATACCTTCACTAGATAATATATAAGATTAATGAGAAATTACCGGATATATAGAAAGTCTCTCATAACTCCACCTTCCTCTTGAATAGTTGGTCACAAGAAACATCCTCTTGGTAATGAGAGGGGGTTGAACGGAGAAAAGAGGGAGGGAAGGGGGCTTATGGGACTTTCGGGGAGGGAGGAAACGGGAAAGGGGAAGTGATTTGGAATGTAAATTAAAAAAATAAAATAAAATTAAATTAAAAAAAAAATTAAAAAAAAAAAAAAAAGAAACATCCTCTTGAATAGTTGGTCAAGTGACTCCCTAAACAATATAGACTATCAATGTAGCCCCTTGGATGCCTCTCAGGACTTGAAAGTGGCATCTGTTGCCAAAGACACAGCATGCTTAGGACACAGGATTCAGATGACTAGAGCTGAATTTGACTTGAAAAGCTTCCTTCCTGCCACCTAGAATTGGTTCTAGGAAATAGCATACAAGCTGCTGAGGGAGGGAAGCAGTTATGTGGCCCTACTCAGCTATATTTTAAACAAAAAAAAAAAAATCAGGTACAAAGTAATATGTAATTTATGCTCTCACTTATTTATATATCAAGAGTCACTTTGATATATAATTAAGCACAGACAATAGGCACCCTAATGTTCACAATAATTATTTTAAGAGGGTGGAGTTATGAGAGACTTTCTATATATCCGGTAATTTCTAATTAATTTTATATTATCTAGTGAAGATATTTCCACATTCTAAAAGAGGAGAAGACACACGAGAGAGGTTGGCTATGTGCCCTTGTTAGTTCTGGGTCCATTGGGAGTGTGTTAAGACACACACTTGAGGTCATTCCATGACCTCTGTGGAATGAGGCAGAAAAAGTTCTGTAAGTGTAGGAGTCCGTGTCAGACCCGCACAGCTAGACAGCTAGTTCTCTGGGTCTTCCTGAATCTAGATCAAAACAGTGTCCCTTAGCGTCTTGTGGTGGCTTCCACTTGCTGAGTGGCATCACTCACTGGTCACCCCCCCTCAGATTCAGAGTAACTACCTTGCTTTATTAAAAACTTCAGAATAATGCTAAGACTTGGTTAAATAAATTGTTTCAGTTGAAGCAATAATTGTATGTATAATAACTACATTGTACAATATGATATTTGGATACATAAAAGCAATGTTATGATCAAATCAAGGTATGAGTTCTTCCATTGTCTCAGCCATTTATCATTTGTGTCTTCTAGCATTTTGAAATATACAATGTATTCTGGCTTCACCACTGTGCCATGGAACACTAGAATTAGCATGTGTGTGTGTGTGTGTGTGTGTGAGTGTGTGTGTGTGTGTGTGTTGTATGTATGTATGTCTGTGAAAGAGAGAGAGAAACAAGAGGGTGTGCTGGAGATGAAACACAGGGTCTTGTGACGACCGTTCTTGCCCTCTTCACTGAGCTGTATCCCCACCCTCTCTGACTGTATTTGATACTATCCCTGCTCCGCTCCACCTCTGGTAATCATTCCTCTACCCTCAGCTGCAATGGGGCCAGCTTTAGCATCTGCACAGGAGTGAGAACACGTAGCATTTGCCTTTCTGTACCCGGAGGTTAACTTTCTTAATTGTCTTTTCCCTGATAAAATGTCAGCCCAAATTGCTATGTAAGCTGTTCGTTAAAGGTAAGAACCCAGCAATATTACTGTTTCCTAAAGACGAGAGATGACCTCCACCTTAGTTAAATTGTAGTTCCCTCGGTACTGAACAGTACCGGGGGTTATTTAAGAAGCTCCGTGCTTTACATTGGTAATAAGCTGTGGGCAGCTTGGGATAATAAAGCACTGTCTGGTGTGCTAAAGTCAGAATTGCTTTTATAGGCCGAGAGATCCGCTTACCCCTCCGAATCAGAGGAGAAGGAATGGGGCCCAAGATTCACTTCAACTTCGAATTACTGGACATTGGCAAAGTTTTCATTGGATCTGCTCACTGCTACGAGGTGGGCACCGCCACTGCTCCCTCAGGCTTCCAACAGTACCTCATTTCCCCCTCTGCTTCTTTTGATGTGTTTTTTATTTGATAGAAACTTGGTTCTGTTGCCTCCTTTTGCATTTTCTGCCTCAGTTCTAACCTCTCTCTTAGTCAAAGTAGAATGTCTTCTCCCGTTCTTTTATTTTGTCAAACACTAAAGCTCTTCAACACTGTAATTTAATTGGCTTTATCCTTCTCAATTTGTAGACCGCAGAGGGAAAAACCATAAATACAGCTCCCCATCTGTCTAGTGCTTGTTCCGGGACAACATAAATCCCACAGATCAGAGGAGAGAGAGCTTTTGCATTTTCGAGAATGTCCTAATGAGGATAGCGATTTTCACACTTCAGGGTCTCCTCTCGATCCTCTCTCTCCCAGTCTGTGTTTTAAAAACCAATCATCACTTTTCCGAAAGAGTGTTGTGCTCCGTCTTCCCAATTAAGCAGAAAGCAGAATTTTCCAATATGAACTTATGGTCCTTCAGAGTCAAAGTCACTCCAGTGTCACCTCGTGGGTCAACTTACACTTACACACCACTGTTACATGGCTTCATATATATCACACACACACACACACACACACACACACACACACACACACACATATATATATATATATATATGCACAAGTGGCTACCAAGGAAACTTGGTTTTAGGGTGTGAGCTAATGTAAGCAGTTATTTAATAAGTGATAAGTAGCTGTCAGGCTCTGGGATTTAGTGTGTGTGTGTGTGTGTGTGTGTGTGTGTGCATCTGTGTGTGTGTGTGTGTGTGTGTGTGTGTGTGTGTGTGTAATTTACAATCTTTACAGAACTGTGAAAGGTAGGACTTATTATCCTTCTGTAGAAATACCAGGAGCACATGGTCAGTTCTTCTACAATACCGCCCTCAGGGAACACTGGTAAAGTGCTGGTTCTTTGGCTATAGTCTCTACACAGTCCTTGCAGAAAGCCTACGGAGCAGGCAGGGGCAGTTGCTCCTCCCGTTTCTGGCCGAGTAAGCTAGGGCTTAACGATGATTTTTCTACATAGGTTACTGATAGCTAAAGCATGAAGTGAAGGCTCAGCAGACACTCTCCTACAGTGCAGAGTCTGGAACCGCAGTATTCACTTCTAGCACACGGCTGCAAGACCGAAGCCTTCCCTGTAGCATGCCAGCTGAAGGGAAAGCTCTGAGAAATGCATATGAGGCTTTCATAGGAGACATCCTTGCAGATAGCATAGTACTATCACAGTCTGTTACTTGTATGGGTCTACAAAGGAGGACAGCATCTAGTCATGATGGCAGTATAGAAGGAGTGGGTGCCAACCCTGATGGCCATAGGTGTAAGAAACTTGGCCAAGTCACTCAAGGTGAGAACATCAGGAGCACCGGTTACCGATCCCTCTGGGGATAGGGGGTGTTCCAGCACCCCATCTTTCCACACCAAGCCAATCCCATCTACAAGAAGTGCCTACCTGACATAGAGACAGGGCACCTCATTCCCGCACTCACTGGGGTAACTGAATGAGGCAAAACAAAGGCACACAGATGTTAATGTCAGGATCAATGATCTACACAGGCACACTGCCTGAATAATAATAAAACATGAGAGAGAGCTACATACACAGCTAACTTCTACACTATTCTATGTTGTGTGCTCTTGAGAGAAGAGTCTCCAAAGCAGAGGCAAAAAAAACAAAAAAAAAAGATATTTCTTACTCATTGATGTTGCTTGTGTAATTTATCCCACATGAATTCTCCTTACACCTTACAGATTGTACTTTATGGATGCCACACCAGGAAAAGACATTTAGTTCTGAGGCAAAAGGGATATGGTTTCCCTGCCTATAATAATAATTTTTCTTTTAGCAATTGACTTGGCATGCCCAGATTTTAACTGCAGAGCAAACCCCAGCCAGCCAAAGTGTTCAGTGAGGTGAGACATCAGATTGGAGAGAGATGAAAGCGGCAGAGGGAGGTGATGAGGTGCATCTACAGGGAGATTTTGCACTCTCGGCATCTTCGATGCTGAATCTTCAGTGCTGATGCTCCACTGCGTCTCTTAATTTATTATATTACCTCCTTGAGAAATCTGAATGACTAGCTACTGACCTTAGTCACTGCTGAGCTCAGCAGATGCATAAGGAAAAACACTATAATCCCAAGAGTATGCAGAATTCTCCAGTGCAATCCAGGGGCAAACCAACGGGAGGTCAAGTTCTATCTATTATAAGTGATCCCCTCTCCCAAGGGTTGGACCTCAGGGGTAAGAGCCTCAGAACCATGTCCCAAACTATCAGCTAGATTCAGTATTCATAAGTAGATGTTTCCTTGTCATGAGTAAGAGAATAACATCACATTCTCCAAGGTAGAGGGACAGGCTGGGAGATGCCTGTCAGTAATGTGCTTGCTACCCAAGCATGAGGAACTGAGGTCAGATCCCTGGAACCCATGTAAAACCCTGGGCATGGTGGTACTTCCCTGTAATCCTAGTGCTAGGGAGATGGAGATAGGAAGATCCCTGGATGAGCCAGCTCAGTGAGCTCCAGGCTTAGTGAGAGACTCTGTGTCTACGAATAAGGTGGAGAGTAATTAAGGAGGGCAATGGATGTGACCCCTGGCCTCCACATGCACAGACATACAGACATGCATGCATCTGCATACACAGGTGCATACCCAAAGGAACACACACACACACACACACACAGAGAGAGAGAGAGAGAGAGAGAGAGAGAGAGAGAGAGAGAGAGAGAGAGAGCTCTCACTGTTCAGAAACCCTGGGAAAGATAGCCATATTACCCAAACAACAATAAAAGCAACAAACAAAAAGGGTTTGTGCTTGTGTCTAGAGAGAACAACAAAGGGCTACGAATGCCTTAGAGCAGCGGTCCTCAACCTTCCTCACGCTGCGACCCTTCAATACGGTTCCACATGTTGTGGTGACCCCCCCACCCATACAATTATTTTTCTTGTTATTTCTTAACTGTAATTTTACTACTGTTGTGAATCATAATGTAAATACTGGTGTTTTCCAGTGGTCTTAGTAGACCCCTGTGAAAGGGTTGTTTGATTCCCCAAAGGGTGACCCACAGGTTGAGAACCTCTGCTTTAGAGCATGGCCTTCAGGGTTGTTTATATAATCAAGATATATTGTATATGTGAATGAACATTTTAAAGGGTAAATAAAAATATTTTTTAAAAGAATAGCCTACAAGATAACACTAGCATATGTGAGTTACCCTTGGAATGCAGGTAAGTTCTGTGCCTCAGTACTGGGAAATAGGGATGTAGAGATGTCAGTATCACTTTCATTTGTAAGCCCTGTTGCCAGGTACTACTTTTACAATTACACGAATTAATACATTTACTCTCTTAACAATATGGGAAGTTGAAGAGGGCAGATGGGAAAGTTGGGGCCTAGAGAAATTAGGGAGTTTGTCTAAAATTGCTTAGCTAGGAAGTCAAATGCAAATCTGGGATTTGAACCCAGGCTGCTTGACTTCCGAGCCCAAAAATAATCATTTTTCTATGCGGTCTCTTTAAAAGAGAAAAAGATGGGAGCACAATTCAGACTACCAGGAACCTTAGAACAGGGAAGTTTGGATATAGACATAAAACGGTGAGCCAGGCAGCGAGCAACCTTATTTATGGTTTTATTTTGGTCCACTGGTTATCTGCCATTGGCAGAAGTGGCTGTGTTCCTCTGTGGAGGACACGGCTTTCTGTCCAGAGCAGCCTGAGCTTCTGGGCTTAGTCTCCTCGACCTCTAACCACAGCTGATCTCCTTGACCACCTAACGCACTGTCCTGACAAAGCAGTAATAGGAGCCGTGTGGTGGTGTGGGGGCTTCCTCTAGACAGGGTGCTGGGTTTGCATTACTACAGACACTCTCCCCTCCTCTGAGAACCCCCCTCCTGCTGCCATCCCAATCCTCACCATTCAGCACTTATCCCTGTGGCAGGAGATAGCCAACCACACCTCATCTCCACCTCTCTCTCCCTGGGCATTTGTCCTCTGGGTTCTGTAGCCACACCCCATCACAGTCACTCTCTTCAAGGTCAGGATGACCTCTCATTATACATAAGACCCCCTTCTGCTGACCTCTGTCCACAGTTCACGTTTATGGGACTCCATCCTTGGCTTCCAGCATGTTCCAGCATTCCTCACCACATCCCTTGGGTGCCTCACATTTTTCCTACTAAGGTTCTGGATGTCTTTGGAACTTCTCAGTTTTCACTTAACTTAAGCCTCCTCATGCAAATGCACCTCGTTGCTTGCTTATAGAGAACATTTAAGAGGTATTCTAAGAGTCTCCATTTATAGATAGAATTATGACCAGACTCCATGTTGGTAGAAAGAGGACAGATAACTAACTTGCCTTGACTAACCTCCAGTGTCTTGGGTGTAGATTAAGGGATGTGCCTGTATATCAAGAGAGAAAGCTAGTCTCCCTTCTAGTTGTAAAGGCAGAATTGTCAAGAAACGAAGAACAGTGTCTTTGCAGGCCCGGAATAGAACAGTGTGACTGTAGTACAGGTCCATGTACACTAATGAGGAGGTGTGGGTGGGAACAGCAAATGAAGACCAGCCGTGGAGGACTCTGCACGCCGGGCGTGAGCTCTACACATGTTCTCAGATATGGGCACAAGCATGGTACCAGGACATTAGTGTACATGAATAAAGCGTCTGTAGTAAAATGATTGCTTACATAAGAATCCCCAGATAGCCACTCATCCAATGGTGTTTGAGATGAGCACATCCCGGGAGGATGAACTCTCACAGCCCCGCAGAGAGTACCCTCATCATCTAGAGTCCTCGGTGACATCTGATACGCAGTCTCCTGGCCCATGACAGGCGGCGCCGACTGAGGCAGTTGGTGCTGCTCTAGTCTGACTTGCCCTCTTCTTTTACAGCCCACACTTAACCTCAGTTTCCTCATGCGCGTGAAAGAAATGTCTACCTTTTTGTGGTTCCTTTATAGAAGATATTTAAAAGTTAGTCTTAAGAGTCTTCATTCATAGATATAACTACAGCCAGTGTTTTAGTGGTATGAGTATAATTCAAATGACTGACTTTAAGATTTTTTTAAACTTTCCGTTATGTATATGTGTGTGTGGGGGGGGAGTGCATGTGAGTGCAGGAACTTGTGAGGTCTGCAGAGCTGGAGTTAGGTAGTCAGGAGCCACCAACATGGGTTCCATAAACAGAACTGGGGTCCTCTGCATGAATGGTATGCACTCTTAGCCTCTGAGCCATCATTCCAGCCCCAACTAACTTAATTTTAAAGCAAACACCAAAAGCATAAAATGATCTTGTGACTTAGGAGTCCAGTCTTCAAGCATTTAGTACATCAGACAATTCAGTTCCCCCAAGAGTTTCCCTTGGTCATAATTCCTGAGGTTTTCCCTGATGCTGAATAATACATCATGTATTTGCACGGAAACTGACCGCAGTTCCCTTGACCTGACCATGTTTGACTTTGCCCAATGCAGGCAATCCTGTCCAACAAAGGCAGCATTGATGCCCTCTTCAATGTCATCCCTCCAACTTCAGTCTTGGGGGCCTGCTTTGTTTTCAATCCTAAAGAAGGCATCATTGAACCGAGCGGGGTCCAAGCTGTCCAGATCTCCTTCAGTTCTACCATCTTGGGACACTTTGAAGAAGAGTTCCTGATCGAGGTTAACGGGTCCCCTGAGCCCGTGAAATTAACCATTAGGTATGGTACATTCGTAACTAAGGGAGAAACTGACTGGAGTTTTCCCTTCTGCTTTCTAGAGCCTCAAAAAGTAGATAATATCTTAGATGTTCACAACTGTCTGTTGATATGAACCCTTCAGCACAGGGGAATGTTTTAAGCCCACCAGTGTTTCTTTCCATGGTGGATGTCCTTGTAATATGGATGCAGATATACTCTCTTGACATCTGGTTTTCCTGTAAGTTGTAACCTATCAAATAAGGTTTTAAATCAGTGGTTCTCAACCTGTGGGTCATGACTCCTTTGAGGGTGGCATACCAGATATCCTGCATATCAAATATTTACATCATAATTCATAACAGTAGCAAAACTATAGTTATGAAGTAGCAATGAAATAATTTTATGGTTGGGGGTCACCACAACATGAGGCAGTATTAGGAAGGTTGAGAACCACTGGCTTAAATACTGACTCCTAGTTACTCTCCGTAGTCTCCTATCCAAGTACTAATCAGGCCAGACCCTTCTGAGCTTCTGAGACCAGATGATATTGGGCATGTTCCCCGTGGTGTTGTGTAGATGTTTTTTTTTTATTTTTTTTTTAATTTACATTCCAAATCACTTCCCCTTTCCCATTTCCTCCCTCCCCGAAAGTCCCATAAGCCCCCTTCCCTCCCTCTTTTCTCCATTCAACCCCCTCTCGCTACTCTGTCCTGGCGTTCCCCTACATCCAGTCTTTCCAGGACCAGGGGTCTCTCCTTCCATCTTTTTAGAAATCTATTGATATGCTGATTGTGTCTAGGGTATTCCAAGATTCTGGGTCAATATCCCCTTATCAGTGACTGCATACCATGTGTGTTCTTTTGTGATTGGGTTACCTCACTAAGGATGATATTTTCAAGTTTTGACCATTTGCCTAGGAATTTCGTGAATTCATTGTTTTTAATTGCAGAGTAGTATTCCATTGTGTAGATATACCACATCTTCTGAATCCATTCCTCCGTTGAGGGACATCTGGGTTCTTTCCAGCTTCTGGCTATTATAAATAAGGCTGCTATGAACATAGTGGAGCATGTGTCCTTATTGCATGCAGGTAAAGTCTCTGGGTATATGCCCAGGAGTGGTATAGCCGGATCCTCCGGGAATGTCATGCCCAGTTTTCTGAGGAACCAATGCAAATTGACCCATCCTTATCTCCTTGCACTAAGCTCAATTCTAAGTGGATCAAAGATCTCCACATAAAACCAGACACACTGAAACTAATAGAAGGGAAACTAGGGAAGAACCTTGAACATATGGGCACAGGGGAGAATTTCCTGAACAGAACTCCAATAGCTTATGCTCTAAGATCAAGAATAGACAAATGGGACCTCATTAAATTACAAAGTTTTTGCAAGGCAAAAGACACCGTCAAAAAGACAAAGCGGCAACCAACTAACTGGGAAATGATCTTTACCAACCTTACATCCGACAGAGGGCTAATATCCAAGATATACAAAGAACTCAAGAAGTTAAACTCCAGAGAGGCAAGTAACCCTATTAAAAAATGGGGTACAGAGCTACACAAAGAGTTCTCACCTGAAGAATATCTAATGGCTGAGAAGCACCTAAAGAGATGTTCATCATCCTTAGTCATTAGGGAAATGCAAATCAAAACAACCCTGAGATTCCATCTCACACCAGTCAGGATGGCTAAGATCAAAAACACAGGAGACAGCAGTTGTTGGCAAGGATGTGGAGAAAGAGGAACACTCCTCCACTGCTGGTGGAATTGCAGGCTGGTACAACCACTCTGGAAAGCAGTCTGTGCAGATGTTTTAAGCTGTTTGGAGAAAGTGAGTTATTACGGTATTCCCCAGATCAACCTGTCTTCTTGACAACAGCTTTTCTGGTCTATTTTCAGTTTCTCTGAACATTTGTCGTTCACTTTTATCATATGAAAATTCTGTAAACAGCCTTATTTACAATGCCCTCAAGCACTGCAAAAGTGACCACTTATTAGTCTGTTTGCCAAGGACAGACATTTAAAAGCTTTTACTGCTAATAGACTCCATCCTTCTACACACTGATATGTCTCTTGGAGCACAGGAAAGAAAGGCATGATGTATGTGTGTGTGTGTGTGTGTGTGTGTGTGTGTGTTTAAGTACTGATCTCATGATATCTACTAGAAATTTAGAATCTCGAGATCAGCTCAAAGGCTTTTATTCTCAAATCTTTTATTCTCAAACTCATCTCAAGAACTCGTGTTATTGCTTGGATTGTGTCCCCGGACTTTCAGATATTAAGTCTTGGCATCTCAGAATGACACTGTTCTTGGAGATGAGACCCTTAAGTAGGTGATTAAGTTAAGAGGAGGTCATAAGGATAGAGTGTAATCCAATAGAAGTGGATGAGAAGTGCAGATTAGGGCGTAGACATACAGAACAAGACACAGAGTAGAGATGCCATCTAGAACTGAAGGCAGAAGTCCTTGGGAAAAAACAACTATTGCCAAGGCCCACCCTTCCAAGGGCAGAAATGAATTTCTATCATTTGCTGTTCCATTTTTAGTAGTAGTTGTTGTTGTTGTTGTTATTGCAGACAGTCCCTGATAACTAAGGAGGGCAAATGGCGTACCTTATACTATGCCTGGGGACTTAGCCCATCACATTAGGGTTTTCTTAAAATCTCAAGGGTTATCTGAAACACTATCAAGACATCAATAATTTCCCCCTTGATCATCCATGTTTGTTATAATATTAAAAATCAATTAAGGCATGGTGTTGCTCATCTGTCATCACAGCACTTGGGAGGTAGAGGCAGGAGGATTAGAGTTCAAGATCATCTTTAGCCACACGGCAAGTTTGAGGTCAACCTGGACTCCATGAGACCCTATCTTTAAAAAAAAAACTACTAAAAATTAGAGTTATTTCCCAAATAATTGAAAGCACAGACTCCTCCAGAAGGTGCAGCAGACTTGCGCTGACCCGTGATTTACACCTTTCAGCATCTGTACTATATAAGAAGAGGGAGGGACACCTTCCCACAACATGAGCAATTAGCCCATTTCTTGTGTCCATAACAACTCACACCTCACACCTCACACCTCACAGCAAGCTGTTCATCTGGTCCCTTGAGGGTCCTTTATCATCCCTCAGCAGATGAACTCTCCAAGTTTTTGGGTCAAACTTTCTGACTTCTTGATATCATTATATGATATCAAAAATCATACCCTCGAACAACATCCAGCAACCAACATGCTTCCACACAAAAACCATGCTGCAGATGCTTATAGATCTACCCTTTTGTGGGCTTAAGATGAAGGATAGCCTTTATGAATATAGACAACAATAATCCTTAAGAATAAACCACCAAACCAACCCATAAAAGGATTAAATATCAGGATCAGATGGGTTTTACCCCAGAGAGTCAAGGCTGGATCACATAGCAAAATAAGCCAGCATGACATAACATTAGTAATGTATAATATTACAAAATAAAAGAAAAATCCAAATAGTTATCTGAGCACACACAAAAGGGCATCTGCCAAAACCCGCCAATGTCCTGTGATTTAAAAAGGAAAAGAGATCAAGAGCTTAATAATATACAGAAATTTCCTCAACATAAATCAGAGACCCAAACTCAAGAGCCGATGCTATGAGACAGTTCACAGCAAGCACACATAAATATGCATGGCCTTGGATTAGACAGTGGTGTCTCAGACAAGACACCTATGCACAAAGCAAGCAAAGACAAGTAAATAAAGTAGACTTCATCGAAACATAAGAAGATTTGTGCTTCAAATTGCACTGCCAAGCTGAGTGGGAGATTGTATTTGCAATTCAGGTATCTAAAAAGGGACTTCTAACTAATATACTTAGATACAATACAGTAAGAAGAAGATAAATAATGAAATTTAGAACTACACTGAGCTTTTAAGATACTTCCTTCAAAAAGATAGAGGTCTGAGCAATATCATGGTTAGGGAGTTGTATATCAAGAAAGGCCATCATGCCATTGTGTAGTTGGCCATAGGCAGCAAAATGGAAAAACACTGGCAAGGATTTGGGGCAATTGGAGTATGCATATGATGGTTGTGTGACAGTTAGTATCAACTGTCAACTTGACAGGACCTAGAATTACCGAGGAGACAAACCTCTGGACTTGTCTGTGATAGAGTTTCTAGACTGCATTTATTTAGGTGAGAAGACCCAGTCTAACTGGGCTGGGATCTCAGGCTGAGTGAGAAGGAGAAAGATCCCTAACTGCAAATATAACATGACCAGAGGCCTTATGTCCCTGCTGCCACACCTTCCCCACCATGGTGGGCTGCGCCCTTAAACTGTGAGCCAAAAGAACCCCTCCCTTTCTTAAGTTACCTTTCATACAGATATTTTGTCATGGCAATGGGAAAACGAATGAATACAGGTAGAAATGTAAGACACTGCAACTGGTATAAATAATAGTCCTGCCCTTACCTGAAATAAATGAACATTTGACCCGACCATTCTATCAGCATATGTACTAAGAAGAAATGAAGGCTTATGCCCATATATAAACTTGTACATGAATGTTTATAACATCATTATTCATACTGGGCAAAGATAAGCAAAACAGAGTACATCTATTCATGAAATTTTATCAGCCATGAAAAGGGGTGAAAAAAGAAAGTGTGGATGCATGCTATGATGTGGTACAATGGATGAACCTTAAAAAAGCATAACCAGTGAAAAAGGCCAGTCACGTGCATCACATACACACACACACACACACACACACACACACACACACACACAGGCAACATGCATTATATGATTCCAATTACATGAAAAGTTGAAAATAAGCAAATCCATGTAAACCAATAGGTTCAGGATAGCGAATGGTGGAGAGTTACCGCTAAAGAGCCTGGGTTTCCTTCTGAGGCACTGAACATGTTCTATAATTGTGTGTATCTCACATCCTATAGGTAGTCAAATGCTGATGATTTGTGTGCACACTTTAAATAGGTGAGATATGAGTGTAAGTGATTTCTCAATGACACTGCCTTTAAAATATCAAATGAGTGTTCTGTCATTTCCTGGTATTTTTTTTTAAAATATGTGTATGAATGCCTATAGGTCTGTGAATGAGTTTGCAGAGGTCAGAAGGAGGTGTAAGATCCTCTGGGGCTAAAGTTAAAGGCAGCTGTGAGCAGCTCAATATGGGTGCTGGGAACTGATCCCAAGTTCTCTGAGAGAGTAGCAGGTGTTCTTAGCTGTCTCTCTAGCCACAAAGTTGACTTTTCTTTATTGGTTATTTTACTTACATTTCAAATGTTATCCCCCTTCCCGGTTTCCCCTCTGCTAACCCCCATCTCATCCCCCCTCCCCTGCTTCTATGAGGAAACTCCCCCCCCACACACACACACTCCTACCTCTCCACTCTAGCATTCCCATATGCTGGGGTATCGATCCTCCACGGGATCAAGGGCCTCCCCTCCCATAGATGCCAGATAAGGCCATCCTCTGCTACATATGCAACCAGAGCCATGGGTTCCTCCCTGTGTACTCTTTGGTTGGTGGTTTAGTCCCTGGGAGCTCTGGGGGGGGGGTCCCAAATCTCTTCTCAACATCACAAAGTAGACATCCATGTCACTAGCAGTAGTGAATAGACAGTTAAGGTAACCTGAGGTCCTCTGCATGCATAGTAGGATTTTACAATCTCATAAGCAAACTTGGACTAAAACCTCAGTTGCTCTCCAGGAATTGTCTCTCCCCCTTTGGACCACTTCCCCCCAGTTTCCATGCTCTCCACTCCACTATCTTTTTAATGTTTATTTTGCTTTCTCTCAATGAAAAGGAAAACCCAATTGTGCAAAGAATGTTTGTCCCTAAACAGATTACCAGTTACTAAGAGAGAAAAGAAAAGCCCTACATAGCTTTCTTGCCTACCCCACCTCCTCTCACTGAGTGCTGCATGGGTTTGAAAGTGTTCTAGCCCTTTAAACTCTGCACAGTGGTTCAGGAAACCCGTGAGCCACTGGTATCACAAGTAAATGTCTAATTACATGAAAACAATACACGCAAGATCATGTTTCCAGCCCTGTGTTAGTATCATGACTTCACACATTACTTGGAGGGGTAAAACCTTTCTTGGGGTCCCTGTCTCAAGAAATACCTTTGAAGTTAATAGTGTGAATTCTAGAATTTTTCTTTTTCTTTTATTGTCAGGTGCCCTGTATTTTGGGCTAGTATACCTTATAAGAGAACAAATACATGTTTGCCGTTTCTAATAATCTTTTAATTACATGACACAATATTTTCAGTGATTGAATAAACTGTTATGAAATTGATGTGGCTTTAAAAGATATCCCAATGAGAAATCTTGTTCTCTCTCTCTTCTGGTATATGTAATTTTATCAAGTTTTAACTATTGCATAGAAGAGTTTGGCAATTTAAATTGCCTCTCACTTGCATGCTAATCCAATCAGTCCGTGTCTTTGAAACAATCCCATTAGCAGGTTATTGCATTGCTGGTGGGCTGGGTAATATCCTGTTAGAATTCATGTGACCACATCCAAGTCCAGGTGCTATCGTTCAGTCACTGCTCTCTCGGTGACCAGAGCCTTTGATTGCGTGTGATTTATCTCCGTGCCTTTCAGCTTCTGCACTGATTAAACGACGACTTTATGCAGTTTCCCATGCTCTTTTCCTACTTTCTTTTATCCCTGCTCATTTCATATACTTTTTGATCTACTTGTTACTCTGGCCCCCAAAACTGTCTCTTCCAACTCAAGCAGCTAAGTTGTGGACTTCTTTGGCTTCATTCTCAGTTGGATCCTTCACGGACTGCTGGGGACCAGGCAGGCTTTTGGAAATCATCTCAAATCATCAGCATGAAATAGAGCTGTGAGAGCAGATTTTTGACTTGCAGCTTGTCACATTGAGTCTTGACTGTGGTCACCCTCCACTTCTCCACAGAGGCCTCAACCTGTTAGAGCCCCTTCCCCAGCAGCCACCGGCGTTACTAAGGCACCAGCGTGGTGCATGTGACCTAACAGGTCTCTGTACGTCTCTAACATTCAAAGCTTCATCATGTGTATGGAAATCATTCAATCCCTACCTGACTATTGTAAATGATTACCACAAATTTAGTAGGTTAAAACACTATGGATTTATTGTTTTAGAGATTGATAGATCAGAAGCTCCACACTAGTCTTAACTGAGCCAAATTAAAGGTGATGGTAGACCTATGCATCTTTCTAGAAGCCCCAGGAGAGAATCTGTTCCCCAAGCTTTTTCAGCTTCTTAAGGCTGTCCCTTCTCTCCGACCACTGTTAATAGCAGCACTAATCTATGGATATAAGTAAAAATACTTAGAAGGTAGTTTAACAACATCTCTATTTAGTAAAACAGCAATAGCTGGTTCCTACCTAGGGCCTATGATTTCTCCAACCAAGGGATTTTTTTTTATCAAGTTTACAGTACCAGGTATGAATTTTCTCCTATGGAACTTGTTTAGAATCCAACCAAAAACTCACTGGTTACCTCTCTAACAGTCATGCCACTACTGTACCAGTGAGCATATCTTGTCAGGTTAGTTGTTTTGTATACAGGGTTTACTGCTGAGCAAGAACACTGATAATTTTTCTTCCCTCGTGGCCTGCATAACACTTTCCAACACTATGAAAGCTAGCTCACAGGGAAGATTTCTTTCTTTCTTTCTTTCTTTCTTTCTTTCTTTCTTTCTTTCTTTCTTTCTTTCTTTCTTTCTTTCTTTTTGGTTAAAGCACAGCTTGCAGGAGCCAGTTCTCACTTTTTCTTTCTTTTTTTAAAGATTTATTTATTTATTTATTTATTTATTTATTTATTTATTTATTTATTATATGTAAGTACACCATAGCTTTCTTCAGACACACCAGAAGAGGACATTGGATCTCATTACAGATGGTTGTGAGCCATCATGTCATTGCTGGGGTTTGAACTCAGGACCTCTGGAAGAGCTCCCAGTGCTCTTAACCACTAAGCCATCTCTCCAGGCTCCGGGAAGACATTTCCAAAACCCAATATACATTTTATTTCTTAACTATTTATTTTATCTTTAATTATGTGTATATGTGATAGGGGGACCTGTGTACATATGAGTGCAGGTGCCCAGAAGTCAGAAGAAGGTCTCAGATTCCCTGACCCTGAAGTTATAGGCAGTGTGAGCCACCTTATGTGAGTGCTGGGAGCTAGATTCCAGTCCTCTGCAAGAGCAGTAAGTACATGCTCTTATCCACTGAGCCATCTCTCCCAGTTTTTCTTTCTCCATGAGTTGATTACATTTTGTACTACATTTTGTAGCATTGGCTTGGTGAACTGGCTGCCTATTCCCAGGTCACTGGTAGGGACAAGGTTGTATACACTAATAACCACAGTCATTTCCTAAAACCTGGAGTTTGAGACTTAGAAATCTTTTTTGTGTATGAGTGTGTGGTCTACTTTTATATGCTTTCATGTTCACATGTGTGTGGACACACATGACACATGTATGCGGAGGCCCAACCTGAAGCTCACCTACTTTGGTTAGTCTAGCTAGACTTCATGCCCAGAGACTCCCCATCTCCACGTCCTGAGTGCTGGTATTACCAGTGAACCCCATGCTTGCTCAGCTTTTATAAAGGTGCTGGGGTTCCACACTCCCATGCAAACTCTTGCACACGGGCCCTGAGCCCACGGAGATACACTACATGCACTCTGAAAAATGGCTGGAATGGCTACCGTGACGGCTTGTTGTATCACCGCTTCTTAGACTCTGCCATAGATTTCATACCAAGGTTTGCTCATTGTGTGTATTCCCTTCCTGGTTCTTGTCTTTACCTTGACTCATCCTATTTCCCCAATTTGTGTCTGACTTTCAGAGGCTGCGTAATTGGACCTACATTCCATTTTAATGTCCCTGCTCTGAACTTTGGGACTGTTTCTTATGGTGAGTAACTTTTTTCTTTTTTCTGCATGTGTGTGTGGGTGTGTGTGTATACATGTGTAATTTTGTAATTGTACTTTTATTTTCCTGATGTAATGTTATCTCCAAGACTTATTGCATCTGTCTGCTACCCTAGGCCAAGGCCTGGAAGCTTCTAGCCTCTGTACAATATAATCTTGGCATAGGCCCAGAATGTTTTCAGCCTCTGGAACTTACTGATGAATAAGCTCACCCTTCCTAGCTTTTTGTGAACTCTTCAGAGCTTCATAGTTGTTCAACTCAGCTGTTCTGGCTCCAACTCCTCTTTAAACTGACTGATTCAATCTGGTTTTCCTCTCAGCCTCTCACTGAATTGGCCTCAAACTGACTCTGGCAATCTGTTCTAATCTTCTGGTTCCTTCTCATTCTCTGGCTTGTTCTGTCTTCATTTGTGTCTAGCTTGTTCTCTTTTCAACCTGTCTCTATAAAACTGTCCTGGTAAAACTTCCTATTCCTCTCTCTCTCTCTCTCTCTCTCTCTCTCTCTCTCTCTCTCTCTCTCTCTCTGTCTTTCCACACTGCTCTCTTAAGTAGCTTCACTATTTTGCCAAATCTTTCTCTGATTCATCACTTTGTCTGCCACTCAATTAGATATCTCTTTCAAACATGGGTGCTCCTTTCTACACATTTAACTTTACCTTCATTGTTTGGGATTAAAGGTATGTACTAAGGGTGTGTCTGTATTTCAACCAGTGGGATTAAAGGTATATGCTAAGGGCTGAGCCACACCACAACTAGAAACATGTTTTTTTTTTCAGTAAGTAACACAATCTTGGGATTCATGGTATGATCAAATATCCTGCAACAGAATCTGGAGGACAATCTTGAATGTCAACCCTAGAAATACCATCTTCCTCCTTGAGACTATCTCTTCCATTGGCCTGGAGATCACCAATTAGAATAGGCTGCTGGCCAGTGAGCCCCAGTGTGGTGTTTTGAATAGGAATGGCCCACATAGACTCGTGTGTTTGAATGCTTGGTCCATAGAGAGTGGCACTATTAGGAGGCGAAGCCTTGTTATAGTAGGCATGACTTTGTTGGAGGAAGTTTGTCTCCAGGGCATAGGCTTTGAGGTCTTGGAAGCTCAAGCAAACCTAGTGGCTCATATCCTCTTCTGATTGCCTGTGGATCCAGATGTAGAATCCTTAGCTTCTCCAGCACCATGTCTGCCTGCATGCCGCCATGCTTCCCACCATGTCGATGAAATTTAATGTTTGCCTTTATAAGAATTGCTGTGGTCATAGTATCTCCACAGACATAAATAAGACATCCAGGGACCTCCTGACCCTGTCTCCCCAGCACTTGGGATTACAAGCACATGCCACCTCACCCATCTTTTCATGAAGTGCCAGGGATCAATCTCAGATCCTCATGCTTTCAAAGTGTTCTGGCTGGTTTTATATTAACTTGACACAAGTTGAGGTCATCTTGGAAGAGGGAACCTCAATTGAGAAAATGCTTCCATTAGATTGGCCTGGAGGCCAGCCTCTGGGGCATTGTCCTTGGTCAGTTATTGGCATGGGAGCGCCCAGTAGTCATCCCCTAGGCAGACGACCCTGGGTGTATGAAAGAGCAGGCCGAGTGAGCCGTGGAGAGTGAACAGTAAGAAGCCCCCACCATGCTCTGTGCTTCAGTGCCTGCCTCCAGGTTCCCATTTGAGTTCCTGCCCTGGCTTCCTTCCATGATGGGCTGTTATTCAAAGGTGTAAGCCAAATAAACCCTGCCCTCCCCACATTGCTTTTGGTCATGATGTTTGCCACAGCAATCGAATGCAAATGAGCACACCAACTAAGCCCTTTCCCCACTGTCAGTTTAGAAATTGGATACAGTACTTCTTCGTCTCTACCCCAGGAGAAGGAAGGTTTACAAAGCAGCTCACCTACCATTTCTAACAGCTAGTCAAGAGGATCCCTTCCTCTGTGGCAAGGTCATTTTGGTGCTCTTTCTAAATGATATGTCAATTAGTAGCTAGGTCCTGGGTACATTGCTCTTTTTCCAGTAGTGACACTAGCAACCTCATACATCATTTCACTGTCTAGACATTCTGTACTCTTTCTACTTGGGATTTGGAGGCCGTGGTAGTGGTGGTGACATGCCGGTGATTTTGTTTTGCTTTCTGACAGGGCTCGGTATCAAACCCAGGGCTTTTTGCAAAGCAAGCAAGTACTCTATCAGTGCACAAAACTCCCAGACCTGCACTATATCTAAATGCAAATTCTGATTTGCCCAGTTGGCTGCACACCAGCCTCCTTAGAGAGATGCTTTGGGGCTGAACTGAGGTCATGTGGTTCGACTCCTGGGTTCCCTTGCTCCAGATTGGAGGATGTTCCGTCTGTATTGTCGTCTCACCTGGTATCTGTCCCATGGTATTTCTCCCTGTCTATGTTTATCCACTGATAAATATATATATATATATATCAACTGAAGTAGCAGAAGCAGCCGCAGTAGCAATAATATCTCCCTTGTTTGTGTCTGGTGGCTTTTCACTGCTGGGTCCATGGTGTGCAGTCTTGTTCTTGAACCCAGCAATCCTTCCCAGAGGTGCAGTCACTGTAGTTAATCAGAGTGGAGCCTTGAGACTGCCAAATGATTTGCCAAAGACACACAGTATTGACAGAATTTCTATTTGTTTTGAGAGCTGCTCTCAACGAGGATCTTGCCCCAGTGAGGCAAAATTTGGTCCTTGGCTCATTATAAAAAGAAACTCATAGCATTTATGATCTTTCTGTGTCCTAGCCTATGTAACCAAGTCCTATTCCTTAGTATAGAATTTCACTTGAGAAAGAAAATTTAAAGTGTATTTAGCAGGTTAATTTGCTTTGATTTGAAATTAATTAGCCCTTCCATCTAGAAGGTGATAATAGGAAAAGCCCAGATTGAGAAATGCGTGTTTAACTCCATATCCCTATTCTTCACAGTCTGTTTCACTGTTTCCTGTTTGTCTTGCTTCAGGTTGAATGAACCCACCTCCTGGGGGGAAAAATAGTTCTTTAGGCAAAAACATTTGTAATGTGTTTGTCGGTTGCTTTGCATCTGGTGATAGGAGAATTTTAATTATTCAGAAAGCATTCTATGACCACCGCAGCCATCATACTTCATAAAGTACATGATGATCTAGGCATATAGACTGTCCCCCAGATTGTGTATCTCCTATATTCTGAATGCTTTCTGTGAATAACTACAAAAGTGATACCTCATCTGCAAAGTGACCTACCCACAGATTTTCCTCTGCTTTGTGAAGATCCTTGGCTTACTAGAAACATTGGGATTCTCGCATCTAAAACCTCCCACGAACTCCCAGAAATCTCTCCAATGTCATTTAATTATTGGTCACACACATTACTGAATCGGTGTAGTGTCTTCATTACAGGCCATGTTGTTTAGTAGTGAACTCATGTTCCCCATACATCAACTTCTTGAAGACTCTGTGACTGCTTCTGAGTGGTCCTGTGATCTATAGGTTCCTGTTCCTTCAAGAGGTTTTATGGGTGAAGATTCTGCACAGTAGTAGAGCACTTGCTTAGCATGCTCTAGACTCTGGATCCCAGTTCTAGCGACAGACAGACAGACAGACAGACAGACAGACAGACATCTTTAGTCACATTTATTTATTTTTATTTTATTTGTCTAGGTATTTTGCCTGCATGTATGTAAGCATATCATGTGCATATAGTGTCCAGTGAAGGCCAAAAGAGAGTGTCAGATCCCCCGGACCTGGAGTTACAGAGGGTTGTGAGCTGCCTGAGAGTGCTGGAGATTAAACCTGGGTCCTCTGCAAAAGTAGTCAGTGATTTTAATCAGTGAGCCATCAAGAAAGTGCTGGGTTTATTTTTATTTTGTTGTTGTTGTTGTTTGTTTTGTTTTGTTTTGTTTTAGAATGAAATTCTTAATGGGATTTTTGGGGTCAGATAAAAATATAAATGTTGAAGGAGAATTGAATCTTTTGAGAATGCTCTCCTTCAAATCAATGCTTGAGTATAGAAAGAAATAGAAATTACCTCTGTGAATCCCTAAACATTCTGTCCATTTGTTTTTATTAATTATCCTAAGACTTACCTACAGATGCTAACTGGAAAGAATAAGGATGCTGAGCACTGTAAAATACTTTCATTCAGGTGGAACTGTAGCTAGAACAGACTGGAGATGGAATGGAGGTAGGGGAGCAAGGCTAGGCACAGCATTAGTACCAGTAACCATTCAGTCTTTAACAAGCCAATAGCCCCTCCAGAGGCTCTGTAAAGGATATGGGGCAACACAGACACTAGTATAAGGAACTGTTTTGAGTATGTTTTAATGATTTTTATTCTGTGAAAAACTTCTTGTTAAGGGAATTGGTCTGGGCAATTGTTTGGAGGACCATGGGACTTTTCTTAATACCCTATACCAATAGGCCATCTAACTAATTAATGGACAGGTAAGGTAAGTATACTTTTCAGAGTCATCGTTGGGCAAGATCTGAAGAGTCCAACATAGCAATTACATGATTGTGAAGATGATACTCCACCAGTTTCTCTGGGATATCTAAGAGAAGGGAACGGTTTGAGGCAGAAAACTCTGCTATATCTAGAAGAAGCATGTCAATTGTCATGTGGGTGTTCTTGATCTAACAACTTAACAGCCACCCAGGAAATCCAGCCAAAAGTCTATTTATTGCTTTCCCAGCAAAGGAGACCTACATCTCTTACAAAAGGAATGTGAGTCTCACCAAACGGAAGCCAATGGGGCTGGATATAACCTGACACAGGACTCCGGGGGTGGTGAACTAGTCTTTGTCTCTGGCTGGCTCTAATTCAGATCACCGAGTCTTTCCTGGGAGGGGCTGTTATCACATCCTATGTCAACAGCCCTGCGAGCATGGTTCTCAGAAAGGAGCAGTACAAACCGTGTCACCTCTCGGCAAGGTCTAGATCAAACAGCAGGTGAAAGTACATAGGCTTCTCCTTTCGTGCATTGGCAAACAGGACTGAGAACAATCCTACACTTAAAAAAAAAGTCTGCATTTGACACAGTGATTAAAGGCAAAATACACTTCTACAAGACAATTCACAATAACTAACAGTCAAGGCTTCCTCTTTACACAGACCTGGGTGACAACCAAGGGCCTTGTTTTATATTGCTGTTGAACCTGAATGACTAAATGCATTATAAACACTTTAGTTAATTCATGAATGGATGAAGTGTATGTACTGATGGATTTAAGGAGCTAACAGTGAATGTATATAAGCAGAAGGAATGAAACACATTTGTGAAGGTAAAGATGTCACGGTGAAACTCATTAGTTTGTACATACATTAAAAAGAGTTTTAAAGAGGGCCTATGGGTGCAGCTGAGACATTGAAGTGCCCGGAGGGCAATGGAACCTGAGATTGATCTCCCAGAACCCACATGAATTATCTGGATATAGTGGGGCATACTTGCAATACCAAATTGGAGAGGGAGAGACAGGGATCTGGACAGCCAGTCTCACCAAACCAGGAAACCCCAGGCTCAGAAAGAGGCCCTTAATCAAAAAACTAAAGTGTATAGAGGAAGATACCTGATATTGATCTCTGACCTGTACACATACACCCTCCATATATAATAAATAAATAAATACACACATAAATGTATATACATACAAACATACATACATACATGCACGTATACATAAAGACAAGTTAAAAAGTAATGAGACATAGTCATGAATTACATATACAATCCTAAGTCATTGCTAGAGGAGATTTGTTGATCAAGGGAGGCTATTGGGGGAGAGAAGTCTTTCTCACCTCAAATTTTATTTTCCAGGATTTCCCCATACTTTGATGTGTTCCCTCAATAATACATCTTTGGTCCCCATGACCTTCAAACTTCGTGTCCAAGGTGATGGTGAAAGCATGAATAGCATCCCAAGTTACCCTCAGGAGTCAGACACCAAACGGCGGTCCTGGATTAACACAGAAATATCCACAACAAAACCAAAAGAATTCACCATCACTCCCAACAGTGGCACCATCCGTGCCCAGGGCTTTGCTGCCATCAAGGTAAAGTGCTGACGTCACACAACAGAACAGCCACCACCTTTCAGATAGCCACTGATATGTCACCTAGGGTTTTCTATCCAAGGACAGTGATAGGAATGCCATGGGGGGAATCACACGCAATACTGGGTAATGTAGGGACTAAGTCTCTGAGACCACAGAACCAGATGCAAACAGGGTGGGTAAAGAAATTCACTCCGCTCAGGTTACTGGAATCGCGAAGGTTGGAGACCGTGCTCAGCCAGTTCTAGAAAGCCAGTCCCCAATAAGCCAAGAAGAGAAAGAGGGACAAAGAGACAGTGGCTCCTACTCCCCCATCCTCTCAGGGTCCTGACATGAGATTTGGTTTAAGTAGAGCAGTTCTGGTCCAGATATGGCCCCAGTCATCATCACCATCTCAGCTCTAGCCTCTCCTCAGAGGTAGTCTGACCAAGAGTAGACTATTGGTAGACCGGGATAAGATCTCTTTCCAGGCAAAAAGAGCCTTCTCCTCCTCCAGCTTGAGACTCGAGGAGCTGATGGGGAAAGGGACTCGAGTATCTTGGGGACTATTGTTTCAATTGTCTAATGGCCAAAAGGAGGGCACAAGTCTCTTTAGAATATCCTTGTTCCCACCAGACCAGTTCCACCCCAGTTATCCACTGGGTCTAACATGAATGCAGAACCAGTATCTTCATAGGAGCTGTAGCTTCTAATTATTTCTAGTGCCATTTCTGTTCCATACAGACAATGCACACATTGACTCTAATAGAAGAGTAGAAGAACTCAGAGTCTGGCTTCAGATTCAGGTCTTCCACAACCATAAACATCCGGGCTCATGCCAAGCTGACAGCTAGGTCATTGAGGCTTGCAGTATGAATCTGGGTCCTGGCAAACGTGGGTGCCATGTGATGTTCCACTAGAACTTTGTATTTAAGCTCACAGGAAGAGAGACTCGAAGGGTACCCAGCACCCTACTTGGTCTGAAATCAGACTAGTGCAGTGGCCTTAGTGGTTGCCTCATGGTGCCAGCAGGAGGGTTATTTCGTAGTTAACAGAGAAGGGTTTCAGCCTTCCCCTTTCACCTTTGCTTCTCCAGACACCGGGATCTTGCAAAAGGGAAGGCTGCTAAACCGAAGTGGTTTCTGGGAAGGAAAGACCTCATAGCTAAAACAGCTAATTCTGTAGATACTGTCGTTGAATATTTATTTAATCAAGCCACTGTTTCATTCCCAGATTTGTTTGAGATGCTTTTCAATATCTCACCTCAAATCTATTACTCACTTTAACTCTTTTTTTTTTCTGGGAATGTTCAGCCCTTCTATGGGCTCCTCCAGGGGTCTAGAGACACTCACTCTGTCATTACATTCTTTCTGGAGATGGCTAGCTGGCTTTCCCTGGAAGGAGCTCAGCTCTGGTGGATTTACTTTTCACTTGCTCCTCAGACTCCATAAGATCTATCTGTCCTTTTACCCCTGGACATACCACAGGAGTCTCTGAAGACAGCGTCTCCCCCGACCCTCCTGCGGGACCTCTTCGCTGGACCTTCCTATCGACCTCAGTCCCAATACAAGAACAAAGGGATTCAATCACAACGGCACCTCTGCTTTTCTCTGAGCCAGACAATTTTTCTTTCCAAATCAATGCCTTCCTTTTTATTTATTTATTTTTGTGTGTGTACTTCTTGGCAAAAACCCCCTCTGAGCTTCAGCTTCCCTCCTGATCTGCACTTTCAGCCAGGTCTGTGTGGACTCACATTTGCATGCAGCAATTCCCTCTGCAACCAAAAAGATTTTAATTAGTACCCGATACATAATTTATAGACAGAAAACCCTTGGCCCATGCCAGAAGCTGTTTTCCAAACTAACAAGTATTGTTTCCAGCCGAAATCATTTTGAAGCAATTAAAAGTTGTAACAAGGCTTTCGGAGGGTCTAAAGACAAAGTTTCACAGCAGTTAATACAAACACAGGAGAATGTCTGGGTAGAGATTGTCCTCAGGTGGACTTGGCTTTGGACCTTTCTATTTATCTGCTAAAATGGAAAGGGGAGGCAAATTTTCAGTTTGAAAAACAGATTGCCCTGCCAGTTTCTAAAGTATACGTAGCTATTTTCATTTTCCTTCGATGTAAGAGAAAGTTCACTATAGAGCCTCTTCAGTTATATGAAGTTCAGTCCTTTAGTTAGCCCCCAGTAGCATAAGGAACAATTTAAACAGCAATAATTAAAGTCTGTCCGATATGTTTGAAGTCTCTTACCATCTGTGGTCATCTTCCCCTTTGTGTGGGTATGATAAATTTCACCTCAGAAATGAGCCAGCCTATTATGTTAACACTGAGACTCTAGCCCAGCATGCGAAAACATCCACCATGCCCTGACCCCAGAATGTAACTTGTTCAGTGTAAAACACCATCCATCTAATGAAACATGGCTCTTAGAGACCACGCTGGTGCTCCCGATCCCCCATGCAGAGAGCTAGCCTTTCAGAACAGCAATGTGTCACCTTTTTCTTCCCAGGTGACCTTGTGCTCCAACACTGTGCAGAAATATGAGCTGGCGCTGGTGGTAGATGTGGAGGGCGTCGGAGAAGAAGTGCTGGCACTCTTGATTACAGCCAGGTAGCATACACCTGTCCCTCTCTGCCAGTCCCCCCACCCCGCTTCCCCCTTGGGCCCAGGGTCAGGCTGCCTCCCACAAGGCAATTGATCTGCTAAACACTGAGTACTGGATTCTGCTTGCCTTCCTGGGGACGGGAAATGGAATCAGGGGTGCAAAGGGCAAAGTTTTGAAACAGAAAATGTTTGTAAAGGACCTCTGATGGAGATACCAAGGACCAAAAGGCTTTATGCGTGCATCACATTGCTCTCTGATGAGTCTTCCAAAGTATAAGAACTGAAAGGGTTCGTCAGGTAGTTGCTAAGTTTTATTTTGAGATTTTTAATGTGGTATACATTAAGGTCATGTAGGAGAAGGTGCTGTTCTTGGTTTCTAATAATATAAACATCGCCTTCACTCTGTGCATATGCACATATACAAGAGTGTGTCTGTGTGTTGTATATGTACGTGCGTGCACATGAGTGTAGGGATGTGCTCACTCCAGTGTGTGCATGTAAAGGCCAGAGATTGAGTTTGCATGTCTTCCCCCATCAATCTCCACCTTACTCTTGAGACAGGCCCTCTCACTGATCCTGGAGCTCGATGTTTTACCCAGACTAGCTGCCAATGGAGCATCGGAGATCCACTTGTCTCTGCCCCACCACTTAAAGCTCTTATCTGAGTAGAGGAGATCCCAACTCAGCTCCTCACGCTTGTATAGCAAGCATTTCATCTCCAGCTACATCTCCCAGGCACCCAGCTTCTCCTTCTTTTTCAGTGAGTCAGTAAGGATCCCTGAAGTTAAGTTTAAATAGGGGCTGCACGCTTTCCACACCAGACAGGCTTCAGAACCGCGCCAAAGCAAATGGCTGTGGACAGAAAGGACGTAGCTGATCTGGTACGTCAGTATCTGGGAGTTAGGTCTTAATGTGTCTTAGGAAGACACACCTTAAAGAGGATGCAGACACGCTGATCGGTGGGGGGATAATAACCATGTGTTGGAAGCTTGAATGGAGACAAATATCAACCTGGAAGGAACTAGAACTCTTGCTGCCTCAGTCTGCTTAAATGTCGCTACAGTCCAACCTTGTTTGCCTCACTGAAACTAGGAAAGGCTCTTGGTTCAGTCTGTACCTCTCTGGGGTCTGCTTTTCGCTTTGGCTTTGATCTTGCACTTGATTTCTGTGCTGACTCTTTGTGGGTCTCTTCAGCCTCCTCTCCCTGCAGCTATTCTGAACTGTAAAAAGTAACAATGCCTAAAGGAACCATGAGTTTCCCACTAAGGTTTGCTGTGACCCCTGTAAAACATCACACAGCACCTCGGCCACACGGGCTAGGGAAGCAAAGGAATAGCTTTGAGAAAGTCATTGAGTCTTCCATGCCAGATAAAAACAAGCATGAATTCCCGCTCAGAAATAGGCATCAGGTTAAAGAGAGATCCTTTTGTTAGCATTTCCTATGTCATCTGTGGGAACTGTTGGCTGACTCCCCCCCAGAAGAACTTCTCTTAGAACTTGTCCCTGACAAGACCCATTCAGAAAGCCAGCAGTGACTTGCTGCCCTTGCCCCAGGCTCATCACCTCTAGCTGTGCACTTAGACTCTCCTGGATTCTTCCACACTACCCTTAAAGTAACAGCCCCACTAAACAATGCCATCCAATATCAGAATGACTTTCACTTTTCTCCCTAGAGGGTGAGATGTGAGACAGAAAGCAGGTGACTCAAAGGGACATAGGCTGGACTTTGTGAGGTCAGCATTAAACTGGACTCCATGGAACTTAAAAAACAGTCCTCTTCATCTTTGTGCTTCACACGGGGACAGTGAGTGGTGTAGGACAGATGAGACACTGAGAGCCATAGACGTGAAATAGAACCCAAGTCACCGACAGGGCAGTTCCCTGTTCTGCACTGAGCTGCAGGAGGCAGTTACTCTGCACAGGAATTAGGTTATTGTTTAAATGATTCAAGCTTTGACCTCGGATGCTTTCTATCCCATCCAAGTGGGCACTGCGAGTTAAGCCTCTGTAAAGTTGGCATTGGCCCTATTTGACGCAGATGCAGACCCTCTACCCTAGGGAACTTGGGCTAGGGGGCCCTTCACAAGGGAGGAGCACAGTGAAAAATTAATGGGCAGGGTTTAAGGAGGTCTACCTCTAATTCTTTCTGATTAATTCGTGGTAAGTGGGGGCTAAGAGAGAGAGAGAAAACAGGGCAGAAGGGTAGAAACAGTTACTTGTTCCCCCATGGTACCCCCTATTATTGTTGTTAGGGAAAAACCACTATGTAACAGTGACAGCCGCATTTAGCTTAGTACCTCTGCCCTTTCGGATGTAACAAGCTCTCCATTTCGAACTGTTTAATGGGCTCTTTCGAGCAGGTGTGTTGTACCCAAGCTCCAGTTGGTGACTACAGAGGTGGACTTTGGGTGCTGTTTCCTGAAGTACCCATACGAGAAGACCATCCAACTTGTCAATCACGATGACCTTCCTGGATGCTATAAGGTCCTGCCTCAGGTGAGTGACTTTATCCTTCTCCAATGTTGACCTTTCTTCCAGTGAACTCCCTCAGTGGAAAGGAGGCACAAGCTGTGGTGCTCCCAGGCCCATGACCGCCTGTGCTTCTGACGTCTAACCCTCAGATGAGTCGGGTACAAGCTTGGGGAGCCACAGCTGGATTGCTGTCTGTGTGACCGAGCCGCTGCAGGTGTAAACAGTTTGTTAATTTCTCAAGGAAATTGTCCTTGATAAAGAAGAGAAAGTGTCAATTAAACCAACGTGCAGAAGTGCACCTGCAAATAATTGCCTGTGAATTAGCCATGCTTGGGAAATGAGCTGGGAGACCTCATTTGTACTCATGGCCAGGGTTGAACAGCATCACCAAGATACAGGGATGAAATGTTTATAAATGGACCCTTTGGACCGGAAATCTAGAGGTTACACAGAAAGAGAGAGACTGTGTCTTAATTCCCATGAAATATACCCTTCCACACATCACTATACCTCACTATGTGGGGGACCAAAGAGGCCACATGTGCAGAAAATTCAGAAATATGTATATAGAGCAGTGGAAGGTCACTAATGACAGTTTACCAAAAATGCATTTGGGCTTAAACTTTAGGTCTGTGAGCATGTAAACTACAGTATAAATTCATGGGGAGTAGGGTAGGGAGTAATTTGGAGATTCAATTACTTTTCTGTTGCTATGATAAGACACCATGACAAAGAAGAGCTTATAGAAGAAATAGTTTATTCTGGCTTATAGAAGAAAGAGGACAACGGCCCATCAGGACAGGAAGGCACGGCAGCAATTAAATGTAGCAAAAAGTTAGTTGAGCACATTTCAGCATACAGATAGCAAAGAGGGCAAAGTGGATGAGAGGGGTAACAAACCCCCAATTATGTATGTCCTTAAGCCAGGTTCCACATCCTACGACAGCGCAACCAACTAGGGACCAAGTGTTCACACACCTGAGCTGAAGGGGAACATCATCCAAACCACCACAAAGGCTTATCTGGTTCCAGATCAAGGGTTTTGTGGGGACACAGAATAAAGATTTGGGCTGCGTCTGAGAAATACAGCCAGAGGAAGATGGTAACCACTGGTCAAAACATGGCCAGACTCTTGTCTTCAACTCTTGCCATCTTTCATAATGAAAACTTGGAAGGGGGAGGAGTGGTATGTTTGGAGTAACCAAAATGTGGGCCATGTCATCAGCAAATCTAAGTCTTGAGAAGAGTCAACTCAAGTGTTTAAGCTGAACTAAGAAGGCTGAGCCAGGACCACATGGCTACCTCTCACTAGCCAAAGGGATATTACGTAGGAGAGGAAGTTGAAATTATTACGTGGGCTTCTCTTGACATAAGCAGAAATCAAGACCCAACATAGAGTCTATCCAACATAGACTCAGCAGCAGCAGCAGATCCTGTGCATGGTCATCTCAAGAACTCAGAGCAGAGCCTGCTTCCAGGGACAGGGGACGTATGTTCAACACAGGGGAGCTGGGAACCTGCCTTGGGAACAGTATTGGAGAGGAAGCCTGCTTAGTCATCAAGATACTTAGTATTTTTTGCCACATTTTCTAAGATTATTAAATTAATTTTTAAAAATTATCGTGGACAAAATATCAATGTTTGGATAAAAGGTCCCATTACAGACTTTCCCCCCTTTTGTCTAAGGCTCCAAGGGCTCAGCCAAGGACTGATATACCATGATAGAGCATTGTGAAGCTATGTTAGGCCAGACCAGAGGCAGAAAGGGTAGGGATGTTCCAGAAGGGAGAAAGCATACGCTGTGCCTTGCTGCTGGGACCTAAGGCCCTCTCAAGAAGGTTTGCAGAATTACCCAGACCTACAGTGTCAGCTTTGGGCCAGAAAGTGGACTTAGAAAAAGGAGAAGCCAGACTCCCAAATATATCCATCGGGCATGCCAGTGGTCAGTCACATGCAGTAGAAAAGGACTTCACCAGATGCTCTCAGAGCAAGCCACCCACTGAAGTTTTTCAAGGAGGGGAGGAGGTAACTGGAGCAAATTCAAGAAAAAAGTATCTGTGGCAGGTCAAGGAGAACAGCAGGCTACAAAGGGGATCACAAGAGTAAAGGATTGCAGGCGGGACGAGGGCCACATGCTCAGAAAGGGCTGGTGGCATGACCTACGTTAATGGAGTGCAAAGGTCTACAGCAGTGGCAGATGAAGCATGAAGGCACAAAGGACCCAGCTATAGACCTTGGCCATGAGTGGCAATTGTCCTTCCTGAAGCCTGCTGTGCTCACTCCCTGCCCTGCATCCCACTGTCTAGGAGCCTGAGATTTTTTTGGGGGGGAGAGGGGCGGCACACTCTACTTAACCTAATGTCCTATTGGCTGAATCAAGGTCTTTATCCCCTAGGCTTCTCTAAGTGATGGGATATTCCCAATAAGTCTCCATGGACTCAGAGCACCACTTGCTTCAAAATAAACCCACATGATGTTTGTTCCCCTCTAAGCATGGCTTGCCTACCCTGGTTTGTCTCTCTGCAGCTGTCTGAGAATCCGCCCACTGTGCTGCTTTCCAGCCCCTCTCCCTGTGGAGTCATCTCTCCGCACAGCACTGTGAACATACCACTAGCCTTGGAAACCCAGGTCATCGGTACACACCGATCCACAATTTACATCTCCATCTTCGGGAGCCAGGAGGCCCCTCTGGTGAGACCACCATAGGGGTCTTTAGCTTCTTCCTTGAATATGTGTGTCATCATCGTATATCCTTTGGTTTCTGTAGTTACAAAGCTTTATGTTTTCATTCTGCAGAAGTAAAACACGTGTGGTATGTGCAGATACATCCAAAGGTTGTAAGGTAGTATAGGAATTGTTCTTAAGCCTAACTTGAGTAGCACTATTTTCATATGCTTGGACACGTGTATACACACACTCGTGCACACATACACACACACGCACATATACACATACACACACACACACACCACACAAACACACATACACACATAACATGGTTGATGCCTCTCCATGGTCAAGATATCTGTATGTTCAACAAGCTCCTCAGTTGTTCCAAGAGCAAAGCTAAGTTTGGTCATCACTCAGTCACCTACAGGCTGCTCCCCAGATCTTCTTCTATAGAGCAACTATATTAACTGTCACCCAAGTTCACCTACTAGAGCTGTTAAGAGTCTCTCTAGGCAAGGTAGGGGAGAAACAGTGAAAACTGCTGCTTAGGCTGAACTGATAAATCTTAAGTCTTAATGGAGTTTGTTTTCCTGGACATTCGTTTTACTTGGAAGCTGTTGAGTGTCCTTTGAGTGGGTTCTGATCACCTAGGGAGTGCAATGAGCTAAGTTTTTGCTTTTACCACTTCTGTGTAAGATGCTATAGGTGATCCATCAACAGCAGACCAGCATCTCCCGCATGGCTCGCTGTGACCACTTCATTCCCTGCACACATACAATTGGTGAAGAAGGCAGCTAGTGCTTCAGGAAAGAAAAGGACCCATGTGGTTCAAAGTATGGATTTCGACCACCAACCTGTTTGGTAGCTTTGCCTGTCAGCTATTACTGGAATGGTAAAGCTGGGTATCAAACTCAGACACATCAGACTCTAAAACAGCAACACATAACTTCGTATGTTCTTGAGAACGAATGGCTGATTTTCTCTACTCTTGTGACCCTGGGCTGGCGCAGGGAAGCTGATCACCCCAAGGAGGTGTTCCAGGCTAGACAAACAGGTCTGACCACACGCGTCCCTCTGACCACAGGGAGCCAGCAGGAAGGGCTGCGAGCTCATGCCAGCACCCTCATCTGGCCCTTTGTTCTTCCTCTTGTGGAACACAGGCATGTCACATACAGAGTATTGGAGAAGGCCCCGTGATCTTCATACACCCCACTCAAATCGACTTTGGCAATATCTACGTCCTGAAGGACACTTCGAGAATTCTCCAGCTCTCTAACCAGTCCTTCATCCCTGCGGTATTTCGGGCTCACATGGTGAGTAAGTCCTGGGCTATCACAGCTTTGGCTAATGTCCAGAGCCTCTACTTTTAACAACATGAGTTTACAAATGAGTGCCAGAGCAGAGATTCTCACAGCTAAGCAATATGAAACCGTGTCGCTCCCAACCTGAATCCTTTTTATTATAGTCCTTTTGTTAACCAAGAAGCACAATATACACATATGGCAAGCAAGCTGATATATTCACCTAACCCCACCTGGGAGGATGTTTCAGAAGCAACCAACTTTATCTCTCACTGAAGACATTAGCTCTGAAACCTCTGAAGAACATTGTCTCTGTAGCTTCCCCTCTGATATACATTTGTTTGTTTGTTTGTTTGTTTTGCTCTCTTCCTTTCTTCAGAGACTATTTCAATGCAATTTATAAGGATGTATCAAGGCCAGAGAGATGGTTCTACAGTTTAGAGTCCTTGCTGAAGTCTGTTCTCAGTACCCATATTGGATGGCTAACTCCAGCTCCAAATGATCCAGAACCCACTTCTGGCCTCAACAGGCAACTGTACTCATAAACATACATACACACACACACACACACACACACACACACACACACACATTAAAAATAAAATAATTCATATAAGGACATATCACATATAAGATACTCTAGGCCAAAAATAGAAATTCAAGAAAACAACAAGGCAGTCAGGGTTTCTATTCCTGCACAAACATCATGACCAAGAAGCAAGTTGGGGAGGAAAGGATTTATTCAGCTTACACTTCCACACTGCTGTTCATCACCAAAGGAGCTCAGGTCTGGAACTCAAGCAGGGCAGGAAGCAGTAGCTGATGCACAGGCCATGGAGGGATGTTCCTTACTGGCTTGCTTCCCCTGGCTTGCTCAGCCTGCTCTCTTATAGAACCCGAGACCACCAGCCCAGGGGTGGCACCACCCACAAGGGGCCCTCCCCCTTGATCACTAATTGAGAAAATGCCCCACAGCTGGATCTCATGGAGGCATTTCCTCACCTGAAGCTCCTTTCTCTGTGATAACTCCAGCCTGTGTCAAGTTGACACACAAAACCAGCCAGTACAAGGGCAAAGTATATGTGTTAAAGTGAGTCCATCTCAGACCTGCATAATTCAAGAGTATGGTTGAGATCTGCTAGCCACCTACAAGCTCTTATTTGTTTGTTTAATTGGTTCAAAAAAGAGGTAATACTGGGGTTAATTTTGGGGGGTATGGAACACATTTTTTTAATTAGGGTATTCGTTAGGTTGGTTGGGTTTTTTGTTTCTTTGCTTGTCAAATTTAGAAATTTCTATTAAAAGTACCATTAATTTTAAAACTGGCTTTCCAAATTTAAACATAAAATTATAACCAGTATTGTTTTCTTCCTATCTCCAAATTACTGTCATCTGAATAAGAACTGTCTGATATTTCTGAAGAATCAAATATTATTATTTTTATGGCAATCACTGTTGAAAGGAATAGAATTAACACTTTCTCCTGACTCAAAACAGCTCACCAGACGTTGGTCCCAATTAGCAGCCTTTATTCCTCATCCTGATTCATTTTTATCATCATTTTTCCTTATTCTTTGTCAAGGCATGGTCATATAGAGACATCCACTGCTCTTTTCAATCAATATCTAGATTTTTGTCTAGAGAACATTATTCAATAATTGACAGAAGTAAGTCCTGTTAAGAAACAAATCCATTATTTACCCAATTAATTCATGACTGCATTTGGTAGAGATTGTGAAGTCTTGCCTAGGAAATGTTGCTCTGTGGTCCAGTATGAAACTGGTCCTAGGAAAAAAAAGGAGCCAATGGCCCTCATCAAGGACCTAGGGGAGGACTCAGTGGGCCTGGGGACAGCAGGAGGAAGACACAGGCAACCAGAGAAGCTTCAAAACACACACAGCATCCGCTCCCTCCCATTCACGAATCTCTAAGTTTTACTTTTCTTTTCAAAAAGTTTTATTGTTGTTGTTGCTGCTGCTGCTGCTGGTGATGGTGGTGATGGTGGAAGTGATGGAGGTAGTGGTGGTAGTGTTAGTGCTGGTGATGGTGGGGAGTGATGATGATGGTGGTGGGGATATGTGCACTGCACATGCATGCAAATGCCTGAAGAAACTAGAAAAGAGCGAGCGCCAGGTGCCCTGGAGCTGGAGTTACAGGCAGTTGTGAGCCAACCCAATGTGGGTGCCGGGATCTCAGGTCCTTTGCAAGAACAGTGCGTGCCGTTATCCCCGGAGCCATTCCTCCAGCCCCTGGATTTTGCTTTTTATGGCAATTTTTGGTATATTTCAAAACACAGAAAGTACATCAAGGTTTTTTTTTTTAAGTTTTTGTTTTCTTGTTTTGTTTTGTTTTGTTTGGTTTGGTTTGGTTTGGTTTTTTGGGGACAGGGTTTCTCTGTATAGCCCTGGCTGTCCTGGAACTCACTCTGTAGACCAGGCTAGCCTCATACTTAGAAATCCACCTGCCTCTGCCTCCCACGTGCTGGGATTAAAGGCATGTACCACCACTGCCTGGCTTGGATTTTTTTTTATTAATATAGAGCATACAGTGAATGTTCCAGCTGGCTTACTAAGACAGTGCTTTTTTCTTTTCCACAAAGATTTGATGATCCCATATCTCGTCTAGTATTTCCTTACATCAGAGTCATGCATGTGACACAGCAATATGCTGCCAACTGAGTTCAGCCTCCATCTGCTTCTGGAAGGTTGAGTTTAGGCCAGTGTGAAATAGTCTCGACCGAAGTTATCTCAGTTGAAAACTGAACCTCTTTTATGTAGTAGCTGGGGTGGTTTTGTGAATTTCCTGATAAATATGTTTTAATGTTACAGAAATTGAATTCTTAGACTGCCAAGCATTAGGAAAGGGTCTTAGCTAATACTTGCTTCCTCACCAAGCTTGCACCAATCCAGAGTTCTGCAGTCTCTTTGTGCTGTCTGTCCTGATAGGAGGGGTCATTCTCTCTCCCCTCTTGGCTGTCAGAAAATGTCATCCTTCCTCAGATGCTCCCTGCCGTCAGCCGTCTGCCGAGATCTATATCGTGCAGGGCCACATGCATCATGGCCACCACTGTGATAAAATTCTCCCCACAGAAGGGGTCAGAACATAAGGGGTCTTAACATTCAGCCGAAGGGCTCAGAAGACAGGAAGTGGAAAGCCCTCCCTCACGGCGATGTCAGGAACTTTAAAGACAGTTTAGAGAAAAATTTTAATGTCTTAGAAATGCATACTAGATTTTAAAAAGAGATTTTAAAATCAAGACTTTAAAAAGTTTGGAATAAAAGAACATATGCATAATATATGTATATATGTGTATATATATGTGTGTATATATATATATATATGTAAAATTTTAACTTATCTTTAGTTGATGTCCCATGAGTGGATCTCTATTGTTTTAGAATACATTCCATATTGGTTTTCTTCCTGTTGCTAAAATATCCCCCAAAAGGCAATTTAAGGCAGTGTGGTGGTTTGAATATGTTTGGCCCATGGGTACTACGAGGTGTGGCCTTGTTGGAGTAGGTGTGGCTTTGTTGGAGTAGGTGTGGCCTTGTTGGAGGAAGAGTGTCCTTGTGGAGGTCTCATATATATGCTCAAGTCCGGCCAGTGAAATCAGAGCCTTCTCTGGGCTGCTTGTGGAAGAGAGTCTTCTCCCGGCTGCCTCTGCATCAAGATATAGAACTCTTGGTCGCTCCAGCACCATGTCTGCCTGTACACTGCCATGCTTCCTGCCATGATGATAACGGACTGAACTTCTGAAACTATAAGCCAGCCCCAATTAAATGTTTGCCTTTATAAGAAATGTCATGGTCATGGTGTCTCTTCACAGCAATGAAACCCTCACTAAAACAGGGAGAAAAGATTTCTTTTGGGAATCCAGAGGGTTAGAGTCCACTATGGTGAGAAAGGCTTGATGACAGGCAGGGAGCATACAGCAACAGGAACATCGAGCTGCCCGATCACACCATATAGTACACGAGAATCAGAGGACTTGATAGCGAGGCTATAAAACTTCCTCCAATAAGACTCCAACTCCTAAAGGTTCCATAACCTTCCCAAACAGCAGGGCCAGCTCAGGTGCTCAAACACAGGAATATGTGGGGCACATTGTATGTTCAAAACACAAGGCTTGGAATACCAACCTGCCCTGAGGGCAGCCAGGGAGAAGTCTTATTTGGGGCAATAGACTAGAATAAATTGCCTCAGGTTTAAAAGAATAAAACTTCCTGAAATGTGAGTATAGGAAGGCTCTTTGGACAGAATGTAGGCTGTCCTGACCGAGCTAGGTCAGGATCACAAGAGTCTTGGGAAGCATCCCCAGATGGCTCTTTGTGAGTATAGGAAGGCTCTTTGGACAGAATGTAGGCTGTCCTGACAGAGCTAGGTCAGGATCACAGAGCCTTGGGAAGCATCCCCAGAACCCTGAGGTCATCAGCACGAATCAGAGGACACGTGCCATCTCTTCATGGGCGCCCCTGGCTGAGCGGACAAGGACATTGCTTAGCATTTGCTTGGAAGCATCTGGAATCCTTTTCCTTACACCCCCAACACTAATTCGGCCTTGGCTACAGTTAGAGCAAAGCCTTCTGTTCAGGTATCAGTAAGACCTTGGGAGTCAGCTGGCAGTGAGATAGATGTCTCTGCAGAGGCCTCTTGCCTCTATGACTCAAGTGAGAAGCCACTGTGGTTTAATATTTAGAATTCCTAGGCCCCGAGAAAGGAAATTCTGGTGCCTCATTCAAGCATGGTTCTTTTTGTTGACTGGGCATTGAGCCACACGGTGGCACAGCAGAGGGGAACCGGGTGTTCACGTCTCAGACCTTCAAGCCCTGGGACACTCCCTCACCTCAACAGGGCCAGTTTTTCTCTTATTTCTTTGTGTATCTGTCTATTCCAGTGATAACAGTCTCTGTTCTTCATTTCCGGCACCCAGCAACAGGTGAGGCAGTTATGTTGGTGACAGTAGAATGAAATTCATTGTGGCAAATGTTTGCTTATTTGCAGTTGCTATTGTATAGATAGTATTATGTCTACTACAAACCTATCATGATCACCATAAGATAGCAGGAACAGAGATAAGGACTGGTTAAGGTGCTGTAGAATAAGTGGCAACCTGGCACTGTCCCTGGTAGTTTGATCCCAGACCCATGACCTTTTCTCCTGGTTCTGAACTGTTTAACTTTGCCTGATCAGTCAGTGGACTTCAAAATGGCAGAAGGATTTTGACTTATGTTTGTAAGAGAATGGGCATTATCCTGGGCAGTTCTATTTCCTTGCTCTCTGCTCAAAGACAACCATGTAATGAATTTAATGTGTACTCAAGTCATGCTTTTATATTAATACATAATACTATTTATTTATAAGTACTATATGGTTTTTCACTTTAAAAGTGTTATCTAAGTCAAGTCACTATACCTGACACCTTGTCACTTACTGTTTAGGCTCGGTGTCGTATTCCAAAAGCCACCCACGTTTATGCACATGTATCTGTTCACTCGGCTCAGCTGCTGTGCATATTCAGTTTACTGATATTATGGTTATTTCTTTCCGACAAGTTGACAATTGGGTTATTGTAACAGTAGCACAGTGAGCAAAATCCTTGCCGCTTTGTACACGCAAGTGATAACGTGGGGTTTTTGCAGAGTAGACAAATACCTAGGTGTAAGAGTTGTTGAATCCAAGGCAATTTTGTCAAAAAGTGTGTCCTTCCCGAAGTATTTAACTTTTTTCTCTAAGACCCAAAACAGTAGAGCCAGATCCCTAGGCTCTTGCCAGCACGGACCAGAGATGGTATGTCACTGCAGGTTTTATGTGTCACTCCTTGGTTACCACTGAGGTTCAGAATTTTTGTATTTCAGAATCCTCTGCTGTCAATTATCTATAACCAATTGTCTATCTTTAGATGTCATTCGTTGTGTATACTGACCCACTGTTTACAATGGGACTTTGTATTCCCTCAAAGATGCTTTTATCTCAACTTCAACCCTTTTCCTTCCTGAGCCTCCATGGCACAGCCTTGTCCCATGTGACAAGGGTTCCGAGGAATGGCTAAACACTGCCAACCCTTATGTTTTATATGCCTTTAATCCATCTAAGTAGATGGTTTACGTAGTATCCATGAAGAAAGTGACCTGTCCTTTCACTGATGAGTAGATATTTGTCTTTTTTATGACCTAGCCATGTTGAGGCACCAGAGCTGGTTGCCAAGAGATGGAAGAAACTGTGCAGAGATGGCTTGAAGGAGACATGAAGTGGATTAGAAGCTACTGACAGAGAAAAGTGGTAGGAACACAGGAACACCCAGAGAAAGTCAAAAAGCCACGACTGACCATGTAGATAGCAGATCTCCCAGGGTGCTGCACCAGAGTCCCACACATTAGCATCTCATTCGCCACCCCTTACTGCCCTATCCATTCACCTCCCCCCTATACACTTCTGCCCTCCGCATTTGCCTCCCCTCCCCCCCCCACACACTTCTGCCCTCCCCATTCCTCCCTTGTCTGGGGAACACAGCTAATCTGGGGTTGAGATTCTCTACTCAGTTTTTCTGTGACTGTAAAACAACTCTAAAATTTGTTGATTGAAAAAGTTCATTTGCTAATTTCCACTCTTAACCTTATGTTCTTTTGCCTGGTTTCTTTACCGCCATTTTGTTCTTTTTCAAGCACCTTCATCAGAATTAGCATCACTTTTTATTTAGATCTGATGGAGCACTACACGTTTGTCAGTGTTTTCTTTATATGGCACATGGTACATGTAGCATCACACATGTTCTTATTTGCAATCTTTGTTATTCTAAGTCTGAGTGTGTTATGGTTTTCTCTCTGTGAGTTACATACAGGTCTGTGGTTTTAACTCTTCACAGTTTTCCCCGTTGTGGACTTTAATTACATTAAAGTTAGAACACATGGCTTGAATAACACATACTCTAAATGTGGTCTTTGGGAGACATAGCATGTGTTTTGTTTTTATAGCTACTCCATATGACCCCAGAAAGAATATAGATTACCTAATTATTAAGTGCACCGGAGCATCTATGTGTTTGTATTATCAAGTCAATATCACTAAATATATTGTTTATATCTCCTACAGTATTACCATTTGCTGATAGGATTCTGATAGGATTTTATCAAAGACTCTCTCTTCTTGTTTCCCTAGTTAGTATCAATTTTCACCCCGTGTATTTCAAAGCCAAATGATGAATTTTATTATTATCCCTATCATTCCTCTTTCATAATATATTATTCATTCTCCTTCCTGTTTATCATTTCTGGGTTAAATTCTATTTTTCCTGAGAATAATTTTAACTGCTATCTACCTGGTATATCTTTTTATTCTTTTAACTTCATTTTGTGATTTATTTAGAATAATAATTCTCAATAGTATAGGATTTAGTTTTTAACTTTTTTGGTGTGTGTGTGTGTGAGAGAGAGAGAGAGAGAGACATGTGTGCAGGTATCAGATTCCCTAGAGCTGAGTTATAGGCAGCTGTGAGCCACACAGTGTGGGTCCTGGGAACCAAACACGGGTCTTCTCAAGGGCAGCAGGCCTCTTAACCACTGAGCCAACTCTCCAGCCCTGAATTGGATTCTTAGCTAGCCAATGATAAGACTCTGCATTTAAATCAGAAAGTATATTAATGCCCTGCTGCTGATGGAATGAATTCGTTAATTAACAGTTCCAGAGGTCACTGTCTAAATAAGGCTTAGTTCCCTTTGAGAGTTTAGGAGAGAATATGTTTTTCTGTCATCTGGAAAATGTCCTCATGGTCCCTTCCTCCATCTTCAGAGTCAGCAGCCCCCCTTCTCTCTCTCTCTGTCTCTCTCTCTCTCTCTGTCTCTCTCTCTCTCTCTCTCCCTCTCTCCCTTGCATCTCTTTCTGGTTCTGCCCCCTTCTGCGTCTCTCTTAAAGGATTCTTAAGATTGCACTGAGGTCAGACCAATAGTCCAGGTTAATCTCTTCCTCTCCAGGGTGGTAATCACTCTCTTTTGATAACATTTCATAGACATCAAAGATTAAGAACTGGACATTTTGTGAAGACCACTGTCCAACCTACCACACCCAAACTAATAGTTTACAACGTACTATGGCTACAGTCATCTCTCTTCCTCCCCATCCTCACTTTGCACTGGGCTTTGCTTTCACCACTCCCCCGCCCCCAGCACTAACAGTCTGTATCCAGTTTCCCTGGATTTATCTGGACACTGTAGATGTTATTCATGTTATCTAAGTGGCCACACTTACTTTCTCAGCAAATCAAATCTTTCAGACAACAATGAATAGACTTAGTATTTTAGTCTTCCTCAAGAATAAGGACTGGTCTGCACAGCCACTGTGGTGACCTTTCCATAACAGCATTGTTTTGCATTTTGTGTAGGGCACGACTCCTCTCTTCCTGACCATGGGAATTTCGGCTTTTGTCAGGCTGTGATTAACCATTCACTAGATACGAATGTAGCTCTCTGGCGGCCCGCCCCTCTTTGACTCTGTGTAATTTTCCCTTTTTTTCCCCATGCTGTGTTTTGTATGGTCGATGGGTTGGGCTTGGCGTGGCTTGCTTGGTTTAGCTTGAGGAAGGGTCTCTTGCCTGGGCTGCTTGAGTTCTTGTTAGCACAAACAGGTTTCACACCTCATTCTCCCACGCTGCTGTTACTATAGATCAGCACCATACAACCCTAGTTGTATTTCTCTTTAGAAAGTTACAGCTTTCTAAATTCTTCAATAGCACTCCTTCCATTCTCCGAGTTCCTCTGTTCCTTTTCCTTTCCTCTGAAGGCTGCCTCCTTGACTGACTGGTGCTGGTCATTTCTGTCAGTTGCCTTAGTGTTCATTCAAGAGCAACTTGTCATTTTTAATTTTAAACTTTTTAATCCTTTCATTTTCTTAAATTTCTGTTTAAGGTATCAGATGATCTGAGACTTAAAATCTGGCAAGTGTTTCTTTGCTGCTGCTTCTGTTTCCTGCTTGTCTCAGGGTTTCTATTGCTTCAACAAAACACCATGACCAAGAGCAACTTGGGGAGGAAAGGGTTTATTCTGCTTAGACTTCCATATCATTGTTAATTATTGAAGGAAGTCAGGCCAGGAACTCACACAGGGCAGGAACCTGGAGGCAGGAACTGATGCAGAGGCCATGGAGGGGCGCTGCTTACTGGCTTGCTCACATGGCTTGCTCAGTGTACTTTCTTATAGAACCCAGGACCGCCAGCTCAGGGATGGCATCACCACAGTGGTCTGGACCCTTCCCCATTGATCACTTATTGAGAAACTTCCCTGCAGCTGGATCTCATGAAGGCATTTCCTCAAATGCGACTCCTTTCTCTCTGATGATGAGTCTAGCTTGTGTCAAGTTGATACACAAACCAGCCAGTACACTACTTTAAGAAAAAAACACACACACAAACCTATATTTATAACACACACATTACACAGATATAGACACATACATACCCATATGTATAACTCACACACATTACACATAAACACGACACACACATACACACATATACATACACACATATAACCCATGCACACATACACTCACAAACTTATACATACAAACACACATACAGATACACATATACCCACACACATGTACACACACATATATACATACACATGAGTATGTTTCTAGAATTTTCCTTGTACTATCCTACATAGATATTTTTATTTTACTCCTGGCTCATCCTTCCTCCTCTTTGTCTCAGTGGTCTGCTCTAAATTACAAAGTCTGGCTTTGGTTTTTGCCAAATCTAAGACTTAACCCATCTCTACATTTTTTTTAATTTAGTGACTGTATTTTTCACTTCCAAGATTCATAACTGGTTATTTATAAATGCTTGTTCCTGAGTCCAATCTCCCTGTCCATGCTCACAGGCTTTGTTTTGGTTGTATTATCTCTGCAGCTCTCTGAGGAGCTCAGATGTGCTTTCTAATCAATCTCAGCTGGCTCTATTGATCATTCAAGAGTGAATCAATTGCCTGATTGTCTGCAGCTGTTCTTCCAGATGTTCAGCATTTTAAATAAGTCAGTCTGGCATGGAGTACATATGTGCCTCATTCTTAACATTCAGTTCACACCTCCCTTTCTGGCAGCCTCATATTTACCTTCACTCTGGACAGTGATCATCAGCCCAGAACCAAGTCTTGTGCCTGCCTTCCCATGAGATACTGGAAAAGTCAGTTTCCAGTTGTGTGGCTGGTGGCCTGTCCAACAGTCAACCTGCCTAACAGACGGCCTGGCCAAGTGTCTACTTCACTCCTCCTCCACCAGACCACACGCATGTGTAGACTGCAGCTTCAGGAACATTAGTTTTTCTGTCACTCACAGAGAAGCTGCCCTGCCTAGGGACCTTGACCCACATCCATCCTGAATTTTTTGGTTTCTAGTTTCTTCTTCAATCCTCCTCTACTAATGTTCAGAGTCTAGAGCCTGGTAGGTCCATGGCTCTTAAGCCCTTATTGTTTCTGTTCCATGTGTGATTCATATGGTGTTTATCTTGATTTTGAATATAATTTATGCTTAGCCCTTTTTTTTTCAAAAATGTATCTCATTTTCTAATAGGTTAAAGTAAAATAAATGTTTTAAAGCTAAAGCTCATTGACCAACAGACTGTCCTTTGTGCTTTAGCCCTTTGTAGATGCTAATACACAATCCATTTCAAGAGGATAGTAGAATATGTCTTCAATGGAAATAAGAAAGCAGAGGGGTTGGGGGCGCTGGTTTTTGGTTGTATTTTGTTTGGTTGGTCTTGACTTTAGTTGTGAAAATCTATTTTAAAAAAAACACTGGGAATAAAGAGACAGGAAGAGAATAGGTTTCTAACCTATTATGAGGAGTATATTTTCTTTTGTACATGAATGTCCGTCATGGTCATTCCAACCTGAGTTGAGCCCCTTCTGAACTATCATCCCCAAGAGACTGAGCCATCATCCCCAGGTGACAAGAGCATCCCCATGGCCATAAATTGAGAGTTCTAGAAGTAAAGGTTTGAGTTTCACAGAAAACAGTAAGCTTCTCACTCCCCACTCCCAACCCCACCCAGATCTGAGACCTCGTTCATTTTGGCACAACTAAAAATGAAAGACTGAAGTCAGAGTCCAGCAGGTCCCACTGATGATCTAAAACCACACTGACAGGAGGAAGCCATTGATTAGACATTGGGTAGTGTGCTGGGTCAGCACCTTCCTCGAGTCTAGGAAGACAAGGCTACTGGTCAAATATGATTAGTTTGAGTATAAGTTAAATCCAAAATGAACAGAGAGCATTTGCAAATGAAAGGGAGCTGTCCCAAAAAAAAAATCTTGGTTGGCAGCCTTGTCCAGCTTCATTCTACTTGTCCTGACTCTTAATCGGTTTTGGAAAATTGCTTTTTCTACTAATTGCTATTCAGGTGTGCAGTTGTAGTAGCTTTCATCCAGAGGAGTATGAGGTCAGGCTTTTTCCTCCCTTACATCACCTTTTCTTTCTTTGTGAAAAGGTTTAGCTTCTTCCCCATAGTCAGCAGCAGTCGCCCAACCCGTGTCACGTTTGAGAGATGACCTTTGCTGTCCTTGTCAGTTAAAGTATCCACTCCTCTCGTTCTGTGTACTGACGCTAAACAGCCACAGTTCAATGCAGAGTCGGTAACAAAATGAAATTAGCACCTGTCTGTAATCAAAAAAAAAATTGCAAGGTTCAAGGTGTGCCGTGGACTCCTCAGAGGGTCTTCATCAGAAGGTCATCCTCCTCTTCAGTTCCATTTCCTCTCCTCTGTTATGAGTAAGAAAACAGGGACTGCACAGGGGTGTTTGCCATGGCAGAACTAGGAGTCCACTTGGACTGTATCTTTTGTAAATAGTAGCTGTAATGATATTGCCGTACACATACTAAATCGCATGCTTTAGAAAACAAAAAAATAAACCCGTCTCTGTGTGATAGCACATTAGATCCATTTGCATCTGGCAGGGAAGCCACCATCTAGGAGTGGCGGGTCACACCCTGAGCACAGCTGCTCTGTGCACCTCCGTCACTCAGAAGAGCTGTAGAGTGTCCATGGTGAGGAACCAATCCTAATTCTTCACATACTGGCTATATTATTTAACCCTTTCCAGCCTTTGCTTCTTTCTCTTTAGATGTAACAAGAGATGGTGGTATCTAGAAGGTTATGCAGGATGATATACAGAAAAAGCACCTGCTGGAAAAAGTAAGAAGTTGGCAAATGGTAGCTTTAATTGCTATCAGGCAGACAAAAAGAGCCAGGAGAAACAGTCAGGAAAGAAATATTTTCTGGTAACTTTATCTGAAGGTCTTGTATTTGTCTTTCCTTAATAAGATAAGGAGGAGGAGGCAGAGGAGGAAGAAGATGAGGGCTATGTAGTGGTGCTAGCAGTAGTTGTGAGGGACAGCAAAAGCCGCCCTAAGGTTTCGAGTCAGCTGACACACGTCACACACAGCTCTGGAGAATGGAGGCTCCAATGCTGCCTTGTCCTCACTTTTCTCCCATTTCTCTAAATTTTTGACAGAGGAGTCACCTTGTGAAACGCTTTAGAGCATCAGCATTGGTGAGCAAGAATCCTCTCTCTCATGTCTGAGGTCAGAGGGAAATGGACTTCTCAGCAGATAGCGCTTCAGAAATGGTATCTTTCTCTCAGGACATCCTTACTCATTTAACTGCCCCAGAACCATGCAAACCATCTCTCTCTCTCTCTCTCTCTCTCTCTCTCTCTCTCTCTCTCTCTCCCTCTCTCTCCCTCTCTCCCTCTCTCTCTCTCTCTCTGTGTGTATGTGTGTGTGTGTGTGTGTATGGATGGTATGGTATAGAGAAAGGAAGGAGGGATGAAGGGAGGAAAGGAGGGAAGAAAAAGAATGAGCTTTAAAGAGAACAGATGGCTGGGGAATAGCTCAGTGGTAAAGCATTTATGAGGCAAGTACAAGGCCCTGGGTTCAAGGCCCAGCTCTGTAAACTGGAGAGACAGGGAAAGAGAATTACTATATCATTTTTTAAGAGGAGACACTTATTCACTGAAATGAGTGTGCACCACCCTTGTTCTGTTCTTTCACAAATAACATCCTCCTAGAACAGCTAAAGATGGGGAGGAGGACCACTCATCATCCCACTGTGCAGATGACCACTGCTAAATTGTGGGTGTTTACTCTCCAGTATTTTCCCCCTGAGGCCTATGTACTCCCTCCCCAACCCCATGGGATAACATGTGGCCAGCTCTTTTCATTTCCGACAGATCAGCATCAGTCAGAAATTTTATACCAGCTTATAGTCAGCCCCTCGCCAGATGCAAAGCGTGATGCCCCCTCCCACCCTCTTACCAATGATGTTACTTTTGCCAAACCCAACAGATCTGCTTTTAATGTTCACTGTACGTTTGCACTTCTTCGGTCTTCCAAAGAATGTCCAGTGAGTCAGGACATTTTTCATATATCTGTTGACTATGAAGTAGATATTATTTTTGAGCCTTGACCCATTGCTGGCACTCTGATGACCAAGGGGAAAAACAAACCAGAAATAGAACAGCTCATTTCTTCAGAATTCACAATTGCACAGAAGAAAGGAACCTGCAAGTGCAAGCAACTCGACCAGATGATACAATGTGAGCTCAGAGGAGGAAGTGGCCAGTTCTGTCAAAGGAAAGCCTATTGCCAGTCAGAAGAATCAAAGCTAGACACCAGGAAGACAGAAATGGGCATGCATTTATGTACAATGACTGTGCTTGATTCACTTAGGATGGGCAGGTGACCTTCTGCCTCCAACAGCAAGTCTAGAAAAGGCATTGGAGACCTCTTAGTAGAGCTAGGACAAGAATCTCCAGACCAGAGGCCATGTGAAGAATGCCAATCCTGATGGCAGGTCATTATGTTTGCAGAGGGCCTGGGTGATGTCTCAGAGGGACCTGAGGTCCCACTAAGATCCACCCCCAAACCATGAGTTCCTGGTCATAAAGTGGGGGGAGGACTTAGACATGAACCAAACAGAACAAAATATGACAAGGCTCAGTTTGTGTACTCTGAAGCTCGTATTTTAGGGTAATTTTATGGCGGAGATACAAAGATGTCTAAAGGGGGCTCAGGATACCGATCCCAACTGTAAGGAGTCATTCCAGAATCTTTCACAGAAGAAGACCAGGCTCAGGTCTGTGTAATATAGCGCCATTGGTGATGTGAATTAGAAAGTAACATGAGTAAAGCTCACTGTTTCTTGAGTGGACAAGGTGTGGACAATGGGTAACAGCACCCATTTCATCTTCATAAAGCACATCCAGTGAAATGTGAGAGCATATACCTACAGTCCCAGGGGTTGTATGTTCAAGAGTGTCCCTCACAGAGATAGAGAGCCCTGGTTCCAAAGGAAAAAAAGAAACCACAGTTAACAGATGGAGAACCTGTAACCTAGACTGTAAAATCAGCCCAAGGTCATGCGGCTGCAGATGACAGACTCCAGAATTGACCGCTAAGTCATGTGACTCCACAGCCCACGCTTCCAGTCATGACATCCTCCCTTGGAAAGCCTAACATCAGTCCTTCTGCATTTCCCTCTTAACCCCCAGTTAATTGTGTAAAGCAGCAAAATGACTCACTTCAAGGAGAGGGGTCTATGACTCCAGATGCCATTTAGAGGATGAAAAGGGGGCGGGCCTCAGTGAGACTCCATTGTTCTTGCCCCACAGAGAACGGACTGTCTGCTGAGATAATAGAAGTCTACTGCAGTCCCTCACTCCACACGTGGGTTCCTGTTGTTATCTGCATCCCTCTCAAGGGTCTCAAATGGCAAAGGAGCTGTTCTCCACCTCTCAGTGCTATTTTCTTCAGGCTTCATAGTCATTAGCCCTGCATAACAGCGGCCCGCTGAAGCATATGCTGTCAACGTGACATGTGCAAACAATAGCAACCACTTCTGCCTTTTATGGAAAATATTAAACGCATGATAAGGAAACGTATTTTTAAAAGCCTTGGCTGATTTACCTCAGAAGCTGAACCTGCATACGACGCGCAGGGATAGAGCCCATCTTCAAATCAAAGGCAGATGTTAACATTAGAGATGTGAAACTTTGCGAGAGAGGCTCATCAGCAATCCCCAGAGGGCATGGAATTCTGAACTGTAAAATATCACAAATCCTCCATCCTTCCCACAGCCACCACACACACTTGCATGTAAGCATGTTCTCCTATATATGTGAGCTATGGGCTGTGGAAATAGCTGACTCCCCAACCATAATTTGCTGAAAGAACAGAGACAACCATTACTGACTGACTGGTTTATTTAAAGATTACTTTTTCCTTGTGTATGTGCCTGGGGTAGGGGATGCCTTCAGAGACCAGAAGATGTCAGATCTGTGGATCTAGAGTTAAAGGTGGTTATGAGCTGCCAGGTGTGAGTGCTAGCATCCGATCTCCATACTCTGTAAGCACAAGCCCATACTCTTGCACGGGATTTGCTCATCTATAATTGTACTTGTCATATACTGAGCATAAGCACTCAGATTATACTGACTACTTCACCACAGAGCCATCTCCCCAGCTCCAACTGAAGCCTTAATGGGAAAGTTTTTGGAGGGCTCGCTTTTAGCATCTTTGAAAGCAATGTTTGGAAGCTTATATTCACCTTCTATTGCTGGGTTTCAAACTCTCACAAGCCTACTGGTTTAAAAAAAATAATAGCCGGGCAGTGGTGGCGCATGCCTTTAATCCCAGCACTTGGGAGGCAGAGGCAGGCGGATTTCTGAGTTCAAGGCCAACCTGGTCTACAGAGTGAGTTCCAGGACAGCCAGGGCTACACAGAAAAACCCTGTCTCAAAAAAAAAAAAAAGATACTAATTTGTTATCTGTTCCTATGGGTCGAGAATCCGGGCCTGGCCTTGCTGCTTCCTTCTTATAGGATCACTGAGGGCTGGAATAAGTACGCTAGCAGAGCTGCATTTCTCTTGCGGGGGGTTGGCTAGGGCGGATTCTTCCTCTGACCAGCGGTGGAAGAAGGTCTGCAGAGGAAGGAGTCACAGCTTACATCCCCAGTTTCCTGTCAGACTTTTGCTTTGCAGTTGAACAGCTGGCAGAACTCTCCTGTCTCACTTGCTATCAGCATGGACTGTTCTTAACAGTTATTGGGTAGGGCTCAGTGGTTAAGAGCACTGACTGCTCTTCCAGAGGTCCTGAGTTCAAATCCCAGCAACCACATGGTGGCTCACAACTATCTGTAATGAGATCTGATGCCCTCTTCTGGGGTGTCTGAAGACAGCTACAGTGTACTTAAATATAATAAATAAATAAATCTTTAAAAAATAGTTACTAGGCCACCATAGCTACCCTATCACGTGACAATTCCTTAATGTCTCTTAGGTTCAACACTTCTGTGCTAAGAAGTGTTCAGTCTCCTTAGGGCCTACTGAATATGATCTTCCCTTCTGAAGGTAAATTGGTTTAGGACCTTAGCTGCATCTGCAAATTCTCTTCCCAGGACTACCAACATCAGCGTTTGGCTGAATAACAGAGAAGGTAACTGTGTCCCCTAGGAGATGGACATCTTAAGGTCCATCTTAGAATTCTTTCAACCACAAATCTCCACAAACACTCCTTTCTAGTTAGAATGTTAAATCTTCATTTCTTTCTCAGATTCCATTTTTATTTTCCCAATGTCATAATCTATTTTTTTCTAGCAAAACACTATTAAGCCTGTGTTTGTGAGAGCAGTTCAGTTTTGAATGAATAGTAGCAGTTGTGGTTTATGGTAACTTATATTAAGATAGCACCAGCACACACATAGCTGTGGTTAACCATCACCACCACCTCACGTGGGAGGCACAGTCAGAATTCAAAACTAATTAGGTCGATAGGCTAAATGGGTGGTGTCTTAGTTACTTTTCTATTGCTATTTTATCAGCATGGTTCATGCGGTTTATAGGAAAAATGGTTTATTTGGCTTGCAGTTCTGTAGGGTTAACAGTCCATGATAGCAGACTACAAACTCACATCTCAAACCACAAACTGGAAGGGGAGAAAATCTTTTGACACATCAAAGCCTTCTGCCAGTGATATACTTCCTCCAGCAAGGCCACACCCTCCTAATCCTCCCCACACTGCCCACTAGGGAGGGACCAAGTGTTCAAATACTCAAGTCTTATGGCGAGGGGGGATCTGCAGGTGACACGCCCCAAGCCCAGCACCTGGAGAGCAGCTGAGCAGGGGACTCAAGTCCACATCTGTTTTCCCTCAGAGCCTTCCTTCCTTCCTAACCTACCTCTATCCACTGTTGTCTTACTGTACTGGGGTCTTTTGTTAGCGCAGTTTTCCCTCCTCCAACAGAAAATGCCACACTGACCTGGCCCTCCCACAAATGCAAGGGCACCCTTGAAAGTCACACTTCAGACCACACAGGCACATTAGACCAATCTGACTGACCTCAAGAACGGCCCAGGACCTTAGCAGCTGGTATTTTATTGTACCTTGTCCTTAGACTCTGTGATGTATTTTGCTGTCTGGTTTTATGCCAGGCATTGATTAATAAGCTTCATCAAAAAGAAAACTCACTGATTCAGCCCTGGAAAGCAACTTTAGTCTTGTTCCCTGAGCATCCAATCCATGTCAGCAGGAATCGAACAGAGACGGTGTACACCCATCGGAGACTGATGTGCCCTGACCTGAAATAGCACTCCCACCAGCCACAGCCTCACTTCCTTGTGTATAGTGTGGTCAGAGGAAGAATATAAATAGTCAGAGTGAGCAAAATGACTTTGACGGTACCCGCTCTGAGAGATGCCACGGCTTTTTGGTTCTTTTTATTTAATGACAGTGATTTATGTCTGCATTGTAAGCCGAGTCTCATAGATGAACAAGACTATACAGAATGCTTTAAAGCCACAAATTGGGAAGAAAGGCCAGCAGCATAGAATCTGTTCACCCAGCACTTATTTCCTCTCCTGCTGCTTCTGTATATTTCCCTAGTAACGGGTGGATGTGCAGTCTGGGCCCACGGTTCTCAGGTAAAATGCCAAGCCAGTCCCTCACTGGAGCCCTTTACCTTTCCAGACCTGAGATTTGAGAGAGGTGGAGCTGGTGGCATACTTGCACAGTGGCTGTGGTCTAAACTAACAAAGTAGTTTTGCCAGCAGCTCACCACATCATGAGTCTCCCTTTGCTGGGGACCCAGACCTGGACTACATTTCTCAGCCTCCTCCTAGGTTAGGAGTAGCTGTGCATGGGAGTTCTAGCCAGAGGACGTGGGCAGAGAGATGTGCACTTGCCTTCTTGTGTATAAATCCTGGCACCCAAGCCTCCATCCTGCCTGCATTGCATTGTGGTTTGCATTGGCCAGAGTGTCCGAATGTGTCACAGTTCAGCTGAGACGTGTGTGGGATGACTGTGTGGAATAGAAGCCAGTCCTCACCTCTGTCCCAACTTGGAAACAAGTTGATATTGTCGACCCGTTGAGCCTCAGGGGCCTGCCGTAGCAGCTACCACTTCTTTATCTCAAGGTCCAGAATCTCAAACCTGGAGATGTAAAACTGCCAAGACAGGAGAAGGACTCCTTAGCCCAGCATGAAAAATTCATTTCCATCTATTGCTTTAACTGTGTAGGTCATGCCGAAATGATTTCATTCAAAGACTTCAACCTCCAGAAACAAAGACTCAGAGAAGCCTAGGAAGCCAGGGAAGGTTTTCAAGCAAATAATGACATTCTTATCTAGTGACCTGGAGAGTTTGCCTCATTATTCTGGAAGCTTATAAACCATCTCTCTGGCATTTCCTTTTGTAGTCTTTCCTCAGTATATTGCTAGCGATAACTAAGTATTTTGCATAAGTAGTATCTTCCCTGAAATAGAATCAGAGTAAATGAAAGGAAATAGCTACCAAAATAGGCAGAAGATGCGTTTTATTAATTTTGGAATAATTGCCTATATGTACAATTAGAGAGAGTAGGTTAGGCTTTTTTAATCAATAGTAATATAATTAGGAACACACCAGTTGTTAATTAGGTCTAATTTCACATTTAGGGGAATTATACATTTGTCACAGTCAGACGACTTGAGCTGGCCCTCCTCTGAAGCAGCTTCGTGTTCTTCAGATTTTCTCAGGCACTTTCTCCCCAGCCTCCCCCTGACTTGAATGTTTGTTGTTTACCTGGCTTCTCTGAATGTCACATCTGCTCCTCAAGGTGGGGGTGGGGCGGCGGGGAGAGCGTGCTTTGGGTATTTTTTTTTTTTATCTCCTACAGTAACTGAACATCAGGTCTGTTAAATTTATATGTGGTGCTGCACTTGGTTAAAAAGTCTCAAAGCCATTGTGCTCTCCAGATGTTTTGCAGGCAACCGGGAGGAGCAGCTGACCAGTTGGATATCAGAATCATAATTTTAGCAGTTCTCCCAAAGGCTGAAAAAAATCTTGCAAACATAAATATCAACTATTAAGACCTAATTTTGAAATTCAAAATAAAGAATGTGATAGGTTTGTTTAACTGCATATTACACTCAGCTAAAGAGAGACTTAGCGAACTGGACGAAAACTGAGAAGTCATCCAAAACAAATCGGGGAGTAAAAGTAAAGTAATGTAATTAAGAGGCTACAAGGTCAGGGAGGGAGGAAACGGGAAAGGGGAAATGATTTGGAATGTAAATAAAAAAAAACTTAGAAAATAAAAAAAAAAGAGGCTACAAGGTGGCATATCAGTTAGATATGCCTTTCTGTGACAAAACAAGATGAACAACTTAAACAGAGAAAAGCTTACCCTTGGCTCCTGGTTTCCAAGATTTGCAATCTATGACCCGTTGCACCCTTTGTCCCTGTGACTGTTAGCGTATGGTGAAGCCAACTTGCGCTTTATGGCAGGCAGGAGGTAGAGTGCAACAAAGAGATGTTCAAATCTAAGGATCACCTTCAACGAATGCCCTAGCGACCTCACTTCCTCTGACTTGGCCCCCACCTCTGACCTCACTTCCTCTGACTTGGCCCCACCTCTGACCTCACTTTCTCTGACTTGGCCCCACCTCTGACCTCACTTCCTCTGACTTGGCCCCTCACCTCTGATCTCACTTCCTTTGACTTGGTCCCACCTCTGAAAGTTTCTACTGCATCCCATAGGCACCACCACCCTGTGTCAAGTCTCCATGAGCTCCAGGGGACACTGTAGGCCCAACTATAATTGAGAGGTAATTAGGAAGTTCTAAAATGGTAAGTGATGAAGGATGAAACAGAAATAACATTTAAATAGACACATATTGATAATTGTCCAAAAATAAAAAAAAATTAAATCAAGGACTCCAGAAAGAGATTGAATTCCAAGCAGAATGCACTACAGGCTCTCAAGGTCAAGGTCAAGTTCTAAAAGTAAGATATAGATGACTACAGAAATCATGTTTTAATTACTATTTACAGGATGAGCCATATATATGTATGTATATATATATACACACACACATATACACATACACATATATATATAAAATTGACATCTTGACCTCAGTTTGACATCTGATGTTTTCCTCTAAAGCTGGGATTCAGGATTTGAAGGACTAGTGCATTCCATTTACCCTACATAACTCCAAGGAAGGGACCAAAAACGATGTATAGTGGGTCAAAATGAGACATGCCTCCACCTAATACAAGGAAAAAATATCGAATAACTTGAGCTCTGAGAACCTGAAGTAAATAAATTACCCTACAAAAGAGTGAATCTGCTAATGTCAAAGAGGTTGAATAAAAGACAGATATATGCAGTCTCCGACTTTCAGTTTACTTTTTGAGATAGGATCTTGTTATTCAGTTCAAGCCAGCCTTGAACTCAGGCTCCCCTGCCTCCAACTTTCACAAGCTGAGAGTATAGGTGTGCACCACCATAGCTGGCTCCATTTGTCAAATATTGATGAAGTGTCTGCTGCAGACACTGTATTGGACACGTAGCATAGCTATTTCTATATCCTACTGTCAAAACCTACAGTGTGTTAAAAAAAAAAAGGCTAAACACACAAACCAATGACAAACTCCCTCCTATGTAGAGCTTGTATTCCACTGCAGGGCGGAGACAATAAGTATGCTAAGTAAAGCATGCATTATGTTAGAAGACAGGAAGTGATGAGAAAAATCTAGAGCAAGTGAAAGAAGCCAGGGATGTTAAGGTGGGTTAGCCTTCTCCAACGCGACGGCCATCACAGGCTTGCTCAGAGTCACTTCCAACTCTGAGTCTGCCTTGTAATGGATTTCAAAAATAAGCTTAGCATTTTAGCTAATGAAATTATATTTTAATATGAATATTTTTATGAATTTAATTCCGTTAAAAACACAGTAAAAGTCGGGGTGACTTCCCGTCATGTTTATTTTTAAAAGCCACTCATCTTCACTCCAACTCTATAAACTTCTCCTCGGAGAAACATTTCTTTGAAAATTCCAGAAGGGATTCTGGCCCTTCCCGTTGGCATCTCAGAATCACGACGTTAGAGCAGATAATTAGTAAAAGAGCTTGTCAGAGACCCGAGCTGTCGTCATGGGGAAGAGACACAGCGGATCTTCACAGAGCATTCCAAAACTGAAGGGCAGCCTTGTGCTTCAGGCTGCTGTTTGAAAAAGGAAGTTAACAAGCATCTAAATTCTCTGGTTCCTTAAAAAATAAAATAAAATGATAATGTTTGTCTCTGAAGTTGAATTCTGCGGTGCGGGCCATTTGAAGCAGAGGGTTTTGACATATCCAAGACCCAGTTAACTTGTAGTCTTCTGTTGCAGGCAAACAAAAAATCCCTTTGGACGGTTAAGCCCAGTGAGGGCACAGTTCCTGCAGAAGATGACATTCCACTGACGCTGACTGCCAACCTGAATGACATAGTGACATTCAAAGACACTGTCATCCTGGAGATTAAGCACAGCAACACCTATCGGATCCCCATCCAGGCCACCGGGATTGGTTCTACCATTGTTTCCGACAAGCCGTTTGCTCCAGAACTCAACTTGGGATCGCATTTTAGGTAGGGGAATACCGTGGGCCAATCATATAGCTAATTACATGTGTCTCCGTCTTAATTAAATGGAACTTAGTCCCCTCCATCCCTCTCCTAGCCCACGCTCACTCTTTCCCTCCTTGGTGAATGTACTGGATATAGGAAGACGTTTCCTTGTCACAGCTTGGTTACATCTGCTACAAGAAGACATTTCCACATTGCTGCCCTGTGCGCTAGTTCCCTTTCTGTTACTGTAAAACAACTTAGGGGAGGGTTCTTTCTTCTGGCTCTTCCCTGTCACTGTGTATCATTTGAGAGAAGTCAGAACTGAAGGAGAAATGCTGCTTGAGGGCTCGTGCTCAGACCCTTGCTTAGCCAATTTCCTTAAATATCTCAAGAATACCCTGCCCAGGGAATAGTAACATGCACAGTGGGCTGGACCTCTGACACCTATTACTAATCAAGAATAGATCCCCTAGACACATGGCCGAAGACCAACATGATAAAAGCTATTGTTTGAGCCTTTTCAACTTGGGCCCAGCAGAATGACTCCCTCAAAGAAGGGTGGAGAGAAGAAGAAGGGCTGTTCTGACATCAACAAGGTGGTGACCCGAGAATACACCATCAACATTCACAAGCGCGTCCATGGAGTGGGCTTCAAGAAGCATGCTCCTTGGGCACTCAAAGAAATTCAGAAATTTGCCATGAAGGAAATGGGGACTCCAGATGTTCTCATTGACACTAGGCTCAATAAAGCCGTCTGGGCCAAGGGAATAAGGAATGTTCCATATCACATCCAAATACATTTGTCTGGAAAACGTAATGAGGATGAGGATTCACCAAACAAGCTCTACACATTGATAACTTACTTGCCTGTTACCACATTCAAAAATCTCCAGACTGTAGATAAGAACTAACCTGCTGAATGCAAAATAAAGTTGCAAATAAAGTTGCAGAACTGCCGGGGAAAAAAACCTAGTATTTAAGACTCATTTTGTTTGTTCGTTTGTCTGTTTGTGTTTTGTTTATTTTGTTTGTTTTTTGTCTTTTGCTTTTTGTTTGTCCTAAGATCCTCGGCTGTGTAGAGTTGACAGGTGATGCTAGGTGACATTCTCCAGGCTAGAAAAAGGGGTAATGACGACTTTATGTTAAATTCAGAGTTTCTACATAATCTTCCTGCTCTGATTTCAACACTCCACTCATCCCTCTCCACAAATGGAGAACATACAGACTCAGCTTAGTGCAACCTTAGCGTCTACCTAGAGAGCTAAGTCTTTGCAGAAGTAGCAGGTACTGCAGAGCCAGTCATTTCAGACATCGCATTTCTTCCGTTTGCCTCTCCACCACAGCACCAATGATCCCCTGACTGCTCAGGAAAAGCCTTAGGGTCTGACTCTTTCAAGGAGAGGCAGTGCAGCAGAGACCCCCTTTGGGCAGTGCAATCGAGTATGTCTATAAAACACCCTAGGTTTGAATGCAGTGGGTGGAGGGCATATGTGAGGGTTCATTCCTGGTTCCACAGGGCCAGTATGCAGTTACCAGTAGTTGACTCCCAGGGTTTGACTGGTTGGTTATTCTCAGCTGCTGTACTGAGAACACACCTATGGCTGCCGTTCTGGCCTCCTGATGTACCAGGCCTGAATCCAACTTCCAGGCATTATGTTCTGAGAAGTCCTTCCCACAGCCCCATCTACCCCTCCTTTCCTCTGCTTTAGCTATCAAACATGTCTCTTAATTGAAAAATGCAATAAGCAAGAGTGACGTAAGTAACAACCCAGAGAATTAAACTGTATGGTTTTTGCACATGTCCAGTTTCATGTTTTTGTTATTTCTTGGCCATAAGGAAAGGCATTTGTCATTGTATACTAATGCTTCTACTTAAATTTCTTAAGTGCACACAAATCTAACTATAGAAAACAATATTCTTCATACCATGTCTAATGGCTTGGGATTCTTTGGAATCTACAAGTCGCGTCAAATATCCCCTTCCCAAAGGATATGCCAATCCTTGCCTGGAAATCTAAGGGCTAGCGAACAGTTTTTATGAATATATAAACAAACTATAGTTGTTAGTTATTCATTTACCCTCTGTTTAAACCCTGGTATTCTCCTTTTTACCATACAATCATGATGTCAACAATAACCAAAAGAATTAGCAAAAGCCTTGACTGGTACACTATAGCTCTCTGCCTGTTTCTATGAAGAAGGTTCTCTTGGATTGCAGCCAGTATGTCTCTGGCTATATTCACACTAAGAAGAGTGTATAGAGGCAGGTAGTTATGCCTAAAATCGCATGGCCCAAAGATCTAACGTGATATGCTTCAGCCCTTCACAGGGGTAGTTGGACAAACCCTGTACTGAAAGAATACCCATCTGCTACCCCTTTCTGGTGACAAACTTTGGGGCAAATCTTTTAGATATTTGGAGATATTTTTCCCATCCTAATATGGAAGTTAATATGGTTCTGGTGGATAGATTATTAAAATGATACTGTAAATAAGTAGCAAAGGCCAAACTAGTTTATTAATATTACATATGTTTACTTTTTCTACCCAAAACTTACCATTGGTCATAAAGTTAAATTGTTGGGTAGAGTCCATTCTATTGCCTCTACCCTATGAACACAAATATTTAGAGACAAAAGTTTTTACCTGACAACTGAAATTACTTCTCCTGGCTATTTATTTGATGTTACAACTTACTTGTGAGATATATCATTTCCTGAAGTCAAGCAAATGGGATGAACTCTCAAAGCCTAATAAAATCTTAAAAGAAAAATAAGTTGAAGATAAAGTGGGATATTTATCTTTTTGTTGCTGTTGGCTGCTGCTGTTTGTCAGAGAGGGTCTCACTGTGTAAACCTGGTTGACCTAAACTTCCTATGTAGTTCAGGTTAACCTCAAATTTATGGTGATCCTCCTACCTCAGCATTGCAAATGCTGACATTACAGGCATGCAGTACCTTGCCTGTCCTTGGATGAGTTTTTTTCCTTAAAGAAAAATATTTTGATTAAGTCTATAAATTGGATGTATACACACTCACACACACACACACTCACCATTTTAACTTCGTTCATTGCATCTCAGAAATCTCAGCTCCCTCATAAAGAGCTAGGCAAATAAGCCCTTTAATAAGTACCCATGAAATAGAGAAAAAAATGAATTTTGAATGAAATAGTTACAATTTGAAAGTGTAAAGATATGAGAAAAAAAAGAGTCTAAGAAAAAAGTGTCTAGCCTAGTTGGTGCTCTGGTCTACCTCAGTCTGGCCCCTCTATCCTGTCAAGGCTTAATAGGGATGTGTGGATCACACTGAACTTCAAAGTAAATCCACCATTGGACATATCCCAATCAGGAGAAATGTATTCAACATGTTTCAATAGCAGATTTCTCCCCCAGCTATTGTGCTTGCCTTTCCTCAGCACTGTTTCTCATTAAGGAGAGAGCTAATGTTGCCTCTGTATCCTAAGGTGGGCTCCACCTGCTGGGGGAGACAAAGGATGCATGGGCCAGCCCTTACCTAGGAGGGGTAAGCATTCTTAGTAATCTTGTGACCTAGACTCCCTGAATGGTTGTTTTTGGTTTTGTTTTAAAGGAATGTCTCCTTTGGGTGCTCATTCTGTAAGTACTTCCAACAGAACAAATTTAAAGGGTGTAGAGTCAAACCCAAAAGCCGCTCAGCACCTGCCCTTCCTTTCCAGCCTGGATACCCACTATTACCGCTTCAAGCTGACCAACAAAGGTCGCCGGGTCCAGCAACTGTTCTGGATGAATGATGACTTCCACCCCAAGGAGAAGCAGAGTAAGAAGGAACCCGTGAAGAAGGGCTCTACTGGTAGCCGCCGCCAGTCCAAGGTCTCCCAGGAACCCACAGATAGCAGGAACCCTGTGTTTCAACTTCACCCTGTCAGGATGGAGTTGTACCCAGGGCAGACGATTGATGTGATACTTGAAGGCTATTCTGCCACGCCCAAGGTAAGAGAAGAGCTTGTTCAAAAGCTGTTTTTCTCCCAAATAAATCCCACTGTTACCCTATGTGTTTCTTAGGAAGGTCCTCAATGGATGACAAGGGATGTGGTTTCTCAAAGACTCCACACAGCACTGGGTTACCATGGCAGCATCCATTGCTTTCAAGATTCAGCTCTGCTTAGGTTTCCCTTTGTTTCTATAGCTACCATAACCCCAACCTTAAAGGACCATCTAAAGCCTGTTCTCATTACAACAGTTAATACTAAGCAGCCAGCTAATCCCTGGTAGAAAAAAAAATGTCCAGTTTTCATTCCAAGCAAATTTTCTTATTAACGCTTAGCAGTCTTTTTTTTTTTCTGAAATAACATGCTTTTATAGATGCTCTGGGTTGCACATCCCTGATTTCTTTTCTTTTCTTTGTTTTTTGTTTGTTTTGGTTTGTTCATTTGTTTGTTTGTTTTGCAACCTTACCTGACTAATTGACACCCCATTTAAAAGCATCATGTTTGGGGTGACTGAAGAGATGGCTCGGTAGTTAAAAGCATCTGGGTTCAGTTCCCAATACCCATGTGGCAGCTCACAATCAGCGATAGAATTCCATTTCTGGAAAACCTGACGCCCTCTTTTGGCCTCTTCAGGCACTGGGCACATATGTCATATGCACACACACACACACACACACACACACACACACGCAGACAAAGCATTCATAGACATACAAGTCTGTGTAGATGGAATAGCCACACTACTCTCCAGCAACAAGCCTTCTACTTTTTTGTATATGTTCCATATATGTTCCACACATTCAACCGAAAAACCTTAAGTGGAGTAGCACTCTGTATCTCTTTATTACAGTCCCTTGTGGCTTTTGGAAATCGTCAAATATCTTTAAAAAAAAAATTGAAATCACTCAGGAGTTTTTCCCGTCCTAGAAACACAGACTCTCCAGGTGAGATATAATGTTTGCTTAAGCCCCTCTTTAGGAGACTTATGGGGAGACACTGAATTTTCTTTTTATAATAAGAAGCAATAAGAAATTGTTTTCTGGAAATAATGTGAGCCATCTGGTCCATGGGCCAGCTTCTTTAGGGTCACAGATTACACCTTATTTTTTTTTATATTATTTCTTCACAAAGTATTTTCAGGTAGAACATGTCTTCCCAGCATAAAGGGAATAAAGGGAACCTCTCACTGGAGAGTCTTATATACTGTGTCCCTTTTCTCATTATTATGACTGAGAGTATACCATGAGATAAAGACTTCTGGGTGCTACAGATGTAAGGATGAATATAACACACACCCTAATCTTAACGCACAATCTGGAGTCGGAGCATATTTCTAATGTAGTTACTAAGAGTAAGCACGGTTTTAAGAGGCTTTAAATCTGGCCACCAGGGAACTAAATCCACCTGGAGCTTCAGTGAAAGCATCCCAAAATGGGCTCACAAATCGTCAGACGGTTGAGTTCATTAACAGCCCAATCCCGAGGGCTCGTCAGTCCAATCTATTTATGGCATACCTTGACTCTTTGGTCCTTTCTGTGTTATAAAGCTCTGGCCAACTTGGACCCAAAGACCTGTGGTACTGTTAAGTCATTAAGTTTTCTGAAGGATGTTTGTTTCAAAGCTGCCGGTGTATGTTGTGCACAGAAAGTCAAAGAAAAGCTGGTGTGCCAGGCCATCGTCGGGGCCCAGAAGGGAAAGAGCCTGTTGATGTCCGTGAACATCATCTGCGAGTTTATAGCCCCAGTTATCCAGCTCTCCACCAGGCAGCTCATATATCGACTGGAAAAGGTCAGTGGGGCTGGGCTGCGGAGGGCTGGGGGTTCTAGCCAGAGCCGACATGTTCATGCTTCCATTTTACAAGCTTAATTAACTGGCATCCTGTTAACACCCGTCACCAAGACCGTGTTATTTTTCTTCTCAAGCTTCAGAGGCCAGTACACATTTAACTGAAAATTCCAAATGTAAGCCTATAATTCTCTAAAATGGAAATCCTGTTTCCATCATTCCTGGTGTATAAGACCACAGGGCAGGGGTACATCAGTACAGAAGAGACATGAGAGAGTGCAGATGCTCCTTCCTTCTGCTTTAGGTAGAGTAAACATCACTGCAGAGAAAGGGTTGGAATAGAACCAGCAACAATTATAATAATCAGTAGTCATGACTACCTCCTACTGAATACTATTGCTAGACAGCCATGCTCAATTACCTACATCTCCCCAGGTGTCCTTCACAAAACCCCACCATGATAGGCTCCATTACCGGTCCTGTGATACACATAAGGAGACTGACACCGCCCCTAAGATTGCTATGGAATAAGTAACCAATGAGTAGATGATCTGTCCTAAGCTGAAGGCTGCACTGGCGTTGAAAATCTGGTGAACTAGACAGACACAGTCAAAGCCGAGAGACTGGTTGAGGTGATGGACGGTACACAAGATAGGGAATATCATTGTTTTAATCCCATCGTGTAACCGGGTTCATGGGCAACTCGGGAGGCGTGGCCTTGGTTGGACGTATGCTCTTTCCAAGTTCACTTCCTTGAGCAAGTGCCCCAAGTTGGGATTGGAGTAAAGGTAGAAGTGACTCTGACGACAAGGGAAGAGGAAAGAACTCCAGTCTGAGACCTTCTGCTGGGAAAAAGGCCTAGGGGCATATGAGAATTAAAAGGTGACCCCAGACAGAGAACCTGCCAAGAACGCACAAAGCCATCCTGGAAGGAGGTAATACCAAGGATGATGGAGGTCTCTTGGAGATGGGGCAGAGGCCTGCTAGACCTGTTCTGGGTTCATTCTGGGAAACTGTTAAAAAGCTTCAAACGAGAAGACAAGTGTGGTCATATTTATTCATTAGAATAAATCATTAGAATGTTGGCTGCTCATCAGAACATTAGTTTATTCAGACTCCTCACGTGCCAGACACTGTCTGATGCTAGCAATACAGCTCTGAGGATAGCCCTTCCCTGGTGAATCTCATAGCCTGCTGGGAAGGCCAAGTGTTAACTAAGCCATTGTTCCACAATCTCTTCCTATCATAGGAAACTATGTGTGTGGCTGTGCCTCTACCCGTCACAGGGACATCAGCTGGGCTTCTTTTCATCACCTCAAAGTTTGCTGGAGGTCACTCAAGACCACTTATTGTGGTAGTACATTCCATCATACCTGGTTTGATAATTGTGTTGAACACCCCATGAACAAGGTGCTATATTAGGACATGAATAAAGGAATGTTACAACATCCAGGGGCTCAAGGAGACAGACAAGTTCAATTCAAAGCAAAGTTTTGAATGCCTATCATGAACTGGGCACCTACAGTGTATATGGAGGAGAAAAGATGCTGGCTTTGCCAGCTTGCAGGACACGTGGGTATTGAGGAGGTTAAGCAAGGGTTTGAGGTGGCAGCGGAGCTAGCCACGAGTCTGACAAACCTCACAACACACTGAACACAGCCAGGCTGTTAGAGTTCCTGGGAACTCTCACTGCTGTCTCCAGTCCCTTCGTTGTAATCAGAAAACATGTTTATCTATCAGCAAATAGCTGCCCTGAATTTTGTGGCCTCATATTTTCCCCCAGAAACCATTATTCAGAGGAATTCAGCAAGGATTTATTGAAAGCTGTTCTGTGGAAGACATTATATGTTAAATATTCAGCCTAATTTCTTACTCAATTTTTCTAAGCGCATTAACACTCATAGCATATGCAGTCAGTGTTCCTCTTCATCTCTGTCCTCTGCCTTGTGGCAGAAACAGGCTAAAATATCCATGCTTCCATATCTCCTGTGGGAGTTTATCTTTAAATTAAAGCATGCAAAATTCTGAACGTGGTAATAACTTCTCACTGGGTTGAAAAATGGGTTGAGGGCCAGTGAGATGGTTCAGCAGGTGAAGGTGCTTACCACAAAGCCTGATGATCTCCGTTTGATCCCTTCAGGACCCACGAGGTAAAAAGACATAACCAACTCCTGCAGGGCATCCTCTGCTCTCCCTGCTGGTTGTTTCTGCCCGTCTCTTTCTCCCTAAGTTTCAGAAGCTTGAGTTCTCCTCTGTCATGTTTCCTATCACTTATCCCCACACCCATCGTTAGAATCTATCAGTCATGAAGAAGAAATACAACATACACAAGAGGCCTGTGAGGGTTGGGTACTCAGATTGAATTGTCCAGCACACAAGCATTCTGACTGTATGCCGTTGGCCCAGGGCAGTGTGTCTGGTGTGGTACATTAGAATATAAAGATATCAACCCTGCCTGTGGGAAGGGCTTCTCTCTCTCTTCCCACTCCATCAGCTCTGTGCCATTTGTGCAGTTCACACACCATCGACACGAAACGGCGTCACTGTGGGGTTGAAGATGCCAGCTGAAACTCTCGGTCCCCTCGCCTCACGAGGTTCCAGCAGCAGATTCCATCTACTGCTATCTGGGGAGACAAACACCCCAGACAGAAGGGGTCATTTTAATATAGATTGGCTTCTCTGGACTTCGGTTCCTTCTCATCACTAACCTCCAAATGGCCTCGTGCCAAAACCAACCAAGTGTGGCTTCTTCACTTCAGAGCCATCTGCAGTGACACAGCAGCCTTCAGGGAAGGTCACCACACAGACAGTTTTCTGTGAGGCCTGCTGTTCAGTGGGGCCTGAACATGCTGCTTCCCCCTCCAGGAACCGGTACTACAAAGGGAGTCAGCGTCTGTGTTCATTCTTAGAGGAAGAGAACCAAAGGCTGGCATCGCGTGACAAATCCCACACAGCCTTGGCAGTGCACGGGAGCTGGTGGAGTATCACCAAAGCAGAAGCTTGAGCCCAAAGATACTAAGGCATCCAAGCCCACTCAGGGTCTGGGAAATCCAAGAACCATAGCGGGATAAAGATGATGTTGGAAGAACAGCTGGAAGATGCAGTCAGATCAAAATATGAAAGTGGGATTGGGGGTGATCAAACCAGAGTGAGGAGAAAACGAAAGTCAAAATGTGGAGACTTTTTAAGTCTACTTTATCATCATCATCATCATCATCACCACCACCACCACCATCATCATTATCATTATTATTATTATTATTAGAGCCCCAAAATGATCAGACTTCCTACAGACTACAGATTGAGGCTTCTGACCACCTCCTGTTGATGATGCTAAAGGACCCCCTTCTTGGACCACCCAAAGATTAATGCAGCCCCCAACATCAGAATGTGGAAATCCCACTCTAAGCTAAAACGTCACCCTCGAGATCCATCCCAGCCCTTCCTCTGTTGAACAATTCAGTCCAGCAGGTCTCACAGAGCCAGACAGCTTCGTCACCTCTTTCTCAATTGGGGAAAATTTGCAGGGAAAATGTATGAGTATTTGCCAATATAACGAGATGAGCGTGTCTGCAAAGTGGATCTTTTAAGCATAAGGGGGAAATGGTATAAAAGTGAAATGTTTAATTTGTTATATCAATTCCTCATGTCTTTCATAAGATATCAGATTTCTTAGACTTTGCTCCATGGTAGTGTGTCAATGTGGGTAGTGACAGTTTGATCTAGTGGCTGGGTTTCTGTAGGGTTTCATGGGTTTATTTTGTTCTAAATTAAGCAGCAAGAGCCTCTCAGAAACCTCTGTTTTCTGGGTTATATAAGCTCATGTTTCAGAATCCTAACATACCTCCTTCTGCTCCATTTCTGTAAACCTCTACCCAGGGAAATAAACATCTCTGTGAAGTTGGGGTGCTGTGTGTGTGTGTGTGTGTGTGTGTGTGTGTGTGTGTGTGTGTGTTGAGGGTTTTGTTCCAAACTAAAGAAACGTATTACTCGGGGCTCAATGTACTTACTGTGACTCGGTTTTGTTCCTTCTTTTTCCCTTCCCTCTTCTCCAGAAGCCTAACACTGTCCTGGAGTCTGATTACCAACCCTTGGTGATAAAGAACATTACCACCCTGCCTGTGAACATGTTGCTTTCCACAACTGGACCCTTCTTCATATGTGAGACTGATAAGTCCCTCCTGCCTGCGACTCCTAAGGTAACTTGGCAAGGAGCTTACGTGAAAAGGAAGAGAATAAAAATACGTTGCCTAATTTCAGTCCAGAAAAGAAAATATAAAATGGCCCCGGAAACCAATAGGAAAAAAAATACAGATAATTACAAATAATAATCAATACATTACTACAAGTGTCAGTCAGTGGGAAGACTCATGCATGGTATAAGACTTTCCAGCCCAGTAGGATAGCCCATTATCTCCTGCCCATCATAATGAAGGTAATGTATACAAAGCAATGAATGACTTCCTATTAGGGAAATCCTACCCAAGTCCCTTATGTGAGGAACTAGTCAAGCCCAGTTTCCCAGTGAATGATCCCATTTCCAAATACTAACAAACTTGATGCAAGCTGAAAGGAAAGGCTGTGAGCTCATGCCTACTGCAGATCTGAGGCAGGAAGCAGGAACAGCTTAATGCGAATGTCCCTATGGTTCTTCGCTGGGTGTGAGGATTACGGTAGAATAGATGGCCGTGGGCAGGTGACCCTGCGGAGCTGTGGAAGAGGAGGGATGAAGGAGAAATCAAGCCCACGCACAATCTTAAGAGCTCACTCTTCCCTTCTAGAGAGCCTACAGTGGAGAAGTAGAAACGAGGGCAAGAAACAGTCACCAGACCTGATGAGGGAGCCTGTGACTTAAGGAGATTTGCCACACGCCACACCCAGCAAGATGGACCTCTGAAGTGGGTGGGGACAGAGTGCTTGGGAGATGGTCGGTCAGACAGTGCCCAGATGGTCTCCTCCAACCACAAGACAAGACCGGCTAAGATTCCTCCACATAGAGCTATAGAGAAGAGGGCCCCAAGTGAGACACTGGAGAAAATACCCTGTAGTGGGACTTGGCTGAGGAACGCCAAGGGTGCAGGCCCGTAGCTCTCTAGAGCCTCAGAGAGAGTCAGCTGATGTGAATCGGCTCTGAAGAAACCACCAAGATGAGTCATGCACGCATGCTCAAATGAGAGATGTCAGGCAACATCGCAGAGCACAGAGCAGATGGATGGGAGGGAGTGCAGATTCAGACATGAGTGTGAACCCCAGGCCCACTGTTGTTCTTCTTGTAGTGGGGCAAAAGCAGAACCCCCTCTCCCCAAAGATGAAGAGCCCATAGCAATAAATAAATGGATAGCGGATAAATGTAAGCTGACTTAGATAGATAGAATGATGGTTTTTATAGTGACTTGGGGGAGGGAAATGCTACAAAAGTCTGCATTCTAGAAAATGTCGCCATGATGTTGTGCAAAATGAAGCTGTTGTGCCCAGAGATGCCGGAGTGTCTCTGAGATGAGAGACATGGGTAGGAGGAGAACACTCAAGATGGGGGCTCTATATATACCAGACCCCACCCAGGACACACGGACAAAACAAAAATAGTACTCTTCTCCAGACACGTGGGCCAAAAGGTTTGGGGAAAGTCCCCGTGCTTCAAGTGGAATCAGTGCTGTCGACCAGGAGGAAGCCCCTCTCCCACTTCCTGTCACCCTGGAGGAAGCCCCTCTCCCACTTCCTGTCACCCTGGAGAAGCCCCCCTCTCCCACTTCCTGTCACCCTGGAGGAAGCCCCTCACCCACTTCCTCAGCACAGCACCCATCTGTGACCATAGCCTGCTCGTCCCTTCTTGGCCCAAGAAAAGTGTACAGTGGACCAACTCCATGACAGTAATTAATTCCACAGTTCCATGGTCAAGATCACTGGTTACTATTGCAGAAGAGCTGAGTTCAGTTCCCAGCACCAGCATGGGGGCTCATAACCACTATAACTCCTGTTCCAGGGGACATGATGCCATCTTCTGGCCTTCATGAGTTCCCACATGCACATGTGGTACTTAGAAACTCAGCAGATACACACACACACACACACACACACACACACACACACACACAGATAGATATTTTTAAAGTATTTTTTAAATGATGGCTTGTTAGTAGTGGGGACAGCAGGATGGGTCCTGTTCCTGGTAGTCCATTTTTAGTTTTCATATTACTTATTCATATAGCCTTAAGAATTCAAATTTGTTAAAAATAAAGAACTTCCATGAGTAAACAAGAAAACGAACCATGGCCCAATAGAAAGCCATAAGGAGAGAACAGAGTTCGTAGAAAGAAAATGACTCTTGAACACGAGAAAACAGGTTCTGCTTTGCTCATACTGGAGAAAATAGAGACACACAGCACCATGGAATGCAGCCCATCAGATTAGCAAAGAGCAAACGATAGATAGCGCTTAGCTCAGGCAGGTGTGTGGAAGCACGCTCTCTGCGAGGTTGGGCAGTACAGCGGAATGCAATATGCCAGTAGTTACCAAGATTTTCAATGGCAGTGTCCTTTGACCTAGGAATCCCCATGCTTACAGATTTGTGCTACAGATACAAGATGACACACCTGCAAGGCACAAGGGTAAGCATCAGACCACTGCTTATAAAGGCAAAAGTTTAGGACCCAAAAACCTTGAAAGTGTTTGAGTGAGTGATAGCAGAATTATGAAACTATGAAGCTTTAAAAAGGGGGTAGGAAGCAGGGACTGGGGAGATAGCTTGGCGGTTAAAAGCACCTGCTGCTCTTCCAGAGAACTGGGGCTTCAGTTCCCAGTACTCACATCAAGTGGCTTACAACTGCACGTAACTCCAGCTCTGGGAGATATGACTCCTCTTGCCTCAAAAGGTATCTTCATGTATGTATACCCACATAAATATACACATAATTTAAAAATAAAATATTTTCAAAGGGCAGATATTGAATGATCTTATATAGAGAAAAGTGAAATGCAAACAAGTAGGAATAATATGCCGTCATATATAAATAGTAAGCATGCACAAATGTGATTTTATGTCTACATGCATGTGGGATGTCCTCAAAGATACCTGTAAAGCTAGCTGCCTAAGGCGAGGGAAACTAGGGTTGAAGTGAAGATGACTAGAGGGATAAGCTGATTTTCATTGTTCCAGCTCCTCTAAAACAAGTGAAGTCATTCTGAAAGTACTTTTAAAATAAGGTCACTACCTGTCCTGAGATAAAATGATAAGGATATGCAACAATGAACATCCAACGAAGTCACAAGATTCATTGGTGAGAGTCTCTAAGCAGAAAGGAAGAGAACTATTAAAAGAAGGTTTTTGTTATACCAACCTCAGACTTTTCCACAATAACTTAGTGTTACCAGGGAAATGGCTAGAGTTTTAATAGAAATTGTGATGCATAGATTTTACAGCCAGCCATAATAACTTCTGAGAGCAAAGGTAGCAGAAGGATGCTCTCTGGATGCAAGGAATAATTGAACATTAGCATCCCCTTGTTTAAGAGAATCAACAGGGAAGAGATTCATCCATGCAGCACTCAAAGACCACTGTAACCCTGATCCAGAATGCTCGGTCCATCTAACGGAAACCATGCAATATCAGCAGCTAGGATTTTAGCATCAGATCTTTTTAAAGAATTCATCGCAGCCAGTAAAATTCAGAAAACGGAAGCTGGGGCTATAGCGCAGGGTAGCAATGCATAAAGACTGGGGTTGAGTCCCCAGCACCCAGTGGGAAGGGGCAAGTAAAGAGTAGTGTGCTACTTAGCCTCTTTTCTGCTCATCTTTGAGATTATATTTTAATTACATTTCTCCATTCCCTTTCCTCCCCCCACACCCTCCCATAGACCTGGCATCTGTCTCTCTTTCAATCCATGGCCTCTTTTCTCATCTATGGTTACTGCATATGTATACTTGTGTGCACATATATATTCCCAAATATGGCCCATTTAATCTACGTGCTGTCCTTGTCCATCTCATGTTTGGGCAGCCGTGCTGGTGAGACTTTATGTGTGCAGCATCCGGCGCGGCTAGGAGACAGTCTCACAGCAAAGTATCTGTGGCATCCAGAAGTTTCCTTGATGAGGTCCACCCCATTTTTATAGTCAGACTTCAATAAAAACCGCTTAACATTTAGCCATCATTTTTATTGAGAAGAGGTCATGATATTTATATACCACACAGTATATTAATAATATGTTGTCACATATATTCATTCCACCCTCTTCAAAATGGGCATGGAGGGAAATACTATCATTACCCCTGTTTTACAGATATGAAAACTAAGCTGCTCCACTTTTTCCAGGGTCATACAGCTAGGAACTGGGAGAACCCAGATCCTACAAATACAAGCATCCTGACTCCAGAGTATTTCATCTTGTGATTAAGTCCCTCCCTTACAAGGAAAAAAAATTGTCTTCTGGTTTCAGATTTATTTTTTTTAATCATACACACACACACACACACACACACACACACACACACACGTGCTGGTGGACACAGAAACCTGAAGACAGTCTCAGATCCCCTGGAGTTGGCATTACAGGTGGTTGTATGCACTCAGGATTAGTGCTCCATACTTAGTTTGAATCCTCTGCAAGAACGATGAATGTTCTTAACCTCAGACCGTCTCTCCAAGCCCCTATCTTCAGTTTTTTAAAGTTCACAATATTTTTTTGATAAAATAACATAATGAAATTCTATTTTTATAGAATCCAACCCTTTACCCATCATGCTTATAACTAACATTTACCAAAAATATTAACTCTGAGAAACAGCATGGTGAAGAATCTCTAGTTTAATTTTCCTGCTTTTTCATAAAAAATTTTAGACTTTGTAGATGTGCCTAATTGCTACAAAATCTTGCTTCTCGAAACAATTTAGAATCCATCTTTAAAGACAGATTTGCAGGGATGTGTGGAGACGTCTCTGTTTAAATGGTATCCAGATGCATGTGTGCCAGATGTAGGTGGCCACGGGAAGGCAGGGATGATTCTGAGCTAGGGTTAGAAAGTGAGGCACTTCTGTTCTCCATCCCTCTCCTCTTCCCCCCATCCCCCCTCCATCCATCCCTCTTTCCCCCCACTCTCTCTGTGTCTCTGTCTCTGTGACTCTCTGTGTGTCTCTCTCACACATGTACACACATATGCAGGAGCACACACACACACACACAAGCACATGCACAAATACACATGCATATTTGTAGCTATCTAGGTCTGTGTGCTAATGGTTCAACAGTACATCTGGGCTGAATATTTTATAAGGAAATGAGGTTTATTTGGGTTCCGAGTTCTGTAGGTCAAGAGAATGGTGCCAGGACCCCATGCTGCTTCAAGTGATGGCAGAGAGGCAAGTGGATATGTGTGGAAGAATAGCATGAGAGGCAGCCTTGCTTTGTAACAACTCACTTTGATAGCAACTAACCTTAACTCCTCAGAAAAGAGCTCACTCCTAGACTCCATCCCCAGTAACCATCAAATCTCAACATGAGTTTGAAAGAGAAAGGAAAAAGTTTTAAACCCAACCAATAGCTGCTAATTATTCAAAGCTATGTTTTTAAAAAATATATGGAGGAATATCTGTGTGTGGGGTGTGTGTGTGTGTGTGTGTGTGTGTGTGTGTGTGTGTGTGAAGTTGTAGATGCACATAATTTTGACTCTCCTGTGGTGTATATCATGTCAGACTTTCAAAGTGCGAATGTTGGTAACTGGGGGCTGGAGAGATGGCTCAGTGGTTAAGAGCACCAACTACTCTTCCAGAGCCCCTGAGTTCAATTCCCAGCAACCACTTGTTGGCTCACAACCATCTGTAATGGGATCCGATGCCCTCTTCTGGTGTGTCTAATAAATAAAAATTTTTTTTTTTTAAAAAAAGAGTTGTTAACTCCATACTATCTTGTTTATAGCCTATAAAACTGGAGGTCAATGAAGAGAAACACTACCTGGTCAAGTTTGACCCCTCATTTAGAAACGACCTGAACAACTGGGTGGCAGAGGAGGTTTTGTCAATTAAGTATCTAGAACACCCTCAGGTGGACAACCTGGACTTGCGTGGAGAAGTGCATTACCCCAACCTCAGCTTTGAGGTGATGGAGGTGGATTTCGGCTGCATCCTGAACGATACCGAGGTCATTCGCTACATCGTGATCACCAACTGCAGCCCCTTGGTTGTGAAATTCCGCTGGTTCTTCCTGGTGGACGATGATGAAAATCAGATCAGGTATGACCCTCCCTGCCACCCTGCTCTGTCCCGCTCCACCCAACTCTGCCCTCCCCGCTCTCCACCACCACCATCCCCAGGAAGCCCATAGACCTGTTCTGCTCAGTAGTTCCTCTGTAGCTTTCCTCTGGGTTAACTGTGCTCTTTACACTGGCCTTTCATGAGTATCTTCAGTCTGATAAGTCATCACTGACTGGAAAGAACAGAATCTAAAACTCAAATTCCAAACAGGAAAGTGAACCTATTTTTGAAAACCCCATCACCCCTAAAGGCAAAAAGGACTATTCAAATGCTTACTTCCTGTTGGAATCTAGTGGCTAGTTCACTAAAAGTTCATCACCAAAAATGTGATCATTGTGGTTTTTAACTAGCTGATCATTTCACTGCAGTGCTCTATAGCAGACTTCCAGAACATCACTGTTTCTTACCTAACTGAAGCCTTATTTATGCCTGTTGGTACCCACTGTCCTCTCCCCAAACTTAAGCAACCATCATTTCCTTATGAATGTGATTATTTTTACTTTGATTATTTGATTATCACTTTGACTTATGAATGTGATTATTTTTGATAAATCATAGGATGGCTGTTTATAAATGACAAATTGATAGTGTTGATAAGATATGGGGAAACTGGAACTCTGGGCACATGTGCCAAGAGGTCAAAATGACTTTGTCACTGGGGAAAGCTGTATAGAGGCTCCTAAAGGAAGTTATAAGCTGTCTCTGGGATTTGGCTAAGTGACAAAACACCACGTCCTGAGTTCTCCCTGTGCTGTCACACACTGTAGAATCCCATCCCATAAAAACCAACTGATACTCTTCTCTGCTGTATGCAAATGCTCCTTCTTATTTATACATTTGTCTTGGCATCTGGAGTGTTTAAAAATCTTATCTTCTGGGAACAGTGTTGCAAAGCTCAGCTCTCTCTGAGATCTTGATTTCAGTCCATTGCACGAAGATCCAAGAGTGAGGTTGCAGGATCAAACAATGATTTGATTAATATGCTTATATTCACTGCTGGGGATGGAGCCCAAAGTTCCGTGACTGCCACACAAGTCCTTTAGCACAGAGCTGCTTCCCTAGGTCTGTTTTTTCTTTTTTTAATTTTCAAAGCCTCTGAGCTCAGTTTTATAGCAGCTGCCACATGGTGCACCCTGGCAGGAGCATGACACTGTGCTCAACACACTAACACTTGGTCTTTAGAATAGCTGCCATGCTAACAGCTGTGAGGAACTCTCTCACTGTGGTTGTGATTTACATTTCTATGATGATTGATGATGTCGAAGGATTTGGATGCAACTGTTAGCTATGTGTGCATTTTCATAGAGATGTCTATTCAGGTCCTTCACCCATCTTTAAAGGGGCCTGTTAGTTTTGTGCCTTGGGGATTTGGATTGGCTGTTGCAGGAGTTGCTTATCTGCTGTGGAAATTAGCTCCTGGTCAGTTCTGTAGCTGGTGAGCTCCGGCCCTCTCCAGAAGTGGGCTTTTCAACCTGTTCACCTTTTCCTGTGCTGTGCAGAGTCTTTTCAGTCCGGTGCAGCCCCGTTTATCTTTGCTTTTGTTTCATTGGCTACAGAGTTTTCTGTGTATGTGCAATGCCATGTGTCTACAGCTGCATGTATGTGTGTGTATGTGTGTGTGTGCGCGCGCGTGCGCGCGTGCCCTGTGCACACGCTCAAGTGCAGGTGCTCGTGCATATGTATGCACATATGTGCACTTGCATATGAAGCCAGAGGACAACCTTGAATGCTGTTCTTCAGGCACCACCCACCATGGTTTTAAAAATTAGTTTGTAATTTTTTTAATTAGCTTACAAGGAAAGGGGGAAATATTATAAGGAAAGGGAGATTATATTATAATCTCAAAAATGTATCAGCAATGGATAAATGTGGAAAATATGAGACTATATGATACTTTATATCCAAAAGAATTAACATCCCATAGGTTTCCAGATGGCATTTCCATACATACTTCGTTTTGATTGGTTCCTCTTCTTCCTTACTCCTGCCCCCAGTCTCCCTGCCTTTCCCCCATTGTGCCCTACCCTGACCTCCACTTTGCACCTTTGGTCTTCTCCACCTCCCTCCCTCCCATCCTCTCTACTCCACTCCCACTCATCCCTTTCCAGTACCCCTGTTCCTAAACCTGTATTTTCTCCCACCTGGATATTCACATTTGTTAGAATAGAGGCTCAGATCCACAAATGAGAGGGGGAATTTAGTGTTGTTTGTCTTCCTGAGCCTGGGTTATCTTGCTTAAAATCATGTTTTCCAGTTCTCTCCATTTCCCTACAAATCTCGTCCTTCCGTTTCTCTTTTGATTGAATAAAATTCCATGTGTGTGTGTGTGCTCGTGTGCATGTGGGCATGTGTGTATATGTGTGCATACTGTGTGTATGTGTGCATATGTGTATGTGTGTGTGCATATGTGTGTGCATGTGTGTACATGTGTGTGCATGTATATGTGTGTTCTGCATGTTTATTATCCATTCATCTGTTGATGGGCATGTAGGACTGTGTCATTTCCTTGCTGCTATGAGAAAAGAGCAGTAATGGCCATGAATATGCAAGGTTCTCTGATAGAATGTGATGCCCTTTGGGTGTATCCAGGAGTGGTATAGCTGGATCCTAAGGTAGGTAGGTTGTGGGATGAGGGTTCAGGGGGGACCTCCACACTGGTGATTTCCCACAACTGTGTCTAAGGCTTCCTTCCCAAGAGCCTTGTCAGCATTTGTCAGCATTTGTCTCATGGTGTTTACCACTCTCACTTGGATGGCATGGAATCTCAAAGCATTTTTTAAATATTTGTTTATTTTATGTGTAGGTGTGCCATGGACATATGCATGTGTACCACATGCACCCAGATGCCTGCCAAGGCCAGGAAAGGACACCAGGTTCCCTGGAACTGGAGTTATAGTCAGTTGTGAGCTAACATCTGGCTCCTGGAGACTGAACCTCATTCCTCCACAAGGGCAGCACACACCCTGAATCGCTAAGCCATATCTCCTGCCCTGTAAAAGTAGTCTTAATTTGTATTTCCCTAATGGAGAAAGATTTTGAACACTACTTAAAATATTTATTGACCATTTGTATTTTTTTTCCTTTTTGAATGCTATCTCCCCAGATCACTGTCCCTTTTATGGACTAGCAACTTTGTCTCTCTGGTGTTAAACTCTGCAGTTCTTTGTATATTCTGGGTACATACAGCCTTGTCTCAGACAGGCTGGCATAGGCTATTCTGTCTACTTATTCCATTGATGGTTTGGTTGCATTTGGGTAGGGGAGGGGGTTACTATGCAAAAGATTTTTTTTCCTTCAAATAGTCAGTCCCTTTGTTGACTCATGGGGCAGTTGCCTGTGCTAGTAGGCTTCCATTCAGAAATCTGTTACCCAGACCCATGCTTGTGATGTTAGTGTTTCAAGTTTTAAATCAACATCTCTGATCCAGTTTGAACTGATTTCTGTACAGAATGCAATATGGACCTAATTTCCCTCTTCTGCGGGCATCTGTGTTTTCTAAGGTAGTCTCTCACTAGCCTGGAGCTTTCCAAAGAGGCCAGTGAGCCTCCGGAATGCGACTCTTACCGCCTTCCCTACGCTAGGCTTACGGGCATGTGCCACCATGCCGGGCTTTTCATGTGGATTCTGAGTCTTCATGCTCACATTGCAAACACTTTACCAACTGAGCTTTACTCCTCTGCCCCTACAGTTTTATGTTTCATTTTGTTTATTTTTGGGTGGGGTACATGCCATAGCAGACACGTGGAAGGCAGGGTATAGCTTACAGGAGTAGGTTCATTCCTGCTGTGTGAGTCCTGGGAGACAAACTCAGGTCCTTAGCCTCAGCGGCAGTCCCTTTAACTGATGAGCCATCTCATTGGCCTCTAAAGTTTTCCTACTAAGCAGGTCAAACCCAACATACGGAGTATGCACTGAGTGTGCAATTGAGCTTCAGATTGCTTGTTCTGAGTGTTTGAATAGGTTTCTGTTCTGGTCCATATCTTCTTTATGCCTAGACATGCACAGAGTTAAAAAATAGTAGAAGATGTGACCATTTTCTTAGTCCCTGACAAGGCCTGATGGAGTAATGTATACTTCCTTCCTGCATGTTTTGACAACTGTGGATGGTGCACAGACACTCTAGCTGAGGAGACCTCTTATTATGTCCTTAGTGGCTTGTCAGGGCTTTCAGTACAATCCCCATCTTATACAAGACAGCGGCCCTTTTCTTCCCAGTGCCTGTTACCATGGTGACGATGGCTTGCTCTGGACATCTTCTGTAGACATCTAGCAATGACCCAGTGTCTCATTGAAGCTGGCATCCAGTCCTAGGCCTGAGCCTTGGAGCCTGCTCATTAAATGCCATGGACTGTTTGGGTTTGGAATAAAATTCTGTAGATGAACATTTAAAATAGTTATGGAAAGAATCAGCCAACCTGACCTAATGCACTCTGCATACCAGATTTTGTGAAATTATTCTGATGTAGCACAGCTAAATGAGCTTATTCCATCTGGGAGCAAGGGCATGCCTTATTTATTTTCTACTTTTTTTGAGAGGCCATTTCCATAATTAAAATAATGACATTTTGAAAATGTACTTGGCCAGGGCTGAATTTGATACATTTAATTTTTCATTGATTCAACTGTATATTTAGCCATTTTCTTTCTCTCTTCAGTATCTTCCTATCTCTTTCTATAGAGTCTTTGCTTATAATTCATTTGTTCATTCAATCAAAGGGTTGATAAGTAATTCAGATGTGACATCGGGGTTGTGAACATGAATGAGATCCGACCCTGCCCTGAGGCTAGTCAGGGAAGCAGGTGTGGAAACCCCTGAATGTAATGACAGGGTCTGAGGAAGGAGGTAACCATGCCCTGCGATGCCGCAGTCACATGTCTCAGACCAGAAGCGAGGGAGCCTTCTGAATCACAGGAGTTGGGCATGGATGTAAGTGGACTTGTAAGTCACAGAGACCTGGACCTTGAGCAGAACTCAAAAGGCAGAACCAGAATCAGTCTAACCCCAGCCTGGCTTAAGGCAAATTCGTAAAACGCCATCAATACAGATGAGTTCTCTGTCCTTTTTCTCTGCTCACCATCAAGGATTGACTTCATTCATAGATCAGCTTTTCTCCCAGTCTGCAAATGGCTACCAGAATTCCCGGGGCCGTGCTCTTCCAGACTCTAAATCCCTGGGGAAGATTCACTCTGATCAGACCAATTTAGTCACATTTCCTGTTCCTGCTCCCAACCAGGAAGATGATGTGCTTGTCGTTACCGTCCTGGCCACGTACTTGGCACCACGGGCTGCTAGCGGTGACTTGTGCGTCACTGAGGCCGAGGAAGCTGAAGATAGGGAGGGTCTTGCCACACAAAACTGGCCTAGGCAGAGAATGTGCTTGGAGAAGGGGCAAAGTGTGGATCGGCAGCATGGCGAGAGCTTGACCTTCCTCGGATGGGAAGAGACAGTGGAGGACATTATGTGGAACAGCTCAATGTGCCACACAGAATTTAAACATCCTGAGCAGTGAGATGTGTGTTGTCATCAAGAGAGGGACCAAGTCAGAGATGTTCAGAACAATAACTTGGTAAGAGTTGCTGGCCACCCTTTCCAAGGGTAGAGCTGGTCTTCCCACTGCTCTACCCTTCCTTCTCGGCTCTTCCAGCAATCGCCTGCTCTTCTCAGTGACTGAGCCTCCTCAGAGCTTCAGCCCACCTCTGCCACTGAGACTCTGGTCCCCTCTACTACAGCTCTAACTTCACTGAACTCTCGATGTCTTCTTCCCTTGGCCAAGTGACTCATGGCCAATATACCACATGGCAATTCTTGTCGTCCCCGCCCCCATTTCTTCCTCCCTCTCTCTCCTTCAGGGGTCCTTGTCCCAGAGAGTGACATCACTGTTCCCCAAGAAAGACCAGAATCCTCCTTCATCCAAACCCCCTGCGACGTCAAACCCACCTGCTGTACCTTATAAAAGCCTCTTGTTCATCTCCACTGCTCTGACTATTTTATTCACCGTCACCTGTGATGTGGGTGGTTGTGACAGCCCTTCCTGGGTCCTCTGCTTCCACACGTGCACCACAGTCTCATTTCTGCTCAGGGTCCCAGTAAAGAGCACGTGTCTCCCCTGGCTTACGTCTGTAATGATTCAGACTACCCATGCTCTTTAGAATCAAGTACAAGACACTTGGGGTGATATTCAGTGATCCTTGGCCCAGGTTGGTCCCTGCGTTCCTCCTAGTCAGTTTCCTCTCAATGTACACCACAATAACATCTTCCGTTTCTTTAATGTCCTGGCCTCTGCCCCATCCAGACCTGTTCTGGTGTAACTGTCCCATCTCTGCCGAAAGCTCTTCCCCACTCTCTCCTAGCTTCCTCCTGGTCAATCCTCGGAACAGTCTCCTGAGGCTCCCGCCCTGGGCAGAGCCCATGCTGTGAACCCTGGTACCTTGACTATCTCAGTGTACATCACACCCATACTTAAAGCTCAGCATCCCTCCTTCCAGTTGGCTCTCAGTCCCCATGAGGCTGACCAGCGCGTCTCCCTGGCATCCCTGGCAGTACCCTGAGCGGGTCAACGAGTGAGCATCCCCTCCTGGCTTTCGCCGCGAGAGGAAGATGGTTTTTCATAACTTGTTTAAGGATCTCTTCTGTCAGCTTCCTGGCACCTGCCAAATAGAAAAGCTCATGGCATAAATGTCACATATAACAGAACCAAAAATGCCACCTGCTCTCCAGAAAGTCTCTGTGTGCGCCATCAGTAAAACATAAAAACACTGGTTAAAGGTCATTTTATCAGACATATCAATGCTAACCTTTCCTTTCCAGTTAGAATTCTTCCGAGCTTTGTGGCTAATGAGAGAAATGAAAGCACAAATATAGGCCTCATTTGTGTGTGTGTGTGTGTGTGTGTGTGTGTGTGTGTGTGTGTGTCCTGTATAGACAGGTATGAAGGTCCCTAGATGCCTACTGGGTATGTAGTGTGTGTGCACAGATGTGTACAGGTATGTGTGCATAATTTTATAAGTAATTAATTCTTACTCATGTAAAGTATCTCTCTTATTTGAGAATACATTTCCTTCTAAGTTAGCCCCCATGTCACACATAAGAACAAAGTAAAAAGGTGTTGGTGAGAGAGCTCAGGGCAGGAGAAAGTGCTTGTCAGGCAAACCTGATGATCTCCAGGTGACATAGTGCCAGGAGAGAACCAAGTCCTGAAAGTTGTCTTCTGACCTCCACATTCACATTCATGTGCACACATGCACCCCACCACCACCAATTATCATGGGTGATGCTGTTTAAAAAATTTTTCTAAAAAGTAAGCAAATTGGGCATGTATGCTAAATAAGTACTCAGAATCAGGAAATTCTGATTCTAATGAGGAATTTCTTGGGCCAGCTCTCCTCCATGTCTTCTGTCTCCTTGGCAGATATCCCATAGTGCTTCCTTCTCTACCATCCTGGGATCTACACCTCAATTTGGACCTCACTTTCACAACTTCAAACATGGCCTTTCAGGGCCTCCTTTCAGAGAATCCAACTATCTAACACATTCCTTGGCCTCATGGCCAGATGTATTATTACATTAGTAACCCTATTCCTGGTACCAGTCTCTATACTAATTTTTTTTGTACATGCTGTTACATGACACCTCCAAGAAACAACTTGACTGAGGAAGAGTTTATCTTATCTCACAGTTTGAAGAGACACAGTCCATCATGGCAGGGAAGGTATCATAAGCAGAAGTCCAAAGTAGTTAGTCAGATTGTGTCTAAAATCAGAGATCAGTAAGAGATAAATACTGATACCAAGCTCACCTTCTCCATTTCAGCTTTTAAAAAAATTTTAAATTGATTTATTGTGTGTACACATATATGTGTGTGCATAAACTCACACATGCCTGGGTATGCACATGCCATGGGGAACACATGTGAAAATCAGAGTACAACTTGCAGGACTCAGTTCTCTCCTTCTACCATGAGGTCCCAGGAACCAGACTCAAGTTATCAGTCTGGAAGGCAAGCACCTTTATCTGCTGAGCTATCTTGCTGCCCTCCATTTTTCCTACTTACTCAGGTGGCAGAACTCACATTCAGGGTGAGTCTTCCCTCCTCCATGAAATAGAAACACTTTCCTTGACACACTTGGAAGTGTGTCTCCTGGGTGTTTCTAAAAATCAAGGAAGATCAACCATTACATCAAGTCTTAGCCAAAAATATAGGCAGGTCATAGTGAGTGTATAATTTCCTTGATCCCCATCCCACCCCCCAACATTCTTTCATAGTTAAATGAGCCAGGTCCATGATTAGAAGCAGTTCCTTGTCCTGTTCAAGTGACTCCAAAGCAATTCAGTGTGCAAGTTAAAAGCAAACTCTGAGTCAGACTGGAACTTGGTCCCTGAATCAATGTGATGTGTTATTTGGGATGGAGTGGTGATGCTAGTGCTGACCTCAAGCCTCATGTATGGAAAAGACATGCTGGACCACTGAGCTACACCTCCAGCCCCACTTGGCCCATACAACCTTAACCAATGGCTGATTTTCCCTAAGCATCAGCTTTTATAAGTTAAATGAGACTAGTAAAGGTTCTTTCATCCAGAGATTGGATGAGTACGAAGTCAGTTGGTACCCAGAGTGCTTTCAGAACAATGTCTTCCCCAATCAGACACACTCAGCAAAAGCTCGTCATTAGCAGCCATGTCTTCATAGAAGACAATAAGAAGGGCACCTTTGTCATGTTGATACCAAGCCACATTTGAGAAGTAGTACCCCAGTAGTAGCTTTGAGATATTTTCCCCTGAAATCAATCTGAGGCCATTCTGGGACACAAAGAGGCCCCACAGAGTTGGAGGGCTTCAAAGCCCTCTTGCTGATATAAGCTTCCAATCCTTCCATTAATATTCCTCTTTTCCTACCAGTGTGTCGCTTCTCAGGACCCTTCAAGCTTCTGCAAGCATGTCTACTCTTTTCTTACCTCCCAGAGAATAGTTTGGGTTGGACACAATAATAAACAGTCAGTCCTGGGGCTCTAGGAAGATGTCTCTGAGGAGGGATGAATGGTGTCCCAAAGGGGAAACAGAACAGCAGCCAGTTTGCCTTGGGCAACATTTGAGAGTGATATTTACGCCTCTTTAGCCCCTTCTCCTACCTAATCCTTTACTGGCTGGTTTCTAGAGCAGGTTAATGGATTTTGAAATATCCAAAAATGAGTTCAATGGGAATGGGGAGATAGAATCTCCCCCCTAATATATTCTTCTGCTATTGCTGCCTTAGCAAATTGCAAACTGGGTGGAAAGATATGGAAGGCACCTGACTGAGGAAGGGGAGGATGGATGCCAGGCAGAAGAGGACAAAGATTTCCTACACAGTGACTGAGAAGACCCATTGTGTCTCCTCCTTACCAGTCCCATGCCACATGGACATTTGATTCTAAAATTAGATGCCACTTGCTTGGAAGGGCACAAGACCCTTCCTTGCTGAGGGGCAAGACCACCTTACCGGTGTTGTGGAGATGTCACAAGCTGGAGGTCCCCTCTGACACTGGGGGTGACACCCCCAGAACAGCTCTGTCACCATGGAGCCTTTGGCACTGCTAAGGCCCTGTCACATCTGCTGGTTCTATAGTTTTGATCTCTCCCATGAAATACAGCATGCCTGCTTCTGAGGTCACAGGGCAAGACCACCAGTCCAGCAGGAATAAATTCAGATCTCTATTATGAGCAAAAAGCTCTTTTAACAGCTTTCCAGAGTGCAAAGAAAATGTCTTGAGTCAAAAATATTTCCTGTAGACAGCTGAATGAAGCCAAACCCTCAATGTGGTGATATTAGGAACAGAGAGAGGACAGTTCCAGAATTCTGACCAAAAGCAATAAATAGAACTACTTCCCATGAGCTCGGCAGCACTCTCAAATGACATACAGCCACCCTGGGGAGTTGGTATGTGTGTCACACACAAGCCCCAACACTGAGGCCACAACAATGGATGCCACTGACCATAAGGCCCTGGCCTTAGAATTGTCTCCTACTAACACATCACAGTTCTTTGTTCTATATATTTAATTACAGCATGTCCACCCTCCGTTTGAATAGGCCTTCTGTGGAAACTGCCCAGACATTGTACCATGTGCTATGGGGATGCAAAGAAAGACTCATCCTGTTCTGTGCAAAGACAAGCATGGAATCTGTGTATGGGACCCAAGACACGCAAGCAGCCCATTTGAAGATGATATGATAGAATATGATAGAATAAGATAGAATATGATAGAATAAGAATAAGATAGAATATGATAGAATAAGATAGAATATGATAGAATAAGATAGAATATGATAGCATAAGATAGAATATGATAGAATATGATTGATAGAACCCCCTCTTCCCACCAGGCTTATTTACATGAAGCTTATTTTGGATTTATTGTTGCTGTGGTTTTAACAGAAAAGTCCAAGCAACACAGACAGAGTCACCAAAATAACAGCATTGGGATGGGAGGGGATTTGGAGGGAGGTGAAAGGCAGGGAGAGGAGGGAGGGGAGGGAGAGAGGAGGAAGGGAGGGAGGGAGGGAGAGAGAGAGAGAGAGAGAGAGAGAGAGAGAGAGAGAGAGAGAGAAAATTATTCTTTGCTGATATAGATAGGGATCATAAAAACCCACAGCTACAGTGTGTTCCACAGTCTGAAATTACTTTGCTCTTCCCTCTGCACATTGCAAATATCAGTCAGTGTAGAAGCCCTGTGAGGATGCTCAGAGTCTCTAGGATAGGGTCAGCGTTTGATCAGTTGGCTCCAGAGAGAAGAAATGATGCCTACTGCTCTGCAAACTCTGGGTGGGACTCTTTAGCCCCTAAATGTATCTCTCCGGTGGGATACACTTAGTGACAGTCACACCCTCAACTGACCACAGTCCTGCTTCATACAAGATCCAAGGATGTTTGCCTGGTTGGTTCCCCCTGAGCACCCTGAGGGAAGGATATACTTCCTGACTCTCTTGCCTGGCAGACCACCAGCTTCCTGTACAGGACACCTTCCCTCTGCAGGCACCTAAGCTACTTTCCCCTTCCTGGAAATATTCAAGTCAGGTTGGTCTAGGGCTTTGTTTTGACTTAATGACCTCTGACAAGACGCTATCCCTAAATACTGCCATTTTCTGAGTTACTATGAGTTAGGAGTTCAACATAAGAAGTTCAGGGAGACAAGTCTGACCTATGACAGTATTTAAAAACCATTAAGCAAAGAGGGAAACAATCGATAAAGTAAGACTGTAGACACCGAAGCCTACCATCAGGGAAATGAAAGCTGCTAGAAAGCTCTATGAGGCAGAGCGGGGAGGGGGCTGTGAACCATGCTGGAAAGTCTGATTTAGTTTCAAAAAGCCACAAGCTACAGGAGGACTTTAGTTAAGAGAAGTGCAAGCAGCCATAAAGTAGTCAGCAGAAACAAGCTCTACCAACAAAACTGCCCAGGCGTCCATCAACCCTCAACAAAGAGCAATCCACTGCTGTCCTTAGAAGACGGAAAATGAGCCCAGACATCGTATCTGAAAAGAAATTGAGAATTAAGAATTCTTAATTAAGAAAATGGTATATCAGGGCCAGCAAGAGAGCTCTGCAGATAAAGGCCCTTGCCACCAAGCACAACAACCTGAGTTCAATCCCCAGAACCCACATGGTAGAAGGAGAGAGTTGAGTCCTACAAGTTGTCTTCTGACCTCCACAGCTATATACCATAGATTGTGGATGAGCAAAGAGAGAGAGAGAGAGAGAGAGAGAGAGAGAGAGAGAGAGAGAGAGAGAGAGAGAGAAGAGAGACTACATAGACACACACATAAAATTTTAATATTTTTTTAAAATCACTCAAGATGCTCTCTCTTCGCCTTCTCTTCTCTCTCTGCACATGTGCCCTTTCTTCCCCGCTCCCCACCCCCACTCTTTCCCAGTAGTGACTCCCCGGCCACAATCCTTGGGACCAGTGAATTTGCCCTTGAGCAACTTCCCAATAAACCTGCCTTTAATATAATCTTTTAAAAAAAATCACTAAAGACAAAGATGAGTATGACTTTTTCATTGACTTTAAAGACTCAATTTAGTAAAAGTATCATTTTTTTCTCCAAAATTATCTATATCCACAATGCAATTTCAGTCAGAATACTGACAAGTTGATTTTAAAATTTACATGAAATTGCTAAAGCTTGAAACTAGCCAAGACCCTTTCAAGCTTAAGAACATAATAGTAATGAGAGTCTTTGTGTACAGAGAGGCAAACGGACTAGAGGGCCAAGAAACAGAATAGCAGACTCATAAAACCATGACAAAATTGAAATTGTTGAACCCAGAATAATAGAGGGGTGCTGTTCAATAAGTGTCCTCAGAGTGATGTGTTATACACAGAAGAAAAGTCCAAACTGCATTCCTAAATTTACACTATAAAGAAAATAATTTCAAATTTCATAGGGGTCAACAACGTAAATGAGAAGGTGCAAATATTTTTAAATTTGAACAATGTGCGAGTGGCGAAAAAGTAAGAAATTGAATAGTGATCTCTAAAATAATGGAGAATTTCTCAAGATACAAGACTTTATGAAGCTATTCATAAACCTGACATTAGACTTGAGAGCATTTATTTATCAAAGAGACACAGAAGAAGTGCAAAGACGGGTCACAAGCTGAGGGAAACTTTTGGCATGCATACTATCTTCAAATGATTAGTATACATACTAAAGGATAGCTTTGAAGGGAAAGGCAGAATTAAATTTAGAAATGGTAGAACATGGCAGCCAGGAAGTTCACTGAAGCTGAAATATGAGTGAGCCATGAAGAATCAAAAGCTATTCCACCTCACTGGTGATCAAGAACCATGGGAACTGAAACAAAAGGAAGATGCTCCTACATAGCCCACCATGTTGGATAAACTAAGACAGGCCCCAGCAGCATGCCAGATGGGGCCGGCTCAGACTCGGCTGGAGGAAGCTTACATTGAGAGTCACTGTGGAGTTGATTCTGTCTGGTGGGAGTTTCAGCCACACTGAAGAACAACTGGTCAAGCTGACAGGAGAGTTCGTTCCCAAGGCCCCACTCTGCTCTGTAGCATGCCTGTCTACCTTTGGGTCACCTCTTTCTTGGGTCTGCTCTTCTCTCCTAAGACCCACCTGGTTAGTACAGTTCTCTTCCAGCATGCTTCCTGGAGTGATCTTCCTTCTGGCCTGCCCCACCTTCATCCTGCATTGAATCCCACCTGGGACCTCCCAGGTTCTGCATTGGGAGTAGGATGTATAATACATGTCTGTGTGCATGTATGCATGCCTGTGTACCTGTACCTATGTATACACGGAGAGGCCAGAGATGTTGTCAGATGTTGTCCTCTTACTTTTCACCTAATTTTCTGAGGCAGGCTGTCTCACTGAGCCTATCAGTTCAGCATGTCTGGCAGGCTTGTGAGCTTCAGGTGTCTGCCTGTCTGCACTGGCGTAGTGTTGGGATCACAGACTTGTGCCAGCGCACCTGGCTTTTTACAATAGGTCCTGGGCATCTGAACTCCGGCCCTCCTGTTTGCGAGGCAAGAACTTTACCACTCGAACATCTCCCTAGCCTCTCATTAGCTCATCTCTTTTCCTCCCGGTGTATGGAAAATATGCAAAATGTTTTCTAATATCCAGAAAACAGCATCTGCCGCTTTGCTGAACCTGCCTTCCCATCTGTTCCTTTCTATCAGTAATTTCCTCTGGCTCCTCATAGCCTCTCATCCTCTGTCCTTTGCTCGCAACACAACAGTCTTAGCCCTTCCTTCTCTTGTTCCTCTTCGGGCAGTCACTGATTCCGTCACAGACAGTAGAAGAAAATGGAATAAATGTGTCTGTCCTATCAACTCCCCGGGCCAACCTTAGGTGCTTTGAGTTATGAAACTGAAACCACAAGGTCAGGAGTGACTGCATTAGCCAGGTGAAGCCCAGTCATTCTATAATCATCATCATCTGTCTGTCTTTCTGTCCCTCATCAACCCCGCCCTACCACCCCTCACCACAACCCTCAGTTCCCCTACTCTCTCTTTCCTGGGGGATCACAAGCTGTATGCAAACGTGTTAACATATATGCCAGCCGCTTCCGGTACAAACAAGCAGTCATTAGTAAATTGAGGTCCACTGTAAAAGAAAATAACGCATCAGTCCAACTTTGAGGTCCTCAGATTCCTCTGGGAAGGCCCCAGACTTCCTATAGCCCATCTACCAAGGATCTCCTCTGCTCTGCTGCGAGGGGTCCAAACAGGGGGCCAGATTCACCTCAGAGCCTGAGAGAACTGTAAACATCACTCAGGTCTGAGCTTCCAGAAACAAACCTGCAGCCTTTGAGATCCGCCTGCAAGAGCCAAGGTTTCAAGCAGAGGGAGGTCCCTGGATCAGGGAGGCCTTTAGCCCTCTCTGTATAGAAACTGGTCCTGATGCTGCGCATCTCCACCATCCAGGTCTATTGTAACTCAGTATACTCCCGTTCCCTGAAGTACCAGCTCTCTTTCCCCACAGATGAGCCAGTAAGGGTGGGTTGGGTTTTTTTTGTTTTTTTTTTTTTTTTTGTTGTTGTTGTTGTTGTTTTGGGGGAGGGGGTATTTTTTCATTTCATTTCAGTTTTGAGGGTTATAAAACTTTTTTTTGCCCCTGCTTTCATGTTGTTATAAAAGACTCCTGGTCACCTTGTTACAGGTTCACTCTTTTTAAAGCATTTTCTGAGTGCCTTTAATATCAGTGTCGGACATCAGCCTCAGGGAGACTCAATATGAGCTCAGTCAGCTTCTAAAGAAGCCAGGGGAAAGTATCAGAGCAGACCTGATCCCAGGCCGGATTATGTGTGCTTGGCTCCTTTCGTGATAGAATTCATAAGGAGTTCGTGTATCTACATATTCACATTGATTAAAAGTCTCCCAAAGTAAGCTACCGCTAAGGGAGGGCAGACACTCAAAGAAACTGACTTTTAAAGACTTCCTGTTTTGAAAGTGTTTTTCAAGTGCTTTGAAGCTGAACATATTATGAGATTTCAGGCTACCTGTTCAACGGCCCTTCCGAGAATGTGTAGCAGTGGGGACACCTTCTGGAGCTTCATAGAAATGGCCGAGTCTCATTTTAATCTCTAGAGAGCTTCAAGGTAGATTCCATTAACTGTCTTCCTCTACTCCCCTCAGAGCTAACCTCCCAAGGTGTCTCCTCAAGGGCCAGGTCAGTGTTGTCTTCTTTTCCTTAGATTACAAGGGAAGGTTCCAGATGACTCATTACAAGTTCCTCCTGTGGGGGATCGCAGTGCCTTTTGACATGGGAAGGCCTGTTTTGTGACTCGCCACCTAGAGAGTGGCCTGGCTGGAAGCAATCCAGGAACGCCCACACCAGTGGCTCAGGAGGGTTGCCAGCAAAGGTGTGAAGAGCAGGAGCTTCGGGGTCAGGCTAGCGCAACTCAGCAAATTGTTCTCTTCTGTTTTAACATTTGAAAAATTAAAGGGTCTTCTTGTGGTACCCTGGTGTGTAGATCAAATTGGGCAGTGAACAGCATTGGCTGCAGTTACCGAATGCAGGCTCCCACTGGTACACACACCTCCTTTGTGACTTCCTCCCCTCAGTGATGGGGTCAGGGCCTCTCAGCCTTGAATGCACACTGGAATCATGGCAGGAGCTTTCAAACAGCCCAGTGCCAAGAAAGCCCAATCTCTCCTGTTGTATCTCCAGTCTAGGTCTTTTAAGATCCCACAGGTGGCCCCAGAGGACAGTCACTTGTTAGAGCCCCCTCCAGAGTGGTTCCATCTCTGAGACCTGAGAGGTTTGAGCTTCAGCTCCTCCTCTGCTCTCGCCACCTCCCCCTTGGCACGACGCATGGACAGTTGGAAGCACGGGAAACACAACGACGTCAGAGGGTCAAGACAGGCTGCTTGCCCATAACGGTGGGGTCTGCGGTTGGCTTCCCCTCCGCGTGTGGCACAGCTAGAATGAACGCTAGCAGGGGGGTTCCAGCAGCTGCATCTGCTTCTATCCTTTGCTTTCTGAGGTAGGCAGAGTACACATCCAGGCAGTAAGTGCGGGAGCATGGCAGGGACTCTGAGTTTAAGACGCAGAAGAATGTGCCATCTAGTAGTAGAGTTGAAAGCAATGATTTTTCCTCTGTTCCCTTTAGAAACAGGAAGGAACAGCAGGACTGTGACACAGAGATTCAGAGGAGGGAGGGAGGGAGGGAGGGAGGGAGAGAGAGAGAGGGAGGGAGGGGATGGAGATAAGTCATAACCTCCTGAGAAATTCTTGGTGTGAGAGGCAGTTTCTGTCAGAGCAGGGCAATGCTCCAGAGAAAGGTGCTCCCAGCACCCACAGTGCCTGGCCATGAGCACATCCTCCAGGTGGGGCGATCTAGACATGGGCCATCAGCATCTACAGCGTTCATTTGGAAAATAACATACGCTGATGGTCTTTGTCCAGCCAAATAAAAGCCCATCTGCAGTCCCCTCGCATAAAGCCAGAGGCTGTTCTGTCCCTCAAAAAGGGACACTTCCAAAACCCAAATGTACTGAATAAGCAAATTGGCAGTCACAGCGTCCACTGCCAAGCTAACTGTCCCCACCTCCTGGACCTCACTGCCCAGACCTGAGTGTATGTGACCTTGACCTCCCAGCCTGCAGATACCTGAGAACCCCAACATTGCCCCTAAGGCACATGCTTTTGGGCTTTTGTTTTGCTATGGTATAGCTCGCTGTGGAGGGGACAGGGAAATGAGAGAGGTCGACTTTGTTGTTGTTACTATGTATAGCGCAAGGGTTCGTATTGATCCTTACCCCAGTGTTTAAAATAAAACACGAAGAGAGTGACCCTTGAACCTGACCTGGTGCTGCTCTTCAGTCTGTGTTTGACATTCAGAAGATGACACCGCAGCCGCCCAAGGAATGTCCTTTCCTGGCAGGCGTCTCCAGCGGATCTTCTAGAATCGGAGCAATATTGATTTTCTTTGATTGCTGCCACCACTCTCTTTTAAAAATTCTGGGGTCCAATCCCGTGAGAGCACCAGCAGGACAGGAAAGTAATCATCTGTGCCTAAGATAGAAATGAATCTGATCTATACCTGGAGGGAAAATGAATCTTTTTTGGGGCAGGGGTTGGGGGGAGCCGAACCAACGCTGGGCTTGAATGGGGGTGGGGGAGAGTCAGCTTTTAACAAGTTAAAGCCTCTGTTCTGCTTAAATTCTTGTTGCATTAAAATCTCTTATTTGTTTCCAGAGACCTCTTGCTTCCCGGCTGAGGTGTTGTTTTTCCCGGGTGTGCAGACACTCCACAGCTCTTTGCTCTTCCTCGACAGACATTCCCCACACGCTCTCTTTTTAATCTGGAAAACATCCCCAGGGGTGGGGTGGGGGGTGCAAATGTTAGATGAGAGATTGCTATTATATGCACAGTGACCCAGCAGAGGGTCCCCCCAGGCATCTGTGCTGACCTGGGGTGATTTAATAAGTGCTCAGAATTGTCTTCCCTGGTTTTCACTGTCCCTAGCTGGTAAGGCTACAGTGTTAACCCCACATTAATTATCAGCTCTGTCCTGAGCTGCCACAGTGACTTCCCACCCATGGTGGCTGTTCATCACTTGAAGCATCTGGGACGACTTAAAACCGAGTCCTGGGCCCTCCCTACCCAAGACCTGAATGTGCCCAAGGATAGAGCCAAGGGTCTTTATTGCATTAAGTTTCTCTAGGGAGATTTTCTTGTGTCTCCTCCCAGCCCCTCCAACAGAGAGGCTCTACCAAGAAATCAGCATCAGCTAATGGCATCTGATCTAGAACAAGCCCAGTGGACACTCAAGAAAGATCCTAGGTGGGGGTGTGAGTGTAGCTCACCTGTTCCCATTTAACTGCCTACCCTGGCAGCCAGCCAGCCCGCTGAGTAAACAGCCACTGGATTCTGACTCTGTGTAACAGCCTCTGTGCTGCAGGGCTGAGGAGACCCCGCCCCGCCCAGTGCTCATGGTTCTGTAGTGAGCCCAGTTACAGAGGATGCCAGCACCGAGTTTCCTCAAGAGGAAGTGAATTGGTCCTCCCTTATAAAACAGCAGGCAACCCTGTACTCAGCGCCTTTATTGGGCAGATAAATAGCATTGATTTTTTTCCCCTGTTGAGTTTTGAAATGATTTAAGACCAGGATTCCATTCGTAGTAATCATATAAATACATTCCCTTAAAATAAGCCTACTAATGAAAATATAGGCACTGCCACCACACAAGCAGTGAATGGCTTAAATTAATCTGAATGCCAAATGTGACCGTTCAGAGTGGCCTTTAATGCTGGACATGCATGGGTCATATAATCCAGCAGTCCCCTGCAAAGGAATCTGTCCAAAAGGAATGAGTGACTCAGTTTTCCATCGCTGTAAAAAACACCTGAACCAATCGAGATCCAAATCAAAGCAGGGAATAAGCATGTGGCCACAGACTTACACACAAATGCTCACAGCAACTTTACGAACAGAATCCAAAGGCTAGAAACAGTGTGGATGTCCATCAGCAAGAAGATAGATGGGTATCCACACTATGGAGAACCGCTCAGTTTTTATGTAGAATACTGTTCCATGTAGCAGTACTAACATTAAAATGTCTATGTTGAACCAATGAAGTCAAAACCTGTCAGTACCGATGTCGGAGCCCCATTTTCTATGAAGCTGTAGGTGGGATTTAACCACTGTGCTACAAAACACAAACCCACAAGGACACACATAACTTTTAAGGGAGTGATAGCAACAGTCTGTCTACAAACATGGCAGTAGATACTTGGGTATCTGTAAAAGTCCATCAAATGGTATGCTGATGGGTTAATTTGGCGAGTAAACCGCGCACCTCGATAACATCGCTTTAGGGGGGTAATGCTGAGTAGACAGAAATCAGAAGGTGGTACCAGGGTGCTTGAGATTCAGGAAACATTACTCCTGGCCTCACGGGAAGTGGACACCATCCGGAAACATGAATGAGAAGCTGTGATAGGCTGGGGAGACTTTCCCTCTCCAGAGGGAAGAGAGGACCGTGCCAGGGACTTCCGCTTGACTTCAAATGGGACCAGAATGATTAAATGAGTGAACTGGGCTGAAACTCACAATAAGATAGAGGGGAAGAAGGGGAAGGGTCTAGAGCAAAGCCATGTGTGCCCAGAAAGAAAAGAGGATTGAGGATGAGCCCTGACCTTGGCCTTGACCTTGGTGACAGCCAAAGGCTTTTCTAATCTAATGAGTGAAACCTGAGCATGTGGTCTCCGGTGCCTGCTGGTGCCAGCCGGTGCAGCCACCTGACTTCCTCTGAGCCCCTTTACTCAGAACTTGAGTGACAGCAAAGCTCACCGATGGGACCAGCATTGGGCTGTGTCAAGCAAGGCGCTGAGGATTCAGCATTATACCAGATGGACCTTGTTTGTTTGGTTTTTTGTTGTTGTTTTTCTTCAGGATCCCAACAGGGAATGCTTCACATACCCCACCCCGATCTCAGCTCCGCTTTCTGCTTCTCTGGGAGCAGCTCCTCATTTGTCCCTATGTAGGGTTGGCTGTGCAGTTCGGGCAGCGCACTGGATCAGGTGCCCTGTTAGAAACAAGTCCTGGGGGAGCTCAACGTCAATATGGAATGAAAAGGGGAATGGGAGAGGGGAATCCCAGGGATCTGTGTATGCTCAGAGGGGAGATTCTGGATCCAGGCTGAGATGGCTGATCCCTGAAGATCTGAGGATGGAGACTGCTGAGATTTGAAGGATGCAAGTCCAAGAGAGAGCACAAGTCTATCCTTCTAGATCTTTCCAGATACAAGAATGGCCTTAGAAAATCGGAGCCCCGGAGCCAACAATCTGTAATTTCCAGCACCTCTTTGTCCCGGTAGGTTTGCACCATGTATGAAGCCCTACAGCGCCTTCTTGTCCCAGATGGAGTCCATTCCAGCAACCTCGGTCACCGCCAGCTCTGTAGCGGCCCCAGCGATGGCAGAATACACTGAGATGGACTTCAGTGATTCAATCAAGTAAGGAGGCAAAACCCTGTGGGCTGGTCCTTAGCTGCGTTCTGCTCTCTCGCTGAGCTTACGCTCCCAACCTCCATCCCTCTCCGCCCACTCAGCCATACACTAGCCAACAGTTGTATGAGGGGATTCCATATGTTCGGCCCACCACTGGCCCTGAGTTAAAGAGCTGAGAACCATCTCTGCTCTCAGATGGGGGCCAGAGCTCTTAGCCCCCGGGGTACTGAGTCCTTCCTCACTCGAGTCCCCCTTCACTCCCTCACAGAGCAAAGGGAACTCAAGGTAGAAAGCAGAAAATAACATTATCCACCCATCAAATGCCATGTCCTCACAATAAGATGCTCTGAGTAACTAGGAAATTCAGCTAGGTATGGTGGCACATGCCACTTTCATGCCAGTACTCAGGAGCCTGAGGCAGGAGGATTATGAGTTTGAGGCCAGCCTGGGCTACAGAGTGATACCTAGTCTCAAAAATAAGGTCAAACATTATAACCTTGAACATTGAGCACCCAAATGGTCTGAGGAATTGCCCATTCTTCCCAGCATGCATTGTAAGTTGGACACAAACTTGGTGCCCCAGGAAAGGGTGGCCCCTAGGAGACTGAGCAGTACCATGGCCCACTCTATATGAGCGAGCGCAGAGGACAGCTGAGCACTGCCGGCTGACCTCTTAGAGAGAGTGTCGTCACCTAAGCAATACTCTACTTATTGTGGGATAAAGCAGAGAGGACGAGGAAAGTGGGGGTTGGGCACAGTTACGGCTGGGCTGGTGGTGGCATCTACCAACGAAGCGATTCTTATATTTCCTTAAACTCCCCAGGACAATCCTTATGGACGACGAAGCTGGACTTGAAGAAATCAAAAAGCCCACGATGTCCACTATGGTCTCAGAAGTAAGCCTCCTTTGCTCCTGGGCAGGGTTAGCAAGTGCAGCACTAGGAAGGAGCTGGTGTGAGACTGGGGAGCTGTGTCCAGGTCACTTCTCCCCAGACTGAGCACCTCAGGGAGAGGCCAGGATACCTCAGCACACAGATCTCCAAAAAGTGAAAGACTGGTGATCTCCAGGTCCCAGGTAGCCATGTGTTGTTCTCATTTCCAGCATAAGGGCTGCTAATAAACCAAGGCGCGTTCACAGCCCCAGCTAGGGAAATGGCTTGGTGGCTGTTATGCAAGCGTGAGTTCCTGAGTTCAGATCTCCTGAACCCGTGTGAGGGCTGTTCTCTGAGTTACATATCAGCAGTCCCAGCTCTGGTGATGAGTGTGTGTGTGTGTGTGTGTGTGTGTGTGTGTGTGTGTGTGTGTGTGTGTGTGTGTAGACAGGCAGAACCCCACAGTCTAGCTGAAGGGCTAAGCTCCAGGGTCAGTGAGAGACTCCGCCTCTAAAAGATTAGGTAGAGAGAGATCAAGATGTAAACATTGACATTTAGCCTCCACATACATGTATACACATATGCACAGGCACCCGCTCTCACATGTGTACACAATACATACATACACACACACACACTCCCGTACACACAAGCACCCTTTACACACACACACACACTTATGCAGTATGCATACGCTTAAATACTTCCTCTAGGATGATAGACTGAGAAAACCATTGGAGACACAGAGTTCTCCACTAGAAAGATATTTTTTCTTACACATTAGAAATAGAAAAAAAAAAGGAAATTGAAAAAATGCTAGATGAATTACTATATGTCCAGGATAGGACTGAGTCATAGAAAAAAAATAGTCATGAGCAGAGATTTTCAGACATACAGGCAGGGGAGCGAATTGGTATACCCTCTTTGGCCTGTTTCTTGGCAGGTGTATCAATATTTAAAATGCATACTTCCTCTTGTAAATTATTCTCCAGATATACCTCTATGTTTATGCGAAGCTATAACTAGCCTTGTACATCACAGATTTGTTTATAAGAGCATAAACTCTTTGGAAACAACAATTCTGCCAACAGGAGATTAACTGAATAAACCGAATTACATCTGCACAAGGCAGCGCTATGGAATTCTATTATAAAAAGCAAATAGGTTCTTTACTAGTTTGGTATAATCTCTGAAATATTAAGTAAAAAGTGCTATGTAAAAAAGGGGACACATAGCGTGTTACCATTCCTGTCCAGGCAGAAGTACATAAAAATAACAACTAATGGTTACTTTTTAATATTTTGTATGTGTGTGTACATGAATTTTGCCTGCACTGTGTGACTGTGCACCATGTGTATGCAGTGCCCACAGACACCAGAAGAGGGCACCAAATTCCCTAGAACTCGACAAACTGTAATGAGCAGTCTGGTAGGTGCTGGGAATAGAACCCAGATCCCTGTAAGAACGGCCATCACTCTTGCTGAGCCATCATCTCTCCAGCCCCGACAGCTAGAACTTATTGAGCACCTAATATACACCTAATATACTTTCCATACTTGTAAGCTTTTTTCGAATTGTCTCTGGTGCTTGCTGGGAACCACTATTCTTTCCCACTTCCGTGAGGGGGTGCATGTGCCAAGCAGTCCAGTGGCCGGCTCAGCAGTCTCCGTGTCTTTTACATGGTGGTGGTGGTGGTGGTGGTGGTGGTGGTGGTGGTGGTGGTGGTGGTGGTGTGTGTGTGTTTGCTTATGCATAGAATAGCCAAGAAGCGCAGGGTGGTGAGGGCAGAGGTTTTTCTTTTCCTGTTCTGTTCACCATTTTCTCCCCAGTACCTGGAACTAGTCCATAGTGCGTCTTGCATAAGTATTAGTCAAATAAAGACGGGAGCGTCAGTTAAGAGCACGTCCTGCCTGCTCTTACAGGGGACATGCCCAGCAGCACCACATCTGGAGTTTCACAGCCACCCGTAACTCCAGTGCAGAGTATCTGACATGGTCTCCAGCCCCCGTGGACACCTCCCCTCATGTGCGCTCACCCACTCTCAGATGCACACATGTACACGTGAAAATGTTTTAAAATAAATTCTCAAAAGTCCGTCGAGTGAAGACACTAATCAGATGGGATCTATCAAAAAGCAAAACAAAACAAAACAAACAGTGGTTACCTCAGAGACGACTGAAGAGTAGGGAATGCTGCTGGAATATTTTAACTTTGTATCATAAATATGTGCCAACTACTTTTAATACTTTAAATGAAGCTTATGAAGACTATTCTACCACTTGAGGTATAGACAGACATAAACGCACAGGACAGAGATGCGTATACACGCATGACTACTATAAACTATTAAGTAATTGTAATTTATTTTCTTAGATCTTTCCTTACCTTTTTATTTCTCACGTTTGTCTTCTGAATATTCAACAATGTCCATCTTCAGAGATGCTTGTCATGGAAAATTCATGCAATACAGAAATATCAGAACAGAACTCCTTGGAATCCCACCATTCATCAGAAAATACTACTGAAATTCTTAGCAGTCTCCCAGATACCAGTTTTACACATTCAAACCTCAGAACGGGTTTACACCCACTCATGCCTCCAGAGTGTGACTCACATAAGGCCTCTGTAATCTCACATGAATGAAACACAACTTTTCTCTCGAGGACATGTTGTATGCATTGTTCCTGATCCACAAATACACACTGAGTCACCCTCTGTGGAGAGAGAGGTGTCATGCACACGCTATTTAAAGTGCTATTTCTGGTGGGCAGACAGCTTACTTTCAGAGCTCCTAGTTAAAATGACTGCCATAAATAGCTGTATATGTGCATTTGAGGCATTGTCCAAGTGTCATCATAGTGAAAAAAAAGTCCAGGTTTTAAAAACACATTTTCAATTACATATTCTTATGTTGGGGAGGGCATATGCATATGAATGCAGTACCCATGGTGGCCAGAAGAGGGGGCCAGATCCACTCGAGCTGGAGTTACAGATGCCTCTGAGCCACTCAGCAAGGGTGTTGGGGACCAAACTAGGGTCCTTTGCAATAGCAGTACCTGCTCTTATCCACTGATATCCATCTCTTACATGCTCCATTCTTACTATCATAGTTACTGTATTTCCTTTTTCTTGTAAGGAAGGAGAGGTGTGCATTAATGATGAGCCGCGGCACGCACTTGCTAGCTTCTCTTCCCTCCTCCATTTCCAGGCAATAAAATACAGTTTCACAGGAACAGAAAGGAGCCAGAGCCAGCCAGACTACCCAGAATGCATGTGGGTCTATGAACAGGATGAGATGCTTTCTATTGGGATAGAAGAAGTAAGTGAAACCCCCAAGATCCTCAATCACCCAGCACTGACGCTTCCACGCACCTTCTCCATATTGGAGACTGAGCTCTCCACTGTCACCTTCACGGGTGCTGGAGAGTCAAGGGTCAAGAATGAGTCTGTCCACCGACAGTTTAACTCACCCACTGCAGACCCGTCATCCTGACAGCCTGTCCCATGTGGGATGCCTTTCCCTGCAGGTGTTTGACATTTTGCCTCTCTACGGAGTTCTGCAGCCATACAGCAGCCATCAGATATCGTTTACCTTCTATGGACACTGTGACATCATCGCCCAGGCCAAAGCTCTGTGTGAAGTGGAAGGAGGGCCCACCTATGAAATACTGCTGAAGGGGGAGGCATCCCTGGTCAACTACTCCTTTGACACGAAGGATATTAACTATGGATTGCAGGTACCGCAGATATCAGGAGGGGTTTTTCTGGGTTTGTCTTAAATGTGGCTTGTGGTCCTCATGCCTCCAGCCCTTCATCCGTATTCAGCTTCCCTGCCCCAGTCCCCACCCCATTTGTGGTCTTTTTCACTTGCTCTTCTCCATGCTGTCACCAGTTAAGCATCAGAAGATGCTCGCTTTCCAGTTCCGTCCTTGAACTTCCGGTTCTGAAGTTACCCACCTCAGTCCCACCCTGAGTCACTCCAGCCCCACCACAAGCCCTACCTAAATAATTGTTTCGATGGTTTTGGCTTTGATTTTGAAAGACAGGGCATCATGCGGCCCTGGCTTACCTCAAACCCACTGTTGTAGCCAAGGAATGACCTCAAATCCTGATCCTCCCACCTCACCTCCCAAGTGCTAGGATTGCATGCACACACAATGACACCTTGCTGTCCTGCCTAAACACTACAGCAGTCTGCCCATACTGTAGTGCATAGAGGACCCAGGGTCTGATTCGGTAGGCCCAGCATTTGGCCTGGGGTTTCATTTTTCAAAAATGAGTTCCTTGCCATGTGGCGTCAGTACCTCTGATCTACAGACACATACCAAGCAAGGGATCGCGTCGCTACTAACCCATGTAGGCATTGTTGTCAGGTAAGTTTTCCCAAAAGTGTATCTTCATCTCATCAATCCCATCATTCCCTGGGCAGTTCATCCCAGCAGCGCAGTATTGAGAAAAGCGAATTTCTTGTTTTTGTTTTGTTCTGTCTTTTTGTTTTGTTTTTTATTTTATTTTTTATTGAAAAAGGAAGCAAAAACGTTTTATGATAAAATCACTTGCCTCTCCTAGCCTCAGCATCTCTCATCTATAATATGGGGATGGGCCATGATGCCTTCCCACCAGTCAGGGCTTTGCCCTGGTCGTGGTAGACAGTCACCAAGAGTTCCCTTCTCTGTCACCAATCAGATCACTTACTGAGCCTAAGCTCAGTAAGCTAGTAAGTCCTAAGCCCTTTCTTTTAAATCTTATTGTCTTTTCAATAATGGCTTTATTCTTAGAGAATTTCACACAGTGTGTTCTATTCACCCCCTCACCCAGCTCCTCTCAGATCCTCCCCAGCCTCCTATCCACCTTGTCCTATCTTGCTCTTGCATTCATGCTCCCTCCCCCATTAAGTCCTGTTTGTATCAGCTGACTATTCCTGAGTGCAGGATCAGCATCACACCATTAAAGAGAACGGCCACTCTGCAGCAACAAACAGATACTAGCAGCTCCTGGCTAGGGCTGGGCCTTGGTACTCCCTCCATCCCTCCACGCAGCTGCCCTGCTGGGTCTGGAAGTTACCTACCACATCTGGCTCTTGCTATCCTTATGTCCCCCTCTTCCACATGGATCCCCGAGCCTTGAGAGGAGAGGCATGATGTAGACATCTCGCTTAGAACTGAGCACTCTGAAGTCTCTGTTCTCCACATGTTGATCAGCTGCGGGTCTCTGCTATTGCCATCTGTTACAAAAAGAAGCTTCGCTCATGATGGTTGGGAGATACACTAATAAATGGTATTAAGTTATCAGAAGTCATTTTAATAGTACGCCATTTTAGCAGAATTAGTGTAGTACTAGGCTTTCCCCCGGGGACCATGACTTACAGGTGCTTGGCCTTGGTGGCAGGTGTACATGCCATCTTATGGGGTGGACCGGATAGCCAGTCAAGAGGTAGCTTGTTATTTTTTGAAAGTAACAAGAGGTAGGTTGTTGTTTTTTGAAATGGAGTCTCTCTGTATAATCCTAGAATTCCTCATGTAGACTAGGTTAGCCTCAAACTCATAGAGACCTACCTGCCTCTGCTGCCTGATTGCTGGGATTAAAGGAATGTATGACCATGCCCAGCTGTTAAACTCTTCTTTTTACTGATGCTTCATACACAGGCATCGAATTGACCATAATCCCCCATTATAAGATGTCCATTTAGTTGTGGGCAAGCAGATTTACCCACAGCCTCTCCTGCACCCCAGCCCTCTCTGCCTCCACACTTTCTCATACACTATTCTTCTCATGTCCTGTTCTCCCCCCACCCCCACTCTCGACTTGTTCATCCCGTCAGTCACAGTTCAGCTCCTTCCCAAAACGTACCTTCTCCCTGCCTTCACTTGGCACATCTCAGACACAGCATGCTTTCTACCTGGAGTAAGGGTAGCTGTCAACTGATTCTCTGTGCACTTCTTTCTGCTTAGATTGTGTACTGTGGACTCAGAGACTGTACTTCTTAGCAATTTTTGCCTCATTTGATCACTGTTACTTAACTGCACAGCACGTAGAAATTATTGAGTTGTGTGTGTGCAGATATGTGTGCAGACTGAAGACTGCATCTGCATCCAGTCATCCAACACTGACTGCTGTCTTCTCTACCCTGTTATCCAATTAGAATTTGCTCTTATTCCTGACCTCCAGGGTCCTCCGGTAAACTGTCTTCATCTCTACAGCTATGCCACCCTAAATAAACCTGATCCTACCTAAGACAGCTAGTTTTGCTTTGCCCTGGTTTGTCCTTGGAATCCCTAAAGTAGGCCTCAGTTTGGGGATGTTAAGCCTACCATATGAGCTCGTAAAGTATGCTAGCAAATCTCAACTGTTACAGCATGTTATATCTGTGGCTTCTGGTATCAATGAGAAAATTAATTCTAGAACATTCTAAATTGAAATACTGTATTTTTAAATAGGATCAAATCAGAATCAGATCCTCTTATTTTAGAAAGTTTAGATTCTCCAGGAAGCCTCCTTTTACAATGCTCGATGTGGATTGACCAGTATCTTATGGAATGTAGGAGGACATTTTGGGGGGTACATTTGTTGATCCCCTTTGTCAGGCTGATAGCAGAATCCCATAGACAGGTAATGATCCTTCTTCTCATCCTCTCTCCAGCTGTTTGACCACGTCACAGAACGTGAAATCACACTGAAAAACATTGGGAAAGTTGGCTTCGAGTTCAACGTTCTGACTAACTACCAGTCTTCACCAAGGAACCTTCTCCCTGGAGTGCCGCTTATCCTGCCTCTGTCGGTGAGTCAGAACTGAGAAGGCTCATCCCAAACAGACAAGCCACACCCAGGACAGGGGACATCACTGCCAGTACAACAGGTGGGACTCAGATATGGTGGCACATACCTATAATCCCAGAGCATTCAGGAGGGTGAAACAGAAGAATCAGGGAAAACCTGATCCTTTGCTCCTGGGCAAGCTTGAGGCCATTCTGGGTGATATGAGCCTATGTTGGTAAACAGACTGATGGGTGGGTGGATAGATTGATAGACAGACAGACAGACTTAGGAATACTTGGTCATTAAACAAACATTTACCAAGTCCTCCATTACCTATTGCCAGGTACAACAGACACATGATGAACCAGTTAGATACATACAACTTAAGGATGTTCCCCACAATAATAAATTTAATTTGAGTGATGTGTGCTAGTATACCTTTCAAACCCCAGCACTCTGGAGGCATAGGAAGTAGGACCTTACATTCAAGGCCACCCTGTGCTGTATAATGAGATGCTATCACTAAAAAGAAGGGGGGGCGGTGGTCCCCACTGGTATGTTAAATTTCTTTGTAGTCCCTTGGGGCTTCCCTCACACCAGCTATATGAAATAGAGCAACCTTTCCTTAGCCTGTATGGAAACGCCTGCAGTCAGCCAAGAGCCACTGTGGTTTTAGAAGCGAGTGGCACAGTTGCTCCTGTTGATATGTTATGTTGAGCTGGCAGTTCTTAAAAACTTTTGTTGAATTTTTCTCCTTATGAGGATGACAGTGCTTGTTATAAAAAGTTAGTAAATATAAAAGGGGATATAATTAATTTATAATTATTCATAATCTTTTTTTTCAAGTTTTACGTGTGTGTGTGTGTGTGTGTGTGTGTGTGTGTGTGTGTGTATACACCCAAGAACGGCAGCGTGGGGACATCCGATCCCTTGAACCCAAGTCACAGGCAGTCACGAGGAAGCTCACACAGGTCCTCTGTAAGAACAGCAAGGGCTAACCACTGCACCGACTCTGAAGCCCCTGTTCACAGTCTTATCATCCAAAGACAAGGGATGCTGCTCTCCCTGACATGCCTGTCCCTGTAGTCCTTGGCCTGTGCTTCCAGACATTAACTTTGAGCTAATTACCAATGCTGCATCTTATAATCTGAGCTAGGAACTGTTAAATCAATTCCCCTTTGCTCTTCTTCCTGATTTGTCTTAACTGGTCTTCAGAATTTGCATCTGTGTTTTCTTTTCAGAAGGCAGAAGCAGGTGGATCTCTGTAAGTTCAAGGCCAGCCTAGTCTACAGAGCAAATTCCAGAATATCCAGGGCTATACAAAGAAACACTGTCTCCAAAAAAAAAAAAGCAACAGCAATTTTTAAAAAAATCAGAAATCAGGCTGGAGAGACGGGATGGTTCAGTAGTTAAGAGCACTTGCTGCTCTGAGAAGGGCAGGATCTGATTCCCAGCACTCACATGGCAGCTTCTAACTGCCCATAACTCCAGTTCCAGGAACTCTGATGCTTTGCTTTGGCCGCCACAGGCACTAGGCATGTGCATAGAGGACAGACAGACACACGGAAGCAAAACACCCATCCACATCAAGTAAAAAGATCTTTATAAATGTGAATATTTTGTTTTTATGCAGAACTGCTATCACAAGTCTCATTTCCTTTTTTTTTAATTTTATTTTCTAAGTTTTTTTTTATTTACATTCAAGATCATTTCCCCTTTCCCGTTTCCTCCCTCCCCGAAAGTCCCATAAGCCCCCTTCCCTCCCTCTTTTCCCCATTCAACCCCCTCTCGCTTCTCTGTCCTGGCGTTCCCCTACATCCAGTCTTTCCAGGACCAGGGGTCTCTCCTTCCATCTTCTTGGAAATCTATTGATATGCGAATTGTGTCTAGGGTATTCCGAGATTCTGGGTTAATATCCCCTTATCAGTGACTGCATACCATGTGTGTTCTTTTGTGATTGGGTTACCTCACTAAGGATGATATTTTCAAGTTCTGACCATTTGCCTAGTAATTTCGTGAATTCATTGTTTTTAATTGCAGAGTAGTATTCCATTGTGTAAATATGCCACATCTTCTGAATCCATTCCTCTGTTGAGGGACATCTGGGTTCTTTCCAGCTTCTGGCTATTATAAATAAGGCTGCTATGAACATAGTGGAGCATGTGTCCTTATTGCATGCAGGTAAAGCCTCTGGGTATATGCCCAGGAGTGGTATAGCCGGATCCTCCGGGAGTGTCATGCCCAGTTTTCTGAGGAACCGCCAGACTGCTTTCCAGAGTGGTTGTACCAGCTTGCAATTCCACCAGCAGTGGAGGAGTGTTCCTCTTTCTCCACATCCTCGCCAACAACTGCTGTCTCCTGTGTTTTTGATCTTAGCCATTCTGACTGGAGTGAGATGGAATCTCAGGGTTGTTTTGATTTGCATTTCCCTAATGACTAAGGATGATGAACATCTCTTTAGGTGCTTCTCAGCCATTAGATATTCTTCAGGTGAGAACTCTTTGTGTAGCTCTGTACCCCATTTTTTAATAGGGTTACTTGCCTCTCTGGAGTTTAACTTCTTGAGTTCTTTGTTTATATTGGATATTAGCCCTCTGTTGGATGTAGGGTTGGTAAAGATCATTTCCCAGTTAGTTGGTTGCTGCTTTGCCTTTTTGACAGTGTCTTTTGCCTTGCAAAAACTTTGTAATTTAATGAGGTCCCATTTGTCTATTCTTGATCTTAGAGCATAAGCTATTGGAGTTCTGTTCAGGAAATTCTCCCCTGTGCCCATATGTTCAAGGTTCTTCCCTAGTTTCCTTTCTATTAGTTACAGTGTGTCTGGTTTTATGTGGAGATCCTTGATCCACTTGGAATTGAGTTTAGTGCAAGGAGATAAGAATGGGTCAATTTGCATTCTTCTGCATGTTGACCTCCAGTTGAGCCAGCACCATTTGTTGAAAGGCTATCTTTTTTCCACTGGATGGTTTTAGCTCCTTTGTCAAAGATCAAGTGACCATAGGAGTGTGGATTCATTTCTGGGTCTTCAATTCTGTCCCATTGATCTACATGCCTGTCACTGTACCAATACCATGCAGTTTTTAACACTATTGCTCTGTAGTACAGCTTGAGGTCCGGGATACTGATTCCCCCAGAGATTCTTTTACTCTTGAGAATAGTTTTAGCTATTCTGGGTTTTCTGTTATTCCAGATGAATTTTTGAATTGCTCTTTCTAACTCTATGAAGAATTGAGTTGGGATTTTGATGGGGATTGCATTGAATCTGTATATTACTTTTGGTAAGATGGTCATTTTTACTATATTAATCCTGCCAATCCATGAGCATGGCAGATTTTTCCATCTTCTGAGGTCTTCTTCAATTTCTTTCTTCAGAGACTTGAAGTTCTTGTCATACAGATCTTTCACTTGTTTGTTTAGAGTCACACCAAGATACTTTATATGGTTTGTGGCTATCGTGAAGGGTATCATTTCTCTTACTTCTTTCTCAGCCTGCTTATCCTTTGAGTATAGGAAGGCTACTGACTTGCTTGAGTTGATTTTATATCCGGCCACTTTGCTGAAGTCTTTTATCAGCTGTAGGAGTTCTCTGGTGGAGTTCTTTGGGTCGCTTAAGTATACTATCATATCTTCTGCAAATAGTGATAGTTTGACTTCTTCCTTTCCAATTTGTATCCCTTTGACCTCTTTTTGTTGTCTAATTGCTCTAGCTAGAACTTCAAGTACTATATTGAAAAAATATGGAGAGAGAGGGCAGCCTTGTCTAGTCCCTGATTTTAGTGGAATTGCTTCAAGTTTCTCTCCATTTAGATTGATGCTGGCTACCAGTTTGCTGTAAATTGCTTTTACTATGTTTAGATATGGGCCTCGAATTCCTGATCTTTCCAAGACCTTTAGCATGAAAGGATGCTGAATTTTGTCAAATGCTTTCTCAGCATCTAATGAGATGACCATGTGGTTTTTTTCTTTGAGATTGTTTATATAGTGGATTACATTGATGGATTTCCTTATATTGAACCATCCCTACATCCCTGGGATGAAGCCTACTTGATCATAGTGAATGATCGTTTTGATGTGTTCTTGGATTCGGTTGGCAAGAATTTTATTGAGTATTTTTGCATCGATATTCATAAGAGAGATTGGCCTGAGATTCTCTTTCTTTGTCGGATCTTTGTGTGCTTTTGGTATTAGTGTAATTGTGGCTTCATAGAACGAGTTGGGTAGTGTTCCTTCTGTTTCTATTTTGTGGAACAGTTTGAAGAGTATTGGTGTTAGGTCTTCTTTGAAGGTCTGATAGAATTCTGCACTAAAACCATCTGGACCTGTGCTTTTTTTGGTTGGAAGACTTCCAATGACAACTTCTATTTCTTCAGGGGTTATAGGACGGTTTAGATGGTCTATTTGATCCTGATTTAATTTTGGTATTTGATATCTGTCAAGGAAATTGTCCATTTCCTCGAGATTTTATAGTTGTGTTGAATACAGGTTTTTGTAGTAGGATCTGATGATTTTTTGAATTTCCTCAGTTTCTGTTGTTATCTCTCCCTTTTCATTTCTGATTTTATTAATTTGGATACTGTCTCTGTGCCCTCTGGCTAGTCTGGCTAAGGGCTTATCTATCTTGTTGATTTTCTCAAAGAACCAACTCCTTGTTTTGTTGATTCTTTGTATGGTTTTATTTGTTTCTACTTGATTGATTTCAGCCCTGAGTTTGATGATTTCCTGCCTTCTACTCCTCTTTGGTGTATTTGCTTCTTTTTGTTCAAGGGCTTTCAGGTGTGCCATTAAGCTGTTAGTGTATGCTGTCTCCCGTTTCTTTTTGGCGGCACTCAGGGCTATGAATTTTCCTCTTAGCACTGCTTTCATTGTGTCCCATAAGTTAGGGTATGTTGTGCCTTCATTTTCATTAACTTTCAAAAAGTCTTTGATTTCTTTCTTTATTTCCACCTTGACCAAGTTATCATTGAGTAGAGCATTGTTCAGCCTCCATGTGTACGTGGGTTTTCTTTTGTTTTTGTTGCCATTGAAGACCACCCTTATTCCATAGTGATCTGATAGGAGGCATGGGATTAGTTCTATCTTCTTATACCTGTTGAGGTCTGATTTGTGACCAATTATATGGTCAGTTTTGGAGAAGGTACCTTGAGGTGCTGAGAAGAAGGTGTATTCTTTAGCTCTAGGATGAAATGTTCTATATATATCTGTTAATTCCATTTGGTCCAAGGCTTCAATTAGATTCACTGTGTCCCTGTTTAGTTTCTGCTCTCCTGAACGATCCATTTCAGAGAGCGGGGTGTTGAAGTCACCCACTATTATTGTGTGAGGTGCGATGTGTGCTTTGAGCTTTAGTAAAGTTTCTTTTACGAATGAGGGTGCCCTTGCATTTGGAGCATAGATATTCAGAATTGAGTGTTCTTGTTGGTGGATTTTTCCCTTGATCAGTATGTAGTGTCCTTCTGTGTCTTTTTTGATGACTTTAGGTTGAAAATCAATTTTATCTGATATTAGGATGCCTACTCCGGCTCGTTTCTTGGAGCCATTTGCTTGTAAAATTGTTTTCCAGCCTTTTACTCTGAGGTAGTGTTTGTCTTTGACACTGAGGTGCGTTTCCTGCATGCAGCAAAATGCTGGGTCCTGTTTACGTATCCATTCTGCTAGTCTATGTCTTTTTATTGGGGAATTGAGACCATTGATATTAAGAAAGATTAAGGCATAGTGATTATTGCCACCTGCCATTCTTGATGCTATCTTTATGTTTGAGTGGTTATCTACTTTTGGGTTTGAAGCAAGAAGGTTACTATCTCATTTTTTCCAGGGTGTTGTTTCTCTCCCTGTATTGGCGGTTTGCACCTATTATCCTTTGCAGGGCTGGATTTGTGGAAAGATATTGTGAAAATTTGGTTTTATCATGGAATATCTTGGTCTCTCCATCTATGGTGATTGAGAGTTTTGCTGGGTAGAGTAGTCTAGGCTGGCATTTGTGCTCTCTTAGTGTCTGCATGAGATCTGCCCAGGGTCTTCTGGCTTTCATAGTTTCTGGTGAGAAGTCTGATGTGATTCGGATAGGTCTTCCTTTGTATGTTACTTGGCCCTTTTCTCTTACTGCTTTTAATATTCTTTCTTTGTTTAGTACATTTGGTGTTTTGATTATTATGTGATGGGAGGTATTTCTGTTCTGGTCCAGTCTGTTTGGAGTTCTGTAGGCTTCTTGTACATTCATCGGCATCTCTCTCTTTAGGTTAGGGAAGTTTTCCTCCATAATTTTGTTGAAGATGTTTACTGGCCCTTTAAGTTGCAAATCTTCACTCTCATCTATACCTATAATCCTTAGGTTTGGTCTTCTCATTGTGTCCTGGATTTCCTGGATGTTTTGAGTTACACGTTTTTTGCATTTTGCATTTTCTTTGACTGTTGAGTCGATGCTTTCTATGGTATCTTCAGCACCTGAGATTCTTTCTTCCATCTCTTGTATTCTATTGTTGATGTTTGTATCTATGACTCCTGATTTCTTCCCAAGGTTTTCTATCTCCAAAGTTGTCTCCCTTTGTGATTTCTTAGTTGTTTCTACTTCCTTTTTTAGATCCTGGATGGATTTGCTGAGATCCTTCACTTGTTTGTTTGTATTTTCCTGTATTTCTTTAAGGTATTTTTGCATTACCTCTTTCAGGATTTCTGCCTGTTGACCCAAGTTCTCCTGCATTTCTCTGAGTGATTTTTGTGTTTCCTTCTCATGGGATTCCATCTGTTGATCCATCGTCTCCTGCATTTCCTTAAGCAGTTCTCGTGTTTCCTTTGTAAGGGCATCTATCCATTGATTCATTTCTTTAAGCACTTTTGTGTTGCCTCCCTATGGGCATCCGTCTGTTGACCCATATTCTTCTGCATTTCTTTATGCAATTTTTGTGATTCCTTTGAAAGTGCGTCTACCCATTGATTCATTTCTTTAAAGCGATTTTTGTGTTGTCTCCTTGTGGGCCTCCATCTTTTGATCCATGTTCTCCTGCATTTCTCTAAGCGATTTTTGTGTTTCCTTTGTAAGGGCTTCTAATCGTTGATTCATGGTCTCCTGTAATTCTTTATTAGATTTATTTGTGTCCTTCTTGTGATCCTCTAATAGCATCATGAGAAGTGATTTTAAATCCAGATCTTGTCTTTCGGGTGTGGTGGGGTATCCAGGACTTGCTGCTGTTGGAGAGTTGGGTTCGGATGGTGCCATATTACTTTGATTTCTGTTAGTAACATTCCTACGTTTGCCTTTTGCCATCTGGTTACCTCTGATGTTAGTTGGTCCTGCTGTCACTGGCTGTTGGTTGGACCTCCTGTGAGCCTGCAAAGCTATTTCTGGCCCCCCTGGATTACCAGGATTCCCCTGGCACCGATTTCTGGGGCCTGCCCTGCTCCTGAGTGACTTTGGAGCCCTGATGTGCCTTGCCCCAAGTGATGTTATATTGGGGAGTCCCTGCACATCCAAAGGCTCAGTGTAATAGATTCCTGGAGCAGAGGTCGCCAAAGGGAGGCTGGTAGGCTCCTGCCCTGTGCAGGGGTGTGTGATCTCTCCCATAGTGGGGGGGAGGGGGCGTCCCTCTGCCAGGCAGAAGTCCCACAGCAGAGCTGGTGCGCTGGTTACTGCAGATCTGCCCAGCTCTTGGGAGCAGCGTACACACAAGCCTCCCGAGACCCAAGCGATATTATGCCTGTCTGTCTCCGAGCCTGGCAGTCCCAACTACCTGGCCACTGGAGCAAAGATGGCGGAGTGCACTCAAGTCTCATTTTCTAAGTTATCTAGACTTATACAATTTTTATTTACAAATAACTATACTTTCAATTTTTTCATTAGACTTATTGACTTGGGGTGGGGGGAGAACAGTGCATGCGTGGACGTGGGAGGATCACATGCTCAGCCCTCGGCTGCCACATGGATCAGGAGATGAGGTTCAGGCCAGTGGACTTGGCAATGCTACCCGAAGTCAGAGATCATGTGGCCCCCTCAGCTCCAACTCGGCACACGAGCTATTATGTTTAGGATCTAAAAATCTAAAAATGATTTCTTAACACTAACAAATACAAGAAAAATCATGCTTTTGATATGACAGAGTACAGATCATCATGAGTCTCTAGGAAACGAACCGAGAATCGCAGCACTCAAATCGTCCTCATCTTTTGTTTGTTTGTTTCTGTCTCCTAAGACTCAGAAAGGGGCTGCACTCCCCCACCTTTGCGGCCTATAAATATAGGAATTGGGGAGATGGTTCAATGGTCAATGTAAAGACCGGAAACTCCCAGCCACGTGAATGCTGGTGGGCGTGGCAGTCCAGGCAGGCAGAGACAAGAGAATCCCCTGAAAGAGCTCCCTAGCCTGGCTAGCCAAATCACTTTACTCTGGGTTCAGGGAAGAGACCATGGCTCCAGATAAAGGCAGAAGGCAATGGAAGAAGACACCCATTGTCAACCTATGGCCTTTCGCACACGCACACAGAGTGCACATGCACACCCGAATACACATGTTCTCCCACACAGGTGAGCATGCATCCACGTATGTTTGCACAACAGAGAGAGAGAGAGAAAGTCAAAAATCTGGAGTGGGGAGGGAGATAAGTATGACTAAATACCTCATATGACATTCTCAAAGAATTCGTTTTAAAATATATAAATAAGAAAAATTTTGTATACATGTGCATTTCTGGATTAACACATAAGATTTTACTTCCATTAAATGTTCTTCACAGACCATATTTTCCCTGTTCGAAGTGGTCTCTTTCTCATCTTTAATGGCTTTTTCTTTGAACACTCTTCAGGGTCTCACCATTACACTTTGTGCTTCTCTTTCCTCGGGACTGGTCATAGCCCCTGTTCAGGCTGCTCTCTCCCAGAGCGTGCTTTGTTAGATCTTGTTCTTCAGCTCCCCTTTGTCAGTGTTTGGGTTTACAGAACTGCTGGTAATGTGAACTGATGCAACTCTGTGGAGAAAAATTTGGCAACATCTATTAGGATTGCTCCTCGATTAAATTTTTCTCATCTGATTATCATAAATACATGCTCCCTCATTTACAAGATGAAATGTGAATAAGACTGTTGTCTGCATAAACTGTAATGCGAATAAATATAAACAGAAACAAACTAAACATCTACCAAGGTATTAAGACTGAATATATTAAGGTATTAAAATTGTGTGACAGAATAACATACGGCAGTTATAAGGGACGCAGCAATTCTAGATGCGCTAATACAGTATTGATTCTTAAATCTATTAGGTATAAAAGAAAAGAAAATGAGGGAACACTGTATTATGTGCTGTTGTCTATATCTTAAAATATAATCATGTGTGTGCATAATCTGGATTTGGTCAGCTCATATACATTAGCTAGAGCTCTTTGTTAGCTCATGACCATTGGCTCATAACCCTCCCCCTCCGATCTATGCTTCAGTGGTGTAAGACTCATGTAAAACCTGTGGTCCTTTCCTTTCTGTCATCTGGGTTGCCTTGTCAGCTAAAGCGAATGTTTTCTGAAAGGCCAGCCAAACTTGTTCAAGTACCGCATGTACCTTCTCTAGCAAGACCCCTTGGACTCAGCCAGAAAGTCATTCCCACACTATGACTTATTACAACTGAAGGACACAAAGTGAAATCAGCAAGGGGGTAAAGCAGGCAGATCGGGAGCAGCGAACAAGACCTGCCTGAAGGGACACCTGCCAGGGAGCCCCGCGGGACACTAAGTCCCTCCTTGCCTTGGTTATCCTTTTCATTTCTATGACAAAAATGCCTGGCCAAGAAAAGCAATGAGATTCGAGGGGATGAGAAAGTGAGGGGTAGAGGGAGGGAGGACAGAAAGATGGAAGGAAGGGCTTATTTAAGAAGGACTATAGTCAGCCATGGTGTGGGGTGGCCTCTGGTCCTCCATATTGCAGCAGTGGCCAGAGGCAGCTGGTAACACCATGTCCACTGCCGTGGTTAACACTCGTTGGAGAGATGGCTGTTTCTTGCTACGCTTGCTTTCTCCTTTTATTCTGTCTGGGACTCCAGTCTGTGAGTCGTTGTCACCCTCATTCAGGGTGTGTCTATTCTGAAAACACCTTCACAGACACACATGACAGGCTTCTTTCCACGGTGACTCTAAAGCCAGTCAAGTAGACAATGAAGACTAATCATCACAGCCTCCACCTCCCAGTCCCCACCCCTGGTAATACACTCTGACAGCCCAAGACAAGCGGGGGAGACTCACTAGAGACTGCTGGGAGATGTTATTGGAAATATGTCAGATAGATGCTTCTGCCTGTCGCAGTTCCCTCAGAAAGCAAGCAAGGACTTGACAAAAACTGTACTGTTTGCACAAGTGAGGCAAGGTAAGGAAGCATCACCGGGCAATGACAAGAACCTTCCAGAACTTTGGCTCCTAGATACTAACCAAAAGTCAGACTTGCAAGAGGCCTTCCTGGGATCCAGGGCCTCGAAGCAGCTATGCTGCCCCCCACACACACTCTTTTAGCTTGGACTTCTCTTCATGTCTGAATGGGATTTTTCTCTGTATGTTTTTCTTTCCCTATATGCCAGCTATCCTATTATGAAGCCAAATTCTTAGCATGAGAACAAATGTTTGCCGAATGCAGAATTGCCCATGCATATTTAGTGTAGAACAAAATAAGGACATTTGCCCAGCATGAGTCTCATGATTGCATGAGAACTGTTTTTACTGGGAAAATGCATTGCTAAGCAATGGAGATAGATGCTGAGGGTCCCCCCCCCCCGAGTCACTGAGCACAGGAGACTGCCCAGCAGAAGAGTGAGGAGAAAGGAAAAGGAAGGTGAAGATAACCCACCCCCCCACCCCAAGCATGGCGTCCTTTGTAGCTGTACTGGGCATTGTGGACACACATAGGTGGGGGTGGGGGGCAAGCTTGGTGGTACACATGTGTAATCCCAACTCTGGGGAATGGAGACAGGCAGATCCCTAGGACTCCCTGGCCAGCTGGCTTAGCCTACTTGATATCCAGGCCAGTGAGAGACCATGCCTCAAAAACCAACATGCACACTGTGAGAAATGGCACCCAAGGTTGCCCTCTTACACGCACATGCACACACACATATACAGAAAGAGAGAGAGAGACAGAGACAGAGACAGAGAGACAGAGAGAGAGACAGAGAGACAGAGACACAGAGAAACAGAGACACAGAGAAGAGAGAGATAAAAATTATGAAGAGCTCAAGCTGAAGGAATCTTAAACACTTCTGTAGCTAGAATGTGGCCAGTAGGACTTTCCCATGTGAGGCTCCGCCCACCTTTGTAACATCATCATAGTTGCTGTTATTTATAGCCATGCTATGCTCACACCTACTTTCTGACTGCTAACCTACTGGTTTATTTTCACCTCATCCACAATCTTAATGCATCAGTAACTGTCTTATGTGTACAAAATGAATTCATGAAGCAAGTGTTGGACTCTAAAAGCACAATGACTGTGAACTATCGTTGTTAAATCAACTTGTAGCTAATATACTTGTATGGATCTGTGGTTTGGGATGTACGCAGTCAACTATATAAAATGCTCTTGGGGCTTCTCTCCTGCTCTCTCCCAAACTTTATTTTAAAACAGCACATTTGGGGCTAGAGAGGTGTTGAGTGCCTGCATTCATGTGGCGGCTCACAACCATCTGTAACCCTGTCCCAAGGAATCCGATGCCTTCTTCCAGCCTCCACCAGCACTGGGCATACATGCAGTACACATAAAATAATTTAAATGGCACAATTAGATGCAGTCCATGGCAACTTGATTTTTTTTTACCCAGCATTATGACTTTTAAGATCTATCTATATTATTTCATCTTAACAACAGTTCATTCATTTTCACTATGGAATAATGTTCCTTTTCTAGCCATATTAAAAGCAATTTCCCATCTCCCACTGAAACCACATCTGCCTGTAGAAAGTGAATTAGGCAGTAGTTGCTCATTAGAAACGATTCTGCTATGAATTTACATAATTTCTCTCATATATCCCAGCGGTAGATGTTTTCCTAGGGACTTCTGCCAAGAGTTGCTAGGTCATAGGCTATGTTGTGGTCTGCTTTATGTGACAACATTAAATGTTTTGTTCTGTTTCCTTGTGTTGGGTTTAGTCTTTTCAGACTAAAAGTCTATCTAGGTGACTCAGGATGGCCTTGAACATAAAATCCTCCTGTCTCCACTGACTATCAGGATTCTATTCATATGCCACCATACCTGACCTCCTCAGTTTCCCCATCTGCTCTTTGATCTTGACGTCCCACCAGAAGTATATAAGCATTTCCTATGAGGCAGGCTGTCACCAAAACTTGGTAAATTTTGCCAGCCTTGTGGTTAAGAAGGAAAAATTTTGTGTCTTCTTAGTTTGCAAAGGTGAGTACTTTCCCTGTTTTAACCAAAAGAGTCCTACAGGTGTTATCAAAAGAGTCCTGCTTTCAAATTATACTACAGAGTCAGAGGGATAAAAGCAACATGGTACTAGCACACACACACACACACACACACACACAAACACAAAAGTAGAAGAGACACAGAGATCAGTAGAATAGAACTGACAGTCAAGGTAGAAATCCATGGAAATACAGTTACCTGATTTTTTTTTTAATACAAAGATGCCAAAAATACACATGAAAGAAAAGATGGTACCTTCAACAACTGGTGTCAGGAAAGCTGGATTTCAACAGGTAGAAAAATAAAACCAGATCCTTACCTCTCCCTCTTCACAAAATTCAACCTTAAGTGGATCAAAGACCTCAACATACAACTTGCTAGTCTGGCAGGGTGTGGTGGTGCACACTTTTGATCCCAGCACTGGGAGATAGAGGCAGACAGATCTCTGTGAGTTCAAGGCCATCCCAGTACTACAAAATTGCGAAAGGAAAAAGTACATTTCAACTCACAGGTACGGGTAAGAGTTTTCTGAGTAAGACCCCAGTAGCCCAGGAATTAAGAGCACTGGTGGACAAAGGGGCTTTCTGAAACATAAAGCTTTTGTACATAGAAAGAAATTGGGCAGCCCACAGAGTGGGAAGACATCTCTGCTAGTGATTCATTCCCATAGAGGTCTAGGGTATAGAATATACAAAGAACTAAAAAAAAAAAAAGAAAACCTAGGCATTAGAGTTAGAAAGAGCAATTCAAAAATTCATCTGGAATAACAGAAAACCCAGGATAACTAAAACTATTCTCAAGAGTAAAAGAACTTCTGGGGAAATCAATAACCCGGACCTCAAGCTGTACTACAGAGCAATAGTGTTAAAAACTGCATGGTATTGGTACAGTGACAGGCATGTAGATCAATGGGACAGAATTAAAGACCCAGAAATGAATCCACACTCCTATGGTCACTTGATCTTTGACAAAGGAGCTAAAACCATCCAGTGGAAAAAAGATAGCCTTTTCAACAAATGGTGCTGGCTCAGCTGGAGGTCAACATGCAGAAGAATGCAAATTGACCCATTCTTATCTCCTTGCACTAAGCTCAATTCCAAGTGGATCAAGGACCTCCACATAAAACCAGACACACTGAAACTAATAGAAAGGAAACTAGGGAAGATCCTTGAACATATGGGCACAGGGGAGAATTTCCTGAGTAGAACTCCAATAGCTTATGCTCCAAGATCAAGAATTGGCAAATGGGACCTCATTAAATTACAAAGTTTTTGCAAGGCAAAAGACACTGTCAAAAAGGCAAGGCGGCAACCAACTAACTGGGAAATGATCTTTACCAACCCTACATCTGACAGAGGGCTAATATCCAATATATACAAAGACCTCAAGAAGTTAGACTCCAGAGAGCCAAGTAACCCTATTAAAAAAATGGGGTACAGAGCTAAACAAAGAGTTCTCACCTGAAGAATATCTAATGGCTGAGAAGCACCTAAAGAGATGTTCATCATCCTTAGTCATTAGGGAAATGCAAATCAAAACAACCCTGAGATTCCATCTCACTCCCGTCAGAATGGCTAAGATCAAAAACACAGGAGACAGCAGTTGTTGGCGAGGATGTGGAGAAAGAGGAACACTCCTCCACTGCTGGTGGAATTGCAAGCTAGTACAACTACTCTGGAAAGCAGTCTGGCGGTTCCTCAGAAAACTGGGCATGACACTACCAGAGGATCCGGCTATACCACTCCTGGGCATATACCCAGAAGCTTTACCTGCATGCAATAAGGACACATGCTCCACTATGTTCATAGCAGCCTTGTTTATAAAAGCCAGAAGCTGGAAAGAACCCAGATGTCCCTCAACGGAGGAATGGATTCAGAAGATGTGGTATATTTACACAATGGAATACTACTCTGCAATTAAAAACAATGAATTCACGAAATTCCTAGGCAAATGGTCAGAACTTGAAAATATCATCCTTAGTGAGGTAACCCAATCACAAAAGAACACACATGGTATACAGTCACTGATAAGGGGATATTAACCCAGAATCTCGGAATACCCTAGACACAATTCGCATATCAATAGATTTCTAAGAAGATGGAAGGAGAGACCCCTGGTCATGGAAAGACTGGATGTAGGGGAATGTCAGGACAGAGAAGTGAGAGGGGGTTGAATGGGGAAAAGAGGGAGGGAAGGGGGCTTATGGGACTTTAGGGGAGAGAGGACACGGGAAAGGGGAAATGATTTTGAATGTAAATAAAAAAAATTAGAAAATAAAATAAAAAAAAGAAAGAAACAACTTTAGAAATGTTTTATTTGTTCCTCGAATTCCTCCTTTAGGCGGTGCCCTTCCCCTAGACTCCCTGTTTCCCTACAATCTTCCTGTCATTTCTCTTACAGCACCATGGTATGTCATCAGAAGCGTAAACACACCGGGGCACACCATCACGCTCTCTCTGGTCTCTCTATCGTGCAGGGTTTTATCCAGTCGAATAAGGAGCAGGTGTTGAAAGTTTACTACTTGCCTGGAATACCTGAGGTCTTTCAAAGAAACTTCCAGATACAGATCGCCCACCTGGTCCCAGAAAACATCACTCTGTATGGAGAGGGCATCTTTCCAAGAATCAGCCTTGACCTACACAGGAACCTTCGAGGTACTTCCACCCTCTGCAAGAGCTTACCTGCCCCACCCACTGCAATAGCTTACCCTACCTCACACAGTGCAATAGCTTACCTGCCCCACACACTGCAATAGCTTACCCTACCCCACACACTGCAATAGTTTACCTGCCCCACATACTGCAATAGCTTACCTGCCCCACACACTGCAATAGCTTACCTGCCCCACACACTGCAATAGCTTACCTGCCCCACACACTGCAAGAGCTTACCTATCCACCCTCTGCAAGAGCTTACCTGCCCCACCCACTGCAATAGCTTACCTGCCCCACACACTGCAATAGCTTACCTGCCCCACACACTGCAATAGCTTACCTGCCCCACACACTGCAAGAGCTTACCTATCCACCCTCTGCAAGAGCTTACCTGCCCCACACACTGCAATAGCTTACCTGCCCCACACACTGCAATAGCTTACCTGCCCCACTCTCTGCAATAGCTTACCTGCCCCACACACTGCAAGGGTTTGCCCGCCCCACACACTGCAATAGCTTACCCATCCACCCCTGAGGGAAACAAAATCTTCTAATGTTTTCTTTGCGGTGCATCTTTGAAAATTAGTGGCTGCTCACTTTGTTTAGTCATTTTATTTGTCTGAAAAAAAATCTAGTGCTCTTTGCTCTCCCTCAATTGCCAGGTTGGGGACAAGAGTTAGATTTGACTCAAACTGCGGCCATTGCAAACTAAGACTGCTGGCCAATTTTGCCATCAATTAACTCCCACCAACACCAGTGTGGTGACCTTTGGGCCAAGTCTGCCAAAGTGTCTCGCCCAGTCTCCTCTCCCAATAACTCGTCTGACATCTTCATATTGGAGCTAGAGTCTGACATAATGTTAGGTGTAGACATCTCAAAAATAATAACTTTCTCAGAAAAGCAGCCATAGCCTTTAGACCTTTACTCCAGGGTTACATGCCTAAAGGCTGAATTAGATATTATTAGCTATTTGCCTGAGGGCCTAGCCCCATGTGGTCCCAGAGCCATCTTCCTGTGCCAGGCTGGTAATTCTGCCTTGGTAGGCCCCAGCACTTGGCTTAGAGGCTCTTCCTGACCCAGGGTAGGACCAAAGGTCAGTGGAAACTGCTTGCTCTTCATGACCTCTTCTCTGAATTTCTTAGATCTGCTTTCCCTCCCTACAGGGTTTCAGAGGAAAGCTCACGTCCCAGTCCTCCTCCTCCTAAAGTCACAACCTCATCCACTGAACATCATTCGTTAAATTATAACTATCAGGCCCCCGGAAACATGATAGATATGTTTTCATGTGATATTGTATCTCATCTAACATAAATGTGAATAAAGCTAAGACCACACTCTAACATTAGAACTTCAGTCAAAGGAGGGTAACTAAGCCCCACATGCCTTCAGCATTCAAGACTGACTTCAGGCCCTCGGCTGCTGAAATCCACGCATGTGCAAGACCCACCCATAAAATGTCATGGTATGTGCATGGAACCTACACACATCCTCCCATGTACTCAACCCACCACCCTCTGGACTCATAATGCCCAATACAGAAGAAGTGGTGTATAAACAGTCATTGCGCCCGACTGCCAGGACATAACAACAAGAAAAGGTCTGCACAGCTTCAGTACAGATGCACCGATTTCCCAAACAGTTACCATCCATAAGTGCTTGAATTTGTAGATCCTGAACCTACAGGTACAGAGGAACCAGCTCCGAGGGTCAGGAAGGAGACCTTGGCCTCGCGGTTGAAAACCGGGATCCCTGTTAGCATCGTAAGATAGAGGGCGTGGTTACCAGGGAGGTCTTTCAGTTACTCGGATCTGAACACTGATCTTATGCACTGGTGTTGACTTGTTTTAGCATTTCTCGTTTTTATCTTGTAGGCTTTCTAATTCTTCACCCACCTTTACCTTCAAAGCATTGTAATTTTCAGTGACTTTTGGACCATCCAAGAATCTGAGATCCCCTGCCAGCTGTCTACCCGCCTTCATGAAGGGTATTGTGACCCCCAACATACCCTTTATGTTGACTGGGAGGTACTTAGCTTGTAAAAAGCCTCTGACAACGATCTCAGTTTGTTCAGCGTTGAAGGGGACTGTCGGGTGTAAAAGGTTTAGAACCGAGGACTGAGCAGAGTTCCAATCTGTAGATGCTGAACCTTCAGGGACCATAAGGCAAAGGTCTCCTTCCTGACCCTCACATCTGGCACTCTTGGGCTGCAGGAGCCTGTTAGTGCCTTGTGCCCTTGAGGACCAGCTTATAGCTCATGTTCTGTGTCATTAAACTCAGTGAGGTCTTAGGTACGAATTCAACTCACTCACCAATTACCTGTCCCTCCAAAGGGAGAGAAGATATGGTAGGTGGAATGTAAAAAAACGTTCACTTTCCGCCTCACTCCACCCTGAGCTGAGAGTCTTGGGTTTGAGGCCGACCAGGCTGCTCCTCTCCCCTCCGCCCTCCACAGGCAATGAAAAGTATGAACACTTCTTGGAACAAGCAAAGAAAAACATAGAAAAAGAGTACAATAAATATGAGACTGTCGATCACTACGATGTGATTACTGAGGAACTCCCTGAGGAGGAGATCGAAGAGGTAAAGGTCGTTCCATCTTGCACAGAACATATGTGAGGAAAAGAACACGTGCAAGGCAGGGCGGGGCAGGGCGGGGCAGGACAGGCAGGGTGGGGTGGGGCGGGGTGGGGCTGGACAGGCAGAATATGATGGCACAGACTATCCCAGAAACAGAGAGGAAAAAGATACAGCCAAGGCAAAGGGGGGACTTGGAAAGAAGGCAAGATGAGCCCAAAGAGGTGAGCAGCTTTCTAGAGAAGACATCAAGAGTTTGGGATTTTTCCTATGGGCAAGAGGGAGGCACTAAAATGTCCTAACCAGAAGTGCTACGGCAGAATTAAGTTTGCATCTCTGAAAGATCCCTGTAGCTTCTTGTGGAGCTATGAGGGGACAGGGTTTAATGGAACCAGAGCAGATATGAGGAGATAGAGGCTTTTTAAAGCTCTTGGGATGGTTCTAGGTGAAAGGTAGTAGTAGTGATGATGTCCACGTAAGAGAGGACTGAGAGAAGACAAGGAATATTCCAGACCTGGAATGGTCAGGATTGATTAGATATGGAACGAGGTAGGGACAATATTTCACTTGCGTGTATCATAAAGAAGAGTGTATTGGGAGAGGAAAATCAATTTTTTGTAGGAAAGGGAGGAGGGGAGAAGAATCAAGATAGTTCATTGCTAAGCATAAAATTGCATTCTTTTCATTTTTTGGAAATTGCATACACATTTACAATGTATCTTAGTCACCTATGCATCTCCTCACCCACTCCTTCCAGCTCCCCCAACTCCCATCTGCCTCCCAACTTCATGACACCCTCTTTTTTTTTTAACCAACCAAGTCCAATGAAAGCAGCCCGTATGGCTATATGTATGATGTCATCTACTGGGGCATGAGCAACCTACCATGATCCACCTCTTCCCAGGAAAAATCTCCCTCCACTGGCAGCCATCAACTACCATTGGCTGCCCAGCAAGGGGCGAGGCATTGGGAATCCCTTCCCACTCAATGCTGGCATGTTTAACAGGCTTGATCTAGCTATGCAGGTAACCTCAGAACTTGTGAGTTCATGTGTGTAGCATCTATGCTGTGTCCAGAAGCCAGCCCTTCATGGCACTACCCCCCCACCTCAACCTCCTCTGATTTCACATTCTTTTAACCCTCTGGTTCAAGATACCCTCTGAGCCTTTGTGAGGGGAGAAAGTAACATTGTTACACCATCCAGAGCCCAGCATTCAGAATCACTTATTCTTGGCATTGAGAACTCTCCCGAATCTACTTTAAACACTACCCTCCACAATAGAAAACCTCCTCTACCTGTAACACTAACTTCAGGGGATCCAGTGCCTCTGGCCACTGTGGACCTCTGGGCTCAAGTGTGTATAACCATAGGCATACATCTTCACGTAAGTAAAACTTTGAAGAAGAAACTGGGAGTAGAATGTCCTGATTTTGTGTCCTTGCACAGGACTATAAAAATGGCCACTGAAGCCGAAATCATGCAGAGAAAACACACAGCAGGTTTACAGTACTTCAGAATTTTTGTCAAAACATTTTTATTTTTCAAAACACTTATATATTTTTTTGCCAAAGGAGTGTGCATATGTCACAGAGCAACTGGGACAGTAAGAGGACAGCTTTCAGGAGTTAGTTCTTCCTTCCATGGAGGGAGTGAACCCAGGCCATCACACTTGGCAGCAAATGCCTCTTTACCTGCTGAGCCATCTTGCCAGCCCATGTCAAAACATTTTTAAACCATAGTGTTTGGGGGCAGGGAGATGGGTGAGCATCTGTGCGAACTTGCGGCTCTTCGAGAGGATCCAAGTTCAATCCCTAACAGCCACACAGTAGCTCACAACCATTCCTAACTCTAGTTCCAGGGCATCTGTGGCTCTTTTCTGAACTACATGGGCACCAGGCATACATACAGTACACACACATATATGTAGGCAAAATGTTCATATACATGAAATAAACAAACTAAAAATTTTTAAAAATACTTCCTCATTTATAAGTGCATGAGAATTTATTCATTATTAACCTTTACTTAGTATACATTTAAAATCTGGAAGGCATAAAGAATCAGTTTACCCTTTGTGGGGAAATGAAACTTACTAACAATGAACAAAGAGAATGCATGTTGAAGAACGGTCTTCTGAATTGCTCTCCCTCTCCCTTCAGATAAGTGCTCCTCTCCAGATGGAAGTAGAGCGACTTATAGTCCAAGACTATGCCCTGGAACACCAGAGAGGCATCTCCAGTACCACCGAGGACACCTACTTCAGCCATCGGAGTTGCCGCAAACTAGCCAAGTGAGGGCCCCCTTGCTTTTGTGTTGCCTTTGTTTCAGAGTGTGTTGAAGCAAACAGCTCTTTGTGTCTCCTGAGATACTGACTGATCACCTGGGACTGGAAGCCGTGCACCTCATGTTAGCCATCTGTCATTCCCTAGCATGAAGCCAATCAGGCAATTCTGGCTCTTAAAGCCAGAATACCACATCCAGTAGACAGGCCCCATCTCATCCACCTGGGGCCCCATGCTGAACATGTCACTGCCTAATGACCAAATCACACATGTGGACTTGTGAAGGATGCATGGAGTGTCCGGTCTTTATCTAGTGGTCCTTAGCTGTTCTCTACCACAAAAATAAATAGATAAAGTTGCACACAAGAGAGAACATACACTCTCTTCCTTTGTGAAAAGTGGCCTTCTGGGCTTGAAAGTGACCAGTGACTAGGACATCCCCCTGACTGTTTCAGAGTCCAGCTGCCAGAGTACGTCCTGGACTTCGGCTACATTGTGCTTGGTGATGTCCGAACGCACATCATCAAGATCACCAACACCAGCCACTTTCCCGTGTCCTTCCACGCAGAAAAGCACGTCCTTCATGAAACAGGTACCAGGAGCCCACTTGCATGTCCCATCCTTCCAGGGCCAGTGACAGGTGCATACTCCCCTGACATGCCTGCCGCTTCTGCGCTTAGCTAAAGGAGTCTTCTGGGCTATTCTGCCATACGTTGGTAAGCCTATTCCAGAGGGCATAGCAGTTCCTATGTACTATTTTCCTTGCTCATGAATAACATTTTTTTTTCCTTTGTCTCGGTCCAGGCTTCAGCACTGAGCTAGACCGTGTAAAGAACTTACCTTACTGTGAGACAGAAACATTTGAAGTGAGATGTGACCCACAAGGGGCTAATCTTCCTGTGGGGAACAAAGAAGTCATTCTCCCCATCAAGGTACAGTGTACCCCTGGGCCTACAATGGCCATCCAGGTTCCCAACCAGGCCTGTTGAGAATCCCAAGGTAATGCAGTACTGGGGATCAAAAGCCAGGCTCTGAGCCTCCTCATCAAGGTCTCTATCACGGAGCGACATCTCCAGCCCGAGACACTATTTTGTTGTGGTCTTTCCCTAACTCCAAGCCACAAGGTGACTGTAATTTCCTGTCTGTTCCAGGTGTTTGGAGGGCCAACCATTCACCTCCGCCTCCAGGCCACTGTGACCATCCCAAGTATGACCCTGTCATGCAACAAAATAGAATTTGCTACAATTCAGTGTGGGCAGTGCATGGTGGAAACCATCCAGCTCTCCAACCATCTCCAAGTCCCCTGTGAATGGTTTGTCCACACCCCAAAGACTACTAACAAGGTGAATCATCTTCCCCTTCTCTCTATTCCTACTTTAGCCAGAGTTGGGACCCTGGGCCTTTCCTCCCATCATTTCAGCTTCCCTTTGAAAGACTCTCAGTGGTAACCATTGCCCAGACCCTAAGCTTGGCACTCAATGCTGTCTCAGGCCTTGCCATTGCATAGAATGTCTCATTCCCTTTTGCCTCCTGTGCACATTCTCTGCCTGGAAAGCACTCAGGAAATGCATCTCTCCTACTCATGGGGAATGGAACAGATCTGCTTTCCACACGCAAGATCTAACTGTCTCACATTCACAACCCAGCTGGATAAACACATGCCAAAGTATTTACGGAGGAAGCTGCGAGCTGAGATGATTCCCAAGTCTCGGATCTTTGAGATCCAACCTACTTCCGGAGTCTTGGATCCCGGCGAGAGGTCTAATGTGCAAGTGAAATTCATGCCCAAAGAAGAGGTGAGCTCAAAAGAAAAATTAGGCTTTGCAGAGATCTCCCTTCTGGGTCTCTCTGAGGTCTAAGCCCAGGCTTGCCTGAGACTCAAACCTCCCATTCTCCGTATGGCCTGTCCTTCAAGTCCACCGACTTGCTGTGTGGCCTAGTGGGCTGGGCTCAGCAGACATGAGTAATAACAACTTTCTCAGTGGCCTACTGCTTCTGTATTCACAGGCTGTGTATCTTTGAACAAATCACTTGTCTGACTAAGCCCCAGCTTGTTCATAGGTAACATAAAGAAGCAATAATATTCCCATATCAAAACTCCCTTATTGCAATTCTGAAACCCAATAATGCTTCCAAAAGTGGGGGGGGGGTTGAAATTTCATAAGTCTCATATTAAAACTCACTCAATAGAAAAAAATTTCATTTGAACTGACACAACTCTTTTGCCTTTCTTTATCCTACTTAGTTTCCAAGCATTGCAACTACAATAATATTAATGGGTTTCATTATAGGAGACCTCGCCAAGACTGCTTAGGGCGTTAGGTAACAGAGCCTGTATCCTCTGTGCTTACCTTCTTGCAAGTCAGAATATAAAAGCAGCTGGAAGCTGAGATTTCAGATGAGCTAGTACTGAGCTGCAGCCATGGCTTCTTGGGTCATTTTGAAGATTAATAACACCAAATGGGGCACACAGCACCCGGTGACTATTAACACGGGTGACCATAAGTCATCGCGGCGGCCAGCACTTCCTAGCAGAAAACCTCCCTGAGCCTCACAAATGTCATCATTAGGAGTGGGAAGTCACTCCTAATGGAGAACATGGCAAGCATACCAAAATCCTAGCTCCAGAGAGAGGATCTCAAGAAGTCCCCCCCCCCGCTGCCATGACAACGGTTATTCAAAGCCTAAGACATCCAAGTGATATTTTCCTTTTGATTGTTTTCAAAGACAGGCTTTTGTGTACCCCAGAATGGCCTGGAGCTCATCAAGTAGCACCTAGGATGGCCTTGAACCCTTGATCCTCTGCCTTCCAAGTACCGGAATTATAAGCACGCACCACCCCCCCCACCATGACTCCATGGATAAGAGCACTGACTGCTCTTGCAGAGGTCCTGAGTTCAATTCCCAGCAACCACATGGTGGCTCACAAACATCTAGACCAGGATCTGATGCCCCTCTTGTGGCATGTATAGGTGTACATGCAGTCAGATCACTCATATACATAAAATAAAATAAAAAAAATATATATTTTTAAAGTGTCTTAAGACTAGCAAGGGTTTAGCCAAGATTTGGATGTTATTTTATTTTATTTTATTTTTCTTTGTGGTACTGGGAATTGAGCTAACCTCACTTTTGAATGGGGGAGATATCATTAAGAAGCAGGGGAGATGGAATATTTGCCGTGTTCCTGGTAGTCACTGTTGGAAGTTCCTGCTGCCGTGGCAGCTGCTGGATGAGATTGGTTCCCTGGATTTTCTACGTACCCTGTGCTGCCCGTGGGGATTTGACAGTCTTGGGCCCAGAGAGACAGAATGTTGTCCATACAGGAAACTCAGAGGCATGAGAATGGCCTTAGAAGTCCTTGTATATTTGGACGAGCCCTGGCACAATGCCTAGCATGCGATACACACAGCACGCAAATACTCTACCACAGAGGCTGTTCTTTCATAGCTACATAGCAAACATGTCTCCTTTCATCGGGAGACAAGAAGTTTTGTCCCTCTGGTGGCTCTCGGTTTTACATTGTGTGTTGTTCGCTTCTGTGTTTTCTAGAAATTCTACAGCCAGTCTCTGCTCTTCCAGATTGGCCAGAGCACACAGAAGCTCGTGCTTCTGGCACAGGGTCAAGGTCTGGAACCACGCCTGGAGTTCAACCCTTCAGTTCTGGAACTGGGACCCCTCCTGCCTTTTGCGGCAGGAGATGAGGCTGAGGTTATTGTGAGGAATCCCTGCAGCTTCCCCATCGAGTTTTACTCCCTAGAATTTGACCAGCAGTATCTCTTAGAAGAGAAGGTGAGAAAGACCAAAACCAAACACGCTTCCTGATACAGCAGGCCCCACCCCTGGCATGTGTCCTCCTGTCTACAATACCTTCCTCCTGGCCTTTTCCCTCCTCTTTCCCTGTCAGTCTATCAATCTCTTTTCCATAGACTTTCTCTACCTGCTTCTTCTCTCCACATGAGAACTTACTGCTTTTTTGTAATTCCAATATGCATATTTAAACAAATTAAAAATCCAATGCATGTTTATGGTCAATATTTGCACAGTAAAAAAAATGACATTATATTTAAAATGACTTTCTTTTGTACTTCTTATAATTGGGGGACTTAAAAAATACGGACTGGGCTGGGCAGTGGTGGCACACGTCTTTAATCCCAGTACTTGGGAGGCAGAGGTAGGCAGATTTCTAAGTTCGAGGCCAGCCTGGTCTACGGCCTGAGTTCCAGGACAGCCAGGGCTATCCAGAGAAACCCTGTCTTGAAAAAACAAACAAACAAACAAAAAAAGAAAGAAATATGAACTGGGGATACCACTTACTGACTTAGTAAAGTTCATTCCTTCAAAGCATGAGGACCTGCATTCAGTCCCCAACATTCATGTAAAGAAACCAGTCACAGTAATGCACAGTTGTAATCCTAGCACTTGGAGAGCAGAGACAGATGGGATTCTTTGAAGATCCCTTAGAATCAACAAGGCTAGCTGAATCAGTAAGCTTCAAATTCAGTGAAAGACCCTGAGTCAAAGAAAAAAAAACATAGAGAGTGACTGAGGAAGATAGTGAAAAATCAACCTATTCTCTGCACGTGTGCACATACACACACACACACGTGTACACACACACATATACACACACACACATGTACACACACAAAGGCATGCACACAAATAATTTTAAAATTCATGAACTATGACAATCTCTGTCCTTAGTATGAATATGTAGACCATTTACTTTTAATGTAATGGCTGATATACTGAGGACTGTATCTGCCATTTTATTTTGTTGGTTTTGCTTTTTGTCCTCTTCCTGTGCTACCTTCTTGTCAGTCCTTTCAATGTTGCTTATCATTCCATCTCAACTTATCTGGAACATTTTTTAGTGTATGTCTTTATACAGCTTCTTTAGTTACTGCTATAAATATTACCTTATGTCTATGTAACTTACTTCGACCAACTGGGGATCAAGCTCCTCATTTTAATGTAACTTTCTTAAATCTCTCCTTATAACATTGTAACTGTAGGTTGTTTTGTTAGAAAACCACAGAGAAGGAGAAGCATTTATCCTTTTACTCTTTCCGTTATTCATCATTTCTTTCTGATATTCCAATGCTTCTTTTTACTGTTTCCTTTCCACTTAAAGATCCATTACTGGTTACTTTATTATTATTATTATTTTTTAGCTAGTACACAGAATAATGAGTTTCACTATAACATTCTCTTATATATATTGTCATTGTAATTTATAATCCCATTACTCTTTCATTAACAGTACCCTGCATGCATAACATCACCCCATAAGGTTAGCTCACCTAGTGACATTATAGCCAGCTCAGTTTTAGAACAATGACAAAATTATCTAATAATATAATCTCACGTTTCAGAACATACCCCTCTCATTAGTTGATTTGTAACTGTACTTTTTTTAAAAAATGATAATAGAATTCAATATGTTTGTTATTAAAAGAGTCTATTGTGCTATTTTCAAAGAAAAAATTGTCTCTACATATAAAATGCTTGGGTGGATATGAAACAAAATAAAGGTTTTGAATCCCGTAAATTCAGGATTTAGCTCAATATTTAGACCTCTCTGAAGGGCCCCACCATGTGACACCCACAAAGTGTCTCTCCAAATCTCATCCTTGGGTTTTTTGTGAGGCCAGCAAGCAAGAGGAAACCTCTGTTGAAGCCAAAAGTCACTCTCATTCTCTCCTTGAGCAGATGTTGCGACAACTGAAGGGCTACGACTCCTACAACACCCTGCTGCTGCCTCCCCGGAACCCAGGGGAGAAGCTGCCACAGGAAGTATACGATTACTTTAAGGAGATGAAGAAATCAAAGGAGGAGTACATGAAGGCCAAGTACCTGGAGAACCTGGAGAACGGTGAGAACCCAGCATGGAACTGAGCAAGTTCTGGGCCATTGTCCCATCCTCTTCCAGTTACCCCTGCCACGGGACCAGCCCACTCGTGAGTACCTGCCAGGTACCCGGAGCCTGCTATATCCTGTTTAAGACCATTACAAAATGGGTCCTGTGGTCTTTGTGTTAAATATGCAGAGGCTGGGCACAGTCTGCTCTCACTAGGTACCAGGGGTTACTGGGACTTAAAACAAGGGTGGAGGGTAAAGACCTCAAGGTTGTTCTGACCTTCTCATGTGCACACACATACACACACACACACACACGCACACACACACACTCCTCACATAGTCCTTACTTGTAAACCTAGTACATGGGACAGCAGCTAGTACATGGCATGCTCGACAATGTGTGGCATGTAAGGGATGAGCTAATGGGCCATATGGAATCCTCTTCTCCAGCGTCGTGGTCTCTTGAGGAAAAGAGAAGGCAGACAGAGGATATTCGCTGGGCTCGCAGGCAAGGCTGCCTCTCCACTCAGTGGTCTGGTCACGTGTTCAGGATCAGTAACTTGTTGTAGTTGTTTTTACAAATGTCATAGGGCAAGTGACTTTCACAGTCCTAGATGCTAGATATAATGGGGTCAAGGTATCACTGGAGTTGGTCCCTTCTGAAACCCACCTTCTTATGGATAGTTCTCTTCCTCCTGTGTCTTCCTCCTGTGTCTTCCTGTGTGTCTCTGCCCTAACCTCCTCTTATGCTGATATTAGTCACACTAACTCAAGGCATACCTATATGATGACCTGGAAACCTTAGTTACCTATTTAAAGGACCTATTTTCAAATAAAATGACCTTCTGAGACATTCAGATGTTAAGACTTTAGCACATGAATGTAGGGAGACTCGAATGCATAAAATTACCCACCATGTTGCAAGTGCTGAGCTGAAGAAGGGCTGGTAAGAAGACACATGGCATAAGGCTCCTCCTTTTGGAGAGTTCACAGTCAGGAAGGTGATCAGAGACAGGTCCATTGGGGCCTCGTTGCCTCAGGAGACTTTGAGCCTGCCGTGTATAAAGGATCTTGTGGAGGGAGGTAAGAGCCTTGTTACTCTTGAAGTCCATAGATACCAAAGTTATGAATTTGGGCTGGTTTTTTTTTTTCATTTGTCCCAGTAGAAGATGGTCTGGATCCAAGCTGATGGGTCCAGGAACAACCCAGGCTGGGTGCTCATCAGTACCTCTCTCGACACTGATTTACACTGCTTTCATGCTGTGAACTCTCCCTTCTCTGACCATGACCCAGGGAAGGCAGCTGCCTCTAGTCACATCTCGGTTCTAAACAGAACAGAGGGGTCCCCTAGGTTAGTGGGGATCACCTATTATCATAGGCTGTTGCACCCATTGAGATGCTGTGGAAAAGCAAGCAATAAGATGGGTGGCAGCCTGACAGGTGTCAGTGAGGGTGGATTCGGGTTCTAGCTGTTGTGTACAGAATGGTCTCCACATTGTTCTGAAGGCCTAAGAATTAAAAATGTTCGCTGCGGAGTTCTCCTCCTCCGGCGATTATAAAGCCAGCCTCAATTCCCATCACCCTTTGTCTGTCTCAATCCTTGTAACTTTTTGACGACTTAAACTTTATATTCTGGGACTCTTTGGAATTCCCCAAGTTTCCTAGGCAAATGCACACTCTTAGTGTCTAAAGACGATTAAATGCTGCAGCCCTGCGCACAAAGGAAGTGTTGGAGCAGGCTCACGGTTGGCCTTGTTAGGATTGGGTAGGTACAGGAAGATTATCAGCGCAGCTGTTCTTTTTTATTCGGATTAAATAATATGTTTGTATTAATTCTTTAAGAATTTCACACAACTTATTTTGATGATATTCACCCCTGACTCTTAGGCCCCCTCCTCCAAGCTCCACCCTTCCTTGTTCCTCCTCCCCCCTCCTCACCATTTCCTGTATTCTTTTTTACTTGAATCTCTTTCTCCATCCCCCTGCTCCCCTTCCAACTCTCTTCCAGTGTGTTTTCATCTTCTGCCCTCCTCCCCTGCAGAAGAGGAAGAAATGAACACGTCTGACCAAGGAACCACCAGCACAAAGAGGACATCACTTGTCCTAGGGATCTCTGTCACATCCAGCCTGGAAGAGCGGCATCTTCCGGCTGAAGCCAGAAACTACCTAGATGAGGACGACTACGAAGAAAGCCTGGAAAAACTAACAGTTCAAAGTAACTGAGCACTGCTGGGGGACGGGAACACTGCTGGGGGCGGGGACACTGCTGGGGGTGGGGACACTGCTGGGGGCGGGGACACTGCTGGAGGCGGGACACTGCAGGAAGCAGGGGTACTGCTGGGGAGGCAGGGACACTGCTGGGGGGCGGGGACACTGCTGGGGGCGGGGACACTGCTGGGGGCGGGGACACTGCTGGGGGCAGGAACACTGCAGGGAGCCGGGGCTCTGCTGGGGGGCAGGGACACCGCTGGGGGCAGGAACACTGCTGGGGGCAGGGACGGCTCTGGCTAAGTAGAAATGAACGGGCTGTTCAAGGAAGATCTAAGCATCTTTTTCCATATAAAAGGGTAGTCTAGGTTTCTGGCAGTGGGATCCCACCTACCACATATACCCTCTGGTGAAGACCTGACCCATCTACTCACACCGTGCTGTGAACATGGAAGCCTGCAGAGCAACTTGGTGTGGCATGTGTTCTCCTTGCCACAGTCACTAGCATTTTAACTTGGCTAAGGAAGACCTGATGCCTTAATGTTAAGAGTATAGCCAAATGGGAACTGTTAAAAACAAAACAAAACAAAAAAACCACCCTGAGGACATGGAGAACATTCTTTTAGATATCCCTCCAATCAAACCATTAAGAAACCCTCCACTTCAACTCCGCATTTAGGATCCATTTTTCTCACCTTCATTTTCTCTGAGATCTGAGTTAAAGCTGGAGGACATGGTGATAAACCTGAGACAAAGGCAGAATCCCTGGTGCCCAGCCTGGCTCAGCTCACTGACACTGAGCATCCCTGACCTTTGTGGCACTTTCTCCCCATGGCCCAGTCCTGACTCCTCCCCTGCAGCCAACTCCAGACTCCTCCACATGACCATCCTTTCTATTTTACAACAAGAGAAGTCCCTCCAAGTGGAATTTAAGTCAATGAATATCTCTCTTTTATTTTTCACTTTAAAATACAGACACAAAGTATTAGCCAAATGAAACATTCTTGTGCACTGTGGGCAGGGACTGCTGCAGCGGTGGGCATTTTAAAAATGAGAGTATTTTAAAGAAATAAAAAAAAATCATACCAATCTCTATCTCTATATCTCTGTCCCTATGTAAATCCCGGGATGGGCACCTGTGCACACCCTCACTGTTGTTTGGATCCACAGCTGACAAGATGCAGAGCACAGACAGCCACTCCATCGAGGAGGTTGGAGAGGTGGAGAGCAACCCAGTGAGCAAGGCAATCGCACGCCACCTGGGCATCGACATTTCTGCAGAAGGCCGCATGGCCAAGAACCGGAAGGGCATTGCCATTATCATCCATGGGACGCCCTTGTCAGGTATGCAGCGATCCCGAGGGGAGACTGTGGTCAGAGCTGCCACGACTCCTCCATACAGAACTGTGGAAACATCAGCTGTGATCAGGGCAAAGCATAAGAGTTTCATCTGAGGACCAGCAGAGCAACGCGCTCAGGCGTGTACCCTGGGGGGTGGGGGGGGGAGGCAGGAAAGATCAGAAAAGAGATCTAAAGTTTTGTATCTACTTAACCACAATTCAAAAAGACAGTGTCATACAAGACAGAGCCTGAGAGATGATTTGGTAGTTAAAGTAGTTGTGAGACAAACATGAGGACCTGAGTTTGGATCCCCAGAGCCCCCAGAAAAGCCAGGGGCAGTGGTTTGCGCCTGCAGCAAAGGCTGGCAGATCCCAGAGACTTGCCTCTTCCAGTCTAGATGCGATGGTGAGTTCAGGTGCTGTAAGAGCCTGGCTTAAGAGTAAGAGGGAGAAGCCATGAAAGAAAGATGCCCTGACATCAAACTCCAGCCTCCACAGATAACAGTATGGGTGTCCATACATGCAGATGCCACCCACAAACACATATTCTTCAGAAAAGACATTCATGGTCCGCCATTTTCTATGAGGAAAAAGTGCCAAGCTTATGATTTGTAATCTGTTTCTATTGCCTCTGTAACAACCACAATTTTAGTGGCCTGAAGAGGCAGAGATTCACCCTCTTAACAGTCCTGGAAGCCCTAAGTCTTAAGTGGGCCAACAGGGCTGTGTTATCTTCAGGGCACTAGTGGGTAGCCCATTCTCTTCTTTTCTAGCTTTTACAAACATCGCCCACATTTCTGGCTCAGAATGACATCCCGAATCTTCAAAACTGGTGGTTCAGTCTCTTCCAGCATCTTGCTATCACATCATTGCCTCTGGCTCTAACCCCTCCCCCTCCCTTGCTTTTCTTTCTCTTCTGGGGACCCCTGCAAAGAGGTTGAGGCCACTCAGATGATCCAGAGTCATGTTCAGTGGTAGAATCTGTAAACTGACCAGACCTACAAAATGATCACTCTTTGCACATAAGGGACCATGTCTGCAGGCTCTATCTCTGTCATTTAAGAGACTTGGAGGTGAAATACTCAGAAATAACTCCTTAGGGTACTTTGTTCTGCAGACTTCTGTCTAGGACACTGAGCAAATGAGAATCCTAAGAGTCAGCGCCCTGGCTGTTTTTACAGGAAAGACAGCCAATGCCATCAGCATGGCCAAGTTCTACAATGCAGCCTGCCTGAACATTGACTCCATTGTCTTAGAAGCCCTGTCAGACACTAACAACATCCTAGGGATTCGGGTCCGGGAGCTGTGCATCAGAGCTGCCATAGAGCAGTCCATGAGGGAAGCAGAGGAGTCAGGTAAGGCCCATGACTCTCTGTGTGTGTGTGTGTGTGTGTGTGTGTGTGTGTGTGTGTGTGTGTGTACATGCATGTAAGGGCATGTGCATGTGAAAGTCAGAGGACAACCTTGGGCATCCTACTTCAGGGGCCACCCACCTGGTTTATTGAGAGAGGGTCTCTCATTGGTCTTGAGCTCACTCGTTGCACTAGGCTAGCTGGTCAGTGAGTCCCAAGAATCCATCTGTTTCTTCTCCCCAGCACTGGGCTTATTATAAGTCTGTGCTACCACACCTTGTTGTTTATATGGGTTCTGGGAATTGAACTCAGGTCCTAATGCTTGCATAGGACTTTTCAAGCTAACCTATCACCTCGGGGCCCTTACTGGTAAGACCTTTCCTCTATGTAGCTCATTGAGCTTCCTCTCCTACAGCCTGGTCTAAGGCTGATGTGTGACATGTTGCCAGGGAATTCTCTTCATCCAGCATGCATGTAGAGGTATCATTCCATGACCACTGCAGGTGTGTGTTTATTAATATTAACACTGTAGAAAACAGGACCAGGAAAAGTTACAACCCATATTAAGGTTGGGTTGACACTTGGAGGGGAGACAAAGATGAGGTCATTTACCACAAGAAAGCACTAAATGTTGGTTTCTTTGAGAGAGTAATTTTGGTACTAGAAGGTTCCAGAAAAGGTGGTGTATTAGTTTGGGTTTTACTGCTGTGAACAGACACCAATGACCAATGCAAGTTTTATAAAAGACATTTACTCGGGGCTGGCTTATAGGTTTAGAGGTTTAGTCCATTGTCATCAGGGCAGAAGCATGGCAACATCCAGGCAGGCATGGTGCAGGAGGAGCTGAGGGTTCTACACCTTTATCCAAAGGAAACCAGGAACAGACTGGACATCTTCAGGCATCTAAGAGGAAGATCTCTAAGTCCAACCCTACAGTGACACACTTCCTCCAACAAGGCCACACCTTCTAATAGTGCCACTCCCTGGGACAAGCATATACAAACCACCACAGGTGGTTTGGGGAAGTCTTTATGAAAATAGGATTTGAGGATCAGACAAACATTAACAGGAAAACTAGAGACAAGGGTAAGACCAAGAAATCAAGGAGGCTGATAGTAAATCAGAGGTGGAAAGGCCGGTTGTAGAAGAGATCAATTGTAATTAGCATTGATTCTAATCCTATTGAATAAAAAGAGTTGTGGGTGACTATGGTCTGTCTCCTAGATGTCCAAAAGCAGTAGTAGAAAAGTAACTCTCATAAAGAGATCAATAGAAAAGCAGGAAAAAAATGGCCTTGGTCCAGCTGGCTCTGTCTACGTACATGATGAAGAACTGAAGGAGCAGGGATGCTCAGGGATGAACGAAGAGACCTCTAGCCACAGAAACGAGGAATGGGACGTCATTTACCCTGTAAGGAATCCTGGGAGGAGGAAGCATAAGAAGATGGGTTGAACTTTTGGATCTCAGCATAGAGAAGCCTGGTATGGTCTTCCCATTACAAGCCAAGAATCCTGACTCCATCCAGTCATCTGAGGACCACGGGTCAGGAGAGCCCCAACACAAGGAAAACATACATTGGGTTCAAAGCAGGGGACCTGACTAGAGCTGGATCCTTTCTCTGAACAGTCCTAACAGCATGACGCAGTTCCTGATAGCACTCCACACCTGCTTGTTGATCCACTCTCGGTTCCTCCACTTGGGATGCTTGTGGGAAAACAAGGTTCTTTACTGAGTAGATAAGAGAAATGGTTCCTCAGGGGAAATCCCAGGCAATAGCATAATTCTATCTCTCTTAAATGTTCTCCTGTATCTGATAAACCAGTGGTCCGTGCCATCATGTTAGCATCCCAGTGATCCATTCCATCATGTTAGCATCCCGAGAAATGATGGATGTGAACCTCTGGACTTAGTACCATCAAGCTGAAGGCAGGGTTGGCAGAGTCTGTCAGTGGAGTGAGAACTACAGACACTGTAAAGATGCGATTGTCTCGGAGAGGCCCAGAGAAGAAGGGAACTCCCTGGAGAAGACTTGCAGTGTTAGCAGGAAGGACTGGAAGCTAAGCCAGGAGACACTAGATGGGGCACTTAGACGCTCAGCAGGGTAGGGTCCCAAAGGCAAAATCTCAGCAGAGCAGGTGCTTGGGAAGAGGAAGAGAGAGAAAGGGCAGAGAGTCTTCCATGGCTTCTGCCCTCCTTGCTCTAGAGCCCCTTGCTCTAGTAAACATACTATTCTCACTTCATTTATTTCATTCCGTACTCTGTCCCCACTGCTCTCAAGACAGAAGCAAATCTTCCTCACTACGGTACTCACAGCATGGGGAGCGGTGTCAGGCATAGAAGCCTTGGGAGCCTCAGTGGCAGGGTTAGGCCCTAACCAGCGATTGCCGTCTGCTACAGCCAGCAGGGCTGACATGAGATAGCTAAGTCCAAGCCTGCCTATGCCAAGCAGAAGCCACTAGCCGCAGGAAGCTAATGAGTGCTTGAATCGTGGCCAGGTCAGGCTTATGGGAGCTGTAAGGGCACGGTGTCCTCTGGGCTGCTGGGGACACAGCATGAGCTAAACAACAGCACAGTGTCAGTGACAGTTTTTATGCTTGGCTTAGATATTGACCTATCCATCCTTACGTAATAGGTTAAATAAAATATACGATTGTAGTTGATTTATTTTTTACTTTTATGTGCCACTGGAAGTTTTTAAGTTATATACATCAATTTTTAAAATTTTTAAATTATATACATTGTGACAGCAGTGGATTGGATCACTGTTCAGAGAAATTAAGCAGTGAAAGGGACAGGAGTGAAATGACAGGGCACGGGAGAGGGACAAAGAAAGAAAGAAGAAAGGAAAACAGAGGGATAAGGGAAAAAAAGGAAGGAGGTCATTTGTTCAAATGAAAATTCTTGCTAAGGTTGTGTCTAGATGCTCCTATTGAAATATGAAGGGTGTGACAGAAGAGAAGCAGCTAGAGGCCTGTGGGCACTGTAAGGAGACTGTATGGTCAATGAAGAACGGGGTGGGCAGGAGAGCTGGGGTCCATAGTGAAAAGTAGTCAAGACTGAGGGAAGATGCTAGTGGCCAGCGCTTCTGAGGAAGCTGGGTGGAGCAGAGCAGAGGTGTTGGGTCTGGTGAGGGGTCTGGTGAGGGGCCTAGTGAGGAGCCTGGGGGAAGGTCTGGTTAGGGGTCTGGTGGAGGATCTGGGGAGTTAGCATGCTCCATAGCTGTTGCAGAACTCAGCTGTGGCTGGTCCACTAAAAGGTTCAGCTTCCCTAGTTCCTCCAGCAGGTACAATGTGGCTCCTCCATATATATCCCCAAATCCCGGGAGAGGGGAGGAGGAAGTTGCAGGAAACGGTAAGCCAGAGGGAACTGTAGCTGTGAGGGAACCCTGGCGAGTTTTACGCTGAGATGATTGACAGGAGCATCGAGTCCGAGTCTCTCCAAGACCTAGAGGACCACGGCGACTGCATAGCTTAGGAGGCAGAGTGTGTTCTCCACCCTGCTCTCCTTTAGGGGCACCTAGTCCATCTTTGAAGTCAGAATCCCAGGGGATACAATGAGACAGGGAAAATATGTGAGGCGAGGGGTCCGTAGGAAGACTCTGAGTCTCTGGGCCGGCACTCCAGCAAGAGCTTATCTAAGTAGATTTTAAATAACTGAAGTTTTAGAAAGTATCTCAAGAGGAAGCTGAGAGGGTAGCAGTCTGCTTGGAAGGAGAGGCCGGAACAAAATGGAGAAATTAACTGTGTGAGTGAAGGTTCCATTTGCTAAGAATCACACACTTCTTGCTTCATTCATTCAGTCGTCATTAGGGTTGTTTCTGCTGAGGGCAGAAAAAACTCTGCCCTATGACCTTACCACTGCCCAAAATCTCAGAAGGTTAAGTGTCACATCTCCAAGGCAAGGCCTTAGTGCACAAGTAACTTAAGAAATCCTTGGCCTCTGGGCTGGGAACGAAAATGGCCACAGACCATCGCAGGAGCTAACGAAAGGATGGCAATATGGTAGTTTGAATGAGAAATGACCCCTACACACACACTCCATAGCTCAAATATTTGAACACTTGGTTCCAGTTGGTAGGGACCAAAATGAAAAACTTCGTCTCTAAAGTTGCCCTTTGGTCATAGTATTTTATCACAACAATAAAATGAAAGTAACTGATGCAGGCAGAAAAGAGCTCAGAACCCCCAAGGGAGCCGTCCTCCAATGATCTGTGGGTGGAGCCTCTTCTTCCAGCCCAGGTCAGTCAGCTGTATGTAAGAAAGTAACATAGACTTCGGTGCATTGTCCCTTGTCCCCCCACTGTCCTTTCCTTCACAGGATGGCTTTTACTAAAACCCTCCTTCTTCTTCAAACAGCCCAGGAGTCTTCCCTGACCCAAAACATTGGGACTCCAGTACGACTAAGCACTGAGAACTTGGGCAGATTTACCTCAGAACTCACTCTAACGACCCAGGAATACAAAGTTCCGAAGAGCGTGCGTGGGAGCGTGATGCTCCCCAGAGGCAAGGCGACAGACAGCCACTTGTCTGGGTCTCAGAAACAGCATCATCAGCACCAATTGGAAACACCGCAGGTACACAGGGACCCCTGGGAAAGGGGTTGGGATCCTTCCTCCTCCTTCACAGCATCCTGCAGCCAGGCCAGCACCCTGTGGCTGTCCTACACCACTCCTTCAGAAACTCGTACACAGCCATCTGGTACCCAGTAAGCACTATTCTATTACTGGCACCGAGCTGGATCCCAGAGGAGTGAAGGTGACAGAAGCAAGGTCTCCCACTCAAGCCACCCTAGTAGGGGGTCAAAGGCATCGTGCTTGCAAATCACCTGAAGTAAAATGGTGACAGGAGATAGCCACGAGAGAAGTTAAGTTGAACCATGGAAAATGGCCAATAGTCAACCATTTTTAGAATATACTACTACTACTACTACTACTACTACTACTACTACTACTACTAATAATAATAATAATAATAATAATAATAATAATAATAATCTTCTGTCTCAAACCAGTACAGAAGGAGCATAAAGGATTGGACCACTAAGATAAGTGGCGCAGGGTTGGAGGGAAAGTTGGAGTGAGTCATAAAGAAGCCACTTGGCTCCAGCCACATGCTGAGGGATGTAAAGTGTCATCTCGGCAAAAAGCAGTGCTAAAGGCAGAGCATCCGGCGACAGCTAGGACTGAGCTGTGGGTAGACAGTGAGATCAAGTGAACACAAGCCCCCAAGAAGTGAGCAGAAGGGCTGAAAGGAGTTGTCAGAGAGCACGCCTAAGGCCAAGCATGTGGGACACTGGGAGAGAAATGAAGGCAAAAGTAGGAAGCAGGTCTGAAATGAAAGCAGCCCTGGGGGACTTGGTATCCATGATAATGGCTGTGTTCCCAACCTATCCGCCCACACTCACATTTGACTAACTTCCTCTGGGATCCAGAAAGGTTTGAAAGAAGAAAAAATTACAGCTAAGGAGAGGAGACATGAGATGGAGGGTGGAGGGTGGGGAAGTCTTACCGGTACCATTGCTCTGATATGTGTACAGGAGGTGTGGTCTTTTATAGGAAGTAGTGAGGAGTTTGGGGTTGTAGGCTGCCTTCCCTAAAGGGGATTGGTAGAGCACAAATATCTCCACTGTCACAACAGGACCCGAAACTCGTGCTGCATAGAGAGGGAGTTGAGAATGCTGGTGGCCCAACTAAAACTAGAACCTCAAATTCACAGTTTTACTATTTCCCCCTCAAGTGGCCCCTAGCAGCTGTGATTCAGAGACAGAGGAACAAGATGGTGTCATCATTGGAGCAGAAAAGGAGTGTGCTCTGAACTAGGAACAAGACAGCTGAGGTGGAGTTAGTGAGACGAGGCCAGCCAAAGTAGAGAAGGAATTAGAGGACATGGAGGGGGGAATGGGAAGATTTGAGGGTCTTCAGGCCCTCATAGAGCCTTGGAATCATGCTGTCTAGGCACTGGGTGTTTTATAGTAGATGTCTGAGGTAGATGGAGATAGTTGAAGTTTGTTGTGGTAAATCTCCAACCCAAATTATCTGGTTAAAGAAATCACAACTCAATCAATATGAATACAAGCTATAGGCCTAGATTGGACAGATATATCACTACACTACTCTATTCCCATCTATGAGATCCCATATAACTTGAGATTTCTCCAAGCCACGTCCATTCTCCTTCCACTTCCTCCATTGATCCTCCCTCCTTCCCCCTCCCCCCTCCCCCTCCCCTCTCCCCCAAAAACTTCTCAGCTCCACCTTTCCTCCTCCTGCCCAATCATCGGCTCTAGCCTTTATTTAAAAAGTTAAGGTGGGGAGAAGGTTCACAAGGCACCTGTATACAGGATTAACTCCTCATCTGCAGCCCCTCCCATGAGTGGAATTAACATCAAAGCACATGACCAGGGCTATCCACAACACTGAAGGTCCTTGTAGAGAGGAGGCCATACATCAGATAGGCAGGTGGATACAGCAGGCTTGTAGACCTTCATAAGAAGAAAGAACTGAGCATTAGATTGAGAATGCAGGTTAAGTAAAGATTAACTCCTAACAGGAATGGAGAACACAGATGGGGCAGGTAGGTGGAGCAATGTCCACATGAGAGAAGACACCTACAGGTGAGTGGAGCATCTCAGGGGCTAAACTGGTGCCCAACAAGGTCTTTTATCTGCGCCTCCCCTGTAAGTGTGTTTTGTATTCATAATAGCGTGTAAACTGGAACCACCAGCTCATTTTCTTTGGGAGCACTAGCCTTTAACCCTCTCTCCTGAGAACTAAGATGACATCTTTACACAGATTTTGTATATTTTTACAAATAGGGTGTCATGGTAAGTTTTGCTTGTTTTCTTTCTATCCATCTAGAAGTAAAGATTTTTAGAATGTTCTGGGGACAGCAGAAAAAAATCCCAGTTCTGACTCTAAACTTCTCTCAGTAAACAGTAACCCTAAAAGTCAGAGTAGAAATCAGAGCCTGTGTGCCACATGTGTGTGTGTGTGTGTGTGCATGTGTGCACACATACACACACACACACACACACACACACACACACACACACACACACCTGCACTACTCAGTGTGACAAGACCCAAATGAATTGGGTAACAGATTCTGAGCTGATCTCTCTACCTGTGCACTGGACCGCATCTATCCCGTTCCTTCTTATTCAGTTCAGGGTTAAATCCTTACCGTTCTTTTGTATTGTGTCCTTACTTTTTTCTTTTTTCTTTTTTTTTTGCCTGCCCTTCATCCCATCCAGCTCCTGACTCACCCTTCAGATCCCCTTCACTGTTCGCTCCAAGGACCTCCTCCTCTGTCTCGGTTTCCCCCTCACCCCACCCCCACCCCCTTCTCCTACACCAATCCCATCCAGACATCCTCCGCCTGCCTACATTCCACCGCCACCATTGCTTACCAGATTCCATACACGCCAAGTGTGCTCCCAAATCAGCCCATGCACAGAGGTAGCCTGCGGCTCCCTCACAGAGGTCTGCCCCGGCTCCAAGCTTGTATGATCCTCCCATGATTCTCCACCCCTTCACCGCTCCTTCATTCCCTTGCCTGGTCACTTTCCCACCACCCCCTCCCTGTCCTGAACATTGCCAGTTCCTATATAAAGCGCTCAGTTTCTGTGTCTCCCGTGACATTGCTGGTCCTGCTTGTTAGATGCCTCGTCCACACGGAGGGCCTGGTGCATGATGGGAGCTAAGTAAATGCCTGTGGAGTGAATGGGCAGTCAAATACAAAGACACATATAAAGAACCTCCCACAATATCCCTGCTTGAAGCTACCAGCCATTCTTGAGAGAAAATGGGAATCGTGCCTTTTCCAATGCGGGAGTTGTGTGATTTTTTTATTTTTATTTATTTATTTTTTTTATTTTTAGAGGCTACATGTCCCGTATGTATAGCCATTGAGACATAAGGCTGACTTCTTTGTCCTTTTGACAGTGTCCTTTGCCTTACAGAAACTTTGTAATTTTATGAGGTCTCATTTGTTAATTCTTGATCTTAGAGCCTAAGCTATTGGAGTTCTGTTCAGGAAATTCTCCCCTGTGCCCATATGTTCAAGGTTCTTCCCTAGTTTCCTTTCTATTAGTTTCAGTGTGTCTGGTTTTATGTGGAGGTCCTTGATCCACTTGGAATTGAGCTTAGTGCAAGGAGATAAGAATGGATCAATTTGCATTCTTCTGCATGTTGCCCTCCGGTTGAACCAGCACCATTTATTGAAAAGGCTATCTTTTTTCCACTGGATGGTTTTAGCTCCTCTGTCAAAGATCAAATGACCATAGGAGTGTGGATTCATTTCTGGGTCTTCAATTCTGTTCCATTGATCTACATGCCTGTCACTATACTTCTGACTTCTGGCCCTTCTCCCACTTATCAGATCTCCTCCAGCCCTCTCCTTCCTGGCCCCATCCATCGGCGGCTCAGCGTCAGCGCCAGTATTGGAGGGGAAACCGGGCTGATGAGCTGTGTGCTCCCAGATGACCTTCTTGTTCAGATCCTGGCAGAGCGGATACAGGTGCGTGCGCACACACACCCACACAAAGCTGCGGGCTTAGAACTCACACACTGAACCCACGCTGAGAGCTGAGATGCTAGGCCATCAGCCACCCTCAGCGGCTCAGAGCCCATAGGTCTCAAAGAGAGACCGTGGGCTTCTTCATGCTGAACAACCACTTGCTTGTCCTTTTGTCAGATCTTGCCCGTGACCTCCAGTCAGAAGCCACTCTTCTTTTTAAAGAACCAGAGAGCAGAGGGTTACACATCAAAGAAATAAAGCGAAAAGAGCAATGTGATAAAAAGTATAATGTGAGCAGCTAGAAGTCCGAGCTTGCCTGGCGTGGTAGCGTGCACCTGGAATCCCCATGCCCGGGACGCTGGGGGGTGGGATTGCAGAATTCAGACCAGGCTGGGTTGCATAGTAAGATTTTTGCCTCAAAACTAAAACATGGGTCTCTGTAAATATTGCTGGTTTAAAAAAAAATGTTTTCATAGGGTAATGTGAAAAACATTAATATGTAAAGCAAGATTATAGTTTATATATTTGCAAATAATGTCACATGCATACAAAAAAAACCTCCTACAGTATGAGTTAAGTGTTACTCTCTTTGGTTAGTAGGTCTATGGATTTTATCTCTTATTTTTCTCAATTCTTCTTAAAGGCCTACTGCTTTTAAAGTCAAAACCAATGTGATTTTGTGTGTGTGTGTGTGTGTGTGTGTGTGTGTGAACTTGTGGGGACCAGAGCTACAGCTCAGTGGAAGAGTGCCTGCCTGGCTTGCTGGAGGCCTTGGTTTTTCTCTCCAACACCACGTGGACACATGAAAAAACTATGTAAATGCTCAGTAGTCATGACCAGCAAGGCCTAGGCGGTCCCAGAGCTATGCGTTTCCTTTTGTTTCTCACACTAGGCAGATATTAAGTGCACATTTTTTTCATGTGTTCATGTGTATAGGGTGTGTGTGTGTGTGTGTATGCATGTTTATATACATGTGTACACGGGTATTGTCTTCAGTTGCTCTTCCCTCTATATTTATGAAGTCAGGTCTCTCATGGCAGCCAGAAGTTACCGATCCTGCTAATCTTGTTAGCCAGTTTATGGCAGAGATCCCATCTTGGCCTCCCAAGTGCTGGGATTGCAAGCAGCACACCCCGGCCTGATGCCTGCTTGGGTGCTGGGGATTCAACTCCATTCTTCATGCTGCGTCCTGGCCATTGGAGGCTCTGCAGAGCTCCTTCAAGTAATACCACATTCCAGTGGTTGTAACACGAAGATCATTCCAATCCAGTTACATTGTCCAAGTCATTCCACTCCAAGGAAGCGAGACTGCTAAGAAGGCTACAGGCCTGGAGATAACTTAGTGGGACAGTGTTTGCCTCAGTTGGGTCTCCCAGCAAGCACCTCATAAAAATCTGGGCATGGTTTTATATACGTCCAACCCCAGATCTGGGCAGACAGAGACCAAAGGATCCCTGAGACTCACTGGCAGACTCACAGTCAGCCTAGCAAAATCAGTGAATCCCAAGTCCTAACGAGAGACCTTGGTTTTTTGAGACAGACAGACAGACAGAGGTATAGAGAAGAGACAGCTGTCAGTCAAAGAACAAGACCCAGGGTTATCCTCTGGCTTCCACTTGTGTGTGCATGCATGTACACCTGTACACAAACATGCACACATACATGAACATACATGTACATACTCAAAAAGAAAAGCTCAAGCAGGCTCTTGCTGCCAGGTTCTCCACCCACTGTGAGAACCCTTCCCTTTTCTCCCCTTTGCATCGTATTTTCACACACCTCAGGAACTTTCGAGACCTTTTGACACTTTTTTGTTCCTTTATTCTACACACAGGGATGGAATAAATCCTTTGTTCTTCAACCACCCATTACACTCTTTCATTAATGCATCATTAAGGCATTAAGTCTTTGTTTACACTGGGGTTGGGGGACCAGTATGTTCCATAAAAAGACCTCCTTCATTTCCTGTCAGTGCCTGGGCTTTGGTTTCACGGTGTTTATTTTGGTGCCCAGTGAGTATGCCGAACCCCGCAAAAGAAGAAGCCTTCTCTCAATAGAGAACAGTTGATTCAGGCTGAAATAACCATCTCGTGTTCTCTCGGCCTGCAGCTGAGCGATTGTTTCAGAGGTGTGGTGTTCGATGGCCTGGACACGCTCTTTGCACGGAATGCACCCTCTGCCCTCCTCTGCCTGCTAAAGGCCATCGGCAGCCGGGAACACATATACGTCGTCAACATGTCTCAGGATTACGTGGTCATGAAAGCCCAGGAGAAGGCTAAAAAGGAACTGGAAGGCAAGGCCCCTGACCTCCCCGGACGACCTTCCCAAGCCCAAGGGGCTTTCCTTGTCACGGAGCCCTAGTGACCTTCAACTTGTTCCCCTGGTGTAATAATCCAATGGGGTTAAGTGACGTTGTTACTTGGTATCTCACTGGCACCTACCTCTGTCCCGGGGAGTGACCAGGACACGTATTTCTAATTACAGGCGGGCCACAGAGAGCACACTATGGGGACCTCCTGGCCTAAGATGCTTTGCTTGCTCCTTTGGTTTATGGCAACCGTGCTGTTCCTTTAAACTAATGGGACTATTCTGTATATTTTGGGTCATCTCATCCTCACCGCTGAAGATTATTGTCCCCATTTTACAGATTGAAGCCCCAAGATAGGAAAGGTCTCTTCAAGATCCCTTGATAGAGAAATGTGATGGCCTTCAGTAGGTGTAGGCAGAAGGCTTGTAAGCTCAAGGCCAGCCTGGCTACATAGCAAGACTACAGTAAATTCTATATACTATGCATACTATATTACTATTCTATATCTATACATGCTATAGTATATTCAGAAGAGAGCCACTTCTATCATTACCTCAAAAGCCAGCAAAAAAACAAAAAACGATAACAAAAAAAAAAAACCCCACTAACTAGTAATTGAAAGATTTGATTGAAAAATAGATAACAAGGGTCAGAAAGATGGTTCCAGGGGCAAAGGTGATTGCTACCCAGCCTGACCACCTAAGTTCAATCCCTGGCCACCACGTGATGGAAGGAGAGAGCCAACTCCCACGAGTTGTCTTCTGATCTCTGTACCTGGATCATGGCATGCATAAACACATACACATACACACACACACACACACACACACACACAGTAAAAATGTATTTTTTAAAAGAAAAAATAGATATGACAACATAAAAGTAATTTTACTTGAATTATTATTAATTTAATCAGAAGCAGACCAGCAAAGCATGGCCTGTGGGGGAGGGTTTGAGGACTGCTGCCCACACTGTCCCCAGGACTTAGAGCCATGCCTCCAAGGAGCCTGAGTTCCGGATACACTACTGTCCTTCGCTTGGGCGTTCCTCTCCTGGCACCATCTACACAGCTCATAATCTTGAAGTGGGGGAATGTTTAAAGCAGACTTCACTCATGAACAGGACTCAGAGTCTGCTTCCTCAGCTCCTCACCGGCAACAAGGACCAGGCTTCCCTTGAAGCATTTCACCCTCCTCCTTCCTGGTTATCTAGAACACTTTTCGATAATGATCATTTTGAAAGAAATGGCTTTTATTTTCCTTGATGATCTTTGAGATGAATCTGTATTTGTTGACAGAGTCAGTGTCTGGTGAGGACTACCTTGTGATCAGACTCTGTCTTCTTGCTGAACCTTGGCCTCGTAGGAAGGGTATCCTCCCTCAGGCCTCATTTTAAAGGGCACTAATCCCATTCAGAAGGGCCCCACCCTTATGACCTATTCTTCTTCTCAGACCACACTATCATATTGAGGATTAAGTTTCCACCTGTGAATTTAGGGACACGCAAACTTGATGACTTGACCAACCACCTACTTCCTAGTTATCTAGACCACTTTTCTATAACGGTCAGTTTGAAAGAAGTGCGTTCCCCATCCCATGATCTTTGGACTGAATCTGTATCTCGTCACAGATTCAGAATCTGGCAATTCTCATCAGACAAGTCATCAAGATTACAAACCTAATGATTGGAAACAACATGGATTCACTGTTACAATTCTGGGGTCAAAGTCTTGAAGTCCAGGTCAGGGTTTCTATTCCTGCACAAACATCACGACCAAGATGAAAGTTGGGGAGAAAAGGGTTAATTCAGCTTACACTTCCACATTACTGTTCATCACTAAAGGAAGTCAGGACTGGAACTCAAGCAGGTCAGGAAGAGGGAGCTGATGCAGAGGCCATGGAGGGATGCTTCTTACCGGCTTGTTTCCCCTGGCTTGCTCAGCTTGCTCTCTTATAGAACCCAAGACCACCAGCCCAGGGATGGTACCACCCACAATGGGCCCTTCCACCTTGATCACTAATTGAGAAAATGTCTTACAGCTGGATCTTATGGAGGCATTTCCTCACCTGAAGCTCCTTTCTGTGATAACTCCAGCTTGTGTCAAGTTGACACCCAACACCAGCCAGTACACCAGTTATCAACAGTATTGTGGGCCTTTAGAGGCTGTGGTGGGGAAGAAGCCCTCTCTTTGCCTTTTGTAATTTCCAGAAACTACCTGAATTCCTTGGCCCATATCCCTTCCTTGCAACCCTCATCGTAGAATCTCTGCTTCTTGTGTTGAATCTCTCTGCTTCTGCCATCAGGCCTCTCCAACTCTCTCGCCTCCCTCTTACAAGGAACCTTTTGATGGGGCTCTGCCACCCAGACAACCTAATTCAATCACATCTGCAAAAACCCTTCTGCCATGGAAAGCCCCACAATCACAAGTTTAAAGATCGAGACCTGAGCATCTTGGGGGACCCCGCTCAGCCAACCACAGATGGAACCCCAACTTGGCACTATAGAGATAAAGGGAAACAAACCATCAGCGACTGGGATGGCCAACTACTCTCCTGCCACCTCCGGCTGTCACTGTGTGGCAAAGCTGCTAAGGCTCTGACATGTCCTTCTGTCTGTTCACTCCGCAGAGAGCAAGCGCAAGGAAGCTCTTGCAAAGGAGAAGGAGCGTCTCCGGACACTAGATGAGGAAGAGTATGATGCCCTAACAGCGGAAGAGAAAGTCGCATTTGACCGTGAAGTTCGGCAGGCACTCCGGGAGAGAAAGAAGAGGTGGGACCAAGGGCTGGCCAGAGCAGCACTGTTCCCTGGGGAGGAACTCATGGGAGACCAGGGTCGGTGGGGTACACACTCAGCTCTGAGTCATCTTCCTGTCCCCCCTTCATCTTTGCCCCTGAACAGGAGGCACGTTTATTTATTGAGAGGCGTGACAAGCTTAGCTCTGGCACCCCAGGAAACATCCTTTTATCATCACAGCTCTGAGCCAGCTGTGGTAGGGACCGACATGCAGAGCACAGCATTCCTTCCTGTCTGAACATCGGATGTGAGCGTGTAGGAGAGCGTACTTGCACAGATACCATAGCAAGAGCAGCCTTGGAACATTCTTTCTCAGTGATCAAGCTTATTTTCACCTTTGTCTTTCTCTCCCATGAAAAGAGTCAGGACTAGAAATACAGATAAGTTTTTAAAAATTCCAATTGCATTTAATTCAACAGAGATTTGCTGAATGGCCTTTCAAAGTTAGTTTTGATTCCTCTGCTTCATTCATTCATTCGTTGTTTATTAAATATTTGCTTTATTTACATTTCAAATGCTATCCCCTTTCCTCCTTACCCTTCTGAAAACCCCCTATCCCATCCCCCCATCCCTGCTTACCAACCCCCCCCTCCCATTTTCTTGACAGGCATTCCCCTACACTGGGGCATCAATCCTTCGCATGACCAATGGCCTCTCCTCTCATTGATGTCTGACAAGGCCATCCTCTGCTACATATGTAGCTGGAGCCATGGGTCCCTCCATGTGTACTCTTTGGTTGGTGGTTTAGTCCCTGGGAGCTCTGGGGGTACTGGTTGGTATATATTATTGTTCTTCCTGTGGGACTGCAAACCTCTTCAGCTCCTTGGGTCCTTTCTCTAGCTCCTCCACTGGGGACCCTGTGCTCAGGCTATTGGTTAGCTGTAAGCCATGGGTATTTTGTTCCCCCTTCTAAGAAGGACTAAAGTATCTACACTTTGGTCTTCCTTCTTCTCGAGCTCCATGTGGTCTGTGAATTGTATCTTGAGTATTTCGATTGAGCTTCATGTGGCCCGTGAGTTGTATCTTGGGTATTCCAAGCTTTTGGGCTAATATCCACTTATCAGCGAGTGCATACCATGTGTGTTCTTTTGTGATTGGGTTACCTCCCTCAAGATGATATTTTCTAGTTCCATCCATTTGCCTAAGAATTCCATGAATTCATTGTTTTTGATTGCTGAGTAATACTCCATTGTGCATTCATTCATGTTTTTAATTCATTCCCTCCCTCCCTCCTTCCCTCTCTCCTTCTTTTCATTCCTTCTCTCCTTCCTTCCAAGAAAGCTCTGTCCTGGCAGTCCCAGCTTGGCAGATGGAACAGGAGGTGCTGAACTCTGTCTCTGGCTTTGATGCAGGGAGCTAGAAAGACTGGCCAAGGAGATGCATGAGAAGAAGCTGCAGCAGGAGCTAGAGAGGCAGAAGGAAGAGGACGAGCTGAAACGGAAGACGAAGAGGCCTAAGCAGGGCCCCGCCATCAAGGAGGAGCCGCCCCTAAAGAAGCAGCAAGGAGCCGTAAACAAGCAGGTAGCAGCCCTTACTTGCTCCTTACCAAGGAGCTGCCTAACCAGCTATGTCTGGGTATTGTCTCGGGGAAGAGCTGGGCCCAGCGACACTGAGCATGACCATATGGGGACGCTGGGTTTGTGCTTCACTTGGTCATGCATTTGATATCCCACTCACGCAGAAGGACAGTGGTCCCCACCCGCAGTCCTCAGATGAAGTCAGAGTCCCAGAACCCTGTGATATATCCTACTCCTTGTTCTTTCCTTTGTCTGCTGCAGGACCGGGACGGGCACTAAATAGGTTGGTATTAAAGACTTGCTCCCAAGGGGCATCAATAGGTTCTCTCCAGTGCCTCTGACTTCTGCAGAAGTTGTTTGTTGTTTGTTGTTCTTATCTATTTATTTATTTATTTTTACCATATTTGAAGTACCAGGTATGAATCCTCTCCTGTGGAGCAGGCCTCAGTTACAATCAAGAGAACATTTGATTGTTTATGCTCCCATAAACAGTCCTGCCACTATTGCACCTGTGTGTACATTTCCCCCAGCAGGTTATTTGAGGTTATAGCCCAGTGTGCTGCTTAAGATCATTGGTGTCCTCTCTCCCCCTAGCATCACTAAAAAGCCAAGCGATAAGGAGAGAATTTCCCGGTCAGCTCAAGTCTGATCCCTATGTCCGGCCGTATATTTAGGGGCAAGCTGCATGTGTGTCACCTGACGATGTGGCACAAAACACATTTGACCATATTCCTTGGGAAGACTTCTTGAGTCTTCTTGGTCTAATGTAGTCACCTGGTCTGAAGACAGGGTAGCTCAATGAAAGCCAGCTGAGACCAGACTGATCCTCTGGGAGTGAAAGGAGACACCAGGGGGTTGCCTGGTGATGGGGAAGGACAGGCAAGCTTGAGAACCACCCAATCTTAAGACCCAAGGTATCCCTCAACCCGGTGCCTCCCTGAGCAGCTCTGTGCTTCTCTTGTTCGTTGACAACTAAAATTTCCAAAAAACCGTCCCCTCCTCTCAGGCTCTTCTTGCTCCATTCCCTCCCATGCTCCAACCTTCTTTACCCTGCCCCAGTCTCCATTATACCCTTTTGACCCAAATCTCCAACAGTCACTTCATGTCTGCATCAGGCAGCCACATGTCACCGTTAGACTTGGTCGGCTTCTCTGTGGGGTCTCTAGTCATTGTACCAACTTTTGAATTCTCCTTTCAGTGTCCCAGCCTCACTTCTCCTGGCACTCTCTACCCCCCTTCCTCTCCCTCCTCCCCCTCCCTTTTCCTTCCTCCCACCTCTCTTTCCTTTCTGGTCCTAGCTCCCTTCATCCTCAGTCATCTCACAGGTTTTCAGCCTCAACCTCTCCTCCTTCCACTTGGTCCCCAGTGCCTCCCATGTGACTTGGTCACTTTACCCTGTCTGCTATGCTCCCCAGCGCCTCTGCTGTGAAAGCATTGTTGCCAGTCCATGGGCTCCCGTGAAATAACAAATCATGAAGACACTCATTCCTCAATCGATTAAACCCACTGAAGAATCACAGCAAAATAGATTTGAAGGAAGTAGGTCATCGAGGGAGCGCCTTTGAAGGCTGTGAAGCTTGTCCCAGGACCTTCCCTGTTCCTTTCTCTCTGCTTCCCAGATACTATAAGAGATACCATAGTTTCCTTTAAATGCGGCCATCTTATCATTCTCAAAATTATTAGCATTCAGTAATTCACGGTGTTCTCTTTCTTACTGTGTCTTTAAGCAGCTTCTAACAGTACAGTCCTGTCTTCGTTACCATGCCATATTCATTCATACCTTTCTCTGTTATTTTTCAATGTTGTTAGAAGATTTTTATCTCGGGAATGGAGACCCCCTCAGTTCTATCCCCAGCACTTCATAAAAGCAGGCATGGTGGCCCTCCGCCATCTTTGCTCCAGTGACCAGGTAGTTGGGACCGCCAGGCTCAGAGACAGACAGGCATAATATCGCTTCGGTTTCAGGCAGCTTGTGTGTAACCTGCTCCCAGGTGCTGGGCTGATCTGCAGTAACCAGCGCGCCAGTTCCGCGGTGGGACCTTCTGCCTGGTGGAGGGACCCCGCGCAGGGAGGGAGCCTGCCAGCTTCCCTTCCGCGACCTCTGTTCCCGCGGACTGCGCTGGAGAGACCGGTACCCAGGCTCTCCCCCCAATATAACATCACTTGGGACACGGCCTGTTGGGGCTTCCGTCTGTGCCCGAGGGCGGGTTGGCGCTGTGGTCGTCTGGGTGCCAGATCGGCGGGCCATCTTGACCACAGGGTGAGCGGCGCCACGGAGAGTGCCCTCCGCCATCTTTGCTCCAGTGACCAGGTAGTTGGGACCGCCAGGCTCAGAGACAGACAGGCATAATATCGCTTCGGGTTCAGGCAGCTTGTGTGTAACCTGCTCCCAGGTGCTGGGCTGATCTGCAGTGACCAGCACGCCAGATCTGCTGTGGGACTTCTGCCTGGCAGAGGGACGCCCCCTCCCCCCCCCAGGAGAGATCACACACCCCTGCACAGGGCAGGAGCCTGCCAGCCTCCCTTTGGCGACCTCTGCTCCAGGAATCCACTAGGCTGAGCCTTTAGATGTGCAAGGCCTCCCCAATATAAGATCACTTGGGGCAAAGCACATTAGGGCTCCAAAGTCACTCAGGAGCAGGCAGGCCCCAGAAATCGGTGCCAGGGGAATCCTGGTAATCCAGGGGGGGCAGAAATAGCTTTGCAGGCTCACAGGAGGTCCAACCAACAGCCAGTGGCAGCAGGACCAACTAACACCAGAGGTAACCAGATGGCAAAAGGCAAACGTAGGAATGTTACTAACAGTAATCAAAGTAATGTGGGACCATCCGAACCCAACTCTCCAACAGCAGCAAGTCCTGGATACCCCACCACACCCGAAAGACAAGATCTGGATTTAAAATCACTTCTCATGATGCTATTAGAGGATCACAAGAAGGACACAAATAAATCTCATAAAGAGTTACAGGAGACCATGAATCAACGGTTAGAAGCCCTTACAAAGGAAACACAAAAATCGCTTAGAGAAATGCGGGAGAACATGGATCAAAAGATGGAGGCGCACAAGGAGACAACACAAAAATCGCTTAACGAGATGAATCAACGGGTAGATGCACTCACAAAGGAATCACGAAATTTGCATAAAGAAATGCAGAAGAATATGGGTCAACAGACGGATGCCCATAAGGAGGCAACACAAAAATTGCTTGAAGAAATGAATCAACGGTTAGATGCCCTTACAAAGGAAACACGAGAACTGCTTAAAGAAATGCAGGAGACGATGGATCAACAGATGGAATCCCATGAGGAGGAAACACAAAAATCGCTCAGAGAAATGCAGGAGAACGTGGGTCATCAGGAAGAAATCCTGAAAGAGGTAATGCAAAAATACCTTAAAGAAATACAGGAAAATACAAACAAACAAGTGAAGGATCTCAGCAAATCCATCCAGGAACTAAAAAAGGAAGTAGAAACAACTAAGAAATCACAAAGGGAGACAACTTTGGAGATAGAAAACCTTGGGAAGAAATCAGGAGTCATAGATGCAAACATCAACAATAGAATACAAGAGATGGAAGAAAGAATCTCAGGTGCTGAAGATTCCATAGAAAGCATCGACTCAACAGTCAAAGAAAATGCAAAATGCAAAAAACGCGTAACCCAAAACATCCAGGAAATCCAGGACACAATGAGAAGACCAAACCTAAGGATTATAGGTATAGATGAGAGTGAAGATTTGCAACTTAAAGGGCCAGTAAACATCTTCAACAAAATTATGGAGGAAAACTTCCCTAACTTAAAGAGAGAGATGCCGATGAACGTACAAGAAGCCTACAGAACTCCAAACAGACTGGACCAGAACAGAAATACCTCCCGTCACATAATAATCAAAACACCGAATGTTCTAAACAAAGAAAGAATACTAAATGCAGTAAGAGAAAAGGGCCAAGTAACATACAAAGGAAGACCTATCCGAATCACATCAGACTTCTCACCAGAGACTATGAAAGCCAGAAGATCCTGGGCAGATCTCATGCAGACACTAAGACAGCACAAATGCCAGCCTAGACTACTCTACCCAGCAAAACTCTCAATCACCATAGATGGAGAGACCAAGATATTCCATGATAAAACCAAATTTTCACAATATCTTTCCACAAATCCAGCCCTGCAACGGATAATAGGTGGAAACCTCCAATACAGGGAGAGAAACAACACCCTGGAAAAAATAAGATAATAACCTTGAATCTAACCCAAAAGTAGATAACCACTCAAACATAAAGATAGCGTCAAGAATGGCAGATGGCAATAATCACTATGCCTTAATCTCTCTTAATATCAATGGTCTCAATTCCCCAATTAAAAGACATAGACTAGCAGACTGGATACGTAAACAGGACCCAGCATTTTGCTGCATGCAGGAAACGCACCTCAGTGTCAAAGACAAACACTACCTCAGAGTAAAAGGCTGGAAAACAATTTTACAAGCAAATGGCCCCAAGAAACGAGGTGGAGTAGCCATCCTAATATCGGATAAAATTGATTTTCAACCCAAAGTCATCAAAAAAGACACAGAAGGACACTACATACTGATCAAGGGAAAAATCCACCATCAAGAACTCTCAATCCTGAATATCTATGCTCCAAATGCAAGGGCACCCTCATTCGTAAAAGAAACTTTACTAAAACTCAAAGCACACATCGCACCGCACACAATAATAGTGGGTGACTTCAACACCCCGCTCTCTGAAATGGATCGTTCAGGAAAGCAGAAACTAAACAGGGACACAGTGAATCTAATTGAAGCCTTGGACCAAATGGAACTAACTGATATATATAGAACATTTCATCCTAGAGCTAAAGAATACACCTTCTTCTCAGCTCCTCATGGTACCTTCTCCAAAATTGACCATATAATTGGTCACAAATCAGACCTCAACAGATACAAGAAGATAGAAATAATCCCATGCCTCCTATCAGATCACTATGGAATAAGGGTGGTCTTCAATGGCAACAAAAACAAAAGAAAACCCACGTACACATGGAGGCTGAACAATGCTCTACTCAATGATAACTTGGTCAAGGTGGAAATAAAGAAAGAAATCAAAGACTTTTTGAAAGTTAATGAAAATGAAGGCACAACATACCCTAACTTATGGGACACAATGAAAGCAGTGCTAAGAGGAAAATTCATAGCCCTGAGTGCCGCCAAAAAGAAACGGGAGACAGCATACACTAACAGCTTAATGGCACACCTGAAAGCCCTGGAACAAAAAGAAGCAAATACACCAAAGAGGAGTAGAAGGCAGGAAATCATCAAACTCAGGGCTGAAATCAATCAAGTAGAAACAAAGAAAACCATACAAAGAATCAACAAAACGAGGAGTTGGTTCTTTGATAAAATCAACAAGATAGATAAGCCCTTAGCCAGACTAACCAGAGGGCACAGAGATAGTATCCAAATTAATAAAATCAGAAACGAAAAGGGAGAGATAACAACAGAAACTGAGGAAATTCAAAAAATCATCAGATCCTACTACAAAAACCTGTATTCAACACAACTAGAAAATCTTGAGGAAATGGACAATTTCCTTGACAGATACCAAGTACCAAAATTAAATCAGGATCAAATAGACCATCTAAACCGTCCTATAAGCCCTGAAGAAATAGAAGTTGTCATTGGAAGTCTTCCAACCAAAAAAAGCACAGGTCCAGATGGTTTTAGTGCAGAATTCTATCAGACCTTCAAAGAAGACCTAACACCAATACTCTTCAAACTGTTCCACAAAATAGAAACAGAAGGAACACTACCCAACTCGTTCTATGAAGCCACAATTACACTAATACCAAAAGCACACAAAGATCCGACAAAGAAAGAGAATCTCAGGCCAATCTCTCTTATGAATATCGATGCAAAAATACTCAATAAAATTCTTGCCAACCGAATCCAAGAACACATCAAAACGATCATTCACCACGATCAAGTAGGCTTCATCCCAGGGATGCAGGGATGGTTCAATATAAGGAAATCCATCAATGTAATCCACTACATAAATAATCTCAAAGAAAAAAACCACATGGTCATCTCATTAGATGCTGAGAAAGCATTTGACAAAATTCAGCATCCTTTCATGCTAAAGGTCTTGGAAAGATCAGGAATTCAAGGCCCATATCTAAACATAGTAAAAGCAATTTACAGCAAACCAGTAGCCAGCATCAATCTAAACGGAGAGAAACTTGAAGCAATCCCACTAAAATCAGGGACTAGACAAGGCTGCCCTCTCTCTCCATATCTTTTCAATATAGTACTTGAAGTTCTAGCTAGAGCAATTAGACAAGAAAAAGAGGTCAAAGGGATACAAATTGGAAAGGAAGAAGTCAAACTATCACTATTTGCAGACGATATGATAGTATACATAAGCGACCCAAAGAACTCCACCAGAGAACTCCTACAGCTGATAAACGACTTCAGCAAAGTGGCCGGATATAAAATCAACTCAAGCAAGTCAGAAGCCTTCCTATACTCAAAGGATAAGCAGGCTGAGAAAGAAGTAAGAGAAATAATACCCTTTACGATAGCCACAAACCATATTAAGTATCTTGGCGTGACGCTAACCAAACAAGTGAAAGATCTGTATGACAAGAACTTCAAGTCTCTGAAGAAAGAAATTGAAGAAGACCTCAGAAGATGGAAAAATCTGCCATGCTCATGGATTGGCAGGATTAATATAGTAAAAATGAGCATCTTACCAAAAGTAATACACAGATTCAATGCAATCCCCATCAAAATCCCAACTCAATTCTTCGTAGAGTTAGAAAGAGCAATTCAAAAATTCATCTGGAATAACAGAAAACCCAGAATAGCTAAAACTATTCTCAAGAGTAAAAGAAACTCTGGGGGAATCAGTATCCCGGACCTCAAGCTGTACTACAGAGCAATAGTGTTAAAAACTGCATGGTATTGGTACAGTAACAGACATGTAGATCAATGGAACAGAATTGAAGACCCAGAAATGAATCCACACTCCTATGGTCACTTGATCTTTGACAAAGGAGCTAAAACCATCCAGTGGAAAAAAGATAGCCTTTTCAACAAATGGTGCTGGCTCAGCTGGAGGTCAACATGCAGAAGAATGCAAATTGACCCATCCTTATCTCCTTGCACTAAGCTCAATTCTAAGTGGATCAAAGATCTCCACATAAAACCAGACACACTGAAACTAATAGAAGGGAAACTAGGGAAGAACCTTGAACATATGGGCACAGGGGAGAATTTCCTGAACAGAACTCCAATAGCTTATACTCTAAGATCAAGAATAGACAAATGGGACCTCATTAAATTACAAAGTTTTTGCAAGGCAAAAGACACCGTCAAAAAGACAAAGCGGCAACCAACTAACTGGGAAATGATCTTTACCAACCTTACATCCGACAGAGGGCTAATATCCAAGATATACAAAGAACTCAAGAAGTTAAACTCCAGAGAGGCAAGTAACCCTATTAAAAAATGGGGTACAGAGCTACACAAAGAGTTCTCACCTGAAGAATATCTAATGGCTGAGAAGCACCTAAAGAGATGTTCATCATCCTTAGTCATTAGGGAAATGCAAATCAAAACAACCCTGAGATTCCATCTCACACCAGTCAGGATGGCTAAGATCAAAAACACAGGAGACAGCAGTTGTTGGCGAGGATGTGGAGAAAGAGGAACACTCCTCCACTGCTGGTGGAATTGCAGGCTGGTACAACCACTCTGGAAAGCAGTCTGGCGGCTCCTCAGAAAACTGGGCATGACACTTCCGGAGGATCCGGCTATACCACTCCTGGGCATATACCCAGAGACTTTACCTGCATGCAATAAGGACACATGCTCCACTATATTCATAGCAGCCTTATTTATAATAGCCAGAAGCTGGAAAGAACCCAGATGTCCCTCAACGGAGGAATGGATTCAGAAGATGTGGTATATTTACACAATGGAATACTACTCTGCAATTAAAAACAATGAATTCACGAAATTCCTAGGCAAATGGTCAGAACTTGAAAATATCATCCTTAGTGAGGTAACCCAATCACAAAAGATCACACATGGTATGAAGTCACTGATAAGGGGATATTGACCCAGAATCTCAGAATACCCTAGACACAATCAGCATATCAATAGATTTCTAAAAAGATGGAAGGAGAGACCCCTGGTCCTGGAAAGACTGGATGTAGGGGAACGCCAGGACAGAGTAATGAGAGGGGGTTGAACGGAGAAAAGAGGGAGGGAAGGGGGCTTATGGGACTTTCGGGGAGGGAGGAAACGGGAAAGGGGAAGTGATTTGGAATGTAAATTAAAAAAATAAAATTAAATTAAATTAAAAAAAATAAATAAATAAATTCCTTCTACCCCTTAATAGATTTTTAATGAAGAAATCTATCTTACAGATTTCTGTGAGAACTGAAACTGCACACTTTCTGAACTTATTAAATTATTGACCCACTGAAAAAAAAAAAAAGCAGGCATGGTGGCACACACTTGTAACCCCAGCACTCTGGTGGTGGGGGCAGGAGGATCAGAAGCTCAAGTTCATGGCCAGCCTGCTTACCTTAGCCCCTTTCGCCAAAACTCTTGGTTACTTTCATTCCCTTTCCAAAGAAACCACGGTGGCCTCTGTGACACCTTCCCACTGTGTTTGTTCTCTGATAGGTTTCTCCTCCTACCTTTTCAAAATGTCTCCCTCTTTACTTTGTTTTTCTTCCCCTTCTCCTCCTAACTTCTTATGGTGGATATTAATGTTATTCGTTTTTGTTTTCTAATTTATGAAAAGTTGCAAACACGTTTGCAAGCATTGTTTGACTTGTACCCTTTTGTTGTTGACATGTGGAGCTGGTATTACTGTCTCCTTCAAGCTTCCTTACTACCCTTCATAGCTGTTTAGCTCATAATTGTTTCCGAGCATATTGTCCAATTTCCAAGTGAACAGCTTCCTTTGTGGAATCTTATCTCAGATTTCTGGCTCCAGAAGTCAAGTCTGTCCCATGTTGTTTTGATCCTTCATATTTTCTAGGCTCTACTATGTAACCTCCTACATGAATGGCTTTTATAAATACCCCGAATGTTCCCAAATCTTTCCTTATTTTTTGTAACCTTTTGTCAGCCTCCAGGTACTCTATATTGAGTTTCTATAGTCTCCAACTGAAAGTGTCTCCTCTCAACTGGTACCACATTCCATACCAACTCTGGTGTCTCCACGGCGGCTCCGCAGTCTGAGACTTCCTCTCACAGGAGCTCAAGTGGGGCGCTGTGGTTCTTGCTTATAAGGCGGCTCTGGCAAATGCTTTCATGTGGTAATCTCACTGGGCCGTGCTCGAGATGAAATAGAAAAGGAGGCTCAGTGAGATGAGAGGGGAAGCCAATTCTTGGTCACTCAAGACCAAGAGCATGCCAGAAGCAAGCCTCAATTTATCTGGGAAGGGGGGACACTGGGCTATGTACTTCGGGGAGTTATCATGAGACTGGACTGAACTTACTGCCCCCCTAAGAATACCCTACAAAGTGATGGAATGACCTAAGGATTTCATCCATGCCAAAAACAACAACAACAACAACAAAAAACAGAGCCCACAAAATACATGTTAAAGCACAGTAAGAAAAGGAGGTGAGGGTTGGTTGCTGAATATCAAGTTCATTGGATAAATAAGTATTTTTTAAGGTTTCTTTTATTTAATCACATAATTTTTATCTTTATTTACTTTAATAAAGTTGATTTTATATATATATATATATTTCTTGCCAGTAAAGTCTTTAAATTACCTTTTTTTGTATCTATTTTTTATTTTATTGGATATTTTATTTGTTTACATTTCAAATGTTATCCCCTTTCCCAGTTTCTTTTAAAGCCAAAATGTGACCAGATTCTAAACTCCCATTTGTCCCCAGAAATACAATACAAAACTGTGTAGTTTTAATAGCTTCATACTACAAGAGCCCTTGCTCCAAGAGATGCTGTTGCAAACACCTTATATCAATGTGCATACTTGGTCATTAACAATCGATGTGCCTATTAACTATCCCCCATTTCGAGCCACCACATAGTTGCTGGGAATTGAACTCAGGACCTTTGGAAGAACAGCCAGTGCTCTTAACCTCTGAGCCACCTCTGCAGCTCTACTATCCCCACTATACAGAGAACAGACTAAGTTGTCAGCAGGGTCACAAAGTTGTAGTACTGCTGGGCTCGAGCCATCCTGTCTCTGCCCTCTCCCAGAACATCTGACAACGTCTGCAGAACACTGCAGTTTGCTGGCCTTTCCATATTGGTCCTTGAGATCAGCAACCCTGGAGCAGGAACATGTGTTAAAGTGACTAGGCACCTATCTCAAAATTCACAAGGCAGGGGCCACATCTACAATGTAAAACCATGAGGTAGACATTTCATTGAAGCTCCCCACACTACATACAAAGTGATTCCCAAACTTATTGCACCTAAGGAGGTTCCTGAATCCTAGATCTCCTGTGAGAAACAAGATGTCTCTTGTCCTGCATAGGGTTTTGCTTGTCTTCAATAAACTGTATGATGTGTGATTTATATGTTTTGCTTTCTAGCTTTCTGCTGTTGCCAAATTAGAAATGAAGATGGAATCGATAGAAAGGAAAGTTTCTGTCAGAGAGCATGCAACATTTGAAGAAACCACCAGGAAAAAGAAAACCACGACAGAATATGCATTTGGATTTCCAATTACCCAGGAACAAGAGGACAGCGAAGGAGACTTCCTGAAGGACTCTGACAAGGACCTGGCACAAAAGTTTAAAGTCTATGACACGTGTCTGAAGGACGTCCAAAACATCCTCATGTATTGGGACCGCAAGCAAGGGATGCTGGTACCTCACAGAGGCATGGAAGAGTTGTCACATGAGGCTGACGACCAGCGCCAGGCACCTTCAGGGGGTGGGGGCCGCAGGGGCCGCAAGGACCGGGAGAGGGAGCGTTTGGAGAAAGAAAGAGCTGAGAAGGAGCGTCTGGAAAGGGAGAAGGCTGAGAGGGAGCGCCTGGAGAAGCTGAAGGCCATGGAGGAGCGGAGCGATGCAGAAGGGGAAGGGGAGGAGGAGCACGAGGGAAAGAAGGATCTCGGTGTGCCCTTTATCAACATCCAGACTCCGGACTTTGAAGGCGTAAGCTGGAAGCAAGCCCTGGAGAGTGAAAAGCTTCCCAAAGGAGATCAGGTACAAAGGCTTCTGTGGGGTAAGCAACAAGGGACACCTAAGGACCACACTACCATAAACATGTCTCTTCGTATTGAAGAATCCACAAACCCTTTGATTTATCTCTGATACCTCCTTGGATATAGGACAATAGCCAAAGAGACCTTTTCCAATCCATAGACAGTTCTACCAGTCTATTCCATCTATCTGGCCTCATTAAAAGCTCATCTTTACATCTGATCTTTAATATTGACAACACTAGTTCCCCCGGGAAATGAGAGATGTGCTTTGGAGACAATCAAAAGACTTCACTATCCCAAGATTTCTTCCTATGAAATCTTTCCATTGGGGTGGGAATTCATCTATTAGGTAGGCAGCCTTTTATTACTACCAACAAAAGCTATGTGCCTTATAAAGCAACCTCAACTGGTAGTTTCAGGGAAGGAGGTTTTATAAGATAGATAGATAGATAGATAGATAGATAGATAGATAGATAGATAGATAGATAGATAGATAGATAGATAGATGTATAGATGTGTGTTTTATATAGTGCATACTTTTTATATGTACTTTTTCTGTAAAGCATTAGAAAGTAAAATTCTAGTTTAAAGGTCACACCGTTTTTTAACAACCACTTACCTCAGCCTTGGAAGATTGAAAGCAACCACTAACAAGATATAATGGCCTCAGCCATGTTCCAATAACTTTTATTCACAAAAGCAACCAGCAGGCTAAATTTGTCAAAGGGCAGACGGTGCCACAGTCTGCTGACCTCTGGTTCAACCAGAAATTAGATAGAACCATTAGAACAGACGAGAGCCCTAGAGGGATGTGTGGCAGGAGGAGTTGGAGGAGGGTGAAAGCGGTCCTGGTGAGTGTCCTCATAGCCTTACGCACAGTAGGTCCAGAGCGGAGCCAAAGAACACACAACACTCCCTCTACACAGCTCACAAGCTTTGTTTCAGGCCAAGCTTAGGCAAAGAACCGGGGGAGTGGGGACTGAAGAAATCCTTTCTTCCTTAACCAGAACAATTTATTGTACAGCTTTGGACCCTCCACATTCTGACTCATAGGTTGATTAGTCTATTAACTTAATAACCGGTAGTAATAAAAATTGGTTATTAATTTAAAAATTAAAACTTTCTCTGTGGAGCTTCTAAATCCTGGGAAGCAACTCCAGCTCCATGTCAGAACACTCTGCAGTCCGTGGTTGGGATGCATCGGTTACGAGGAGGTCTTGACTTGGTTGGTCTACCAGGCCACTTAGTCTACAGAACAGGTGTGGTTGACAGTCTAGACACTGAACTCCTGTATGCTGAGAAGGAACTTACTGCCCAATCTCCAGGCCCTTGCTTTGAAGATGGCTCATGTACTTGGGTCATGAGTCTCTACCAGCGTACCAGAGTACAGTGAGAGAAAGCCCCAGAACCTGACCTCTGTTTTCTAGGTTTTTTTCTTTGCTGTATACAACCTGTCCCAATCCCAACGTTTGCTTGTCTTTGGCTAGAAAGAACGTTTAAAGAAAAAAATAAACATGAAATACAAGAATGGATGAAGCAGATCTATGCTACAGACATCTGGAACTTAGGAGCTGGTCTGTTTAAATTAAACAGTCTTGTGGAGGGTTAAGGCCATCTCCTGTATCAACCTGGTTCCTATCTGAATGGAGTTTATAGCCCTATTTGCAAAGGTAGACAAATGGTCACAATAAACAGTGATATTGACTATGAGAAATACGGAGCAAAGAGCCTCCAGGATCCTGTGAAAGGCCTGGCAGAGCCAAGTCGGAGGCCCACCCTTCCCTGAGGGTCTCTGGTTAACACTGAGGGCAGGGAAGGTTGCATTGCCAGCCCCCAACCCTGTGTTCATTCTGACAGGGGTGTAGAGTCAGCGCACAATCTGCACAGGAAATTAACTCAAAGCTTTCCGTTTAGATCCTGAACATCCTAGGCCTGGGCTCCTCAGGACCGCCCATCCCTCCTCCTATCTTGTTCTCCATCATCCCTTATCCAGCAAAGCGGCAGTCTTCAGTTGCCACTGAGATCCTGAAGCACTTTGTGTTTGTGATTCCACCAAACGATGACCTCCCCCTGTTGGATGAGAAAAAAGACTTGGAAGGAGATTCAGATCTCTTCCTTAACACCATCATAGTGAAGGTAAAGGATCTTCGGCTAGTCTAGAGCTTGACGGGTTTCACAGGACAGGGAAGGAAGGCCACCCCCACAGGGACACGATCTGAGTCAGGCACGAGGCTTGTTTCTCTGGACCTCCTTCCTGAGGAGCCTCCAGGAACCTCTCAGTGAGTCTTGGCTATGTCTACCCCGGAGGGGACTGAAAATGATTGCTACTCCTCATTTCCCTGCCCTAGTCCCCAGGGGACTGTTTAGGAAATATATCATATTGCTCTGAAGCTCATATGCAAAAAAATAGGCAAAACTGTTTTAACTATTAGTGTGCATTTGTCATGCTGAGTGATGGGGTCCATCATGAGTGCCTGTCCAGTTGCAGTCTGTCCATGTGCTCTGACCATACTACCTATGGTCCGTCCTGCCCTCTCCTACTAATCCCCCTCCTCTTCCGAAATAATTCCCCTTCCATTTTCATTCTGTGTATGTGGATGCCTGTGTGTTGATAATACATACATGTAGTGTAGTTTCTATACATGAGAGAAAGGGTGAGGGATTAGTTTTTCTGGTTCTGGCTTTTTCTACACAATCATTTCCAATTCCGTTCATTTTCCTGAAAATGACACAATTTCACTCTTTTTTATAGCTAAATAAAACTCTGTGTGTGTGTGTGTAATTTATTTTCTTTTCCCATTTATTTGTTGCTGAACACCTAGGCGGACTACATAGCTTGGCTGTTGTGAATAGAGCCAAAATAAGCATAAATGAGTAAGTACCGCTGTGGTGTGTTGACATAGGTTCCTTTGAGTAGATTCCTAGGAGTGGTATAGTGGGATCATCATAGGATAGTGGGTTTTTGTGTTGTTTGTGTGTTTTTGTTTGTTTGTGTTTAAGAACATCCATGCTGATGTCCATGATGGCTACAACAGTTTGCATTTCTGACAGCTGTGTAGTTTTAATGAATCTCCCTGATAAGAGGATTTTTTTAATGCATTTATTGATCATTTATACTTTGTCTTTTGAGAAGTAACTTCCATTTCATTTGCCTGTTTATCGGCTGGAGTTTGGTGGGAGGTGTTTAATTTCTAGGCTTTCATCTATTCTAGATATTAATCCATTGTCAGAGTCTTTTTTCCGCCCCTGCTTATGTCAGTATCTTAAAGTGTTCCATCTGTCCTTCCCTCTCTCTCTTTCAGAGTTTCAATTCTTGGGTTAAGGTTCTTGATTCACTTTTAATTGCTTTGGTGAAAAAAGATGGATATAGTCTCATCCCTTTACACGTGGGTACCCGGGGATTTTTAGCACTACCTGGTAAAGACACTGTCTCTCCTCAATAGATGATTTTTTAAAGGTTTATTTATTTCACTTATATGAATACACTGTAGCTGTCTTCAGACACACCAGAAGAGAGCATCAGATCCCATTACAGATGGTTGTGAGCCACCATGTGGTTGCTGGGAATTGAACTCAGGACCTCTGGAAGAGCAGTCAGTGCTCTTAACCGCTGAGCCAGCTCTCCAGCCCTCAATAGATGTTTTAACTTACATTATATATTTAACCAAGTTAGGAGACTGGAACTGTATGGGTTTGTCTCTGAGTCTTGTGGTCTGTCCTTCCCTGCTGTGTGCCTGTTACCATGCTCTCTAGCCTAACTGACTACCAGCATTGCTCATTTCCTCATAAATCCAGGATCTTTGTGCTTCCATATGAAATTTAGGATTGTCCTTCTATCATGTGACTGTTGTCCTCAGAGTTTTAAGAGAGGTTGCATTAAATCCAGAGATAGTCCATGGTAGTGTAGCCTATTGTCACAATATTAATTTTGACAGTCTACAAGCACGAGAAGTCTTTCTAGTGTCTTTTTAATTTCTTCAACCAAAACTAGCTTATAACCTGTGTGTGTGTGTGTGTGTGTGTGTGTGTGTGTGTGTGTGTGTTTGCAGGTGTGCGTGTGTGAGTGAGTGTGTGTATGTGTGTATAAGAATGGAAATACCGTGTGTGCATCAGTAAGTGAAAGTGTACACACAGGCTAGGAAACCAGAGAAAGGACCACTAGAGGGGAAACCATGGTGAGGGAGGAAGAAGGGACTCAGGACGGATGAAGGAAGAAAAGAGGTTCTAGGGGAGGGCCTCAAAGTGTACCAAGGTGGTTGGGCAGGGGATGGGGATAAGGGAGAAAATTCTCACTGCCCAAAGGGGAATCAACAAAAGCAAATTGAAAACACAATACTGTGATATGCTAATTTTGAAAAACCCTCCCTTTTCAAAAAGTACAGAGATGTGTTTAGGATAATCTAAAATAGTATAAGAATACAAAGCTTATGGGTCAAGGAAACACTCACCACCAGGGGGAAATTAGATTATTTTTAGAAGTTGTCATGGAAAGATTGATATTTTGCATGAAGTCACTTTTAGACCTCCTTGCCTAACAATAAGTAAAAATAAATTTCAGTTGAGCTAATTTTTTTTAATTAACAAAACAAAATCATGTAAATGGAGAACAAATCATACATATAATTCATAGACAAAAATCACAAAAAGTAATTTATCTGATCAATAATATATTGATTATATGCATATTAAAAATTATAACCTTTATCCCAAGGGAGAATGGTGACCCAATATTTTAATCCCTTTGCACGCCCTTCCCAGGAGGAGACGAAACCAGCTGTAGGCCCTGACTACCTCACAATGAGGCTGTATCCCCTGTCCAATATACAGGTACCTAAAAAATTAGCATCTGCAGTGAGCAGTATTGGTGTGCCTCACCGGAGCAGAGCACCCAATGGTGACTCTGCAAAGAGATGGGGAAAGTTAGTGCCGTCATCAGAACTGGCAATTGTGTACCAACCCCTTCTTCCAAAAACTGGCCCTGTCCAAAAAACATAACAAAACAAAAACAGTGAAGTAATCTTTAACTTGTCGTAGAGAAGGAACTCTAGCTCTTTTTTTTTGCAACTGAGAAGGAAAACTTTATTCTTAAGCCAGAAGAATAATAGCCGAACATATTAAAACTATGGTAGACTTAAAGCATCATGATTGGACAAGTGTGGAGTAAACTTGATTCAAAGATACAGTAGACATGTGGTAACAAATGTAGTATGATAATCTACAATATATAACCACTTGGGAACTGTCTTAATTCCTCTCTGTGCCTATGAAGAGATATCATAACCAAGGCAACTTATAAAAGAAGCATTTAATTGGGGGCTGGCTTACCGTTTCAGAGGATGAGTCCATGACCATCATGGCTGGGTGCATGGCAGCAGGCAGGCAGTCATGGTGCGTGAGCAGAAGCTGAGAGCTTACAGCTTATCTGCAAGTTGGAGACAGGGAGAGAAAGACTGGCCTGGCATGGGTTTTTGAACCTCAAACCCCACCCCCCAGTGACAAACTTTCTCTAGCAAGGCTATGCTACCTAATTTTTCCCAAAGTAGTTCCATTAACTGGAGACTAAGCACTGAAGTATCTAAGGCTGTAGGGTCCATTGTCATTCAAACCACCACAGGAACACATAACTCTTAAAATGCATGCCTAAGACACCTAGAGAAGTATTAACCTGGATCATGGGACATTACAGAAGCATTGTTCTCATTCATGACTCTGACTAACTCCGTTGTGGTTAGTGCAGGAGAAAGTCCTCATTCTGAGAAGACATAAGCTGAAGGACTTAGAAGCAGAGCTCTCAGACTGACGGGATCTAGAATTGCTGGCAAGACAGGCATCTGGACATGCCTGTGAGGAATTTTCTAGATTAGGGTTAGTTGAGATGGGAAGACCAACCCTATAAATGTGGACAGCACCATTCTATTGCCTTGTAAACCATGGGCTCAATAAAAAAGAGAGAGCCAACTGAACACTACCATTCTTCTCTCTCTGCTTCCCGAGGATGAGTGCAGCACGGCCAGCTACCTAGCACTCCTGCCTCTTGTGACTCCCCCACCTCAGGAGAGTCAAAAGTGGGAGCCAAAATAAAACCTGTCCTCAAGTTGTGTTTGTCAGTCATCTCAATCACAGCGACACATGAAGGAGTGCAGCGGCCATCTAGAACTTGATTAAGGGTTACCAAAAGTTACGATTGCAATATGCCTTGAGTCTTTAAAGTTTCCTGATATTAAAAGGTTAAAACACGTGTCTCTGTGAGTTCAAGGCCAACCTGATCTACGGGGTAAGTTCGAGGCCAGCCAGGGCTACACACAGAGAAACCCTGTCATGAAAAAGGAAGGGTATGTGTGTGTAAATGATCAATAAATTTAAAATAAGAGAAAATAGATCAAGAAACCTGAAAAAATACACTCTAAAAAGTGGGAACTACTTACTAAATATGGCCAATTATATTCAAGTGCTTATTGGTACTCCTTCCCAAAATAGTAAGAGATTCTTTTGAATCCCTTTTAAGTCCTTAGAACAAAGAGGAGAAAGGAAATGATGGGGAGTGGACTATACCAATAAAATATTAGCAGGTAGCCAAAGAACCTGTCCCAGGCAATGCCGAGGAATTGTCCAGCTGTCTATGACAGGACCCCGCCAGGAGCTGAAACTCATCCCATATGCTCCCTCTCCCTGATTGCTGTAGGGTTTCTACTTCCTCCTCAGGGAACAGAGTACCCAGAGAAACACTGGTCTTGTCACTAACTCATGAAACTGCTGGTCCTACCCTTTCCTACGACTATTGCTCACCAACCAGACTGCAGACATGCTATAAGCACCTTCGTCTTTATTGTGTACCAGCAGTATTTAAGCCTTTGTGCTCCTTTTGAATTTAAGGCTCAAGAGGAACAGGCCTCTCCACCTAAGGGGGGCAAACAGAAATCGAAAGAAAAACCAGAGCAAGTACGGGAAACTCTGAAGGAAAAACGGCGCGCGTACTCCGTCAGGAAAGGCCTCTCTGGGGGTGCATCGGGGAACCTTGCCCCGATGACTGACTTAGACCAGAACAACTTTGATGGCGAGCACTGCCAGGAGAAGTTCATCAGGTAGGCCTTGCAGGAACAAGAGAGAGGGAGGAGGAAGCCCCATGTTGGGAGCACAGCTGTCACACCACCAGAGAAGGGCAAGGCTGTAGTGAGTGGGGCCTTGCGGTCTTCCATACCTAACCCCAGCTGCACAGTACCTATCCCAAGCAGTTCTCTTGTCCTCTCCACACGGTTACTTTAAAAGTCTGTATGGTCCTTTCAGGCTGAATCACTTCCGGTGGATTGTGCCCCCAAACGGAGAGATAACCTTGAGAGTGCACTTCTCCTCTTTGGATGTTGGTAACTATGACCAAACGTTTAACTTCGAGCTCCTTGGGACCCGCCGCCAATACCAGCTCTATTGCCGTGGGGTCTGCACCCACCCATACATCTGCAGAGACCCAAAGTAAGTGTATTTTATTTTCAAAAGAAAAGGTTGAACAGTATGTTTTTGTGTCACCCCCCCCACACACACACACACACCAAAGCACTTTAAACAATTGGGGACTAAAGAGAATGTTCAGCGGGGAAAGGTGATTCCTCCATGTGTGCGCGCGCGAATGTGCGTGTGTATTTATGCACGCTTGCGTGCGCACGCGCACACACACACACACACACACACACACACACACACACACACACACTAAAACAACAGCATTGAACTGGGAACATATCCCAAACCCTCTTGTATCAGGCTGCAGTGCATCAGACCTTGAAATAAGAGCAACATATTTGGCCTGACACCCAGACTAAAACAGAATAAACATGAAGTTAAAAGACGGGGAGAAAGGTAGTCTTCTGGCAAATGAGTGTGCATATTTAACTATTAAGCAGAAGGCACTTGAAGGCACTTTTACTTTTACTCTAGGATGTGTCTTCCTGTGAAGTGAACCTCCTTGATTTTCTCTTAGCCACTGAACTTCCCTGTGCAGTTTAGGTCTCACATAAACACACCCCGGGGGGAGCAAACTAGCAAGGTGACTCCCCACCGGAGGAAGGGACTTTCGGCAGCTTGTCCTTTGTGTAATTCTCACCAAGGAGCCCTATTTTACTGAGGAACTGAGAAGCTGACTATTAGCCAACTGAAACTATTTAATAGGTTTTTCTAAAGATTCTTGTGGATGTTTCCTATCTGGGTGTTCTGGGGCAGACTATCCAGATCAGCACTAGAAGCCCTTTTCTCTAGTTCACGCCATGCCATCTTCTCTTAGAGAGCAGGAGATAAAGCCTCCGTGGAGATTCTCACGCTAGCTGTCTTCAGACATGGGGGCTTTCACCGAGCAAGGAGTGCTGGGTTCATAGGATGCTGACCCCTTCATTTGTGTGTCATTATTTTTATCTCTTCCTTCCCTCCATGTTCAGAGTTGTATTCTCTCAGAGGAAGAAAGACATGAAGTTAAAAGAAGTCGTTGTTAAGAAGTATGTAATGAGCATGGAGAAGTTTTACTTTGGGCCACTGCTTTGTGGAAAGTCAAGAGACAAGTAAGTTTTTCATTGTTTCAAAGTCGATTGCAAATGTCTGGATTGAATTCACGAATACTGCAAGTAGAGTTGTTATATAGCCAGGGCTTTTATTGACACTGCCCCAAACTCCAAACCAGGAGAACTGGATCCATGTGTCCCAAGTCTCTGCTTTGACACACAGACAACTCAGATTCCACTTTCTCTAGTGGGAAGCCTAGAAGAAGACAAGACTTTGGAAAGGTGGAATCAAGACTTCACTTTGGGATGTATTAAGTTCAAGTTGTTTAGAAGATATCTCTAGGAACCACATAATCAGAGAACAGAATATATGGTTTGGGTTCTTGTAGGAGGGCTCTATCAAGATGATAAGAACTCTCAATACAGACAGTGTGACACAAGGAAAGAGGGTGAGACAAGGGACGGTTCTACCAAGAGTCTCTAACCAAAGCCAGATAAATTCATGTTAGAACAGTAACAGTCTATGAAAGTGTTGTGGAAATGAATGAGATCTAAGACAGATGTCAAGTATCAGGAGACCCAAATGATAATCTCTCAAGGATAGATGATCACCTTTCCTGGAGTTCTTTCTAAGAACTAAAAATAACTACCATTCATGGGACATCTGATATTTCCAGTTGTACTACGAGCTTCCAGTGCACCATTTCACTTAATACCAATCAACCCTAAGGGATACTGTCACCCCATCATATAGCTAAGAAGACCAAGGCTTGTGGGGTCACATCACAGTGCAGTATTCTCAGAGGCAAGTGAACAACCACAGATGTCATGATCTCAGTCAACACACCACTGCCTCAGCACAGTCACATTGCCCTTTCAAATCACACTGTACCTTGTAGGATCCTGTTACTCCTGAACTCTCCTCTCTCAGTTCTCATAATCACATCCCCATTCCCATTCATCTCCAGGTATAAGTCATCCCTGTTCCCTGGAAACATGGAGACACTGACGATCCTGAATGATTCTCCAATGGTGGTGGAGGCATACTTCTGTTTCCAGTATGACGTAAAAGCAAGCACCTACTTTCTAGAGCCTGTCAACATGACTCTGAAACCCAATGAAAAGCAGGTACAATCAAAAGGGGGGATTCTATCAGGGTGAGAATAGTCAAGACATGACATCCCCAGTATAAATTGACCTTCCTTTGACCCTCTCCCCAGCTACTAACAGTATGGGCCTACCCTACTGCAGTCGGTGTCTTTGAAGACAACATTGTCTGTTGCATCAAGGAGAACCCAGAGCCAACCATCTTTAAGTTAAGCTGCCAAGGAATTCGCCCAGAAATTGAGGTGGATCCCAGACAATTACATTTTGACCGCCTCTTGCTTCATAGGTAAGAGTTCTAGATAACTTAGGGACAGGAGGGGAAGTTCGAGAACATTTAGGTCTGGGGTAATCAACTGGTCTTGAGTTACTTTAGACTTTCTGGGTTTGTTGTTGTCTGTGTGTTTGTGTGTGTATCACTGGAAACTGAACTCGACTCAGAGCCTTGTGCATTGCTAGGCGAGTAACTCTGCCACTGAGCTTCCATGCCTCCCCCAGCCTATATTTTGTCTTTTAATTAAACCAAGAAAAGAAAAATCAACGGCCATCAATCAACATATTTGAATTTTTCATATCCTTCCTTTCTGTGGCTCTGAATTTCTATCTGATGTCATTTTCCTTCATAATTCCTTGAGAATTACTTATAATTCAGGAATGGCAGCAGCTACCAAATAATAATAATGCACCACCGCTCAAGACTGGATCACCAAATCAGACTACTCACAAATAGGTAGCACCAAGCCTTACTCGTGTTCTGGTTAGTCTTTTGTCATTTTGATACAAGCAGGGTCATTTGGGAAGAGGGGATCTCAATTAAGAAAATGCACATCTCACTAATCTATAGACAAGTCTGTGTGACATTTACTTGATTGATGGTTAATGTGGGAGGGTGGAGCTCACTGTGGGTGGGGCCACCCTAGGCATGTGATCCTAGGATCTGTAAGAAAAAAAGCCTGAGCAAGCCATGAGGAGCAAATTAGTAGGTAGCATCCCTCCAAAGTCTCTGCTGCTTCCCTCCCGGTCCCCACCTTGGCTTCCTGCCCTGACTTCTCTCAGGTTCCATGAATGTGTAGGCTTTCTGTTTCTATTGTTGCTGAAATCCAGCTTTAATCCATAGTGGTCTGATAGGATGCAGGGGGCTATTTTAATTTTCTTGTATCTGTTGAGACTTCCTTTATGGCAAAATATGTGGTCAGTTTTGGAGAAAGTTCTGTGAGGTGCTAAGAAGAAGGCATAATCTCTTTTGTGTTTGGATGAAATGTTATATAGAGATCGGTTGGGTCCCTTTGAGTCATAATGTCTGTTAACTCTATTATTGTTCTGTTTAGCTTTTGTCTGGATGACCTGTTCATTAGTGAAAGTAGGGTGCTGAAGTCTCCCACTATTAATATGTGGGGTTTGATGTGTAGTTTAAGCTTGAATGCCCTTCTGTTTGGGGCCTAGATGTTCAGAATTGAGACTTCATCCTAGTGGCTCTTTCCTTTGCTGAGTGTAAAATAGCCTTCCTCACCTCTTTTGATGAAATTTGGTCTATTTTGTTAGATATTAGAATGGATACACAAGCTTGCTTCTTAGGTCCATTTGCTTGAGAAAAAGAACTTTTTACAACCCTTTACCCTGAGGTAATGTCCATGTTTGATGTTGAGGTGTACTTCTTGTTTGCAGCAGAATGATGGATCCTGTTTTCGCATCCATTCTCTTAAGCTGTGTCTTTTCACTGGGTAACTGAGGCCATTGATATTGAGCAATACTAATGACCAATTCCTGTTAACTCCTGTTATTTTGATGGTGTGTGTACTCAAACTTCATTTGTTTTGTCTTTGCTGGTGTGAAATACTTATTTTCCTATATTTTCATGGGTATAGCTAGCCTCCTTAGGGTGGGGTTTTCCTTCTAGTACCTTCTGTAGGGCTGGATTTGTGAATATACAGTTTGAATTTGACTTTGTCATGGAATATCTTGTTTTCTCCATCTATGGTGATTGAACGTTTTGCTGGGTATAGTAGTATGGGCTGGCATCTGTGGTCTCTTAAAGTCTGTAGCACATCTGTCCAGGATCTTCTGGATTTTAGAGTCTCCATGAGAAGTCAGATGTTATTCTAGTAGGTCTGCCTTTGTATGTTACTTGTCTTTTTTTTTTTCCTTGCAGCTTTTAATATGTTTTCTTTGTTCTGTATGTTTAACGTCTTTATGTTTAGGCAGGAGGACTTTCTTTTCTGGTCTGATATTTTGGTGTTCTGTAAGCTTCTTGTACCTTTATAAGCATGTCCTGCTTAAGATTAGAAAATTTTTCTTCTACGATCTTGTTGAAAAATACTTTCTAGGCCTTTGATCTAGAGATTCTTCTCCTTCTTCTATTCCTATTATTCTTAGGTTTGGTCTTTTCATAGTGTTCCAGATTTCCTGGATGTTTTGTATCAGGAATTTTTTTAGATTTAACATTTTCTTTAACTTCTGTATTAATTTCTTCTATCATATGTTCAATTCCTGATATTCTTTCTTCTGTCTCTGTATTCTGTTGATGATGCTTACATCTATAGTTCCTGTTCACTTACCTAGATTTTCCATCTCTAAGAGAGACTCTCAATTTGTATTTTCCTTATTGCTTCTATTTCAATTTTCAGGTCTTGACCAATTTTACTCATTTCCTTCACTGGTGTGGTTTTTTGTTTGTTTGTTTGTTTTTCGTTTTGGGGGGTGTTTTGTTTTGTTTTTTACTCTCCCGGCTTTCTTTAAGGGATTAATTTGTTTCTTCCCATTGTTTGTCTATTCCTGGATTTATTCATTTCCTCTTTAAGGGTCTCTATCATCTTCATAAAATTGGCTTTAAGGTCATTTTCTCATGCTTCGTCTATGTTGGAATATCCTACGCTTGCTGTAATAGGATAGCTGGGCCCTGGTGATACTACATTGTGTTCTTACACTGGCCTCTAAGAATCTGGGTTTGGGGTAATTACAGATTTAAGTGTCTATTTCTGAGTTTATCTTTGTTGAGTGGATGGTTTTTTTTCCCTTGGTTCCCATTTCCTTTCTGTAGTTCTAGTGTCCAGTGAGTTCTCAGGTTTAGTAGGATATCTCTGCTAGGGTTTTGGTGGCCTACATGACTTCCAGGACTTTGGGTGCTAGTGTTGCCTCTGGAACTCTGGAGTTCTAGTGGCTGGCATGGTCTCTGGGGTTCTGGGTACCAGTAGATCCTTCAGTAGAGCAGTGGGCTTCTGCTGGAGTTGTGGGCCAGGGTATGGAGCCAAGGGGAGGTGGTGCTGTTGGGGAAACTGGACAGGCTCTAAGGAGTATTGTGGGTTGTGGGCAGGGTCTTACCTGAGGTCCCGGATACCAGTGTGGGCTTCTGCCAGAGTTGTAGAATAGGACATGGAAATGGGGGAAAGGGGGACTGCTGGGGAATGGGCAGGCTCTAAGGAGTATTGGTGGGCTGTGGGCAGGGTCTTACCTGAGGTCCCGGATACCAGTGTGGGCTTCTGCCAGAGTTGTAGAATAGGACATGGAAATGGGGGAAAGGGGGACTGCTGGAGGATGGGCAGGCTCTAAGGAGTATTGGTGGGCTCTGGACAGGGTCTTACCTGAGGTTCTAGGTATAACATGGTTTCTAGTAAAGCAGTAGGTCTCCACAGGAGTTGTAGGCCAGGATATAGAAATAAGAGAGCCTGTTTCTGATCTTTATCTTCTCCTCCCGGCTATTGTTTGTTGATCACTATTAATTTAAGACCTCTTGCCAGGAAGTGGTGGTGCATACCTTTAATCCCAGCACTTGGGAGGCAGAGGCAGGCAGATTTCTGAGTTCGAGGCCAGCCTGGTCTACAGAGTGAGTTCCAGGACAGCCAGGGCTATACAGAAAAAAAAAAACATGTCTCAAAAAAATAAAAAAATTTAAAAAAAGAGAAAAAGAAAAAAAAGATCTCTTGACTTTTTAGGTAGACACTTAATGCTGTAAACTTTTCTCTTGAAACCACCTTCATTGATAGGGTTTTATTTTCAGTCAATTCTAGGAAATACTAATTTCCTTCTTGATTTCTTTCTTGATCCAACTGTCATTCAGTGGTGTGTGATTTAGTTTCCATGAGTTTGTGTGCTTTCTGTAGTTTCCTCTGCTGTTGATCTCCCCAGCAGTGGAAGTTTCCACGGCTTCATTTCATTATGCCCAGTTACAATGCAGCTTTCCTTTGTTCACTGAGACTTGCTTTGCATCCTAAAACGTGGTCAGTTTTGGAGGCAGCTCCATGGGCTCCTGAGAAGATGTGTAATTTTTAGTGATTTGGTGGAATATTTGTTCTGTATATGTCCATTAGGTCCTTTTGATTTATGATGTTATTTAGCCCTGATGCTTCTGTTATTTTGAGTTCAGACAACCTATCAGTGAAAGTTGGTATTGAAGTCACTCACAGTCACCTTGTTAGAGTTAATCCGTATATTTATTTTTATTTTTTAAATTCATACAAAATATTTTGATCATATTCTTTTCCCTCCCCAACTCCTCCCAGACCATCCCCACCTCTCGAACCACCCAACTTAATCCTCTCTGTTTCTTTCTCTCTCTCTGCCTCTCTTTAAAAAACAAAAAAAAAACAGTAAAGAAACAAAGAATAAGAGAATCAGTAAGACAAAAAAGCAACAAGACAAACACAGGGAGTCTTTTTATGTTGCTCAAGTAATCTGTGGCTTTAGGTCATTTTGTGAAGTTGGGTGTGCTCGTGTTTGATGGATATTACGTTCAGAATTATAATTCCCTCTTGGTGGATTTTACCTTTAATGAGTACAAAGTTCTCTTCCTTTGATTTGAAGTCAGATATTAGAATAGCTATGCCTGCATGTTTCCGTTTCATTGCCTTGAAATACCTTTTTCTATTCTTTAATTCTCAGGTACTGTCTCTTTTTTATTATGAGGTGTGTTTCTTGGAAACAACAAAGAGATGGATACTTTTTTCTAATCTAATCTGCTAGTCTGTGTTTCTTTATTGGGAAATTGAACCACTAATGTTAAGAGTTATTGTTGAGCTATGTTTTTTAACTTTGTTGTTTCTTCAAGACTTCTTTTGATTGGCAGGTCTGGTGTTGTTCATTTGTTCCGTGTGATGTCTTGAGTGTGTTTATCCTTCTCTTCAGATTAAATCTTCCTTCCCGTATTCTCTTTAGAGTTGTTTGGGTGCCTATCAACTATAAAATGCATATTTACTTCAAGCACACATAAAAACATACAGCACTGTCATAAAACCAGGCTCATTAAATTTCAACCTAACAAAATCGTCTAGAGTATATTTTCTAACCATGGCATAATTAAATTGCAGACAGATTTCTCATTGTTGGAAAAGGAGAATTACTTGTTATCCAGAGGGTCTGCAAGATGGCTCAACACATGAAGGCACTTATCACCAAACCCAACAATCTGAGTTTGATCCCAAGGTTCCACATGGTAGAAAGAGAGAACAGACTCTCACAAGTTGTCCTATGACCACCACAAGTGTGCTATTGCATATACACACACACACACACACACACACACACACACACACCTCTTTTTAAGTGTATCTTGTTGTTAAATTGGAGATGGGGAATTAGAGGTATCAGTATAAACTAGAAACATGCACACATTTCCTAGCTCTGCCATCTCGGAGGGATTGGAAATAGTGGTACACCAGGAGCAATGAGGACACTACTCCGGATCTCGGTATTTAAACATCATTTGCCAATAAATGGCAAGGATCCTTGGTGAAAGGACTTCCCTGGTCCTGAAGCAGATGAAATAGAGGAAGAACACCCCAGATGAGCTGGAAATTTTTTTGTCGTCCCATAAAGAACAAAGAACTATGTGCATGTAAAAGGTCATAAGAACCAACTCATAAGACCCAGCCTCCAACCAGATAAATCTGAAACAGTTCACAAGTCAAAATAAAATAATGCAATAATTATAATGTAATGATCTATAACAGTGGTTCTCAACCTTCCTAATGCTGTGACACTTTAACACAATTCCTCATGTTATAGTGACCCCCAACCATAAAATTATTTTTGTCGCTACTTCATAATTGTAATTTTGCTGCTGTTATGAATCATAACATAAATATCTGTGTTTCCCAATAGTCTTAGGGAACCCCTGTGAAAGGGTCATTCTACCCCAATAGGGGTCATGATTTCCAGGCTGAGAACCACTGATGTATTTAATGAGAAACATAACTCCACTTGCGTAAGTCTATGAATAAACACATGAAAGAGGGAAATTCTGTTTTAGATAATAGAATACCAACTAAGAATAGAAAGATTGATGGTGTTAGGAAATGATTGGTGGATGTTAAAACTAGTGTCTGACTGTTTGGCTAAGAATAAGGCATTGATCCAGGTGTGGTGATACAGCCTGTAGCCCTAATAATTGACAGGTAGAGACGGAAGGATCAGGAGTCCAAGGTCATCCCCAACTAAACAGTGAGTTTCAAGGATAGTCTGAGGAAATATAAGGCCCTAATAAACAGGGTATATTCTCAAAGTATCTCCCCAGAAAGTATTAACTAAAATGGGGGGGGGAGAAGAAGAAAGCACATAGCTAATGGAGAGACCAGGTAAGCCTTACCTTAACTAAGGCATCAAATGTAGCATCACCAAAATCAGAACAAATAGCACTAAAGCGATCTCCTGATTCAATACAGTGAAAAGGACACAACTTGCAGCTCATTTCCCACCAAAAGATCTAAGCATGAAAAAGCATCAAACCGCCCAACTTAAGCGAGAGCCAACAGATTAATTGGCTCTTCAAAACATCAAAACCAAGAAACCTGCCGGGCAGTGGTGGCACACGCCTTTAATCCCAGCACTTGGGAGGCAGAGGCAGGAGGATTTCTGAGTTCGAGGCCAGCCTGGTCTACAAAGTGAGTTCCAGGATAGCCAGGGCTACACAGAGAAACCCTGTCTCAAAAAACCAAAAAAAAAAAAAAAACAAAAAAAAACCAAGAAACCTAAAGAAGGGTAGAAGCCTTTTTCCAAAGAGGCATGATAATTACATGCAATACGTGGTTGTGGGTTGATTCCTTGACCTTGAAAAATAAAGAGAGGTCAAGTAGCAATAGAACGAAGGCAGAGGTTGACCATGGGCTACAGACCAAATGATAGTAGTCTTTATGACAGCGAAAACCCTGCTGTAGTGGGTGTTCTCATTCTTAGAAAGTGTGTGCCAAGTGATTTGAAAGTTAGCAGTGTGTAATTATCTGCAGTTTCATCTTGAACAGCTCTGGAAAATGATGAGAAAGAGAGATTATGTGGCTACGAGGAAAGCCAAGTCAAGTGGACAAAGAAGATTCTTATAACTCTTCTCTAAGTTTTAATTGGTGTTAATTTGGGGTCATTTGATGTAGCTTGTTCATGGGAAAAAAATTAAAATCATCTGCCCATTGCTCTCAAGCTAAGCAGCTTAGATAAGACAAGGCAAGGAGAGGGAAGAAATGTTTTTACACGATAATCCTCAAAAGAGAAATTGTGGAGCCAAGAGTGATGGAACACACCCTGCAGAGGCAGAGGCAGGCAGATCTCTGTGAGTTCAAGGCCAGCCTTGCATAGCAAGTCACAGGCTAAATGAGAGTTAGTCTCAAAAAACTAAAATAAAAGTTATTGATTCTTCTCCCTATTATATAATTTTAATGAAAAAGAAAACGCAGAGAAACTGACATTTGAAAAATTCTTTGTACTTGATCAAATTTCTTTTGGTTTCTGCAGAAAAGAAACCAAGTCAGTAATTCTTCGTAATGTCACGTCTCTTCCTGTGGCCTGGCGGATCTCCAGCCTGGAACACCTAGGGGAGGACTTCACTGTGTCCATGATGCAGGGCACCATGCTACCCAAGGGAGAGTTTGTGCTGCAAGTGCACTTCCAGCCCTCCAAACCTGTCAACATCAAGAAGGCCATTCGGATTGAGGTGAAATGTACACTTGATTATCAAAATATGCATGCACAACACATGTGCACACACGCACGCGCACACACACAGAGAGACAGAGACAGAGAGACACATAGAGAGCTCTTATTAAATCCTTCATCTGATCTGTTTCCTATCTCCAGCCCATGGTATCTTACTCTACACAAAACACAAGCCCAATAAAAGCAGTCATCCAAGCTGATCTCTTACTAAGACAGTAGCCCTTCAGCATCTTCCCGAGAGCCCCACTCCTTTCTCGGGTCATTCCATTTGCTAACTTTGGTGTGGGAACTCTCTCAAGCAGTATTTCTTCTGACCCAGTCACCATCTGTACTAGTTTCTTAGGACACTATGACAAAATCACCTCAGACTGGGTGACTCAAAACAACAGACCTTTCCTCTCCCATAATTCTGAAGACTAGAAAGCTAAAATCAAGATAACAGGACCACTCTCCCTCTGGAGGCTGAGGGAAAGAATCTTTTTTTGTTGATTCTAGTTTCTAGGGCCTACAAGTGTATGCCTTGGCTTGTGCTTGTATCCCTCCAACCTTTGTCTTCACCCTCCGAAGGCCTTTCCTCTGTCTGTCTTCTCCTGTACCATTTTAGAGGGACACAGGAAGTCCTCTATACTCATGAGTTCTCCACCCACAGATCCAACTATATTGGCAAATTTTGCCTGTTGAAAGAAGAGATAGAAATTCTGAATTCATGCTTGATTTGGGGGCTGAGGAGATACTTGGTGGTTAGGAACAATTGCTGCTCTTACAGCAGGACAGAGTTCAGTCCGTAGCACCCATGTTGGGTCGCTCAGAATAACCTGTAACTCCAGCTCCAAAGACCCAGCACCCTCTTCTGGCCTCTGTGATCATCTGCACTCACATGCACGTACCCACCAGCATACACTTTTTGTTAAATCTTAAGTTTAGTGACAGCTATGGATTGCCCCCTGGGACCCCAAAGCACATGGAATGCAAACAGGTGGCTTTGTTTTTTCAACTGGAGTCTTCAACAAGATGGCAGAGGTCTCCACCTAGATGCCCTGACTAATGGACCCTTTCATCTGTTCCTGGTTTGTGTCCAAGGTCAACAGTCAACTAGATAGAATTATACTGGTGTCCCAGCTGGCACAAGCTCAGTGACTGCTTGGAGTGGTGAGGAAGGAACAGGCTCAGTGAACTACTAGAGACCAGGCCTGAAGATCATCGTGATCACACATCTAAAAGACTGTGAATTTCCAAAATAGAAACACCTAGCATGTATTTTACTAAAAAAAAAAAACACCTTGGCCCCTTTTCTTCAGCTTGGGTCACAAAGAGTAGAGTAGTTCCAATTTATAAAACAAGTAGAGAGAAAGGACTTACAATGTAAGACTAGAAAAAATGTGACAGTAAAGCTTCTCTGATGCCCAGTCCCTACTACATGCTACATGTTTCAGACTCCAGACACTTTGTGGGTCTGGGCTTTCGCTGAAGAACTGTCTCTGGCAGGTTTTGGATGCAGATAATCTTGTTGGTGTCGTTCAGATCGAAAACATCTTGATCTTTGCAGAATCATATGATATCGCTTTGGACATCACCTTCCCCAAAGGTGGGCTGAACCCTGAAAAGGGGGTTTATATATTGTTTCTGTTTGTATACTAGAGTTCTGGGTGGAGGGACCCTAGTGTGTCATTCATGTGACGGTGGGGTTGGTGGGGAAGGGAACAAACTAGGTAATAGGAATGCAAGCCTAGAGTGACGTTGGTAACATCGCCACAAAGTACAGTCTCCTCAGTGGAGGATAACAAGAGGTTGTCATCAAAATGAAACCTTCGGGGCTTCTCTTTGAGAAGCTGACAGTCAAGGCTTCTCTTCCTGCCTATGTTAGTTTTCTATCACTATTGTAACAGATTGCAACAAACCTCCTGACCTAATACAAACTGCATTAAAGAAGAGTTCAAGGCCAGCCTAGGTTACCTAATGAAAACCCCGTCTCAGAAAGAAAGAAAAGGAAAGAAGGGAGGGAGAAGAGACGGAGGGAGGGAATCAAAGAAAAAGAAAAACCCTACAATCTATTATAGCCCTAAGGTCAGTTCAAAGCAGGTTTTACTGGGTCTCACTAGGTGGATATCAAAGTGCTAACAGATAAGCATTCTTCCTAAAGGCTTTCCAGCCTCTAAGAAACCACCCACATTCCTTGGTCTGTGTCCCCTTCCTAAATCTTTGAAGCCAGCAATATCCCACCAGGTCCTTCTCATGTTACCCTCTCCCTGGTTCTCCCACTTCTGCTGCCCACTTCTACTTTTACAAGGACCCTTGTGGTTGCACTGGGCCTCCAGGATAACCCATGTCAGCCTTCACATTTAATGGCAGCCAATCACTCTTCTCAAGTCCACCCAATACCTTAAGTCCCCTTTGCCATGTATTCGCAGATCCCAGGAATTAGAATGTGTGTCCTGAGACATTCTATCTAGCACACTGCCATGACACGTGAATTGTGTATACCCCCCCCCTCGAGCAACTGATTCTCCATGACACCTCCTCTCCCTGAAAGATCTTTTCCTCAGGAAAATTATTAGAGCTACATGTTAGTCAGATGCCATTGTCTTAACATACTCACAGCATTGTGATGAAAAGTGCCTATCAAAAATAAAGTAATGTTATTGTGGTTTTGTTTATCACAGAATAGCTGTATCTTAGTGTCCACTGAGATTGCATTTATAAAGAGTTTTAATAATCTGAGGGAATGTTTATCTTGAGACACTAAGTAAAACAACACAAAGCTAAACCTTTTGAGAGTAACTCGGTAAATTTTTTTAAATTTTGAATTAGCAATTAATTAATGATACCAACTTTCAGAGGGCCCAGGGTTTGGTTCCCAGCACCCACCTGGAAGCTCAAAGTCGTCTGTAATTCTAGTCTCAGGGAATCCAATGCCCTTTCTGGCGTCTGAGGGTCCCACTGTGTGTGTGTGTGTGTGTGTGTGTGTGTGTGTGTGTGTGTGTGTGTGTGTGTGGTGTAATGTAGACACATGTGAAATAAAAATAAATAGACTGTTTTTAAAAGATTTTAGAGAGCTGGAGAGATGGTTCCTCAGTTAAGAACCTACCCACAGCCAGGCAGTGATGGAACATGCGTTTAATCCCAGTCCTCAAGAGGCACAGCTAGACAGATCTCTGTGAGTTGGAGGCCAGCCTGATATACGAAGTGAATTCCAGGACAGTCAGGGATACACAGAGAAACCATATAAAAAAAATCACACACACACACACACACACACACACACACACACACACACACACACACATTGATTTTTCCAGAGGATCCAAGTTTATTTGATTCCCAGTACCCATATCAGACCTCTTACAACTACTTGTCATTCTAACCGCAGAAAGATCCCACTCCTCTGGCCTCTGCACTCACTTGCATATATACACACCCAAAGATGCACATATATACAGATAATTAGATGTAATAATAATAAGTATAAATAAATGAATATCCTAGAGAGTTTAGCTAACAATAGTTATGAAACAGTAGTCCCTTGGGGTGGAATCTCAAGGGAGATGTTCGAATGTACTGGGAGGCTTTTGTTTATCTGCTGTAGCTTAGTCAAAAGAGTTTCCAGAAAAGAAATTTCCTAAAGTCATCATTGTGGAATGATTTGCCCTGTAAACTTCAGAGGGGAGCCCCTGCCCTGGCTCCCCTACCCACTCACCCCTACCCTATGCCCTGGCTTCTGCAGGAGCTGAAGGAGGTCTGGACTTTGGGACTTTGAGGGTCATGGAGGAGGTTAGGCAGCCCCTTCAACTGAAGAACCGTGGAAAATATGAGATCGTATACAGGTAACCTGAATCCATAGCATGCGTGCGTATGTGCTAACTATCTCCATCCACTCATGAAGAGGATGAAACATGTAGTTTTTGTTTCTCTGCTTTAAGCTCCAAGTGGACCGCCCCACCCAAGTTCCCTCAGATCCAAAGATGAAACACACGCTTATTTTTGATATGTTTTAGCTTAATGGTCAGGCTCTTCTAAGCCTTCCTCAGCTATTATACCCTTCTTTTCACTCCCAGGTCAGCACCCTAAATCTACCCTAAACTTTAGTTAATCTCTAATCTTCTGCCGACTGCCGCAGGGCCACTCCACCCAAGATCTCACATGGCTGATGGCTCCTTCTTCCTCTGAAGCCAATCTTTTCTCCCCCTCCAGTCTGCTAGCCTACCTGCAGGAAAACTAGAAATCCCGCCTATTCCTCCCAGCTCATTGGCCACCAGCATCTTTTTTTGCTTGATCAAGAGTCAATTGGGGAACAGGACCTTCAGTGTTCACATGCAGATTCCTAATCAAAGCATCAAAACCACCCCCTACAAGAGGATGTCTGGGAAATTTTTTTTAAAAGGAAACCAGAAGCTGGTACCATGAGTAAAGTGCCTGCTCTGTTGGTGTGAAGACCTGAGTTTAGGTCCCCAGCACCCACATTAAAAATCCAGGAATCCATAACTCTGGCACAGGAGGTAAATTTCTGAAACTCTGTGGCCAGCCAGGCTAGCCTACTTGGTAAGCACTGGTTTCACTAATAGACCCGGTCTGAAAAGGTGGGGAGCAATCAAGGAAGACCCCCAACAGTGACCTCCAGCCTCAAGAGCTCAAGCACATAGCACATCCACACACCCATGCATATCTCCATGCACATATACTATACACATTCAAAATAAACAGACAAAAGCCTGGGGCTAGGAATGTAGCTCAGCTGGTAAAGCGCTTGCCCGGCGTGTCTTTAGTTTGATCTTCAGCACCATGTAGTAGCACATACCTATCAAGTAGGGGAAGCAGGACCAGAAATTCAGAGTAATCACTGGCTACATAGTAAATTTGAGACGCCCTATCTAAAAGAAAAAGAAGAAAGAAAGAAAAATGGATAACAGCTCAGGAATGACCCCTAGAGTTTACCTGCACAGCTACATACATATATATGTATTCATACACACAAGAACATACACATGCATGCACATGCATACACAGAAAAAAAAAGCATAGTAGATTTTACTTGGTATGATAAGTACAAAGGGCCAGAAACAGGCAGGCCCTCAACAGATCAAACTGTCCTCTCAGACTTTGTGGGATTCCTGGATAATCGTTTAAATTGATTCGTTATTCTTGTCTTCCAGCTTTACTGTGGACTCCTTAGGGATTTTGCCAACAAACTTAAGTTCCATGATCTCAATCCAACCCAAAAGGGGGACACTGACCTCAATAGATAAGCCCACAACTGTCCAGGTGTTCTTCCGAGCAAGAAAGGAAGTGAAGATCGATTGCCAGCCCATCCTGCGCTGCCAGGTGAGAGAGCTCAGAAGACTTCTGACCCATGGCATCCTGAGGGAAAAAAGAGGAGGAGGAAGGGGAGATAGCTTGGGTGGCAACCACAGAAACTACACCAGAAGGGGGGATAGCTTTGGTGGCAACCAAAGAAACTACATCAGAGTTCAGTCCCAACTAACCAGCACGGGTAGATCAGGACAGATGTTCAGAATCACCAGAAATAGAAAAAGGGAAAAGGTTTTGGGGTGCATAAGTACCAATGGATCTGTGTCCCACCTTCAAGTAAAAGCAGCAGACATGGTTGCTACATGTCGACATGTGGCTAGTAGAAAATAATCTCTGTGTTGGCGCCCATTGCTCTTTTTATTTATTCAGTAAGATGAAAAGTGGAGTTAAGACTCTCTTACACTCTTCTTCTCCATCATGGAAGCTGGCAAGAAGACAGTGTATAGATGTGCAACCTTTGATACTGCAACATGACACTGTCCTCTATGAAACTCACACTCAAGGACCTAGACAAGCTGCAAAGTGAAATCACCAAGATACCTGCAGCGAGGACACGTGGCATTTGTTCTTCTGGACCTGCGCTGACTTACTCAGTGTGATCTTCTCCAGCTCCTTTGCAGCCTTCACGTGTCTTCATAGCAGAATACCATGTTTTCGTTATCAGTTCAGTCGGTCGAAGGACATGTAGGCTGTTCCATTTCCCAGCTACTGTGAATAGAGCAGCAGTGAACATGGATGAGCATGTATCTCTGTAGTAGAGAGTCCACTGATCACATGGCCACAAGTGGCACAGCTAGATCATGTGTTAGATCTATTTCCAGCTTTTTTTTTTTTGGTTTTTTTGGTTTTTTGAGACAGGGTTTCTCTGTGTAGCCCTGGCTGTCCTGGAACTCACTCTGTAGACCAGGTTGGCCTCGAACTCAGAAATCCACCTGCCTCTGCCTCCCAAGTGCTAGGATTAAAGGTGTGCGCCACCACTGCCTGGCTTATTTCCCGCTTTTTAAGGGACCTCCATACTCATTTCCATAGTGGCTACACCAGTGCGTACTCCCACCAACAGCAACAAGGGCTCCTCCCTCCTCCATCTTCACCTGTGTTTGCTGTCACTTGTTCTTTGGGGTTCTGTTTTTGTTATGTGTGTTTTCTTTTTCCATTTTCTTGATCTTAGCCATTTTGGCTAAGGCAAGACGAAATCCCAAAGCACTTTTAATTTGCATTTCCCTGGGAGCTAAAGATCTTGAACACTTCTAAAACTATTTCTTAGGCATCTGTGTTTCTTCCTCTGAGACCTCTCAGTTCAGTTCCTTAGGAACTCACAGCAGCTGTGGCCACCTGCACAAACTCAAACCAATCAACATTCAGCAGGGAGCAGGGAGGGGCACACAAGTTCCACCCCTAACCGAGGACCCATGGACATTTAATGGCTGCTAAGGGAGGGAGCATCAGTTTTCTTTAACGTTTAACTTCTGGTAGGCTGACGGTGCTCCAGTGGATAGCCCCACAGCCACCAGTATGTGGAGAGCATTGATTGAAACCAAAGGGTTATTTAAAATGGAAAGAGAAGACAAAGTTGGGAAGTGGAAGTGAGAGTGGAGCCCAGGGAAGAGTTGGAGGAGGAAGCAGTTCATGACTGTGGTTGAAATGAATTGTAGACTTGTAGGACATTCTCAAAGGATGCATTTAAAGGGGATTATTATTGTTGTTGTTATTGTTAGTGTTATTATTTCATGTTTTAAGCAAGCTTATAATTTTATGTTGGGGCAAACTTATAACTCTCCTTGGCTGCATGTGGCCTAGGGGTCAAAGGTCAGGCATATCTCAGAGTAGGGTATCAGTCAGGAAAGCAGACAGGAAGGCACTAATGGGATTTCTGTGGCTGTACCCCTGGCTAACGTCTTCTCAAACCTTCTCTTTCTAGATTATTGAGCCAGCTCTCCCAGAGGGTGAGATCATTGCCAGCATCCCTATTAAGTTTTCTGTGAATGCAGTGTACTCCAAATTCACCATCAGCCCCTCCTCCATCATCAATTTTGGGGCTTTGATCTGTGGTACCAGGAAAAGCATCACCTTTACCATAGAAAACCAAGGCATAATCGACTTCAAATATGCCCTCTACAGGCTGACGGGGGAGAGTCCAATCCTTCAAAAGAAGATGTAAGCCAAGTTCTATTGCCTTGGTGCTTTATATTCTACAAAGAGCTGTGATATACTTTACCTAACTAAATTCACCCAATCCTCATGCATGAATGAAGCAGACCCTTAGGTTTAGAACTGTCTCGTGAAATATTAAGCAGGAAATCGCCAATAGGGGTTGGTTCTGAAGCACATTTTCTGATCAGATTTCAGGCATTTTCTAGCTGCCACAAAACATAGGCTAGGTTTTGACTGAGACAAATGTAAAGTCTTCTGGGTAGGTGCAGTGATGCATACCTGTAATCCCAGTACTCAGAAAGTGGATGCAGAAGGATGGGGAATTGTGTCATCCTTGGCTTCCTAGCAAGTTCTAGGCCAGCCTTGGCTACTTGAGACTCTTTCTCAAAAATGGATGGATGGATGGATGGATGGATGACGGATGGACGGACGGACGGACAGACAGACAGATGATAGATACATAGATAATAGATACATACATAAATATGTAGATACATAGATAAGTAGAGATACATAGATATACATATATATTTAGATGATCTATAGATAGATGATAGAGATACATTTAGATAGATAGATAGATAGATAGATAGATAGATAGATAGATAGATAGATAGATTGATTGATTGATTGATTGAATGAGAATAGGGAGAAAGTAAATGAGAATAGGGAGAGGGGGAGAGGAAGGAGTAAAGCCTTCCATGGGAAGATTTTGGATTCTGTGTTCTGGCCTGGTGTTTCTGGTAAGTCATTGTCCTCTCTATCATCCTTCCGGGTACTGAGAGATGATTACAGAAGAAACCTAACTCAAGAGAAGGCTTAAGCCATGCTTCACTATGGGGAGTGGCAAAGGGAACCTTGGAGATGCAGGCAAGACAAGGCAGAGTAATGTCATCAGCCCAGCAAGTGACACTCTTGCCTGGTCACCTCGTCACCTGGTTACCATGGCTGCCTCAGTAGTTACAATGGCAATCCTGTCTTCTTCAAAGGACATCTCTCATCAGGAGACCAAAAACAACCAATCTTTTGAGCGCTCCTGTCTCAGAGGTTTGTCATTTTCCTTGGAAGCAAATTTTAAAGATAGTTTGGCAGGTTCCCAAGATGTCTACCTTGATTTTTTTACTTTCTAGGCATTTTAAAACAGACCCATTCCTCACATTGCTTATTGTAGTTTTGTATTTTTTTCTTCAGCTCTAATTTTTCTATACTGGCAAAATTTGAACTTATTAAGAAATTTGGGATTAAACTGCCTAAAATTTCTTTCTTCCAAATTTCATTTCAACCTCCTCACAATTTCTTTCATAGTGACTTAGTAATGCTTCTGGTTATCTTACTTTGTATTTTAAGTTATTGCCATGATTGCTGGAGATATGACTCAGTGGTGAAGAGCACTTACTGTTCTTACAGAGGACTGGGGTTCAGTTCTTAGCACCCACATGGTGGCCCACAACTATACGTAACTTCAGTTCCAGTTCCAAAACTCCTTCTGACTTCCATGGGCACCAGGCACACACACGGTACGCATATATATGTACATGCAAGCAAAACATTTGTGCACATACAATGTTTTTATAAAAAATATTTTTTAATTTATTTATTTACTGAATTATTTTTCACATTAGCTTGCACTGATTCATGCAAAACACACAAGGGGGTTGAACCTCAGGTGTGTCCTAGTCATCAGACAAGTAAATGAATATATATGGTTTTCAAAATACTTTTGATGTGCCTCAAATAGAGTTGCACACTCTAGGTACAGTAGTCTCTGGAAAGCTAACAATTGGGTACACTGATTTCAAGTGAAGTAAATTTCCAAAACCTATATCTAGCTACTGTTTACACTAGCCCTTATACACACCATCCCTACAAACATGAATAATGGAGGCAAAAAATATCACTTCATGCATAAAATAAAGTCAGCTAAAAGACTTTATTTTTTTTAAAGATTTATTTATTTACTGTGCATTGGTGTTTTGCCTGTGTGAGGATGTCAGAGCCCCTGGAACTGGAGTTACAGACAATTTGCTGCCATGTGAGTGCTAGGAATTGAACCCAGGTTCTCTGGAAGAGCAACCAGTGCTCTTAACCACTGAGCCATCTCTCTAGTCCTAAGTAAAAGTGTGTGGTGGGGGTGTTATCGTTGCTGTTGTTATTAGCCAGCTTTCCTTCACTGCAACAAAAGAACTCAAATAATAAATTCACAAGGAAAAAAGGGTTGTTTGGACTCCTAGTTCTGTAAGTTCAGACCATGACTTCAGTTGGGTCTGAAGCAAGGCAGTACTTCATGACTAGTGTATACATCAGAGAAAAACTATTCCTCTCAGACCAGGAAGCGAAAGGGAGAAGGGGCTAGGGTCCTACAATCCCCTTGAAGGGAATATCAGTGAACTAAGAACCTCCCCAATGGTACCATCCTGGGGACCAAGCCTAAACACATGAACTTTGCTTGAAGACATTTTTAAAATCCTTATGATTCATACTCCACAAGTGTGATTACCCATGTCACTTTCTTTATATTTATTCTGTGAGTTCAAGATCACAATGACACTCTGATCCCTTCCTAGACAAAGAAAGCCCTCTCCTATCCCCACATCCTAGAAGAAAGGACCTCAAACAGGCTGGTAGTGTCTCGTGTCCTTATCAAAACCTGAGGCTGTACGCTTGCTTCTCTGATCAGAGCCAGCCACATGAGGCATGGAAGAACCCGAGAAAGTGAAAGCTTCTACAAGCCCGGAGCTACTAAAGCGGCCAAGTTCTCAGACACAGTCCAGAAAGACATGAACATAGCAAACCAGGTAAATCACAGAAACACAGCAAACACTTTTCTCCTACACTTTCTTTTTTTAAATTTTGTATATATTTTGGATTTGTACACATGAGTGCAGGTACTGATGAAGCTAGAGACGGCATCAGGTCCCATGGGGCTACAGTTACAGGCATTTCTTAGAGTTGAATCTCTGTGAAGAGACATGATGACCACAGCAACTCTTATGAGGAAAAACATTTCATTGGGGCTGGCTTACAGCATGGCGGCATGCAGGCAGACAGGGTGCTAGAGAAGGAGCCAAGAGCTCTATATACAGATCCGCAGGCAACAGGAAGTTACAGTTAGTCACAAGGTATGACTTGAGCTTCTGAGGCCTCAAAACCTACCTCCAGTGGTACATTTCCTCCAAAAAGGCCACACCTCCAATAGTGCCACTCCTTATGAGTCATTTGTGAACAATCTGCTGTAGATTTTGAGAGCCAAACTCAGGTCCTTTGCTAAAGTAGTCCATGACCCTCACCATTTCTCTAGCTCCAGAACCTGACTGTTCTGTGGCTGGGATGTTGAGTTATATTGAAACCCTCACTTTTTGAGCTGAGGTATGAAAACCTTTCATTTGGGTATCCTCTCCTGCTTTAAGACCTTCACTGAATCACTATGTCTTAATTCTTCAGACATTTTTAAATCAAGAATCATTTGTTTAGAGGAAACAGATACACCTAGAGAAAAAGCCTTCTCTGTCCAGATGACTTATCTGGGAATCTCCAGAGCTCAGGTACAGCTCCTAGCACATGGCAGTTTTTCAGTAGGTAGCAACCCAGTTAAGTCCCTAGAAGCTTCCATACAGGCTAAATCATGCCCTGATGCAATGGCTCTATGGAACGCATCAAAAGAGATTTGGAGGTGGTGAGAGTGGGGTTAAATAAGAAAACTGCATCTCCAAGGGCAAGAACAGCAGAATTTGGTTGAAAGTTGTCCCACACCAGTACCCAGCTTCTGTGCTAGAGTCCCAAGAATGCACAACAGAGGCATCAGACATCAGAAGTCAGATCACCTGTCACCGTGTGGCTTTGTGAAGCTGATCTAGAGTACAGATGAGCCTAGGAGCCAGGAGTATATGCTATCTGTGTGGTGGTGCTCTGAGGCTATTCCCTCTGAGGGGTGTGTTGTGTACTAGTTGTCAATCCCAGGGAAGGATTACAAGCATCTCCCCAACATCACACAGTTACCACACCTGGCAGGGGTATTCTAGTCCCTTCACCAGCTCTGTTGAGGTTCCTAGATCTAGCAAGAGATGCAGCTGCCAGAATGTGGGTTCCGTGAGACTCAACACTCTCAGCCTACAGCATGCAAAACATCACTCATGCAGCAAAGAAACAATGGCTGGTGTACCTGGGTTCCACCCTCTAAGACCCCAGAAGCTGCCCAAGGCAGCAGAGTCTCACATGTGCATACCAACCTCCAATTGCAATCCCCAAATTCATTCTGTTCTGGGTTTTCGACCCCGGAAGAAACTTAGATCTCTGAGCTAAAGTACTACAGAACATGTCGAAATGTAAGGACAGAAACCTGGCTATCTAAGACAATCTTTCTCTCTCCAAGTATATGCTACAGTTGTCTTGAGAACTACACTAGTAGCAGGGGGAGAACTGGTGTCTGCAGGGACATGCAAGGACATCTCTTATAATGACATTCTTTCCGTTTTAGCACTAATTCTATACTACATGCTATATATGGTATGTGCCTCTTGGGAATCCTGTCAGTCTGCACTGCATGCTACAGTGCATGCCTCATGACCATCCTCTCATTCAACCCTCCAATAATCCAGCATGCAAGGAACATTTATAGGTACACAAGCCGAGACACGGAAAGATCATTTTTTCCAAGGCCAAACAACATACTTTGGGAACTGAGTTCAAACCCCAGATTGTCTGTTGCTATGAAAAAACGCTGTGACCAAGTCAGCTTATAGAATAAAACATTTAGTAGGGGTGAGGGGTTTGCTTAGAGTTCTAACAGGTTAGTCCATTATCATCATATCAGGAAGTGTGGTGGCACCGCCCTGAAGGAGTAGCTGAGAGCTTACATCCCCATCCACAGATCAGAGGCAGAGAGTGAGGCCGGGCCTGAGGTGGGCTTTTCAAATTGTAAGGTCCACCTCCAATGACACACCTCTTCCAACAAGACTGCACTTTCTAATCCTTTCCCCGAACAGTTCTACTAAGAACCACACGTTTACTCAAATGTATGAGCCTACGGAGGCCATTATCATTCAAACCTACAGTGTCTTACTCAAAAACCCTCGTCTCAACCACTGTTCCATTCTGTATCCCACCCCACCCCTGCTGCTTTGAGATTCCCCCATCTAGATAAGTACCATCTGATAGACACATTATCGGCTTCCTTGAGCCCTTGGTTCCATCATGTCTGATCAGAAGGAATGTACAGATAAAGACACACTGAAAACCCATCCACCATGAACATCCAGGGCCTCTGCCTCCAGGCAAAGAGAGAGATACCACCAACGGAGAGAGGCACCACCGTTTCCCCATTTCATTGTCTCTCAGCTCCTTTGGAAAGTCTTTGACTCTGCTACCCACTTTGCTTCCTTCTACCCTGCCCTTCCCACCTTTGTCCTACAGGCCCGCTTCACCCATGGCATGTTCACTGTATACCCGGGATTTGGCTCCATCCCTTCTGGAGGACAGCAGGTCATCACCGTTGAGTGTGTGGCCGACCCTGTGGGGAGGTGTGAAGAGTTTCTGGCCATTGATATCTCTGACCGAGACCCTAGAGAAAATCCCGCCGGCATTCCTTACACTCTGCTTGCCGAAGCATGTCTGCCAGGTACTGCAACTTGGATTGGCCAATATCCTTAATTTTCCAGCCCCTCCTTGTGCAGAAAAATCCCACTCAAGATTTCCAGCAGACACGAGGGTGGGGGGGTGGCTACTTCATCTGGAAACTTAGAGCCTCATCTGGGATCTTCGGCCATATATGTCCTGAAAGTCTTAGCACATGTAGGAGAGAATTGCTTCTCCAAATGCTTAGCCTTCCTGGGTCTGTTCCTAGGTTCCCCACTGAGCAGTGCTCTCTGAGGAATGAGCTGGCATGGGATGTGGTCCAGGACTGAGGAGCATTGAGTCTACTCATGCTTGGGCCTCTTCTTGTGGACAGCCTAGTCACAGAGCACACTGACCATTTAACCCAGCAAGAGCTTGGGAAAAGCTTTGGCTCTAAGCTCCCAAGAGCCTCAAACCATTAGAAGCCAACTCCCTCCTTTCTTGGTTCTCACCATTCTTTGCCAATGGAAGGAAAAGGCTGATAAAGATGGATCAACCAGAAGAGATAGTATAAAAGAGGAAGTCAGCAGTTTTCGTCCCATCTGTCATTTACATACTGGTGTGTAGACTTCCCTATTTGTCCTCCGTGACACTTGCTTTTGATTATCATTGTTTATTTGTATTTGCAATGCAGGGAATATAACCCAAGACCTTCTGTATGCTAGGCAAGTACTGTATCATTGAATTGTTTCCCTAGCCTTGTGAGTCTCCTTTTTCAAATCTCTGGACTGGCAAGATGGTTCAGAAGGTTCTTGCCACCAAATCTAACGACCTGAGTACAATCCACAGAATCCACATAGTAGGAAAGAATAGACTCCAGAAAGTTGTCCTATAAACTCCACATAGAATACACACTCTGTCTCTGTCTCTGTCTCTGTCTCTCTCTCTCTCTCTCTCTCTCTCTCTCTCTCTCTCTCTCTCTCTCTCTCTCTCTCTCTTTCTCTCTCTCTCTCATGCACACAGAGATAGATGATAGACAGATAGATAGATAGATAGATAGATAGATAGATAGATAGATAGATAGATAGATAGATAGATGTAATATTTTAAGGTTTTTAATCCAAATTATCATGACAGGAAGTCAGGATCCTGGCAGCCAGGGAGTCTCACATTCTTCCCATCATTCCCTAGCCTTTGTGACCGACAACAACATCTTGATATTTGAGGAACATCAGATCTGTACCAGCCCCAACATGTACCACATCCTACAGACCATACAGAGTGGGGGACTGTTCGTGGAGGATGAGAACAAGTTCATCTTCTGCAATGTCCTGGTGGGTCATCAGGCCAAGGCTCGGTTCAAGATCAGCAACGTGGGAAAGATCTCCTGTGACATTAACATTATCGTCAAGCCCATCTCCAACAAGGTAGGAGGCTCTGTTGTCCTGGCCCTCTACAGTTCGTATAAAGTCAGGGAAGGAGCTCTGGAAGGTCCTTCTGTTGACCCCTACACCTAGGTGGAAACCATGAGACTCTCAGGCCCTACTAGAAGTTCTGTGAGGTCAAAAGGCCATGTCCCTTAGGCCAGGAACTCTGTGTGTGTGTGTGTGTGTGTGTGTGTGTGTGTGTGTGTGTGTGTGTGCTATGCATACCTTTGTACTAAACTGGTACATACTAATTGTGTGTGTGTATGTGTGTGTGCGTGTGTGTGTGTGTGTGTGCTGTGCGTACCTTTGTACTAAACGTACATACTAATTGTGTGTGTGTGCATGTGTGTGTGTGTGTGCTGTGCATACCTTTGTACTAAACTGGTACATACTAATTGTGTGTTTGTATGTGTGTGTGTGTGTGTGTGTGTGCTGTGCATACCTTTGTACTAAACTAGTACATACTAATTGTGTGTCTGTATGTGTGTGTGTGTGTGTGTGTGTGCTGTGCATACCTTTGTACTAAACTGGTACATACTAATTGTGTGTCTGTATGTGTGTGTGTGTGTGTGTGCTGTGCATACCTTTGTACTAAACTGGTACATACTAATTGTGTGTGTGTGTATGTGTGTGTGTGTGTGTGTGCACGCGTGTGTGTGTGTGTGTGTGTGTGTGTGTGTGTGTGTGTGTGCTGTGCATACCTTTGTACTAAACTGGTACATACTAATTGGCAACTCATTTGTCCAAATGAGTCTGAATTCACTGTATAACTGATATTTACAAGCACTGGAAGAGAAGCCAATGATTAGCACCAGCTACAGGCAGATTAACCTCCAATCTCCCATTCTTCCAGTCAGGGAGATGTGGAAGGTGCCAGACTACAGGGGTGAGGTGGGATGGAGAGTGTGTTCTGAGGCTAAAGGGGTGAGGTGGGATGGAGAGTGTGTTCTGAGGCTACAGGGGCGAGGCGGGATGGAGAGTGTGTTCTGAGGCTACAGGGGCGAGGCGGGATGGAGAGTGTGTTCTGAGGCTACAGGGGTGAGGTGGGATGGAGAGTGTGTTCTGAGGCTACAGGGGTGAGGTGGGATGGAGAGTGTGTTCTGAGGCCTTCCTGTGCAATAAGCAGTACGCTTAGTCATTTTCTATGTATTGTTTTGTTTCAAGTTCAAGACTTTCAGACTTGGTTGTTGTCTCTATTTTACACTTAGGGAAACAGAGGCTCAGAAAAGCTTAATTTTCCCCCTGTTCCATATCCTGAGAATATACAGCTAGGATTAAAGCCCAACTTGGTTCATATTAAAATAATGAGTTCCCATTTCAGAGGTCTGTTGAGCTCAAAACTGCCCCCTTTCTCAGGGTCAGATTATACTAAAGCCATTTTCCTCATGGAAGAGGAAAACATTCAAAGGTAGCACAAGGAAGGACTGAATCAACGGGTCGCTGTTACCCCGAATTTCCGGTATATGCTCCAAACAGTACTTAGCTTTACCAGAACAATGCACAATCTGCACCCATGTGGTTCTCATGCCCCAGACCTCACACTGTTCCTGGCTGGTGAGAGTGGAGGAGATGGCCAGGGTTGGCTTCAGCCTACAGCTGTGTGCATTTCTGGAAGACTGTCTTCTGAGAGAGTTAGGAGACCATCTAATCTGCCATCACTATCCTCAAGCACCGGCGACATCCAGTCATTATTCTCTAACTATGTTGTAGAGACTGAGAAGCTGTTTGTTCCTCATTCTATACTAAAAAGTCTGAAAAGCGGGGGAACCTGGATTGTGGTGGCTTGTCTTTAATTTTGTTGTTGGTGGTGTCGTCATCGCCGTCATCATCATTGTTGCTTATTTTATTTAGTTTATGTATGACTGCTCTGCTGCATTTCCCCTGCAGGCCAGAAGAGGGCATCAGATCCCTTTATAGATGGTCATGAATCACCATGTGGATGCTGGGAATTGAACTCAGGACCTCTGGAAGAGCAATGAGTGCTCTTAAGAGTTGAGCCATCATCTCTCAAGCCCAAAACCTGGCTTCTAAAGAGAAAAGTTTTATGACAATAGACTTGGGGACATCCAACATCTTCCTCTTCAGTTTGAGACTTAAAGGGAGTCCCTCTGGAAAAACAGTAAAATCTTACTGCCCTTTGGCTGAAGAATGAGAAAGGGTAGTTTGTGTTGTATTCTGCCCAGTACTCATAAGAAAGAAGAAGCTCTTTCAAAGCTATGCTGGGAGTCTATGCAGTTCAAAACCACTCACCGGATAGTAACAGGTCGAGTGCTATGGGAAGGTATTTTAGACATGGTGCCTGGAGTTACAAGGAACAAAAGCTCCTTTGGTTTAGCTCAGATAACATAAGAATCCCAGCAGTGAGAGAGGAACCTCCGACCCAGGTCAAAACGTATCAGAACACCAGCACCTCAGCCAGCTTCCAGCTCAGCTCCACATTAGTTATATTCATTTAGTTGGTTAAGCACAATATAAGGTAGTAAGTAGTAAGAACATTTGGCTGACTGGCTTGTCTTGTCTATTTGAGTCAGAGTTCATGGTCTAGCCAAATATAGCCAGATGTCGCCTAGGGGTAAGTCCCCAGACTCTGGGCCACACTCTCCAGGTCCCATGACTCTGCAAGTAATTGAGCCTGTCTAGAACAATCTTAGAGAAAGGAGAGTTCACAACAGGACAGAAAGATCAGCAGTCAGCCCCAGAAGAAATGCAAAGTACCCAACCCCATCTCCCTTCACAGGCGGTCCACCGCATCACTGACATCTTTGAAGTGGAACCCAGCAAGATGTGCATTGGGAGCCGCTCCCATGCCTTTGCCACGGTGCTGTTCACACCACAGACCATGCAGACCTACCAGTGCATCTTCGAGGCCACTTTGGATGGCCTGCCCAGGTACCACCTACTCCTCCTCCTGTGGCAGGACGACAGTGGGCATGCTGGGTAGGAAAGTGTCCCGGCCTGGTCAATGTCAGCCACCTTGCTTGCGCTTCCTGTCCCCCTGCAGCAACCTGGCGAGGAGCCGAGGTCTTGTGTTTGATATTATTGGTGAGGGAAACCTCCCTCGAGTGACTGTCATCCGGCCAACTCTATATAACCAACACGGAAACCCCTTGCTCCTGTTTAAGAGGCTTCTGCTTGGTCATTCAGAGAAACTGCCTCTCATCCTTAAGAACAACGGCACCATCCCTGCCCAGGTAACAGCTGAGGGTGACATAGAGGGTTCCCTAGGGTAACATGCTGGTCAGACCACGCTGCCTCATTTCTGCCTCACAGTTTCTGAGGTTTCAGACCACAGTCCTTGCTTCTGTCGATTTTAGGCCCATGGTGAGGAGGAACATTATGGCGGTACTACCTGCATGGTTTTCATTATGGTGACTTTAGAAATGTTTCCACAGCAGTGGTTCTCGACCCTCCTAGAGCTGCAACCCCCTAACACAGTTCCTCATGTTGTGGTGACCCCCCAGTCATAAAATTATTTTTGTTGCCACTTTATAACTGTAATTTTGCTACTGTTGTGAATTGTAATGTAAATATCTGTGTTTTCCCACAGTCTTAGGCAACCCCTGTGAAAGGGTCAGGAGACCCCGGAAGGGGTTAAAACCCACAGATTAAAAACCACTGTCTTCTTGTATAGTCCAGTGAGGTCCTGCCACCTACTACCTGGTTGGTTTATTTGCTTTTAACTTTCCTTAAGAATTTTTATATAGTCAGCTCATATATGAGCTTAAGAATCATTTTTTAAAGTTCCTTTAAAAATCTCATTGGAAGGAGCTGCAGAGCTGGCTCAGCGGTTAAGAGCACTGGCTGTTCTTGCAGAGGACCTGGGTTTGACTCCCAGAACCCACATGGTGGCTCAAAACCATCTGTAACTCCAGTTCCAGGGAATCCGGCATGCCTTCTAGACTCAATAGGCATTAGGTACACATGTGGTGCTCAGACATACATGCAGGCAAACACCCACTTACATATAGTTAAATACACCCAAAAAAGTTTTAATCTCACTGGAATGAAAATTAAAGACTATGAGTTGTCTAGGGGAGAATTCCGGGTCTCAGAATAACTGTCTATCAGGGGTAACATTTGGGATTCCTGTCCATCATTTAGACCTATATCTCAATATTCCTAAAATATTATAAGTTCCTCTACATAGTTTCTCTTATTGACACTTGTTTATTATTTTGTGTGTATGTGTCTACATGAGAATGAGGAGGCCAGAGGATAACTATGGGAGTCAGTTCTCTCCTTCCACCATGTGGGTCCCTGGGATTGAACTCAGGTTTCTAGGCTGAACAGCAAGTGTCTCAACCCACTGAACAATCATGGTACCCCTCCATTTAGTTTCCTATTATGGCTATTTCTAAATACATATCTCTGGTCACCATGCTTTAGTTCTGTATTTTCCTTCTCTTTATCTTTTATTCTTTATAGTCAGTATTGCTACCTTCTAAAAATGTCAGATGTCTCACACCTAAAATCGAATGTCTGGCTTTAACCCTACCTGCTTCCAATGGGCCAGAGTTGGTCAGAGGTCTGCCTTTCTTTACCTGTCATCTTGCTAGGATATTTACCATGACTCTAGCAAATGCACAGCCCCTATGGCTTCCCAGAAGTCATAGCTGTGAAATGCTTCACAGAACTACAGTATTCATTTTCATTTCATTAGTCTAGAATATAACTTTACACTATCTTTCTGTGTAACAGAAGCATTAGCACTCCCCCCCCCCCTGACACTGTCTAACTGTGTAGTCCGGAAGGTCATCTATCACCTTTGGGCTTCCAGCCTAAATGGCCTAACCAAATGCTCATTTTTCTATCCAGGTCTAATGTTTACTACATATATCTCTTAAGTCTCTCAAAACCATGAGCTAGGGATATGGTTCAGTGGGTAGAGGGCTTAACACACACGTATGAAGTACAAAGTACAGACTCCACCCCCCTCAAGAGTCCATGTAAAAGCCAGGCAGGAAGTGACAGTCGCCTGCAATCCCAGCACTCAACAGGCAGAGACTGAGGATTCCCAATCTCTATTAGAGACTAGCTAGACAAGTCTGAATCAGTGAGCTCCAGGTTCAGTGAGAAATCCTGCTTATATATATAAAGATAAAAACTATTGAGGAAGGCACACTGTCAACGCCTCCACAGGCATACACACCTCCACGTACATGTGCACCCACACACGAGAACACACACATACCAGGCAAAAATGGAGAAAATAAAAAAATGATTACTACGTATAATGACTTTGAACATTCTTGCCACCCAAAATACAGCGCACTATCGCAACCCAGACTCAAATTCTTGAGCAGCCTATAAGCTCAACACTCAACCCTACTTTCTTCTTTCCAGCTTCATGTGGACCTGCGGGACCAACTAGGAGTCTTCTCTCTGAAAGGGAGACCCACCACCTCCTACATCTACATCATAGAGGAAAACAAACCAAACGAGAAAGGTGAGTAGAGAGAGCAGGCACCTCAGTAGGGCAATGGAACTCAGAAGCTGCTTTACCAGGGGCCTCTCAGGGCCAAGCCACAGTTGGTACTCAGTCACGTCACCAAAAGCCAGAGCTCGTTCCCCCCAGGAAGGGCTGCTTTCCTTCTGACCGCAGTCTTCCCAGTGATGCATTCTTCTAACAACTTTTGTCTTCACTTTACAGTCAAAAAAGCCCACACGGCCTCCCTGGTTGTTTCTCCTGGAGATACAGCTGAATTTGATGTCTTTTTCCACTCCAATAAGATTGGGAGAATGACAGGCACCATCCACTTATCAGTGATCAACAACCAGTATGAGGAGACTATGATCTACCTGGTTGGAGAAAGCTACGAGGATGACATCACCTTGGACAACATCCACGGGCTGATCAGTTCCACCAGCCAGGAGAGCCCGGATATGTCTGAGGTCATAGAGATCGCCGAGGAGAGTGCCATGGAGGACTTGGTGGCAGGTAGGAGAAGTGCAGTCTTGACAACTGTTGACTCCAGTCACTCTCTTGATCAGTCCAAGCTCGGCCACACTAAGCTCAGTCATTCTTTGTACCCTTCATTTATGTGTGCATTCACGCAGTGAACTTACTTAGTGCCAAGTGCAATTACCAAGCGCTACACTGAGCCCTAGACCTGCAGATTAATAAGAAAGCCTTTGCCATTTTTAGGGAACATACAGTTGGATGCTGATGCTCCTGTTCAGTTTTTTAGCAAATGAATGTCTCCCTGCCTCTGTCTTGTAGCTAGCTTGTGTTGGCACTAAGGGTTTCATATGAAACATGCATCCTAGGCTTTCTAGGTGAAACAGTGGGCTCATCTCACTAGAGAAGGATGGGCTTGTGGCCTCCTCTTCACAGCCTGGCATCTTGATGAGCAGGCCAGCAGCCTACAGTATCAGCATCTCCTAGGTTCTTGTCAGAAATGAGAATTTCAGACCCACCCTACCTGCAGGCTCATAACCCACATTTTAACCAGATCCCTGGATGGTCTCGTGCATATTAAAGTTTAACACATGGTTCTCTGCAGTCTCTCAACCTCTGAACCTTCCATTTAGGAACCATACCTTGGGAAGGAAACATTTTACATTATAATTATCAAAAAGCATTGGTTAAGGACTGTAACCATATGACAGATTGCTTTAAAGTGAATTGTAAATTCGTCTTCAAAATTTCCCCAGGAGCTTAATAATATTCCCAGAATATATAATCAAGGGCTGAAATCAACACTCTTTCTGTAATCAGTGTTTCACTCCTGTTTGGAGCTATGCAATGGCATCATTCTAGTCAGGGGTCAAATAGGAGCTAACAGTAATCCAAGTTTAGAGATTCCATATCTATTAGAGGGTTTCCAGGTTTAGCAAATATGAATATAGGTATTCCAAAAAAATATTAAGTTCCAGATAAACAATAACTTTTGTATATGTATGTCCCTAAAGTATTGTGTGAGACATATTTGTCAAGAAGAAATTACTCATTGTTTGTCTATAATTCAAATTTAATTGAGAATCCTATATATATCTGACAATCTAACATTTCATTGTATTATAATAACATTATAATCTTTATCTTTTCTTGAACAAACATAAAAGCCAATGTCAGTATGCAGATAGAACTGATATAAGGATGGATGGATGGATGGATGGATGGATGGATGGATGGATGGATGGATGGATACCCCTGGGAGGGAGATCCTTCTACCTAAGAATCCAAGGTTTTTTCCTATATAATCATCCAAGGAGAGGGTAAAATTTGCATAAGATAGGAATGTGTATCAGGATATGCCTCCCTTAGAAAGCAGGCTCTTCAGAGAGGCCAGGAACCACTTACCAGCCTTCTGCTTCTGACCCCTAGCTGCCCTAATGGAACACATCCAGTTTGGGTACTGTCACATTGGAGTCAGCTACAACGTGAGCTTCACCATCACCAATCACAGCCAAGTGAATGTGATTCGCTTCGAGTGGCCCCTTTTAGCTACACTGTCTTTCTCCCCACAGGTAAGCAAATGTCTCACTCAGTGGGTCCCAGACTCATTTGGGGCTAAACCAAGCCCAATGTGATTGTCACTCCATCCTGTGGATACTTGGAATGGGACGCATGCATCTTGAGCTAAGAAACTGCCCCTTAACCATCCCACACTCAGACCTAGTACTTGAGGGTGCTGCTCAGGGGCCCCTGGTCTAAGAGGAGATTAACATATACTGCTTTGGGGATGAAATGAGGAATTCTGTGGAGGTCTGTGTCCCTCTCTGCATGTGTTCAGAGCATAGCCTTCAGAAGTGGCTCAGCAAGCAGAAAAAATGGTGCTTCATACCTGCAGTCTTAACACATGGGAAGCTCATGTTCCCACAAGTTCAAGACCAGCCTGAGCTATATAGTGAGTCCCAGGCTAGCCTAGGCTCCTGGTTGATTCCAACACCAGCTCAAGCCCAAATCTAACCCTGGGGAGTAACTAAAGAAAACTAACTCTGCCAGGCCCCGTTCCAAAGCCTTGTTAAATTCCTTTAAACTTTGTTATCAACATTTAACCTATGAGGAAACAGAAAGAATAGAATGGATGTGATGGGATAATTGACGTTGTCAAAGAAGACAGATCCCGGCTTCCAGCAGTTGGCTTACATTTGTGCACACCCATATGCACGTAGAAACACACGCATTTATCTTGAGCAATCTAAAGTTGTCATGTGCCTTCACTGTCCAGGAGAAGGAGAGAAGATGTCTTCTCTGCCAGAGGACTGTCATGTGAACGGTGATTATGCTGGTGGTGTATGTACATACATCTTTATCTAAGATGGATTACAAATCATTTTATTCTACAAACCAAATGGGATCTCCTTTACATCTGGTCTATCTGAGGAATTTAAAACATTTCCATCCCTGACTTCCTCCATACTTTTAAGCATTGTTAAGAACCCTCAAAAAACTTTTATCTATGCGAATGATAATTATTGATGTTTAACCTATTAGAAATTAAAACTAGGAATGTCTTTAAGATTTATTTATTTTGTATTTGTATGGGTGTGCTATTTTGCCTACATGCATGTCCGTGCACTACATGTGTGCCTGGTGCCCACAGAGACCAGAAGTGGATGTCAGATCCCCTGGATCTGGTTGTGAGCTGCCATGTGCATGTTTGGAACAAACCCGCATCCTCTTGAAGAGCAGCCGTGCTCTTAACTACTGAGCCATCTCTCCAGACCCCAAAATTAGGAATATTTTAAAACATTCTTTTTTAATGATTTTTTAAAATTTATTTTTATGTATACAAGTGCTCTATCTGCATCTATAGCTGTATGCCAGAAGAGGGCATCAGATCCCATTATAGATGGTTGTGGGCTACCATATGGTTGCTGGGAATTGAACTCTGGACTTCTGGAAGAGCAGACAGTGCTCTTAATCATATTTTTAAACATACCTGCTTTAAAGTGCAACAAGCCAACTATGCTTTAATTAGAATACTATATTTGATTTTTAAAAACTATATTTTCAAAAATGTATGTGGTAACTGTAGAATCATTTTACCTTTTTTGTTAAGATAAGATCTCCTGCAAGAACACAGTGGTGTGTGCCTTTAATCTCAGGAGGCAGAGGCAGAAAGCAGACACAGGAAAATCTTTGTGAGTTCTGGGCCAGCCTGGTCTTCAAAGCAAGTTCCAAGCAGTCAGAGCTATTACAAAGAGAGACCCTGCCTCAAAAAAAAAAATAGTGTCCCCTTATGTAACCCAGGCTAACCTTGAACTTCTTATCCTCCTGTCCCAGGCTCCTGAATGCTTATGTTATGGGTGTATAACACCACACCCAGCCATTTTATGTCTTTATAAATCCTTACTAACTGAATAAGGTCATACAGATTCTGCTATCAGGTTTCTCCATTCAGTCAGACTATGCATCCTCACCTTTAACTGCAGTAAGTTCCATTGTAACTCATGAGAAAAGGAGTATAAAAGAATCAAGTGGCATCTTGGGATTATACTGCAAGTTTTGTCCTCCAGGTACCCTGGAAAGATCTTGGAGATACCAAGGGTCATTAGATCACTTTCTAGAAACTACTATACTGTATTGAGCTACCTATATGTATGAATCATAATGTGTAAGTATCAGGCGGTTGTGGGTGGCATTTGGAGCAATACCACTTGAGCTTAAACCCAGATCACTAGTGTTAAAGACCTTAAGCAAGCTACAGAGTTTTTGTTTTTTAAATCTGTGAAGTAGGGGTGATAGCTCTGTACCTCTCAGAGGGTGTTGTGGGGATTAGTAAAATTGCTCAAGAGTTGAGAATAATGCTTGAGACAAGTAACAGATTGGTAACTATTACTATTGCTCTTATTATGATGTGTGTGTGTGTGTGTGTGTGTGTGTGTGTGTGTGTGTGTGTGTTTATTTTGAGAAAAGGTCTCGTTCTATAACCCAGACTTGCCTGAAACCTATTATGTACCCTTAGCTGGCCTCAAACAAATGGCAAACCTCGCTCACCCTCCCAAGAGCTGGGGTTCCTCCACGAGACACTGTGCCTGGCCTTAAGGAGACATTATAAAGGATCTCTTACATGTATTTAAGTCAATCTACCTATACAGGCCTGGATGATATATTTTGAGTCACTACTGGGCATCAAAGGCCCTTAAGATTGAATTCCCCAAAATACAAATACCACATTTTTCCCTAGATAGGGCATCTCCACCCTGGCTGTTCCAAGGATGTGGTGGTGACCTTGAAATCAGAATCGCCCATCAACCTGAAGAAGATGTGTGTCAAGTGCAAGCTTTCCAAGATCACGTTTCAGCTCCCCGTAGACCAGGTCCCTGACTGGGATGACCGCATGCGCACAGTGAAGTGGGTGGATGCTCCCCGAAACACACCTGGGAACTTGACTACAAAACGAAAGGTGAGTATTCACAAGACAGGAAACAGACTTCCCCCAGCCCACCATGCTTGGTGCCCACTGCTCTCAATTCCCCTGTCTCGCTGTGGAAAACAGAAAAGATTTGCATCTGACTTTGGTTTCAAAAATGGCAAACTATTTCCATGTCCACCACCCTCACTAACGACACACACCACCTTAGTTGACAAGGTTTAGCTTCAGTCTTTGTAAAGGGTTCCGCAAATCCTTCTATCTTCTTCCTCCTTTTCCTCCTCCTCCTCTTCTTGTTTCTTCTCTTTCTCTTCCCTCCTCCTCTTTTGGCCTCCTCCTTCCTCCTCCTCATTCTCTTCCTCCTCTTCTTCAAATATAGCATCACTAGTCATTTAGTTGTTTCCTGCTTCCTTCAGGTCTCTGGAACTAGAGTAGTCAGAACTTCCAGTGCATAATGGAATCTCATCTTTGGTCTTTGGCCTATTTGTCCCTTGCATCCTTTTTGTTTTTTTGTTTTTTGTTTTTTTGTTTTTTTGTTTTTTGAATTCTATAATAAATTAACCAAGTCCAATGAGGGAAGTAGGTCCCCAAATAGGTGTGTGGTTCTGGCCATCCATCTCTTTGTCTCTCTCCTAGAGGTAATCACAATCCCAAGTTACTCCCTTGATCAATTGTTGTTGACCTGAGCATTCTAAGAGGATTGAGCTGTAGCTGTAGTTTTCAACTGTTTGGTTTTTATAAGGTTATGATGTGATCATATTTGCATGGGCTATAATAGTGTATGCATTTCACTGTTGTTTACAGTTCAGACATTTTTTTAAAGATTTATTTATTTAATTTATGTATATTAGTTCACCATTGCTCTCTTCAGACACACCAGAAGAGGGTATCAGATCCCGTTACAGATGGTTTTGAGCCACCATGTAGTTGCTGAGAATTGAACTCAGGACCTCTGGAAGAGCAGTCAGTGCTCTTAACCACTGAGCCATCTCTCCAGTCCCAGTCCAGACTTTTTATCTCTTCCTCTGAAAGTTATTTCAAGGTGTTCTCTTGTGGACAGCATTTCTGTGCATGTTGGCATCCATGTTTACATTTCTACAAGTGGGGCTACTAAATCATGTGAACGTCCAGCCCTTCCAAGCTGATGTCCAGGTGTTTTCCAAACCGATTTCTTTTACAACTAAGGAGTCTTGTGAGCCACATCCTTTCCAACATTTGATTTGACTTTGTCAGATACTTGGGAGGCTGGTCGGTTGGTTGGTTGGTTGGTTGGTTGGTTGGTTGGTTGGTTGGTTGGTTGGTTTGTAAAATTAAAGATGAACCCACAGCCTTAGGCATGGTATTTTAGCTTTTATCATTTGAACAACTGGGATATTATCTCATTATAAACCTTCATTATACTTCCCTAGCCACTGATGAGCTTGGATATGACTTTATACGATCATTGACCACCCAGGCTACATCTTACATGGATGCCTTTTTTACACCTTCTGCTCATTTTTCAGTTCTGACACTCATCCTTCGTTTGGGGTATCTTCAAGAAATTCCATTTGTATTATGTGTCCACACATTCTCAAAAAATCTAGAGCTTAACTTTTTACTTAGGTTTGTTTGTTTGTTTGTTTTTAAGATCTGTCTTTATTTTAATTCTTTATATACATGTGGGGATCGGGGTTATATGTGTGAGTGCAGGTGTCCTCAGTGGTCTGAGGAGGGCATCACTAGAGGGTACCCTTGAGCTAGAGTTACAGGTGAACCACCCTGCCTGGGTGCTGGGAACCAAACTCAGGTCCTCTGTAAGAGCAACATGTGCTCTTACCGACTGAGATATCGCTCCAGCCCCTCTGTGTTTTGATAAACAAAAACTATTCTTAATTTTTTAAAGATGTTTCGTTTATTTTTAATTTATGTGTATGGGTTTTTTGCCAGCATGTCCATATGTGTGCCACATACCTGCAGTGCCCATCGAAGCCAGAGGGGCTGTCAGATCAACTGCGGATGGAGTTACAAATGGTTAGCTGCCACGTGGGTGTTAGGAAGTGAACCTGGGTCCTCTGGGAGAGTAGCCAGTGCTCTTAACCAATGAGCCATCTCTCTAGCCCTTCCCCAAAAAAATATTCTTAATTTTAATGTAGTCAAAGTTATCAGTTAATTTTTTGTTACATTTATTATTTCGTATCTTATTTTTGAAACCCTTCTCTCCCCCAAAATATATTCACCTCATAACATATTTTTAAGTCTGAGCTTGACTTTTGATGCTTAAGCCTTTGATACATCGGGAAATTCCGTCTGATATGAAACTAGACTCTAATTTCATATTTTTTCATTGGGACAACTCCCTTGCCAAATTTGGAGCCCTTCTGCTCCCTAGTGTTCTGATGGGACTCTGTGTCATATCTCAGTTTTATATGTCCCTACGTCATTTCTGGTCTCTTCCACTCTAGTGTCAGTTTGTATATCCCTGAGCCAGTTTTATATTACCTTAATTTCTATAGCTTCATAATCAGCCTGATATCTGGAGGGAAGTTCCTTGTCCACATTGTTCTGTTCTAAATCTTTTGGTCATTCTTGATTCTCCTCTTTCTTCTAATGTATAATTTCTGAATCCACTTGCTAATTTTATGAAAATCTATAATGGAACTGATTACAGCTCTAGGTCATTTGGGAAACAGTTGACAATTATAATATTAACTCCTTCCTATTTAAAAAACGGTATTTCTATTTTTTAAGGTCTTCTCTAAGATTTGCAGCTATTCATTTCTTTTGTGGCAATAAAGCTCTCCCATTGCTTTCTTTAACATTTCTATTCAGTTTCTTTTACTTTAAGATGTTTTACTGTTCAATTACTTTGGTGAGTTTTTACATTTGTTCTTGCATGAATTTTATGAAATTATTTTTCCTTTTCCCTCCAAATTTTCATGTCTATCTAAAAAGGTGGAGCTGGTGGTGACTCATACCTTTAACCTTTAATGATTCTTGTCGTTGTCACTTTTCCTAATCCATCTTAGCAAAAGGTTTTAAAATCCTTGCACTAGACAATTCTATTGATCCTCTCCGTCTGCAACTTGTTTTCTGTTTAATCAATACCTGATCTTTTCTCCATGGTTATCTCTTCTCTATCTTTTTGTTTTTGTTTCTGAGACAAGGTCTCTCTACATAGCCCTGGCTGTCCTAGAACTCACTATATAGATCAGGCTAGCCTCAAAGCTGCCTCTGCCTTCCATTTGCTGGGATTAAAGGCTTGACCATGCCTAGTTCTACTATCTTCTTTAGAGTCCATCTGATCCAAAACTCATGCCCTAAAAACATGGTGCTAATCCTCTCAGTAATTACCTGTTGCCCAGTCTTTCTCTTTCATTTGGAGATATCAGAGATTTGACAGTCATGTCTTCCAGAACTGTGTGTGTGGGTTCATGTGCCTTTCCATGGTTCATGTGCCTTTTCATGGTAAATTAGAGTGCTGTTCCCAGTGTTCCTGTGCACAGCTGGCTTTACAGTGCTAAGGCTGTGGTTGCCTTTGTTCCAGGTTATAGAGACGGACCCTGAGCCAGCCCATTCGGTGGCAGAAGAAAATTACCGAGATTTGCAGATCCAATTCAGTGCCAGCGTGGATTTTGCTTCCTATCAGTGTGAAACAAGTGACGTGTTCTTTAAGGAAACACTGGTTTACCAGACCCGAGTGTTTGAGTGAGTCACTGGGAGTTTTTACGCAACTATGGAAACTGTCTTTGAAGGCTAACAACTGCATGTTTAAATTTTTTACATATATATTGCATCTTTTTTTTAAGAAAAGAAATTACATCAAATGAGTGGGCTCCAATGACATTGCTTAAAAACTGCTTTTTAAAAAGGTTCTCAGTCGGGCACGATAGTTCGTTCTGTAGGAGGCTGAGACCAGAACATCTTGAGCTTCAATCCACAATAGCCTATATAACGGCAAGACTCAGTCGCAAAACAGTTTTTGAGACAAGGTATCAGTAAGTGGCCCTCCTTGGCCTGGAACTCACTCTGTAGGACCAGGCTGGCCTCAGACTCACAGAGACCAGCCTGCCTCTGCCTCTCAAGTGCTGAGATTAAAGGCACCAATATACCTAGCTGTATTTTTTTTAATCCTTTTATTTTATATTTCCTTTTTGCTAACATGTAATAATGGTGTGTATTTACAGGGTAGATGTATAATTGTTGAAACAGAATGGTTAGCATTTCCATCCCTTAACATTTATCTGGCAGTAGAACCTCCAGATTCCTCTCGTCTAGTTCCTCATAAACTCTCTGATAGGTGTCTATAAACTGTGGAACACACTGACTTACTGTTCTCCCTGTACTGTTTTTTATATCTATTGTCCAACCTCTCTCTATCCATGCCTCCCCCGACCTGTCCCAGCTTCCAGTAATCATCATGCTAAGCTCTTCCACTTTGAGATTAAAGGTATTGACTTCCACATGTGAGAGACAACACACGTGTCTTTCCATGTCTGGCTTGTTTCATTCAGTGTGATGTCATCTAGTCCCACCCATTTTGACAAAAAAAAAAAGGCGGAATTATAGAGAACAGTAATGGGGTTCCTCAAAAGGAAACTAAAATTAGACCTACTGTGTGACTCAGTTAGCTCACGTCCAGGTGTACATCCAAAGGGGAGACCAGTCAACATGTAGAGCGACATTTGCATTCCCAGTTGGACTCTTCATAGCTGCCAAGATGCCAAGACAGAGTGTCAACCTGGCTGTCCACTGTCAAAGAATGAATAAAGAAAATATGAGCACTTCTGTGTATGCACAACAGGATATAACTCAGACATAAAAAACGCCTAAGAAACAAAGTGACCTGCCTTTGACAAACAGTACAACCGATACTCAGGTAGGGCAGAAATCTGTTTCTGATCCATCCACAGGTTTGACCTCGTTAACAAGGGGCAGGTGCTGTTAGAATTCTGCTGGATCTCAGAAGAAGCCTCCAAGGCTGTCAGTTTTGCCATGCCAGAGAATCAAGGTAAGCTCAGTGCCACGTGAACCCAGGGTCTAACCTGGGTCCCCATTCATAGAAAAGCCTTAGAGGCCAGCGTTGCTCCCATAGCCTCTGAGTAGCTAAGGATAGCAGAGCATGGACCTTGTGGGTTTACAAAGCCAGGTGGGCCTGAGCGACAAGTAACTTGACCTCTTCCCCCTCCAGAGTGATAGCTTGTGTCCCTTATCACTAGGAATCTTGTCTCCTAGCTCTTAACCTCTGGGAAGATTGCAGATCACAAAGCAAACAAACACCCTATCATGGGGCTGGAGAGATACCCCAGCAGTTAAGAGCACTTGTGTCTATTATAGGGGACTCAGTTCTGTTCCCAGCACCCAAGGGGTGACTTATAACTGTCTGTTACTCCAGCCCCAGGGGGTCTGACACCCTCTCTGATCTCTACAGTATTAGAAATGCACGCAGTATACAAACTTACATGCAGACAAAGCACTCATACAGATGCAAATAAAATAAATCTTTTTAAAAGAAAACTATGGGCCATTTTCCCAGGAGAAACAGCAAGCTATACATATATGTGCATAGCATGAAGCACTAGCAGAGGGCCCGCACCTAGTGGGTAAATAAAGTAGCCATTGTTATTTCGGTCGTGGAGACTCCCAGGTTTTCCAGACAGGCCCTTATCCAGGGACTCCCACTTTGTAAATCCCTGTTACATCAATGATTCACCACAAATTCTTTTCATAGCTTATTACCCTGGTGCAGAACATCTGCAAACCCTTTCCTGACCTATTCCCCGCTGAGCCAAAAGGAAATCAATCTGAAACCACCATAGAATAATAGAAGCACTTTTCACAAGTCACCTGTGAAAATATAAGTTGATCCTTTCTACCTGTGTCCAGCATTAAACATACCTGCCGTAAGGCACGAGTCCACAGATATCACAGAAGGTCCCTTGCGGCTTGGGAGTGGACTGCCCATCCCATTGCCACCATGGAATATCACCTTTTCTCTATCCTCCCTCAGGTTCCAGTCAAAAACTAAGTCAGGGCACGGGCAGCTCCCTGGATAGTGCCCTGAACCACTGGACAGAAGCCTCTCCCTCGCCCTTCTCAGTGGAACCCCCCTCAGGCATTGTACCTGTAGGAAAGACTCAGAAGCTCAAAGTGAAGTTCTCCCCAATGGACATCGGAGAGTTTGAGAGCTCCCTGTACTGCCAGTAAGGAAATGTGTTCTCCAAGCCTCCTGCCCTCACTCTCCTCTTCTGCCCCACCACCTTCCCTACCCTAGACACCTCACAGAGCCAGGAATTCTAAAAGGGCCAGCCTTCCTAGAACAAAGAGAATGTGGTCTAAGCCCTGCCCACCAACCTCTCCTGCCCTTCCACCCGCCTACTTCCCCCTTCCTGGCCATATGCAGGACACTACTAAATAAGAGAGTAATTTGTAGCCAGGCAGCTTCTACCCTTTTGGAAGACCTTCTTCTGTGTTCTCTGAGACTCCGTTGCCTCGTGTATATAAAATGGAAGTAGTAATCCTTATCATGTAGAATTATTCGGCAAATTTTAAGCAAAGAGCCTGGAGCAATGCCTGGCCCACAGTAAACTCAATAAACAAGGATAGGAAGGAATATAGGCTTGGCAGACCTGGTCTGGTCTGGTATCCAGTGAGAGAAAAAAACAAGCAAAAACATATATCAGAGTAAGTCCCAGATATGGCACCTTCTTCCGGGAAATTTTCCAGAAAGAACCCCTGCCTTGTAGAAGCTTCTGCAAGCTTTGCCCTAGGGTGGCAGAAACCTATATGAACTGTCAAGAGTTCCCCTGAGCCCCTGATCTTATACCAGAGAGACCTCTGCCACACTAGGGCCACTTTAGCTCAGCCCTGAGGCTGATTCTGTTCACATACATCACCTTCTACAAGGGTCTTAGGGTAATTTATTTTAGGATTTCCAGGTCCTTCGCTATAATCTATTGGGTGCCTAGGAGTGAACCCGGAGGATAGGTACTTTGTTTACATCTAACCACTGACAGGAGGAAAAAAACGTGGACTCACGTGTAAGTCACAGAGGGTATTTACATCCAGGCTCCTCAGACTCATCCCACACGTCCATTCAACAATTAATTAACTAATACCTACTATGCTACCACATAGAATGTGCCAGTCAAGGCAAAATGTGGTGTGGCTGACCAAGACAAACACACCCTCTGCTCACATGGGACTCACATTCGGTAGACAGAACATTTATTTCCAACCAGCTAAGAAAGCAACAACGGAATATAAAATCAAAACTAAAAATAACCTGATCATTTCAGAATCCCCAACCTGCCAATCGGAGAACAAGGCCCTGTTTTGGTCATGAAAGGGCGAAGCGTCCTGCCATTCTGCCACTTTGACCTGAAGGAATCAGACTACATCAGTGGTCACCGGCGCAACCCAGAGCTCCGAGGACCAGGCGCCAGGCCTCTCGAACCTAACACCCGAGTGATCGAGTTCACCAGTGTGGGCATAGGCGGAAAGAATCTCCAGTGAGTCGGGGTTGTGCCGACTGAATTCATGCCAGCCAGTCCTTCCAAAGAACTCGGATGCAGAATCCAGAAGAGCCACCCGTACAGATGCCTAGAAGCAATTTGGGCATCCAGAGGGGTGCTGTAGATATTTAACATCAGAGAACTGGTACTTGAAAGAAGCTAGATTCTGTTTGCATAGCTTGTGACCGTAGGGAAGTCCCAGCATGTATATAAATACGTATTCCCCCACCCCCACCCTGGCACAGAGCATACCTTGACACATGTGGCTGTGGGAGAGTTAGTCACTCCAAACTCCAGAATTGTCATTATCCCACAGATCCCAGGGGAGATGGCATTTTTACTTCTACAGTAACGAAGTTCTCATGTCATTTCTAGTCCCGCCCCCCCAGGTAGGGAGGGGAAACTGTGACAGTTCTGGGGTCTGAATAAATTTTCTTGAATGTTTTTTTCAATACCTTCCCTTCCTTTCTGCTATCTTTCCTCTTCAACCAGGACCTTTACAATTCTGAACCCAACCAACAGCACCTACTCTTTCTGCTGGACCTCTGAAGAGACAGAAAGTCTCCAGCACCCTCCGGCCTTTGTGTGTCTTACAGAAAAGGGTATTATCCACCCTGAGAAGAAAGCTGAGGTGTGTGGGGATGGGGACCCTAGCCATCTCTGCGTAGCAAGAGTGCAAAGGGAGAATAGTATTGATAAGAATTCTTGGTCAACATGTATTGATTGAGTGTATTTATTATTGTACATCAATATGTACAATCCCAGTGAGCATGATAGACCTGGCTCTCTTGACTAGCTCTGGAGAAAGCCCTAGTATTTGCAGGGATTTTATAATAATATTCAAGGAGCCAAAGGGGACCAGACATAAATATCTGGGGCTTCCTGGACTCATAGTATAAGGACATAAAGAACTATCTGTATCTAAAGGATTGACAACAGCAAATGGATATGATTTTACTTTCCCAGGGAAAAAAGGCAAAACCTAAGAATGAAATCCTACCTATGGCTTAGTCCTAAATGTCTCCACAATAACATAGGGCAGGCAGTCAGATTAATATGTGACCTTGCCAGTCAAAGCATATGCATGAGCTCCATGGTCAGTAGGCTCTACGGAGAATTTTATATGTAGCAATAAATCCATGAAATGAAAGTTAGGAATTCAAATACTGCCAGGAAGCTGATGAGATGGCTCAGTATGTAGGGGTGATTGCTGCCAAACCTGAGAAGCATATGCTGGAAGGTGAGATGGTGAGAGCTGACTCCCACAAGTTGTCCTCTGACACGTGTGCTCAGCACACATTCACCCACACATATTCACCCACCCACAGAGAGGGGGGAGATCTGGTTACTCTGATATTTATGTTGAAGTGGGCTACGTACCAGACTGTTGACAGCCATATGGATTATCTCTCTTTGCTAGTTCAGTCCACTGTGCTCCAACCACACCTTCCAAAGAACGGCACAAAATACAGCAGTAGAATCAGCAGAAGCTGAGAATGGGGTGCATGGCTCCACTCCTCAGAGGGCAGGGCAAGCAGATTGACAATGTGGACTGAGCCACACCCATTTTAGGTGATAATGAAAACCTGGGAAAATGTCACCTCTTATGGCCCTCATACAAGTAGGTCTCCCAAGGGACGAGGATGAACTGTCGCTCACTGTCCTTTTCTGACTTGTCATCTTAGATTATATTCCAGTTCCTGCCAGCTCACCTAGACATCACAGAAGCATTCTGGACTTTCTCTATCCCAGAGCACAATATCTCAGTCCCCTTCCTGCTGGTGGGCAAGACCACAGACCCCCTCATCTCTCTTGACAAGTCACACCTCAACTTCAGCTCTCTTCTCATTGGTAAGGTGACTGGCTGGCCCTGTCAGCCTCTCATTTTGAATTGACATGACCCTAGGTCACCAAGAACTCCAGGAGCAGTCAAGAGTTGGGCACTCTTCTCGGAACCTTCTAGAAATATGTCAGAAAGCCTCTGTCACTTATCAGAGATTCATACAATAATTTCCACTCAATCACGTTTCATCACTGTCTTTGGTAGTGGTACCCTAACACCTTAAAATACTTGGGAGCTTCGCTATAGAGTCTAATCATAGGAAGGAGACTAACAAAAACTAATAAAATAAATAGTACATCAGAGGTTGATATGTGTTATAGGAAAGAATATAGTAGGATAGAAAAAATAGGAATGTAGCAGACACCAAGAAAGTAACATTCAGCAGAGACCTGTGGTGTAAAGGAAGTGACCATCAGATAATGCATAGCTCTGTGCATCTTTCATATGGATATGAGTGGGTTTGTAAAACACAGCTAAGACCAAAGAGTTTTTTTAAGTGACTCGTTAGATGTTTATTTAGACAACAATATTCTTGATAATATGTCAAACAATATGAAGGGTTTAGCCCAAGAATGCAAAGGTACAGATTTTTGTGTAATTACTGTATCACTAAAGAACCATCTGACCATGTTAATGTACCAAATATAGTCATTGCTCAAAAGTTTGTCCCTATCACAATCCCTAAAAACCCTCCACAATAAAACAAGAGTTGAAGAGAAAACATAAAGAATACTAGCCTAAAGTAAGAGGCAATCAAATAGTGTCCTATAGTAAGCCCCCAAACTATTTGAATTAAAATGAGTTAGGTAAGAGCACTTATAGAAAAAAAAAGAGCACTTATAGACACCGGTACACCTGAACATTTCCTTAGAGATTTTAACAAATATAAAAAATCATATATATCAGATAGATAGATAGATAGATAGATAGATAGATAGATAGATAGATAGATAGATAGATAGATAATGAGCGTGAATCTTAATGGAGAGAGAAAAAATAATAATCTAACTTGCTGTAACTGATCACTTGGCACACATAAAGCCCTAAGGGGTGAGGGAGAAAAACTACTAGAGTCAAGATAATTTGGTAAAGTGAACAAGACAAGTGTCCTTTTTGCTGTAAACACCTAGAAGCAAAAATAAAAATAAAAGCTCTATTTACTACTGACTAAATGTACATTCTCCAAAGCTAAATCCAATTCCTAAGACCTATATGTCAAGAGTTAAGTGACATTAAAATGCTTCCAAATAAGAGCTAAACATTTGGTTAGTGCTCCCAAAATTAAATGTAAATTTAATCAAATTTCATTTAGAATTATAGCTAGGATTGCACAGGATGCACAGTTAAATTTTAATTTTAGATAGATTCAATGTTAGTGCACACACACACACACACACACCCAAAAAATAGTCAGGTCACATTTATGCTAATAAACCTTATTTGCTAAATCTGTTAGGCTCAAATCCTGAAGGACTGAGGAAGGGAGAGAATTGGATAAGACAATTCTAAGTTTTATGGGGAAGTAAATGTTTAACATTAGCCAATGAGAAGAGCAAAAATAATGAGTCAGGACCCTTTTCAGGAAAGCCCAGGGCCATGCTGGTCAAATTCAAAGAACTCCTCATAGAAACTCTGTATAGAAATGAGAGCCATCAAAGGAGGGAGGACATTCCCCATTAGAGACCCAGGAAGACCTTACAACTCCTGGCTGAAGGGAAGAGAAAGGTGTCAACAGAATCCCAGCAGAGCTGTGGCCAAGTCAGAAAACCCACCTTCTAGAAGGAGCAGTCAATTAGGGAAGAAACATTCTGGACAGATGATGTGGAATTCCCTACAAGAGGAAGGTCACTGGAGAAGCGAAAAGAAGGAAGACAGGCAGTCAGTGGCTGAGGAATTAAGGGGGGGGGGCTGCCTGAGAGACTGTTCTGTGAAAGTTGGGGGCGGGGTGCTGAGATTGCTCTGTGGAGTCTTCCTCTCATGCGTGGGACACTGTCTGCTATTTCACCTCTCACCTCTCACCTCACTGAGCAGGTGAGAGGCCCTTGCTGAGAGATGGTGTTTCCTCCCCAGGCAGAGAAGCCCGGGAGACAGTAAAGATCATCAACAAGGAGGAGCAAGGATTCAATTTTGCCTTCCAGGACAACTCCCGCTATTCTGAAGGATTCAATAACAGCCTCATTGTATGTCCCATGGAAGGTTGGATCCCACCACTGTCCAGGTAAGTAAAAGTGAAATCCTCAGGATGCATGGCAGGGTCCCAGGCCTGCCAGTCAGGAGAGTCAGTTGGAGAGATTCACTTATAAAAATCTCTCCTAGGCCATCAAGATGACTCAGTGGTAAAGGCACTTACCACCAAGGCTGACAACCTGAATTCAATTCCCAGAACCCACAGAGTGGAAGGAGAGAACTGACTCCCACAATTTGTCCTCTGTACACATACTATTGGTACTATTGGTATGTGTACTATTGGTGTACACACACATACAGAGAGAGAGAGAGAGAGAGAGTGAGTTTAAAAAATCTTAAAGAAATATAAGTCAAAACCCTTCTCAACTCTGAGATTTAATATATGTGCTGCCAAAGCGAGCACAACTCTGAGATTTAAATATAAACAATTTCATCTATCTGCCCAACTGCCTAGGGTTCATTTTCTTGATGAACTGTGTGGCAGAGAGAATTCCAATTCTTTTTTTTAATGTTTATGGATGCTCTGCATGCATGTCTGTGCATCATATGTGTACAGTACCTGATGAGGCCAAAAGAGGGTATCAGGTTCCCTAGCACTGGAGTTCCAGGCAGTTGTGAGCCACCATGTGTATGGGTGCTGGGAATTGAAACCTGGTCCTCTAGAAGAGCAACCAGTCTTCTTAACTGCTGAGTCATCTCTCAAGCCCTAATCTAAATCTTCATTTCAATATTTTTTTTCTCATGTCCATGGCCTTTTCCTTGTCTTGTGTCTACAAATCCACAATGCAGTATCTAGCTTTGCCTGGAAAATCCTTAAAACTCACTTAATTTGGAGTGCTGGTTTTGGTGTCTTTTGCTCATAGTGTATCTATCTAATAATCTAGGGGACTCTTGTTTTATTAGATTTTCACAGGCTGACTTACTCAACTGTCTGTTTCCCAAACAGGTTCCCAGTTGATATTTTCTTCACACCAAAGCAAGAAGGAGATGTGAACTTCAATTTGATGTGTAATATAAAAAGGAAAGCTCACCCTCTGATACTCAATGTCAAGGCTGAGGGCTACACTATGAATGCTGAGGTCAAGTGCAGGGACAGAATGGGTTCCACCATCCTCTTGTCATCCACCCAGGTCAACACCATTAACTTCTACGAGGTAAGAGACGGCAAGGACCTGATTAGTGCTCTTCCCTTCTCTAAGGAATGTGATAAATACAATGAGTGTGAGCTGAGTCTTCCTGTCTCAAATACTAGAGAGACCAGACAAATCCATCCCCAGGGTTATGCAATTATGACATGAAATTTTTTTGGAGGAATAATAGGAAGAGACTTGAACACTTGCATTAAATAAACATGAAAGACTTTCACTACCAAGAAAGATCTAAGAATCAAATCAGCAACTTACACTTGAGATATGAGAGGACCCTAATACTTGGTGGGGTTTGCTGGAATATCCAGTCCCATTCAGCTAATGACACCAAGTTTATTAATATTACTCTCTACTCTTATTTCCCAGTGAACATCTCTCCCTAGGCAAGGGATCTATGGCTTTTTTCATCTACTGTGCTGTTCTCTCCGTCTCTCAGGTGGAGTTGAATGAATGTGTTCAGTGTGAATTCAACTTCATCAACACTGGCAAATTCAACTTCAGCTACCAGGCAGAGCTCTCTGGGCCCAAATTCCTGTTGCAGTACTTGGACTTCACGCCCACCAACAATAGCGTAGACGTGGGTCAGTCTGAACCAGCCAGCCTGTCTTTCCAACCTTATCAGAAGTGTGTCTTGAAGGGCCTGGAACTCAAAATCAAGGTGAGACCATTTGATGTTTTCCAAATGTCAGAATCTGGGACATGTTGCCCCAGCTGGATAGTTCCAGCAACTCCTACAGGGTGGCTGCTTTGGAAACAGCCCTCACGCTTCCTGGAACAGGGGGGTTCACCATTGTCTTCTAGAGAAGCAGTTGACCATCCACACACTGTGATATGATCCAGACACTATAAGTGAGAGCATTGGATGGGGCAGGGAATGTATATATACAATACTTTCCAAGATAAGGTATCAAATGAAAAACTAAACACCCACTACCACCACCCCACCTTACCACCACCCCCTATGCTCCCCAACCCATACACATTAAATAAATAAATAAATAAATAATGACTTTGCCCATTTAGTCAAGATAGGAGACACCACCAAACCCCCCCCCCTTTTCTCTCTTTCAGTTTATTTTTCTTTGTTTGATTTTTTTTTTTTTGAGAAAGGTAGCCTTGGCTCTCCTGGAACTCACTCTGCAGACTAGACAGGCCTTGAACTCACAGAGATCTTGGAGTAGAGGGTGCACCATCACCACCCAGCTTTGCTTTTATCCCTTATTAACAGTCAATGACAGAACTATAGCCAGTGGTTGCCCTGAAACATAAGGGAAGATGAGAAATCAAGCCTTCCACCTAGGCTCCTTAGCAATCACAGACCCACCCTGTATGATCATTAGCCATTTCTGCCAACCATTCTGCTACAGGCTGAACCATTGCTGTAGGAACAAAGCAAGAGCCAGTGTGGATTCTGAATAGAGTAGCTAATTGTAAGTAAATAAACTCAAACCTATTAAACCCAGACTCTCTAGAGATGGAGGCCTAACACTGTAATTTGTAAGACACTGTCCTCTTTCTTTCTTTCCCTGGGGATACAATCGCCCTGTCTTCCTGCCTCTAACTACAGTCCCCTGGTCCATCTCTCCTTGCAGATCAGCCATGGCCCAACATTCGTATGCAACATCTCAGGCTGTGCTGTGAGCCCAGCTGTCCATTTCTCCTTTACCAGCCACAACTTTGGGACTTGCTTCATCTACCAAGCTGGGATGCCCCCATACAAACAAACCCTCGTTGTCACCAACAGAGAAGAAACATCTATGAGGTAAGTAGTCATCACAGAGAGGCAAGATGATTCTACAACCACATGAGAAGTCTACAGACTTCACGCAGGTGAAGTCCTGTCTTCTGGTGTTCTGGTCTCATCTCTGTTGCTGTAATAAAGCACTCTAATCAAAAGCAGCTTAGCGGGGGATGGGGTTGGGTATTTCATCTGACATTTCCAGGTCTCCGTCCATCATTGAGAGAAGTCAGAGTGCAAACCCGGAATCTGAACCGGGGACTACTTGCTACTACATTTAGCATTACCTCCAACCAGGAACTTACAACCAAGGAAGTCCAGCAGAAGCCACAGGGGAACTCTGCTCCATGGCTCACCCTGACTTAGCTCACTCTCTTATGTAGCTCAGGACCACCTGGGTAGGGATGGTGCCACCCACAGTGGGCTGGGCCCCCTATATCAGTTTATAATCAGGACAATCCCCCATAGACACATCCACCAACCAACCTGCTAAAGACAATTAAAACTCTTCCCTGCCCCCAGGTGATTCTAGGCTTTGTCACGTTGACAATTAATGTTGACTAGCTCACCTTATCGAGACAGAAATAACGGAAAAGAATGCAACATATGTGGCATGAACTCTGGGTCCCTGCCCCCACCGTTAATATGAATACATGGGCATCCATGATTTACCTGCTAAACATCTTCTTGACTTGTAGAGGGCTGGCTGTGCCAAATGACTACCTAATGCAAAGTCCTGAAGCTTCTGGTTTATTTCTTCATGCAACAGATTTGGAAAGAAGCTTAAGCAGTGTTTCTCAACATGTTGTGGTGACTCCAACCATAACATTATTTCATTGCCACATCATAACTGTAATGTCAATACTGTTATAAATCATAATATAAATATTTGGTATACAGGATATCTGATATGTAATGTGCCACCGCCCCCCAAAGGGGGTCACAACCCACAGGTTGAAAACTGCTGGTTTGGGAAGCTAAAAAGTGATTGCCCTGGAGTAAATAGCAAGTCTGTGCTGAGCCTTAATCTCTCAGATCAAACCTGCCTGCATCATCCCTGAGGAACATTTCAGTCCAGGTCTCTGCATTGCTTTTCAGACCACCTAATGAGAGAGAATCCAGTTCAGTCACTGGCCTGTGTTCATGTACAAATCTTTGTATCAGTCCTACAGAGAACATTCTACAATGAAAAAACTATTGCTATCTGGATCTTCCCGGGAATTGCTCACGAGTGGGTTCTACGTGGGGGAGAGCTGAAGAGTGAGACTACGGGGGTCGAGAGAAAAGAACACACAGAGACATTAGTGCATGGCTGTACAAAATCTTTCTACATTTCTTTGGGGACGAGAGCGACAATATATGTGCTGTGGGCGTGACCCTCCCTCCCAAAGCTGCAGAGTCTTCTCAGCAGGTCTCCTGCAGGCTGAGAGATGTTGCCATAACAAAGATCACAGGGTCTGCTACACAGCAGGAGATGGCGACTTGACTCGCAGGAAACTGTAGTGCCAGAGGGGCTCTGACATCTGCCAGGTGGGAGGAGGTGTGGCTGGAATTCCTCAGCTCCATGTAGGTGAGATGCAGGCAGCTGAATTTTGCCTAGAGGCTATATGGCTCACTACATCTCCTCCTTCCTTATTAATTTAAACAAGTGGATAGTAAATCCGTCCATGACGGTGGGCTATTGGCCAGGGCAGGGAGCAGGGGTCTAATTCCCCTGGTGGAGAACAAATAATTGTTTCCACCTTTTAGAGGGCTCTTGGTGTCTTTTGGAGGGGAGGGGCAGAGCCTTAGGTTAGTGGGACATCCCCACAGAGTGCATGGTGGTCAGAAGACCGACACCAACCCCTTTGCAAATCAGACTTGCTCCCCAGAGACTCAGAACCAGATACTTAGATCCTCTCTGTGCAATGCTTCGCTGTACATCCTCTGATGCCCATGTCAGCTCGTAAGCAGACACACATAGATCTGAGTTCTATGTGGCTCCATGAAGGAGATCCACTTATCTATAGATTTTGATGCTGGAGTCATGTAATTGCCAAATGCCTTACTAGTCTTTAACAGACAGCCTGTTTTCAATTCAGGTGAGCCTGGATGGAGACAATCTGCTTAAAATACAAGACAAAGAGTTAAGCAAGACACAATATTCAGTTGCAAATTAGCTTGTCTTTGGAAGGTCCCAGGAATTCAAATGTAAATGAGTAGCTCTTAAAACACAACTTGACTTAAAACAGCTTAACTTCCCAGTGTGAAGGGAAATGGCTTTGAGAGTTAACAGAGACCTGTTACTTCTCAGAAAGAATGGAGACTATATTTGAAATTAACTCAGTTGGCTGATTATTATTAGCCATCTTCATAATTGGAATCTCTAATATTGGACTTATTACTTAGACCACTTCATAATTGAGTAAACTGATCACATTAAAGGAAGGAAAAGAGTCATTATAACTCTTCTTTTAGATTAATTTTTTTAAGGCAGTTTTAATAGTCTCCACTGTTCTCTGTCCCACAAGATCTAAAGCTTACAGCAAGACAGTGTATTTAATCTGGGACATAGGCAAGTAAAGTCACCATTGTCAGGGCACTCAGCAAATTCACAGGTCGGCATAATTTTTGGCATGTCACACTCATCACTATAGCAGCTAGAATGCTTCTGTAGCATTCTGTGGAAAAACATAAACATGCCTTCTTAATATGCACAGGGATACAATTTCCCTCCTTTTTGTTTTTTATTAGAAGATATTGTTTAAAAATTACACAATATCTAGTCCTTGAGAATTATATCGCATTAAATTGTTAAAATCATCTCAAATATTTGATGACTGTAATAAATATCTAGTTCCATTATTTGTTTTAATCTTAATTGGAACACTAAGAATAGACAATAATATAGGCAATGACTATGTAAGCATAGAAAATAAACGTAGCATTTTTAGTTGCTTTTCCAGTTAGAGCAGTTGCAACTAGAAAGCCTGAAAATGTATCATTAGTCACATGCACATATTTTAATTTTCTAAAATCAGAAATGAGTACCATTCATTTGGAATAATTGATCAATTCCTCTAGAAGTAACACCATTATGTGGTACAGGAGAAGTTGAGGACACCAAGAACAAGCCTCTACAATTTGATGTGCACAGTTTCTAAAAATATAAAATTATTTTTAAGCCATTACTATCTTGATGATATAAAGAATATGATTGTATGGCCAATTATTCCTATGTAAGGCCTATAGTCTGCCTGGGATACAAATCCCTCCTGCCCTGGGATGAGCTCTTAAATGTCCAGAGGACAGTCATTTGAAGGAACAGTATCTTCTCTTGACTTGAGTTGTATTTGCATACATCATTGCAAAATTTAAGAATTAGCAGTATCTAAAAAAGGAACAATTTCAAGCAATTATAAGACATGAGCTATATATATTTATTGGCTATCAGTATATAAATTAAAGGCTTGATTGTTAACATTTAAAAAATAGTGGCTACAATACCCAAGTCAATTAATTATCTGTGTTGAAGCAGGGGGAAACTCAAAAAGAATAAACATGTAATCCAATTGCATGAGCTTCACTCCCACAGTAGATGCATTCTTTATAGGATGCATGTTAACAACTTGTCTTTTGGATAACAATTATCAATTTTGCCTAAAAGGCTTGCCATGTAGTAGACCAATTATCAATACTCTGCAATGACCAATCTGATTGCTATTTGAAACAAGGAACAAATGTTTCATCAGGTTCTTAAGACATTTCTTTTAAAACAACACACCAATATCTTTATCGGAGGATGTTAAAACTTTACTTAGAGATGAAAAAGGTGATTCTACATTAATGTTCCCTTTGCCAAGGAATGGCAGTGAATACATAATATAGAACCTTCTGCAAATGCTTTTACAATTATCAGGATCCTTAAAGCAAAAAAAAAAAAAAGCCTTTTAAATCTATAATAATTTTGTAGGCCAAATTTTAATATCTTCATAATTACTACATAGCCTCATTGATCTTTCATAGATCTTAAATTTGAACTATATTTTAAACCACACCTGGATAAATCTCAAGTGTAAATACCTTCTAATCTGAGCCTATTGTCTAAAGCCAGGCCCACACCCACCCATGTAGGACCTTAGCCTGCAGCCAGCCAATATGGTAATTTGAGGGCTCCCGTAAAGACTCTACTAAAATCGCACTAAAATCTCCTTTTTAATCTTGAGAAAAAAAATTTACCTTTACAACTGTATCTAATAAACTTGTGAAAAAGTAGCAACAGGCCTATACTGGCCACAGCTGTTTTTAAACTTTTATCACTCTAGAAGTTTTCTTTGAGAATCATGAGCCTTTAATTAGACTGAAAACTGCAGTTTTTAAACATAATTTTTAACTTTCTTTGTAATATTAGAAAATACCTACAACTTTGAAAAGTAAAGCCCAATTTTAAACCATCTATTCCTTTTAAAATCAATGGTAAACACATTACTTGTACACTTCAAAGTTTGTCTGCCAGCTCTCATGTTTGAATGCATGACAGTGTAACTTATAATATCTCATTAAGAAAACATTATTTTAAATCTTATCTCTTATAAGACTAATCTCTTAGGATCAGATCTACATAAAACATTACGCCAATCTGGACGTATCTTAGAGGCCTGTATTTCCTGGGTTGGGTCATGCCACGTGTTGCTTAAGATGGCTCCAACCCTGAATTACCAGTTTTAAACTAATTTTTTGTTACCGACATTACATCCTTTAAAAAACTTATGAGCCAATATTCTATAGTCAAAACATTTAAACATATTTATATCTTTAACATCAATTAGAAACAAGGATAAAGCAACTAAGCAAGTCTTATAAATTTAAATCAAACACATTTTTTCTTTTCTCTAGCTGTAATTTCAAGAGAAAAAGCACTTTGGACCCAATAACCACAATTATATAGCTTTTTCTATATAATTTCTAAGATAAATAACCATAAACTGAGACTGCATTAAGAGATGGACCACCAGCAGATGAAGTTTTTATCATTTTTTCTTTTCAACATGAAACATAGAACAGCCATTCAAACAACAAGAAACAAATTGACACGTAGACATATTGGTGCACCAAGGACGAACAAAGGACATACACCAAGGACATGCCTAGGAGACTTTTAAAATCCATTTTCTTTCTGTCTTTCTCGTGTTTCTAAAGTCTACTTTTCTCTCTTTTTTTTTTGTTTCTTTGTTTTTTATACTTTTTATTTTATTTTATTTTATGCCCTAATTTTCTCTCGCCTGGAGTTCGGTTCTAAACCGAGGCCAACTAGCCTGACAAAATTCCCAGTTTCACATCACTGTCACCCCTAGTTGATCTCAGCGTCAGGCTATGCTGATTCACCTAGTATTGCCGTATCCCTTTCTGCCCCTTGCAACCATAGCCTTTACTCTATGTTGCTTACCAGGCCCTGAATACTTAACCTTTATTTCTTCTTTTCCGTGGAGCTCCACCAACAGACAGTGTTCCTCAGTAGTTCTCTCCTTTTCTATGTCACACGTTCGAGGCGCTATCTGGATCTTCCCGGGAATTGCTCACGAGTGGGTTCTACGTGGGGGAGAGCTGAAGGGTGAAACTACGGGGGTCGAGAGAAAAGAACACACAGAGACATTAGTGCATGGCTGTACAAAGTCTTTCTATATTTCTTTGGGGACAAGAGTGACAATATATGTGCTGTGGGCGTGACCCTCCCTCCCAAAGCTGCAGAGTCTTCTCATTAGGTCTCCCGCAGGCTGAGAGATGTTGCCATAACAAAGATCACAGGGTCTGCTACACAGCAGGAGATGGCGACTTGACTCGCAGGAAACTGTAGCTCTTTTGAAATGCCAGAGAAGCTCTGACATCTGTCAGGTGGGAGGAGGTGTGGCTGGAATTCCTCAGCTTCATGTAGGTGAAATGCAGGCAGCTGAATTTTGCCTAGAGGCTATATGGCTCACTACAGCTATCTGTATTGTCCTGGGTAATGGCCTTTAACTATAAGTGGCTTAGTGACACCAAAGAACCTCTTTTTAATTTAACTTAATTGTAATTTTAACTGTAATTACTACATGTGTCCCGTCACGACCACACACATCAGATGGCACAAATCCAAGTTCAAATATCAACTCTTTCTTATCTGTGACACCGAGCCAGTTCGTTTAATCTTACTCTCTTTGCTTTCGTTGTCTGGGGGAGGGGCATATATTCTCTGTTAGTTTTGAGATGGAGTCTCACTGTGTAGCCCAGGCTGGCCTCAACTCATGATCACCCTATCTCAGCCTCCTAAGTACTAGGGTTACAGATATGTACCACCATGCCAAGCCCACACTTTAAATTTTCAAATTCTCTGTGCCTCTGTCTCTTTGACTGACGTAAGACCATCTATCTGGAACTTGGGACTCGGTGCCTGGGTCTCAGGAGGTGCTTGGTTAGTGTGTGTGGCTGCTGCTACTTCTATAATCATTGTTCTAGATAGTAAGTAAATCACAAGAGTGTCATTCAGTTTCAAGCCGACGAGACAGTGGTTAAGAGCACTTGCTATTCTTACAGAAGACCCACATTCCATTCCCAGCACCCACGCTATGACTCACGACAGTCTGTAACTCCAGTTCCAGGGGATCTAACACCCTCTTCTGACCTCTGCCACAAACATGGCATGCATACATACATGTAGGCAAGCACTCCAGTGTATAAAATAAAAATAAACATTTTGATCTTATCTACCTATAGTCTTTCACAATTTGATATCATTTCAGACTGCTTAAGGCCTTGAGCTCTGTGCATCCATTTAGCTGGGCTCCTTCTCTAAATATACATCAGGAAGATGAGGGGAAGTTCTAAAAAATATAGGTGTCTTCCTGCTTATGGGGTTGGGGTAGAGTGAAGATGATCTTTCCTCTGACCTCCAAGGGCACCAGGCATACACAGTGTGCGCAAATATATGTGTATGTATGTATGTATATGTATATACATATATGTGTATATATACATATACATATATGTGTGTGTATGTATGTATGTATATATATACACAAGCGTGCACACACACACACATACACACACGCGCATGCAGAGGCAAGACACTCATACATATAAAAATGAAGATAAAGCAAATTTTTTAAAATTGTTTAAATAAAATACTTTTTTTTTAAAAAAAAGAGCTTTCTTGACTTTATCTCATTTAATCTCTGCAACAACCCTATAAAGCAGCTGCCAGTAACCCCATTTTACAGATAAGGGGGCAGATCCAAATGGCCTAATCACGTTGTCCCAGGTCACATGGCTAGTGATCGGCAGATCCTGATCCAGACACCTGGAGCACACACTGCAGTCCACTGAGCTGTGTCACACAGTGACTTCTGAGACACCCCTGCAAGAGTCTCAGGAAACAGAGCATCAGCATAGTGCAAGCATGAGCCTTTGGGTCTGAGACCTGCTCCCACCTCCATCTCAGGATACGACCTGGAAGTACATGCTCTGGTGGGCTGCCATCCCTTCCAGCTCTTTGGTGACTCTTCTGACTCTAGGACAACAGAGCAGGAAGTCTGTCACCTTCCAGCCCAGAAGCATAGGAGGACACCTCAATAACCCCCAATTGTGCCTTCTTGGTGCTTACACCCACCCCTGTTGGTCTTCCTCAGCCTAGATTGTTTATACACCAACACCCCACAAGTCGAGGTGAACTTCAATGTGGACGTGATAAAGCCAGGGAAGACACTGGAGATCCCAATCACCTTTTACCCTCGGGAAGCTATCAACTACCGAGAACTCATCCCCTTTGAAATCAATGGACTCTCTCAACAGACTGTAGAGATCAAAGGGAAAGGCACAGAAATGAAGGTAAGATGCAATGGGTGGGTCTTCAGGACTCTCCTCCCTCTTCCCAACAGTAGGCAAGGCTCCAGAACCCTCCTCCTTCCTCTTCCTAGACTCCAGCCCACTAGAGCCCATGCTAGCCTCCTCTTCTCTGCTCCTAAGACTGTTCCATCCCATATCCATCCCTACCAAGAGAGGGTCCCTAACCATACCAAGTGGGAAGGAATTTTTAAACTGGGCTCAAGTGAATCCTGGCTTTTACTCAGAACCAGATTCACTGTGTTGTGAACTCAGACAACTGCAAGCACTAGAGAAATGTTCTACATACATCTTCTTGGAAAAGTGTCAGATACAACATCCCACTTGAGGGTGTGTCCTATTCAGACACAGGGTTCAGCTGTAAACCATTCATTCTCCTCACCCTCAGTGGTGAACATTCTCAGTCAGCTGTGAGTCCCGGGATTATCCAGGAACTTCTGCCAGGTGACCCAGATCCATAGAAAATGGTCCTGTCCTGATAGTCGCCCTGTCTTCCTGGTACCTGATAACTACATCTGGTATTTGTCTGGTGGCAGTATTTGCATTATAATAGAATGTTTGAGAAAAAAGAAATCCAAGATCCTCAAGAATGCATAAGATATTCCAACAAGGGAGCAAAGGAGGGGGGAGCTCTTTTTCCAAAGAGTATTAAAGATAATTGTGAATCATATATGAGTGACCAAGGGTTGGTAACAAGATTTGCGTTACCCTGAGTGAAATGGGCCACGATCCAAGAGGCCACATGAGCTTTTATAGTCAGAGAACAAAAGAAAGTCTCAGGGGCGTGTGTGTGTGTGTGTGTGTGTGTGTGTGTGTGTGTATGTGTGTATGTGTGTGTGTGTGTGTGTGTGTGTGTGTGTGTGTGTGTGTGTACTCTAAGCACAGTGGTAGGGGTAAGCTGCTTCAGAGAAGGGAAATCTCTTCTACAGGTTTCAGAGGTTCTATTGTCCTATCTTTAATTTAGGATTGGTAGACGCTAGTGATGAAATGAAGATGTGTCTAACCTGAAGCAGTTAGGTCACTGAGAGAAGGAGCTGCCCTTGCTCCTGCAGGACACACGCATCGCACCCGTTTCCTACTGACAGGCCCTACCTTCCTCCTCTCTTTCTGGTCAACCAGCTTTTAGTTCTAGATCCTGCCAACAGGATCGTGAAGTTAGGAGCCGTCCTGCCAGGACAGGTTGTAAGGAAAACAGTTTCCCTCGTCAACAACAGCCTTGCCCAGCTCACCTTTAACCACTTGGTCCTGTTCTCCATTCCAGAGCTCCAGGAAGCCAAGGTCAGTGTAGGGAAATGGGGGGGGGAGAGGTGGCTGGGGGGGGTCACGGGAGGGGAAGGGTGGGGTTGCAGGATGCAGAAAGGCTGGCTAGCCAGAGCAAGAAACCCAGCGAATGTCTCCCTGGGACTTCACTCTGCCAACCAGTTCACCCAGACAAGGAGGAAAACTCCTCACTCCCCTTTCCTCATTAATCTAAAATGAAAATCCTCAGTCCCAGCAGGTCAGGACTCTTAACAGTCCGACCATATGAGTGCTCACTTGCTTGGTCTCTGAATCAGGGGTGGGAAGAGTTTTGCATTTGATGTGCATGCATGTGCTCTGTCAGTCAGCTTTACCCTCAGATGCCTATATCAGACTGCCCCTTAGCGAGTAACCAGAGTGACCTATCTTGAGCCATTCACCTCAGGCTAGCTCCCCAAGTCATCACGTTCAGGAACCACCACCCACCCACCCCCCACCCCACCCCCACCCACCCCCCACCCCCGACTGCTTTTCTGTTCCATCTTCTCCTCTGCTCACTCCGTTCAGCCATAGTGCATTCAGGAGCACAGGAAGGGCTCTGTGATGGAACTGGCTTCCTTACACAGATTTGGGTTTCCTTCTTACCGGGACTACGAGGACAGAAGAAGCCAGATAGGAATGTATGCAGTGGATCCAGAGCTTTAGAAAATTCAGGTTGTCGGTCATCCCATAGACACTGAGTCAGGCAGCCAGTTTTATGAGTCCCAGTACTTCCTCTTTATCACTTGTATTACTCACTGCAAACAAAATAATGGTTTCATTGTGACACTTTTTTTTTTACACAAATGTGCATGTGTGTGGCTGTACTTTGTTCTTATTCTCCATCTCCAGTTCTCCTCTTCTGCCCCCATTCACCCACTCCTGCTGTTCCCCATCCTATCCCCAGAGAGTCTCCCCTCTGCTTCCTTCTTGTGAGTATGTGTGTGTGTGTATGTGTGTATTACATGTTAAATTTAGATTCGACATATGAGAAAAAAGCATGCAATGGTTTGCATTTCTTTCTTCCCATTATCCTGCCTTATTCCCCATCCCTGCTCCTTAAACCTCTACTTCATGGCACATAGGCCTCATGTTCCTTGTTCCATATACATGCATGCATACATACATACATACATACATGCATGCATGCATACATACATCGAGACCCTGCATATGAGAAGAAGTATGATTGTTGTCTTTCTGCGTCTGGCTTAATTCCCTTAACCCGATGCTCTCCTGCTAGCCATCACTTCTTGAGAGACACTGGATTGATGTTTCTTGTTTCGTGTTTCCTGCGGCTGTTTTGTTTCCCATAGAGGAAAAAATTAAATGCCCACGAGGAGCTGAAAAACAGGACAGGCAGGAAATTAACATTTGTTGGATCCCGGTCATATGCCACACATTTTCTCCACATGGCCTTGCCCTTCACTGAGGAGCAAGTCACTTATCAAAGATGTCCCAGCTAGTAACATAAGAGATTTGATCCCTGAACTGAGACAGTCCCAGCAGCAAGGGCTCAGGGAGTAACCTGAGGTCCAAGAAGCCTTCCTGCTATCAGCTTCTGAGCCAGTTATCTTTCTGACCAGGTCATTACCTTGGAGCCCTTCCACACCATCACCATGAAGCCTAAAGAAGTCTGTAAACTAGAGATTACCTTTGCCCCTAAGAAGCGAGTCCCTCCTTTCTCTGAGGAAGTCTTCATGGAATGGATGGGGCTACTGCGTCCCCTCTTCCTCCTCAGCGGCTGCTGTCAGGCCCTGGAGATTTCCCTGGACCAAGAGCATCTTCCCTTTGGCCCCGTTGTGTATCAGACTCAAGCCACACGGCGCATTCTCATAATGAACACAGGCGACGTGGGTGCAAGGTAGGACCAGCAGCGGTGTCTCCCACCAAATGCTGTATCTCCTCACCTCGAATGAAACATCACAGTGGCAGCTACTACCATGATGGCACGAAAGAGATTATTGGTGCATGCCTGGTATATGCCCATCACACAGTTCATCCAACTTGATCTCGACAATAACTCTACTCAACAACTAATACTATAATATAATCTCTGTGACTGAGATACTGAGGCAGGAGGATTTTAAAATGCATAGTGATACCCTGTCTTTAAATTAAAAAATAAATAAAGATTAAAGAAACATAAAAAGAACTAAGGCCAAGCATAGTTGCAGTTACACATTCTATAATTCCAGCGCTTGGGGGCTGGAAAGTGGAAGCAGAGGGATTAAGAGTTCAAGGCAGCTCTGGCGCTGTTTGTTCAAGGCCAGGTTAGTCTGGACGATAGGAAACCTTGTTAAAGGGGGATGGAGGCTGCTGGGGATGTAGCTCAGCGGTAGAGCAATTGGGGAGCATGCACAAGGCTCTGAGTTTAATAAGAAAGAGAGAGAGAGGGAGGGAGAGAGAGGGAAGGAGAGAGAGAGAGAGAGGGAGAGAAGAGAAGAGAAGAGGAGAGGAGAGGGAAGGAGGGATGGGGAAGGAGAGAGAAAGAGAGGAAAAATGGGGACAGAGTATGCTCCCTGGGCATCATTCCTATCAGATAGAATTAGAAGGAAAAAAAACCAGTAAGCCAATTCTCCATCTGTTTTAGTATAAATACAGTATAGAAAGATAGAGTAAAAATAAATAAATAAAAAATAAATTAAAAAAGTATCGAGTAACTTTCCCCCCAAATCACACATGTAACAACAAGTAAGCGAGCGTGGGCTGGGCAGGCTCATGTGGAACCAGCCCCGTCTCTAGGAGAGGAGTTTCAGTCACCTCGCTTTACAGGTGTAGTAAGATCTTCACAGAAGAGGCTCAGAGATTCCACAGCCAAGAAATAAGAAGACAGGACCAGACCCCAGACTCTTCCCTCTTGCTGCTCATGAATCAACATGGCTGCCCAGGCTACCCACTGCACACCCCAGGACTCCTCACCACACAGACTCAGGGTTACGGCACCAAGAGGGATATTATATGGTAGCTCTGTTTTGGAGCTACCAGTATGTAGTATCATCCTCTGCCTTCTCTGCCCATACCAAGGGCCTAACCACAGGGATGGCCCCATGGAGCCATCAAGATCCCAGTGCCACCAAGAACAAGCATAACTCTCACATGAAGGGTGAGTCACCACCCTCCTGGATCTAAACAGGCAGTGCAAAGTCATAGTCAAGGCTATCGTCTTGAAAGACTGTGGTCCCTAATACAGCCACTTGCTAGCTATACTATCTTGGGAACACATATGTATGTGTTCCTACATACATTCCCTGGCGTGTCATTCATGGATGATACGTGCAGCCACTTCTCACCCCTCGTCTTAGTCAGGGTTTCTATTCCTGCACAAAACATCATGACCAAGAAGCAAGTTGGGATGGAAAGGGTTTATTCAAGTTACACTTCCACACTGCTGTTCATCCCCAAAGGAAGTCAGGACTGGAACTCAAGCAGGTCAGGAAGCAGGAGCTGATGCAGAGGCCATGGAAGGATGCTGTTTACTGGCTTGCTTCTCCTGACTTGCTCAGCCTGCTCTCTTATAGAACCAGCCCAGGGATGACACCACCCACAATGGGCCCTCCTACCCTTGATCACTTGAGAAAATGCCTTACAGCTGGATCTCATAGAGGCATTTCCTCAAGGGAGGCTCCTTTCTCTGTGATAACTACAGCTTGTATCAAGTTGACACACAAAACCAGCCAGTACACCCCTATTCAACTCTAAGAGGGAACAGAAACTCCTTACCCAGAGAGTGATCTAGGCTCATGGTCCCTAACCCACCTCTACTCTGGCAGTTTCCTCCTCCTACATCCTAGGGAGGAGTCAAAGCAGGGACTGTGTTGTCAAAAGTCCCAGTGAAATTTCATTTTTGTTTTGTTGTTTTCTGTTAGTTTTTGTTTGTTTAGTTGATTGGTTGGTTTGGTTTGGTTTTTGTATACCTGTAGAATATTAACTCTCTCTCTCTCTCTCTCTCTCTCTCTCTCTCTCTCTCTCTCTCTCTCTCTCTCTCTTGTCTTCTTTTCCCTTGAAAAAGGTTTAAATGGGATGTCAAGAAACTCAAGCCCCACTTCTCCATTAACCCTGAAGAAGGCTACATCACCTCAGGCACAGAGGTTGCTCTAGAAGTAACCTACCACCCCACTGAGGTAGGGAAAGAGAGTCTCTATAAAAACATTCTCTGCTTCATCCAAGGAGGAAGCCCTCTGTGCCTCACCCTGTCTGGAATCTGCGTGGGACCACCTGTAGTAAAAGAGGCAAGTAGGCGTTGCCTGGAGATGGACCAAAGGCAGGAGTAAGCCCAACAAGAGAATTCAGTCCTCAACACCCACATCAAATCTTTGGCCCTGCTCCTCCCTGCCACAGGGACTTTGCATATACCATACCAACTGCTTGAATAATCTTTCTTCACTCTTGGTTTACTTAGTCCATGTTCTTTCTTCAACTTTTGACTCAAGCATTATATCCTCAAGGAGGCCGTCTGGATCAAATTCTGTTATAAGCACTGTTAGCAGGGACTAGGGCTCAGCTCAGCCAGCAAGGGCGTGTCACCTGAGCATTCTTTTCCTCCTGTGGAGCAGGAGGACTTTGAGTCTTGAGTAGAGGGGTGGCATTGCTGGATTTGTGCCTCAGTGGAATCAAACCAGATGTTGGCCAATTAGAAACATGATGGGGGGAGACAGTAGTGGTTAGGATGGCACAGCTGGAACAGGGCATAGCAGGAGGTGACTATTGTACAGCTCATGAATTCAGCTGGGCGGGCTGGCCAAGGGGCTTCCGGGACCCACCTGTCTCCTCCCCACAGTGCTGGAGCTGCAGACATACACCCTGCCACACTGGGCACCCCTAGATGCTAGGTTGAACTCAGGTCCTCATCTCTGTACTGAAATAATATGACTGACATCGTGTGTGTAACCACTACACAATGCAATTGTGTGTAGCTGTAAGGAAAAGGGAAGCCATGACATTTGCAGGAAAATGTATGCAACTCCAACTGAAATAAGAAATGAAATGCCATTTTGGCTGAATGGTGGGGCAGGGAGAGGGAGATTGTCCACTGGAATTCACTATGGGAAACACTTAAAGCCTCTACACACACACACACACACACACACACACACACACACACACACACTGTAGCTCTAGACCCCTGAAGACAGTTCAGGGGAGATGACATGGAAGGTGATTTTCCTGCTTTCTCCAGGTGGTAAATTTCAACTGCCAAGTGCGCTCCAGGCACACACAGACCATCCTGCTCTCAAACCGCTCCAACCAGACCTGGAACCTGCACCCCATCTTTGAGGGTGAGCACTGGGAGGGGCCCGAGTTCATCACCCTGGAGGCCCATCAGCAAAACAAGCCCTACGAGATCACCTACAAGCCCCAAACCATGAATCTGGAGAACCGCAAGCACCAGGTAAACGGAGGCCTCCCCGCCACCTGTTTTCTAGCCTAGGGGAAACAAGGAGCTGGGTAGACAGTAGCTAGAAGACAATTTTGGGGCTCAGAGTTAAAAATAATACACAAGTAAGGAGTGGGCGTCCAGATCATGGAATGATGCCCATCATGGATGACAGGAGCCGTAACAGTTGACAGGCAGCAGCTTGCCCCCCCCCACCCACGTTTCTCTTAGAATCCTGGGGCGCAATTCTAAAAAGAAGCCCTAGGGCTCAGCACCGAGCAGTTCATGTTCAGTTTACATGCATCACAACAACAGCTGTAATAAAAATAAAAATAAAAATCAGAAGAGGGCCAGTGAGATGCTCAACTCATAAATGTGTCCACCACCAAGCCTTACCACCAAGGTTCAATCCCCAAGACTGACATGTTGTAAGGAGAGAACTGACTCTCATAAGTTGTCCTCTGATTTCCATACATGCAGTGCCATATGTGCACACACACACACACACACACACACACACACACACACAGAAATACATGCATATATACATAATGAATGAATGAATGAATGAAAATGTAACTGAAGGGCTGGAGAGACAGCTCAACAGTTAAAGAGAGTACTTGCTGTTTTTACAGAGAACCTGAGCTCAGTTCCCAATACCTACCATCATCTGTAATTCCAGTTTCAGGGGGCTCCAATGCCCTCTCTGGTCTCTATAGGCACTATACTCCTGCGCACACACCCACACACAGACACAAAAATAAAAAATAAATCTTTTTGGAATCTAATTTTAAAATTCAGAAAAGGAAAACAGCCAGTCCTCGAACTTAGAAACAAATGGTTATTCTCCTCAGCCTTCGCTGTGTCCAATACAGCAAACTTCTGTTTCTGCGAGAAACCCTGTCTTAAAGGAATAACATGGAAAGCAATCAAGGCAGACACCCAGGGTCCTCCTCCCGTGGTTACACACAGGTGTACTCATCTACATACCCATGTGTGCAACACACACACACACACACACACACACACACACACATACACACACCAAAAGTTAAAAATTTGTAAAGTAGAAGTGTTAGGCTTACTTGCTCCCTCCAGGTCAGGCAGATGTCAATTAATAAAGAGTTTACTATGTCATTCGTATTTGTCACGTCTTCTTCCAAGGGCACCCTGTTTTTCCCACTCCCAGATGGGACTGGCTGGCTATATGCCCTGCACGGGACTGCCGAACTCCCCAAAGCTGTTGCAAATATCTACCGTGAGGTTCCATGTAAGACTCCCTATACTGAGCTTCTGCCAATCAGCAACTGGCTAAACAAGCCCCAGAGGTGAGAGTGTGGGGTGAGCAGTGAGGGGGTGGGGGAGCAGATGACTTCCACCATCCAGCTTGGTCCTTCACCTACAAAGAAGGTCAGATTTGGGGGAGTTGGAGACACAGTCCTCAACATGGCCAAGTGTCTCATGAACACTCGAACCTTGGCTTCTTGCTCAGTGTTTATTCTTACAGATCCTACATCTTATAGACCCTAGAGCACTGCATCACACAAAATAAATGCCCAATAAATAGGAGTTCTGATGGTCCTAACAGTCAACACCTTTGTTGTTGAGTGTCTTATAGCCCAAGCTACTAGTCCGAGAAAAGGGTTCCTCAAATTGTGCTTGCAATAGGAGATAGAAAGGAATACAGAGACTGAAAGAGATCAAGGGCAAGTAGCCTCATTCTTTCCTTCCAAAGAGAAGAGACTAAAAGTGCATCTCCCTGGACGCCACCTGCTTGGCATAGTAGACAAAAGCTCAGATCTAAGTCCACACCCTGGTTTTGTCAGTAGCTACGCATGTTGTCTGACCATGTTATCTTTCTTCTTTGAGCCTCTATTTCCTCTTCCATAAAGCAGAGGTGTTAATGAAGCAAACCTTCTCTAGACATTGTGTCAGCTGAATATCTGTAAATAACATAGAGAGGGACTACTGGGTACCTGGCTCAATAGATGACAGTTGCTGTCATTCTTAGTGACAGAATAAAGACTGGAACCACAGACCCACACAAGCAAAAGTAGACATAGCCCCTTTCCCTCCTGTCTTTGGACAGTCTTACTGTCTCTCAGTGTCTCTTGTCATTTCTCATTGCCTCTCTCCTCTCTTGTACTGCTCCAGATTCCGGGTCATTGTGGAAATGTTGAAACCAGAGAAGCCAGACCTAAGTGTCACTCTGAAGGGCCTTGATTACATTGATGTTCTGTCTGGTTCTAAGAAAGACTACAAGCTGAACTTCTTTTCCTACAAGGAGGGACTGTACACTGCAAAGGTATTGCCATATCAAAGGCACCTCCCCCAAACCCTGGAGGCTTGGCCCTGGTGTGTTAGAGAACAGCAGATGCTATCCTCCAGGCACGGGGCCTACACCCCATGGTGTTCACTGTGTGCTGTGTTGCCTAATATCCATTCATTTGTTTAAGTATCCATTGAGGACATAGCCATGTCCTGTGCTAAGTGCAAGTACACAGCAATGGCCAAAAACAGGCACAGTCTCTGTTCTCAAGAAGCACAGTCTGTCTAGCAGAGGAGATAGACATTGTTTTATCAATGTGTAACTTTCAAATGAGGCAAGTGCTTTGAAGCAGGAAAGTGTGTATAGATTTAAAGCTTACAAAATTTAGGACTGAAGGCTTGAGTGTTTTGTTGTTGTCATTGTTCATTTGTTTATAGGTAGTTTTTGAAGCTATTATTAGTGATAGAATCACAAAGAAAAAGATTTTAAAGTATACACTTAGACAAAGTCTTTAAAGAATGTTTGTAAAAGCCAGGCTGTATAAATAAAATTGCCACCTAGTAATAATAAGATTAATGATCCAATGTATTAAAAAGAGCAAAAGCTCGAGTAGACTCCATTTTACAAAATTAACTGCATAAAATCTAGGCATGGTGTCACATACCTGAAATCCCAGCACTTAGGAGGTAGAGGCAGGAGTAGGCATTTAAGGACTGTCTCTGGAGTTGGGTACTAGCCTGAGCTAGTGAGACCCTGTCTCAAAAGAAATATGTTTGAAGTTTCTATTTATGACTGACCAACAAGCACACAGGGCCAACTTCCCCTTTCTCCAGGGAAAAGAATTCTTGACAGATGACCAGAATCAGCCATAGGGGAGAGGGCTACTTAGAGCAGTCACAGGTGAGCTCTGAAGTCTCCTCGTGCAGGATACTTCTTTGCACGTGACCTTGGACAGGGCACTGCGCTTTGCTGCACTTCCATTCCCTCATCTGTAAAGGGTGATGGCATTGCAGATGCATTGTGGGATCATGTAGCCTGGCAAATACTAAACCCCCAACAAGCATTAAATGCTGTTTGCCATTGACGTCATTCTCACTAACAACTCTGGCAATAACAGCAGTTGGTGTGAATCCCACCCCAGCTTAAGGTCTGAGGTCTCGCTTGTTCTTTGGGGTTGCTTAACTGTCCCCGTAGGCAAACTGCTAACAATGGGCCAAGCTGCTCCAAAGTGTCTTCTGAAGCAAACCAAGATTCTTAAATCATCTCTTGCCTGAAAGAAAGCCAGACTACAGACCCTAAAGAGAAAGGCTGCCTAGCAGGGATCAGACTGACAGTACCTTACCTCATGTGCTCAGCAAGTCTCCCAGACAGCAGGAGATCCTGAGTATGGACAGAGGACCCTGAGCTAACCTCTCCTCTCCCCTGCTTCTTCCTACTCGCCCTATGAACATAGGTGATCTTCCGGAACGAGGTGACCAATGAGTTCTTGTACTACACTGTGAGTTTCAGGGTCACCCCTTCTGGTATCATAAAAACCATCCAGATGACAAGCCCAGTCCGCCAGAGTGTATCAGCCACCATCAAGTTGGAGAACCCCCTGCCCTACTCAGTGACCTTCTCAACAGAGTGCAAGTTGAGTGACATCAGTCTGCCTTCCCAGTTTGCCGTACCTCCAAACTCCGAGGTAGGCCCTGGCTGCCAGGAGACCCTTAAGGACTGTGACAGTGGCTTCTACCCAAGGGTGCTCTGGGTCTGTGTTCTGCATAGCTTGAGTGTGGGCCAGTCTTGGTAGAGGGCAAGAAGAATGACAAGGGACAGGCAGCCTTGTGCTCCTTTCTTCTGCAGTCAAAGTCTTCATGTGAACTAGGGACATTTGGCTTTGGTGTGGACAGGTATAATGGACTTGTGTGTAATGACTTCATCTTTGATTGTTTGCCTTGTTTAAACTAAAGGGAAAACACATTTTTTGTTAAATGGGGAGGGGGGAAACTGGAAAACTTGAAATGTAAATGAAGATTATATCCAATAAAAAAAAAAGTAGCACAGACAGACAGTGGTGGCGCACGCCTTTAATCCCAGCACTTGGGAGGCAGAGGCAGGCGGATCTCTGAGTTTGAAGCCAGCCTGGTCTACACAGTGAGTTCCAGGACAGCCAGGGCTACACAGAGAAACCCTGTCTCAAAAATCAAAACAAAACATAAGTAGCACAGAGCTAGAAGTGTACCTTAGTGGCTGAGCACTTGCCTAGCATGCATGGGGTATCCTGGGTTCAATCCCCAATCCACACACACAAAGTAGCATGGATCTTAGTGTGCAAAAGAAAGCGAGGTGTGAAAAGTATCAGGATAAAATATACACACACACATATAAACACACATACATATGCATACATTAATATACACATAATACACATACATACACATGTAAACAGACATATATACACATACTTTTTACACATGCACCACACACATATTTATATGTATACATATGTACACACATATAAATACATATGTATACATATAGATACACATGCCCACACATATATACACGTAGCACACACATACGCATGTTTATACACTTGTTGCTGTACTTGCTTATTCACAGAGTGTTCTGAAGAGGCACACAGAACCTCTGACTGTGGTTAGGAGAATTTGAACTGGGAGAAAATGGACTTTCCTATCAGTTTATCATTCCAAAACTCACTATCTAAATGTTATTGAAATCCCCACTCCAACTTCCCTCCCCAGCCCTTGTCCAGCTCTGCTGCCCTTTCACTACCCCAGCTCTCCCTTTGCCTCCAGTTTTCTCTGTTCTCCTGCCCCTCGTCAGTGGGATTTAATCTGCCCTTTGTCTCCTGTGTCTTTGGTGTGATCAAGTAAACTCTACTCAGAGATTTCTCTCCAAGCCAGACTGTTCCAGAAGTAGGATTCAGCCATTGGTCAGTTCTCATCCATGGTGTTTTCCTTTAAGTTGGGTTGGGTTGACTTCTCTGAGACAGGGTCTCACTGGGTCACCCAGGATGGCTGGAAACTCATGATCTTCCTATTTTTGTTTTGGGACTTGCCCAGTGCAGGCTCTGTTTTTGAGCAATCAAATGTTCTCTACTGTCCCCACTAGGCCAATCCTATGACAGCTCCTCAGAGTCAAACTGAAACCAGCCCTCCAGCTTCCGTGGCCCTTGTCAGATTATTCCACCAAGTTTTCCAGGTTGCATGGTTCTCCTCGGTTCAGGGGTGAGCTGGGTTCTCTGCCTCGGAGTGTCGATTATCCCAACCAAGCAGGAGCTGTAATGGCACCAGGCTCATGTCCTTTGGCTCTCCCAACTCACGTTTGAAGTTGCCTTTACTCTCAGTTTTGTGATAGATGTTAGCTTGTTCTTGTTATTCTGAGCCTAGCTGATCTCCATCTCTGGGAATGGGGTAGGTATTTGAGGAGAAGCCAAACAATGTTGTAACTACAATTCTCCCTTACCCCAAAACTGGTTTCAATGTATAACATGAGTAGAAGATTCACTTTGTTCTCCAAGTCAATGAGCTGTCTCAGACTGACTAAGATTTTCATATTGAACTGGGCATGGTAGCACATGCCTGTAATCCCAGCATTCGGGAGGTACAGGAAGGAGCTCAGAAGGTCAAGTTCATCCTCAGTTATGTATGAGTTTGAGATCAACTTGAGTCATTTGAGACCCTGTCTCAAAAAAAAAATAATAAAAATAAAGCCCATCTTACCTTTTCCCTTCTGTTCTGCAGAAGCATTTATAAAATAAACCAAGCTCATCCATCCATGAGTCTATTCTAGCTCCTCTGAGAGAAAGTCGTTTCTGCTCTCATGCCAATACCTCTATGTCTTATTAACATCTACTTAGAGAGGGGCTGGTTGACATCAAGTAAAGTTGCAGCCACTGAATGTTAACTCTGGTGATAGCTTATACTCTTGTTACTGTTCAGGATTACTTCAGCTATTCTTCACTCTTTATGTCTATGCAAATTTTGAAGCCAAGTCACTCAGAAAAAACTAAAGGCAAAGAAAAGAACTCGGGATTTTGAATGGAACCCCATCGGACCTATAGATCATTTTAAGAATCGCTTCTCTGTTATCTGGTGAATCCATAGCAAATTACTCTCCAACTTAGCATCTTATCCAACAGTCAGCACTTGCTGTCTGCATGGTTCTGACAATCAGGATTGCAGGTGGGGCAGCTTGGCTGGGTGGTCTTTGCTCAGGGGTCTCTCAGGAGGCCAGAGTCGGGCAGTCATCCAGGTGTCTGTCTAGTCACCCTGTACCTGAGACTTGGTACTCTGATTCCAGACTCAGGCATGCGGTTGCTGGGAAGGCTTTTAGCTCCCTGTGGGCAGTCGTCTAGGGCCTCAGTTAGACATCATGTGGACCTCTTCTTAGAGCATTTTCCAACGTGGCCCAAAGTGAAAGATGTAAGAGAAAGGACTAGCCTACACGAGAGAACAGAGAAGACGAGACAGAAGCTTGCAGGCATACAGGGACACTGCCTAATCTCAAGAGTGACATGCTTGCACTTTATCTACTAAGCCCTCTAACTCAGCCCTGACCTGGAATTTCTTTAAGGAAGAAAACAATCAGAAGCTCTGGAGTTTATACTCCAAGCCTCGTGCATTCCTAGAAAGCTTTGTCCTACTGAGCTACAGACCCATTTCCCCCATCCCGCTGTGAGACCTCAAGTAGGTCAGTTGGTGAGAGAAGATGAGCCACATTTCCAATGTGGTGAGAGCCTCCGTTTTCTCTTCCAGGGAACATTCTCATTTGAATTCCAGCCCCTGAAAGCTGGAGAGATATGTGGGAGACTGGCCTTGCACAACACTGATTTGGGTTACTACCAGTACGAGCTCGCTCTGAAGGCCTTGCCTGCACCTCCTGAGAAACCTGTGCACTTCCAGACCGTTCTCGGCAGCAGTCAGAGCATCTTAGTAAAGTTCACCAATTATACCCGGCTGAAGACAGAGTACTTCTGCAAGGTGAGCAGACTGTAGGGCCAGCGGGCTGCAGGGCAAGCGAGAGAACTGCAGGGTCAGTGGCCCTTCTCTTGTCAGAAGTCTGGGTTCAAAACTAACAAAAGGCCCATTAGCATTAACTGTAGTGCATTCTTATAATACCAGCTCCCAGGAGGTGGCAGGAGGGAATCATGAATTTGAGACCTTCCTAGACTTTATAGTAAGTTCTAGATCAGTGCCTGGCCTATAGAAGGGTGTCTCCAAGGATTCAGAGATATGAAACCCAGAGACAGCCAGGTACTGTCATAGTGACCTTCACCTTGGAGAACTGAATCTCACCTAGAAACAGATGGTTCCAGAACCTGGACTCTTCCTCTGCAGACTGTCTGCTATATTAAGCTGGGGTTGAGGAGGGAGACTTTGCTTCCCACGTTGTGTTCAAGGAGCAATAATGGAGGACTATCACTTGGCATCGTGAATGTAGGCTGTGGGATCCTGATCCATCACTCTGAACAAGTAATTTGCTTAATCTCTCTCTCTAACCTATAAATGGAGATAATGTCCCCATCTCAGCCATTCCTGTTACTATAAATGAAAACCACGGACTAGCTAATTTATAAAATGAAAAGATAGATAGATAGATAGATAGATAGATAGATAGATAGATAGATAGATAGATAGATAGATAGATAGCTATACAGATTTACTTAGCTCATGAGTCTGGAAGCTGAGTGATCTAAGATCAGAGGACTGCATCTAGTAAGGACCTCTTGCTGGCGAGTGCTCCCCCAAGGAGTCCCAAGCTCATAAGGGGTAAATCTAAACAGGGAGGGGAGTGGGATGAAACAGGACTGTTTTTTATGAACAGATACACTCTCAAACCATTAGCCCCATCAATATGCTAATCCATGAATGGATTCACTCTTACAAGAGATTGCCACCATCACCTAGTCTTCTCTTAGAGCACATCTTTAATACCTCATCATGGAGATTAATTTTCAACATGAGTTTCAGTGATGACATTCAAACCATAGAAGCCTGTGAGCTGCAGGCTCACAGGGGTACCATGAGCACTTACGTGCACGTGTGCATGAAATACGTCTGCAAGGCCATCTCCCTAGCACATAGCACATAGTAAGCATTCCATATACTTTAACCATTATAGCAGTTAGAGTGTAAGATGGAAAATGGAAATAACCACAAATAGGGGAGTCAGTCTGTCACAGTCACTTGGGGACCCTGCTAAAGAACAAGTCCTATCCCAAATACTTCTGACCAGAGCATCTGGGACAATTAAATGTGCTAGGATGCAAATGGTGCCTTTCAGTCTTGTTCAAGCCAGAATGCCCCATCTTCCATGTGAATGGAAGGAGAGAAAAACTATATAGGAGAACAGTTTCAGTCCCCCCCACACACACCAGCATTATCTAGCCATGTATCTTAAAGCACATTGTTGACATCTCTTGGCCTCAGTTTCTTAGTAGCAAAGTCAGGGTAGTGATGAGTAATTCTTACCTGCAAAGACCTCAGCCCCACAATGTATAGGACTTTACCTTGCAGCCTGCCTAGCCTCACACAAACTCAGCTCTTTGCTATCTGAGAATGGAAGGGCTCAGTTTGGGTTCCCGATGGTCTCTTTAGGATCCTGAGTGAGTCAAGGTACTTTGTTTCCCTTTCAGACTGACTGTCCCGACTTCCACACAGAAAAAATTATCAACGCAGCTCCAGGAGCCCAAGGTGGCACTGAAGTCAGCGTGGAAGTTTTCTTTGAGCCCAGTCATCTGGGTGAGACCAAAGGCATCCTGTGCCTGTTGTCACTTATAGGTGGGGAATATATCATCCCACTCTTTGGAATTGCTCTGCCCCCCAAGCCCCAAGGCCCCTTCCTAATCAGAGCTGGATACAACATCATCATCCCCTTCAAGAATGTCTTCTTGCATGCAAGAAGCTTCTCCTTCATTGTGGAGAACCCAGCCTTCACTATCCGGGCTGCAGAGACCGTGCGACCCAAGAAGATCAACAACATCACAGTCTTCTTTGAGGGGAACCCATCAGGCAGTAAAACCCCTATCACCACTAAGTTGATCGTCACCTGCCCTCAGTGTGAAGGCACTGAATCTGGAATCAAATGGGTTTATTACCTGAAGGGGATCACCCCTTAAGTCACAACTGTGTCAACTGGCGGCCGTCCTCTCGGCCTATGAGCCATGCCTCATGCTGTCCCAACAAAGAATCAGGAAGAAAGGGGGAATTTTTCCAAGGACTTTCTTGTATGTGTTTAATTGTTAGAGAAGTGATTTCTATATTATATTTTACAAATACAGATGTAAAATTTATGTTCCACATTAAAATTTATAGTGGCACACAACAGATCTACATTCAGGCTAAATGAATCACCAACAGTCTCAGTAGTTGCGCTCCCCCACACCTAAGCACTCTGAAGTGATCCCAGTTCATAAGGAGACACGGGTACCCTACTGAGGACCTTCACACAGTACTTACAAGTGACCAGTGCAAGTAGTGGCTGACTCTTCTTAAAATGTCATCATCACCCCCCAGATATGACTGTATTTTGATGTGATACCATTTCTGCTTTCTCATAAAAGCCAAAGAGGTAACATCGTTGGAGTAATGAACGTGGGGATTATACCCCTCACTCTACCTCCCTCACTGTTTCTCTTGCGTTTTATACCATCAGCCTCCAGATCCCATGTCTATTGCCTGCAGGAGGCAAGTCCACATTGGAATTTGGATTCTGGAGAATGCTAATGGACACCCCTCACCACCTCCTCCCCTCCCCAGCTATGAGTACAGCAGTCAGCCAGAGGACACTGGTTCTCTGCTCATCTGTGCATATCTACCCACCTACTTCTCACCCAAAACCTATCCTCTCCAAATACTGATTGAATTGGGCATGGTTATTATATATTCTTATACATATATACACATAAAATTGCAGGGTGAGAACAAGGACCACACAGCAAACATGTTCGTTCATGTGTGTGACTTCATCTCAGTCAGGAATCCTACCCATGATAAGGACCTCCTTCCAATTTTTTATGTTCAAAACTGCCACTATGTCACACACTCTTAAAGGGTGGCTGTCTAGGTGAGTGTCTTTCCTGTATGCCCCTCAGGAAGCTCCACACAGAGAGAGATGAGGAGCACCTGCCTCAGTCCAGAGGCCTAACTCCATTCCACCTCTTTCCCCCAGGGCCTCATAGTGTCCATTAATAGGACTGCTGACCTATGGGGGCCATGTGTTAAATCAATATGATTAAACACTGGCCCTGGAGTAGATTTGCTTCTACAGACACCTAACTCTCACTGAGTGTCCCAGCCTCCTCCAGCTTATTTTTTTTAATTCCAGGCAGTCCCATGCAAGAGAGAGGGGAGGTATGGAAGCAGATGGCCACTGGGAATGAAGTCTTTAAAGACGTGGATGTCCAAATGGTCCCTGGACCATCCCCAGAAGCAGCACCTGGGAAGTTACTGAAAAGCCAAATTCTCACACTCCAGCATAGACTTGAGTTAGAAACTGTGGGATACAACCCATCAATGTGCCTTTTAATAAGCCCAGTACCTATTATAGGCAAGGAGGGGATAGTTTAGGGGTTCTCTTTGGTTGACTGGTTGGGGGTTTGCTGCTTCAGCTCTTTTGACACAGGATCTCAACACATAGCTTACATCGGCTTAGAAGTCCATTGCTCTTGTCTTAACCTTGTGAGTGGATTACAGTGTGTGGTACCACATTGACTTAAATGGTGGTGCTCTGTGTGTGTGTGTGTGTGTGTGTGTGTGTGTGTGTGTGTGTGTGTGTATGGTACCACACTGACTTAAATGGTGGTGCTGTGTGTGTATGTGTGTGCGCGTGCATGGGGGTCAGAGGAGAGCCTCAGTCCTTGCCTTCTACCTAAAGACAGGGCCTCTCTTGTTCCCGTCCCCTTGTGCCAGACCAGCTGGCCTGTGATACAGAGATTCTCCTGTAATAGCCTCCCATCTCCCAGTATGGGTATTCTGGGATTGTGTACACTACTGTCTCCAGTTTTTAGTTAGGTTCTTATATTCGAACTTAGATTGTCAGACTTTTGCAGCAAGTAATTTGCCCACCGAGGCATCTCCCAAGTCCTGAGAGGCAGGAAAAAGAACCTCCATTTTTTTGTATCCCCTCAAACCCTCAGCCAATACGTGCTACACATGACAACGACGACGACGATGACGATGAGTGCCAAGCCAAGTTTTTCCTATAATGCTTTTCAACTCAGATCTATAGTTCATAACCAATTTATTTCATAGTCAATAAAGATACTACTAATAGGAACCAGCAGGATGGCTCAGCAGGTGAAGGCAGTTGCTGCCACGCCTAACAACCTGAATTCAAATCCCAAGGAGCCACCTGGGAGAAAATTGTCCTTTGACTTCCACACATGTACCATGACATGCATGCCTATAGACACACGTGCACATGTAATAATGACATAAAATAATTTTTAAAAGATACAAATAATAGGTATAAAACCAAAACTTAGATGACAGATTTTTTTTTCCAGTGGTTGCGGTGAGCAAAGGTCACACTAACCAGCAATCTGAGAGGATGTTAAAAATCAGTGAGTGGCTGCTATGACAGGTAGGTACAGAGGTTATATAAAGTCAACAGTTTCCCAGTCTTCCTTTATGTCAGAATCTCTAGGGAGGACTTGCAAAACCAGATTGCTGGGCTGTTCCTCTGAAACACCAGCTGAAAATTGCTTTGTCTTTGAAGAAACCCCTTTGATTGGGGTACAACGTCACCTGGAGCTCCTCGATTCACTATGACATGACTTTTACATGCATTGGTATACCTGCTATTAACAGTTCCTAGAGAACCATCCCAAAGTCTATAATGACAAGCAGACAAAATGGGGATACAAGACAAACCATCGCTATGAGAAAGCAGTGAACTCGCAGCCCGGCATATGAATTACCCTGTAGCCTGGAAGAGTAGGGCGTGCTGGCCAGCAGGGTCAGAGAAGAGGAAGGCAGGCTGGTCTGCAAGAGCAGCCCCAGATCTTCACTCACAGTACCACTGCTGGTCCCAGTATGAATAAGTGTCCTTAATTACTCTACATCGCTAGCATATCAGGGAAGTTTCTTTCTAGAAACTTCTGACCTAAAGGTAGGACAAAGCATTAGTTTGGCCTTTAAGGAGAAACTGGTTTCTTAGCAACCTGATTCAGAATGCAATTTCAGGAGAAAAGAGCTCCTGCTAGTTGGAAAGGGGAAAAAAAATACTGTTCAGCTTCAATTATTAAAGGTTCAATTATTATAGTGTGAATAGTGCGACCCTTGGGAAATTCAGTTCATATTTATGAAGGAGCCGACCCCAAAAAGCAAAGAGGAGGGTGAAATATCCTACTAGGCATGGGTTCGCTAGAAACAAATGCACCCTGGAGAAAACAGACCCAAATCACCCCATTACCTTGGTTTGATTTTGTCATTGCATGAACCATCATCAATCCTGAATGTGTAAACTTGTATGGTGTTTTGGAATGTCCTTGACAAGTACTTAATTCAAGGTAAAAGGAGGAAACTGGTAGACAACATGTTTTCTTAGGGCATAAATCTCTCTACATTGAGCCAAGCTTTTGTACTGGTTAGGAGTGGGAGGGGCTCCTTCCTCCATTCACTGGATTGTGTTGGGAGCGGCTTTTGCCACATGTAAAGTCCTATTAGTAAGAAAGCACACTCTCTTGGATTCCTGTTGGTTAATTTCTCCACAACTTAAAAGAATTTTGGATTGGGCTCAGGATTTGTTTACTGTGGACACATAACACATAACTTCCAACCTAGATGCTTAAATCAATCCATGTTTATTCTCTCTCAGTTTAGGTGGGTCAAGAGTTCACACAGACTAAGCAGGGTTCTCAGTCCAGAGAGTCACAAGGCTAAATCAAAGACCAGCCTCATCTTCCTGCGAAGACTGGAATAGGAAAAGATAAGTCTCTAAGTTTCCCTTGTGTGTTGTCAAAATTCATTTCCTTGTGCCCTTGGCTGGAACCATTCTTTCTTAGCAACTGATGACAGGGGACTGGCTGCTCTCAGCAGCTAGAGACTGTGGGACCATGTAAGGTAGTCTGTGGCCTGGTTGAGCAAGGCTTACTCTGGAGACCGAGTAGAACATTCTACAAGGGACAGAACCAGTGAGCCATGCTCCTAGACTCCTGACTCCTCAACTCCATAATCCTGTGGCCTTCAGTCACATAGGGCCACGTACCCAGGCCCCTAGTGTTGTGGCTAGACTCCACTCCTACAGTCACCTGTCTACAGGGGGGTAGGGGTTTCCTGCCCCACAGTTACCTGGCAACAGCCCTTGCTCTTGTCTCCCTGTTTCCCCTCTCTCCCCTTTCTCTTTCCCTCTTTCCACGTGGTCATGGCCAGCTCTCATCTTTCTCTTTTCTTTCTCTCTTTACTTCTCTATCTCCTCTTCTTACTTTTTTATAATAAAGCTTTGAAACTATAGACTGTCTCTTATCAAAACCTGCCACGTAGGAGCATGGAAGAGGCCTCAGCGTTACCAGCTTCCAAAAATGACCCAGGACTCCCCTCCTAGGCAGCCTCTCTCTCTGCAGGTACTTGAGCACCCACTGTCCTTACCCCAGTGCGGTGCGCAGGCCCAGCCTGTTTTCTGCTATGCGGGTCCCACCTGCCCGTTTTCCTAGCCTTTCGGACCACCGTGGCTGATGGCCACAGGATTATAGAGCTGAGGAATCAGGAGTCTGGGAGCATGGCTAACTGGTTCCGTCCCTTGTAGAATGTTCTACTGGGTCTCCGGAGTAAGCCTTGCTCCACCAGGCCACAGGCTGCCTTACACGGTCCCACAAGAGACCACTGTCATTACTACCATTGGCTGTTCACATGATCCCTGCGGCCATCAGGAGAATCTTCAAGCCACTTTGAAGTCTCACCTGATTATATCAGCCCCACCCACAATAATCTCCCCCTCCCCTTTAATTCAGCATCAGTTACAGACATTTATTGCACTCGCAAAAATCTCTTCTGCACTCCAACACAATAGTTCTGTAGTTCATTATATTTACAAGAATTTTTTACATCCAAGGACTCTGCCTGTTACGCCTCCCCCCACCTGACTCACTGTGTCTCTGAACTGTGAGCTGAAGCAGTTGCTCCACTTCCAAAATCATAGTAAGATTTATGTGTGTGCTTTTTTGCTTGTTAAAAAAAAAGAGAGTAGCATCTTGGGTCTAAAACAAATGCAGTATTCCTTGGACTAGATGGTAGGCTAGCCCTCCTTGTCCTAAGTTCCTGACTCTGGAAGTTTTGATGAATTCAGATACATCACCCTGTTAACTGCACCTTTAATCACTCTATAGCCATAATTCCCTCTCCCCTGATTTTATCTGATCTCCACCATTTAATGTGATGATCCAAAGCAGCTGTTTTCCAGCGATTCCACGTAGACCTGCGCCTGCCCTCAGCAAATTTGGGGCTGCTATCCGTAACCCACCCCTCCTGGTTACCAGAGCACGGATGCACACTCTGACTCCCACATGGTGGCCTGGCAGCCACTGTCAGCTAGTCTTGTGGGCATCCACCAGAGAAGATTACTCGGCCATCAATTTAAGCCAAATCTTCATTAGCTGGTCAGGGACTACACCGGGTGTTTGGGATCCCAGTGTAGCCCTGAGCCTTTCTCAGAACGAGCTTTTAAGTACAAAACCACATCCTAGGTTGTCACACTTCAGTTAACAAGAACAGTTATCCAGAAGCAGAGCTACAGGAGTCAAAAATAAGGCTAGCGCACTTGGAGACTTTTCCAGAACTAGGGACTTTGATGGGTTGGGTCTTTGTTTTCATTCTGGCAGGTGGTGCTGTCTGTGAGCTGAGTTTTATAGCCAGAGTGGTACTTCCATCATGGATACAGTTATGCTAAGGTTACAGTTAGTACCTGCAACTTTAGGAGATAATCACTTTTTTTTTGCTTTTTATTGATTTTTTTGTGTTTCACATCATGCACCCCAATCTTGCCCATCTCTCTGTCCCCTCTTATCTGCCCTTCCCCCTTGCAACCTTCCCCACAAGATGAAAAACACACAAACAACCCCTCCAAGAAAGCATAGAAAACATATCATTGTGGAAATTGTAGCATGCCACAGTGTGTCCCACAGTACATGCCTCTGTCCATACATCTTCATTTGCAAATGTTCACTGCAATGAGTCTGGCTCAAAATCTCTGTTTCTGTGATACCATCAGTAATAGATCCTCATCAGGACTCCTCCCAGTCATCCCATGTTGTCCTGTGTCATGGAGATCCTGTAGTTTTAGAACAGCAGGACTGGCCCTTTCATGCATCCCAACCGTTTGCAGATATAGATTTTGGGGTGGGCCATCTCAGAGTCCTGGACCTGGACCTGGGCCTGGGCGGTAGCCGAGCTAGCCAGCCCACCAGCTCTCTCTTATCTGTGCCATCAAGGAAAACTCTAGCACTGCTCTGACTAGGCCAACCAATGCCACCATCAGAAGGAGGCAGGGTCAGCTCTCCTGCTCTCATGCCCTCAGGACCGGGTCACCCACATGCATCTCCATTGTGCTGCCCAGTCAAGACACAGGATCCTTGTGCTGCAGCCTGTGAGGAGCCGGACCAGCTCTTACACTTTCTCACCCACAGGACTGGTTCACCCATGCCTTCACCATCAGGGCCAGCTCCACTCTGTGGCCCAGGTATGGTAGAGGGCACACTCTCCAGAGTGCTACAACTGGCAAGGGACAGGGCCAACTCACCTGCTCTACGACCACAGGTGATGAGGAATGGGGGTGGGGGGAGCATCACCCCTGCACCCGTGCCATGGCAGAGTGATGGGGCCATCTCTCCTGCGCTCTCACCCTCCAGACTCAGCTTACCTGTGCCCCTAACACCAGGGTCAACTCTGCTGTGCTGTCCAGGCAAGGTTTAGGGTCTGCATGCTGCAGCTGGTGAGAGGCAAGGCTAGCCCCTGAGCTCATGACCCTGTAGGAAGCTTTCCCAGCTGCCAGGGGAGGGGAGGTGGGGTGGGGGATGTCACCTCTGCAACCATGTCGCCCCACGGCAGACAAGTGGCAGGGCCAGCTCACCCATACCCCTGCTATCAAGGCCTGGGTAAGACACAGGGCCTACCCTGTGCTGCCTGTGGTGTGAGATTCTGAACAGCCCCTGGACACCCAGGTGGGTCCCTGCAGGGGAGGTCCCCAACTAGGGACATCCCCATGTTCTCTAGTAGTAATTTGAGCCACGGACATTGACACTGGCCCCTGCCACTGTATAGCTATGAACTCAAACACAGTCCTCAGCGGCAGCTCGGACTGGGACCTCACCATGGCCCCTGGTGGCAGGGCTGGGCATTCAGCAGGCTACTCCTCTCCACCCTTGGGTCTCCAGTGCCATCTCCCCTCACAATGCTCAAGCTTCCACTTCTCTTTCTCTCCCATCTGACAGCCTCGTATTCACACACTGTGGTGGCTACAGCTGCAGGCTGGCTACACAGCTGGTGGGGCCCTGGGTGACATCCTCCACCCACAGTGTGTTTCATGTCAGCAAGCAGATACCCATGACCCGTCTGTGTTGTGCACTGGAGGAAAGATCTGTGGGTGGCATGGAGGTCCACAGGTCTCTGTGTGTCCTTCTCCTTCCATGCTGCCCTCCCTGGACTTGATTTGACTTGATTTTTATGTGTCCAAGGCCTAAAACAGCTTTGGGCACCAAGCCAGGATCAAGCTAGGACGAACAAAGGACTGCCACCTGCTCTGTCCCTGACTGATCTAAAAACACCACCAACAAGGTGTTTCTTTGCCCATTGCCAGGGGGTGATAATACCACTTTTAAATGGTCAATATTTTAATATGTCTTAGAAAACATAGAACTATTCGAATCTTTCATTTCAGGGCACAAGCAAGGATGAGGTGAGAGTTTAAGATTTCTTTTAAGGGGTTGGAGAGATGGCTCAGTGGTTAAGAGTACTGACTGCTCTTTCAGAGGTCATGAGTTCAAATCCCAGCAACCACATGGTGGCTCACAACCATCTATAATGAGATCTGATATCCTCTTCTGGAGTGTCGGAAGACAGCTACAGTGTACTTACATATAATATAATAAATAATAATAAATAAATCTTTTTTTTAAAAAAAGATTTCTTTTAAAAGGAAATAGATTTGAGGAACCAGAGAGTTGGCTTAGCCTGTAGGGTGTTAACCACCCAAGCCCAGAAGACCTGACTTGAAATTCCTTGTACCCACTTAAACACCTGGTAAGGCAGAGCTTGGGGTCTCTAACTCCAGCACTGGGAGGTGAGGGAGGTGGGAAAGGGCCAATCCTTGGGGCTCCCTGGCCAGCTACTCTAGCCAAATCCATGAGTTTCAGATTCAGTGAAAGATCTTATTATAGAAAAGGCAGAACAGGGCGTTTAGCTCAGTTAGTTGACTAGCACATACAAAGCCTCCTGCTGTCCTCTGCACCACGTAAACCCAGTGTGATGGCACACACTACAGTCCCAGCAATAAGAAGCTGGAGGCCAGAGGAACAGAATCTTCAGTTATTATCTTATTAAGGTTTTTACTACTGTGATAAAAACACCAAAACCAAAAGTAACACAAAACCAAAAGTAACTTTCACCAGATAGCTTATATCACTGAGGGAATTCAAGGCAGGAACCTGGAAGCAGGAGCTGATACAGAGGCCATGGAGGAGTGCTGCTTACTGGCTTGATCCTTATAGCTTGCTCAGTCTGGTTTCCTTTTTTTTTTTTTTAAGATTTATTTATTATATGTAAGTACACTGTAGTTGTCTTCAGACACCCCAGAAGAGGGCATCGGATCTCATTACAGATGGTTGTGAGCTACCATGTGGTTGCTGGGATTTGAACTTAGGACCTTCGGAAGAGCATTCAGTGCTACTTAACCACTGAGCCATCTCTCGAGCCCTCAGCCTCCTTTCTTATAGAATCTGGGAACCTCTGCCCAGGGTGGTCCCACCCACAGTGGGCTGGACCCTCTCACATCAATCACTAATTAGGAAAATGCCTTACAAGCCGGGTAGTGGTGACGCAAGCCTTTAATCCCAGCACTTAGGAGGCAGAGGCAGGTGGATTTCTGAGTTTGAGGCCAGCCTGGTCTACAGAGTGAGTTCCAGGGCAGCCAAGTCTATACAGAGAAACCCTGTCTCGAAAAAAAAAACAAAAAGAAAGAAAAATGCCTTACAGACTTACCTACAGCCCAACCCAATCTTACAGAGGCATTTTTCTCAATTGAGACTTCTTCCTCTCAGGTGATTCTAGCTTGTGTCAAGTTGACATAAAAATTAGCCAGGATTGTTATCATCATCTGCGTAGAGTTTGAGTCCAGCCTAGGACACATAAGAACTTGTCTCAACAAAGAGTGAAAAAAATAAATAAAAAGAGCTATAGAGGACACACGACCTTGGGTAACCATACATATGTATGCACACATCTGAGTAGCACACATGTATTAACTACAATCTGGGGGTGGCTCAGTTGGTAGACTTGACCAGCAAGGAGAGACCTTGGGTTCCATGCCCAGCACCACATAAAATCAGCTGTGGTGATGCTTGCCTGTAATCCCTGCACTCAGCAGTTGAAGGCAAGAAAATCGGGAGTTCAAGGCTAACCTCAGCTATATAGAGTTCAAGACCCTGTCTCTAAAATAATAATTAGCTAGAGAGATGGTCCAGCAGACACAGGCATCTGCTGCCAAACCTGGCAACGCGAGCTCGATTCTGGGACCCTCACATTGTTAGTGGGAGGGGAGATCCGACTCCCCCAAGTTGTCATATGACCTCCAAAGGAGCACCTTGGTGTGTGCACACAAAAAAAATAAAATGTAAAATCATTCAAATGGTTGGGATATGGTGAAAATGATGGAAACGTTGGCATACGCGAAAGTGACCAAAGAACTAATGCATAAATTAAATCTGAGTTAAGCTCCCTCTGTAAACTGTTTCCAGAAGCACGCTCTGCGAAAAGCTCTAGCAGAGAACCAGAAACATCTCCCACCACCTGCTCTTCACTCTCAGCAAAAACCTGTGCGGAACCGAGCAGCAGGCGAAGAGGGGGTGGAGTCCTGACAAGCGTGACCAATCAGCTGCAGCGAGCACGCCAGGGCGTGGCCTCGGGGGGGGGCGGAACCCTCGTTCGGCGGAAGGCGGAAGTGCCTGCGGCATCACGTGACCTGAGTAACATGGCCGCGGCCCAGTGAGCGTTGCCGGTTCCTGGCGGGAGCTGGTCGCGTGAGCAGTGGGGCGGACCGGGTTGCGCGTGGGAGAGCAGGGTCGGAACAGGGGGACCCGAGGCGACGCGCGGCGACAAGACGAGGCAGACGGGCCCTGGGCGGCGTAGCCCATGAGCAGGCTCAGGTGTCCGCGCGGAGCCGCACACTCCCCTGGCCCTGGTACGGCCCGGGCAGCTTCGGGCTAAGGTGTCTCGAGGCTCCCAGGCGCAGCGCGAGCTGCCACCATGAACCCGGAGAAGGATTTTGCGCCGCTCACTCCCAACATCGTAAGGGCCCTGAATGATAAACTCTACGAAAAGCGGAAAGTGGCAGCGCTGGAGATCGAGAAGTAAGAGCTACTGGGACCCCGCCCTGGTTATGCAGCTCCTAGCGGCTCTGCTTGCCCCGGGCTAGGGTTCGGTATTGACCTCTCGTTAGCGGGAAATCCAAGAGCCCTGTCTTTGCAAGTTCTTTAACCTCCTGGTGCCCCCAAATAGCAGTGAAAATGAATTGACTTAAGGTGTGTGCAGTACCTAGTGCACACTAGTGTGGCCTCAGTCAAAGCCAGCTAGATCTGAGAGTTGCCTCTCTGAGGAGGTGGAGAATTTGCTTGTGGTATCCCGTCTGCTCTTTTCAGCTTCTGAAGAGACCATTAAGTGGCCAAGTGTGTAGAAATAGGTCAAAGCTCAGAAGATTTGTCTTGTCACCCTCCCTTGCAAGTAAAAGGAGATGTTGACCTTCTCTTCTGCAATATTATACGTGTGTGTAAATGGCACAAAGGTGTTTCCAGGTGTTCGAAATAGGGAATGTTTAATCTGGTAATGTTTTGCTGAGTGTGTGAGAGAGCATGTGTCTTTTTCCCCAGCCAAATCTTAGTAACAGTCAGTTGAGTAGGTGGTTTCAGAAGAGTAGAAAGAAGCAGCCTGTAAAACAGAAAAACATTAGGAGTTAAGATATCCAACATGGTAACAACGGACCATATGTATCTATTTAAATTTAAGTTAGCCAGAGTAGCGACACAGGCCTGTAATTCTGGCACTTGGAAGGCTCAGGCAGAAATATTGTACTAGTTTGAGATTAGCATCGGTCACATAGCTAGACCCAGTCTCAAGAAAAAAAAAGTGATAAATTAGAAAAAATTGTAAATTCGGCACATCAGTTTCACTACCCATATTACAGGTGTTCGGTAGCCAACCACTACCGCTGCACAGTGCAGACTAGAGAACATTTTAGTCATTGCACAGTGGTCACATGGTCAGCCCTAAGCTCTGGGGTGGTGCTCATTCGTTGACTAGGACAGACTCTTTACTCAAAGTTTCTTAACCTGATATTTGGAGAAGCATAATTCTTGGTTGTGATGGGCAGTTCTGTGCCTCGTGTGATTTTTTTTTTTATCAGTACCTCTGCCCTTTACCCACTAGATGCCAGTAGCACTCCATCAGTTGTGACAACCCAAATTGTCCTCAGACATTGCCAAATGTCCCTTAAAGAGTCAAAAATCACACTAATTGAGAACAACTGCTTTGCCCTAGACTAATGGCTTTGGACTTAGGTAAGAAGACCCTCCCATTCGTGTGCAGTAATCAACATGTCCACACTCGCTGTTTCTTTCCTCAGCCACCTTTTTTTTGAACCTCTTTTTATAGACCTTTCTGTTTATTGCCTTACATTGCAGTGCTAGCACAGTTCTGTTGTCATGCTGAATAGTGGGTCCCAAAGACGGTTTATATGTATGATTCTGTGTCCATGAGTTCTGTTGGTTTTGTAAAGTTGGACTGTATATTAGTCAGGTTTTCATTGCTGTATCAAACACTCAAGATTTAAATGGACAGGGTAGTCTGTGGTCAACTGGTCCTGTAGCTTTTGGGCCTGTGATGAAGCCCTTCAAGGGCACACACCAAAAAGAGCTCTCAATAAACCTAACTCTCAGACTCTGTCGTCTCCAAATGTACCAGGCAGAGGGCTACCTACACCTTGCATACATGGCCCTTTGAGAAACAGTTAAGATTCAGGCAGTTGCACACTGTCACCAGTGTTTTCCACCCACTCAGCTTCACAGAAGTATCTGCTTTTATCCTGGCTTGAGTCATCTGTTAGGTCCTTGGACAGAGGTGTTCACAACGTTGCTGCTTCCATCACAGTCTGTGTAAGTCTTCCCTGCAGGTGGTTCTGTAGGGGCTTGGTCGTTAACACAGTTTGTTTTGTATTAGACGGGGTAGTAAGGGATTATGCCTCCTTTAGAGAAAAAATATTTTATTTATTCTCTTCTCTTAACACAGTGAGGGCCTAGTGGCATTTGACGCATGTGCACAGGAATGAATAGCTTTGCAGTTTTGATGGGAAAGTAGCATTGTAGCCTAAGGAACTTGCTACTCAAAAGTGGCCTGCAGACAGCTACTGAAAAGAGACTCTGTCTTCATCCTTGTGTGAATTAGAATTGGCCCTCGAACAAGATTCTGCATGACTGTTGTACATGTTAAAGCTTAACAAGTGCTAACTTCAAAGACCTTCTGTTCTGTACATAGAATATTCGATATTTGCATATGTTCTTCATCAAACTAATCCCTGGCCAAATAGCCTATTAATCAATCCCCACAGACACACCATCAAAGAAAAGTTAGAACATCAACTGTTGCCTGTGGAATATGACAGCTCATGTGCTGCAGAAGTGAACCTGCTTGCCCTGTTCTTAGCTGAGGGACCCCTCCAAGGTCCCTCTTTCTTAAAAGGCCACGTGGAGTGCTGGTGAAGAGCACTAAAGCCTGGGAGCTGGGATTCAGTCTCCTCCTAGTCACTAGTTAGGTGCTCCCGAGCAAGCTAATTAACCTCAGTGTCCTCATCCGAAAACTAATAATAGTATTCATTGGGGCATTTTATTACTGGAACTAATGTAAACGTGGTTAATGCAGTACTAGACACATTGCAACTGTTACGTAATGTGCAAACAGCTGTTACATAATTATTTTTAAATATTTATAATTGTTTTATATCAGTACTTCTCTTGCCACTTTTTGTTTATTAGAATAATGGCCTCCTAAAGAAGTCTTAAGCCCTGGAACCTGTGAATATTTGAATTTAAGATAGCAGGTATGAGCTTGAGGAGATGTCTCAGAGGGAATATTAGTTATTTTTCTGTTGCTGCAGTAAAAGACCATGAGCCAAAACCAACTTGTGGAGGAAAAGGATTGGTTTTAGTTTATGGTTTCAGAGGGCAAGCCCATAATGGCAGTGGATGCATGGCAGCCCTCAGCTTAGAGGAAGCCGAGAGCTCATTTCTGTCTGCTCACATAAAGCAGAAGGGCAAACTGCAAGTGGGGTGAGGCTGTGAATTCTCAAAGCCTTCCTCCAGCAACACTCCATCTCCTAAAGGTTCTGTAGCTTCCCCCTAAACAGTGCCACAACTGGCAACCAAATGTTTTCCATATGCAAGCTTATGGGGGATGCTTTACATTCAAATATCACAGTGGGAAAAGTCCTTGCTACACCAGCATGGGATCCTGAATTTGGATGCCCAAAACCTGGGCTTGGCAGCCTGCACCTAGAAATCTCAGTGCCTGGACTGATGTCAGTCATTCTAGCTGAAACAGTGAAGTGCAGATTCAGTGAGAAAACCCTGTCTCAAAAAGTAAAGTTCTTACCTTTCATGTGATGGAGACAGATACCTAATGTTGGCTTCTGGCCTCCACATGCACTCAAATATGCAAGTATAGCCGTGCATGCTCCTGCTATACATCACAGAGCCAAAGAGGGGAGAAACAATAGCAGGTGATTTTAAAATGGGAGATTAGCCTAGGACCACTCATGTGGTCCTGGTGTAACCCTAAGTAAGCATCCTTTAGTGTGAAAGAGAGAAGCCAGAAGAGTACCAGAGACTCCGGCAGCCATCACTAGCTCTGAGGTTCTAAGGAGCAGCCAGTCAGAGAACGTGGGCATCACCTAGAAGCTGGCAAGAAGGTTCTCCTGCTCTACAAGAAAATCAACCTTCCTAATTCTGTGACCCTCTAATATGGTTCATGTTGAGCAACCCCCCAACCATAAAATTGTTTCATTGCTACTTCATAACTGTAATTTTGCTACTGTTATGAATCATAATGTAAATGTCTGATATGCAGGATATCTGATATGCAACCCCAAAGGGCTCTCAACTCACACTGCTGTACAGCCTCCAAATATATAGCAACTTGCTTACACCCCAGTAAGGCCTATAAGTTGTGTCCTAAGCCTCTAAATTTGTGGCCATTTGTAACAGGAGCCAGTAGAAAACTGGTACAATTCTGGGAGGGACTAGTGATAAACTCCGAGTGGTACAGTATTTGTCTAGAAACTCTAGACCACTCTGTTGTTCTACGTCTGCCGCCCCTCTAAGGCCTTGAGCTCTGTGGACGCGGAAACCCAGCTTCATACCATAGCTTCTCTCAATAAGAGACAGAAGGCCTGGCTGCCCAGTAGTTTGTTCCTGGCTTTCCCAAACCAAGCAGGAAGCCCTCGCCCTCATGGACAGCTGAGCCCAGTCGTCAGAGTGAGATATGATTAGGAGCCCCTTTAAAGTACACCTCCAGAATAAGATTCCAATCTCAGAGGCAGAACAGGAGACTGCCTTGTGGTTTTCAAGGAGGCAGGAGTCTCAGGCTTCCTTAGTTCTAGCTGGAACTGCCCATTGGGTGGAGAGAAACTGAGAGATGTTAAGTGTATTGTGAGCTTTTCTCAACCCCTGTTAAGTGTACAGTCTGCCCCTGTTGCTGTAACAAAATACCACAGTCTGGTGGCTTCAGTAATAACCATTTATTACTCACAGTTCTAAGGGCTTGGCATTTTCTTTACATGTGCTTTGGGGGGTTAGCACCTCATCTTGTGAAGCTGGAGCATAAAGGGGTACTCAATCACTATGATGTAAGTAAAGTTCCATCTGCCCCACTTGGTAGAAGTGGGATACAGAGAGATGGAGAGAATCATCCCTGTGGTTAGCCATTGTTTACCCACCCTGCCTCTCCCCACCCTATGAATCAGATGATGCTAACCCATTCCACAGAAGAGGAAGTGGAGATCTCTTATTAAATCATCTTCCAAGATTTACAGCTAGAACCTGGGTTTATTTGTCCTAAAGGGCATTCCAACTAGCTGGGTATGTTAACCCTATCTCCAGACAAGAAATCCCCCTCCTGTTAATGGGTTCCCCCACCCAAAGGGGGATGTGTGTATAATGAATTTCATCCTTGGACATCTCTGTAGTGACATTAGTTGCTGCTTTCAGTTCTTCAAAGACTATCTGCTCAGATGACAGCTAGTATTGCATTTGCAATTCTGTGGGAAGTAAGATGTTTTATAGTTATTGCAGGTCCTCAGATGCTAAATGCCCAAGGAAAGGCATGTGTGGTTCCACTCTGCTAGCATGTTGTGACCAGCCTCTAATAGTACACATGGAGTGCCTGCTGGGCACTGGACCTGAAGAACTTTCTACCACTGCCTCTGTCAGCATGGTGCCACAATTTCATAAAGACAGAGGTACTCAAGATTTTAGAATGGCAGCTTCGGGTTGTTGTGTTTGTTTTGAGGAGGTTTTTTAAGAAAGGTTTTCACGTAGCCCAGGCTGGCCTCAAACTCCTGATGTAGTCAAAGATGGCCTGAACTTCTGTCTCATCTAAGTGCTGAGATTGCAAGCATGTGTCACCACACCTGACCTGTGTAGGTCTATCTGGAGATAGAGCCCAGGGCTTTGTGCGTAGTGGGTAAGCATTCTACCAGCTGAGGTAACCTCTGCAGCCCCTATTTATTTTTTGAGGCAGTATCTCTTGTATTCCATGCTGAGCTTAAGTCCCCTATGTAGCAGATGATGACCTTGTGAAGTACAGATCCTCCTGCCTCCACCTCTGGACTACTGGGATTACAGGCTTGCACCGTGCACCATCACCACTTCTGATTTTATGCAATGTTGGAAATTAAATCAGAGCCTCATGCATGTTAGGCAGTCACTCTACCAACTACACTACATCGCCAGTCCCCACTTTGGGTTTTGTGGCCCCTTGATTTCAAAGGACACAATGATTGACCAATATTGATGAAAAGACTGGTAAGATGCTGGTCTGTTCTCTGCTGGAGAGGCAAATATAGGAGAGAGGCACAGAGGGCACTGTAGTTATTGGAGTGGGTCAAGCCGGCTCTGTCCTGCTGGGGAAGGCCTCATGTTCTGAGCTTAGCTTTTGCTACCAGCCATACAGCTCTAGCAAGTGCAATCTTATGTGCACTTGGAATTCTAAAAGCCTATCAATATGGTACCCTTTGAGAACCCAGGCATAGTTAGGGACCAGAGCTCTGAGCACTACTTGCATAGTTCCAGTTCCTGGGCATGTCCTAGGGTGGTTGGAGGCAATTTGTGGAGTTTGGAGTTTGGGCTCAGCTCTGCTATTTATCAGCTGTGGGATCCACAGCAGATCACTTAGGTCTGGGGTCAGAGGCTGGTGGTTTACTACTTTCTGCCTACTGACTGTTTTTGGCCTGAATCTTAGAGCAAGTTCACAATGAAATTTGGTTTTCTGTGAAGTTATAGCAGGGGGTGCCACATTCCTCTTAAACAAGAGCCCCACTCCCGTCCTTTTCTGCTGGTGTGCTCGCCAAGGCTTCTCACACCACTACCTCCATTGGCCTTGTCTGACTCCCCTGACTACCCACTGTGAAGATTGCCTTTTGTTTTGTTGTGTTTTTTGTTTTGCTTTGAGACAGGGTTACTCTGCGTAGCTCTGGCTGTCCTGGAATTTACTCTGTAGACCAGGTGGCCTCAGATCTGCCTGCCTCTGCTTCCTGAGTGCTGGGATTAAAAGTGTGCACCATTGCAACCCAGCAAAGGTTGTCACTTCTGGTTGAACGTCTCTGTACCTTGGCTTACTGATTTTTTTTTTAATGTACCTTAAAAACATTGTGCTGGGTGAGAGACGCAGGCAGCCTCAAAAAGCCAGAAGAACTGGATCTATAGTGACAGAAGATTGTGGTTGCCAGAGGCTGAGAGGAAAAAAGCTAGAGGAGATGGAGCACAGGTGTAAGGGTTCCTTTAGAGTTCACAGAAATGCCTTAAAGTGATTGCGATACGAGCTCTACAAGTCCGCATGCGATAAAAACCACTGGGCTATGTACTTGCAACTAAGACTGATGGCTTGTAGATTATATCTCATCTTTGAAAGTAAGAAAATAGATGATTTGTCATTACAGAGTGGGGGCGGGGGGCACTTAAGAATTGTTACAGTTGTCACCTACAGTCAAAACCCTCTTTTGTCCTGGCCATAGCCAGTGAGTACTCAGTATGGATTTTGGTTGGGGAGTGATATCAGACTTTTTGTTTATTGTGTGTGTGAGTGTTTTCCCTGCATGTCTGCACCTTGTGTGTAGAGCTCATGGAGGCCATAAGATAGCCTGGAGCTTGAGTTACAGTTGTGTGCTGCCATTTGAGTGCTAGGAATTGAACCCATGTCCTTTGGAAGAGCAGCAAGTGATCTTAACTGCTGAGCTATCTCTCCAGCCCTTACGGTTTTTTAATACAGATTTTTATTTCTTGATAATTTCATGCATGCATACCATGTATTTTTACTGTACTAACCCCCAGCTTTGTCCCCTAACTCAGTATGTGTTTTGTGAGTTAAATCTCAGGCCTTGTCAGAAGATAGTTGGCCTGTCCTCGGAGGCATATGTTCATTTCCATTCAGTTTTCTGGTGATGTATGAGCAAATGGAAACCAGCTTACTCTGGTACTCGGTGGAGCAGATGGAGACATACTTACCCAGATTCTCTTTAGGAAATCACTGCCTGGATGTGCCATCTGAATATGTATGTCAGTCACATGGAGAGCTGAGACAGATAATTGTATTTGCAAGGGGAGAAAAAAATTAAAAGGTAGCGCCAGGCATAGGCTGCAAGCTTCACAACAAAGACATGACTGTCAGCTCTGGCTTACCTTTATCCTCCTCGGAGCCAGAGTGAGACCGGCTCCTCAGTCAGCGGTGCTGAATGTGTGTTGTCTTGGCTAGTGTGTGTAGATCTAGCGCATTATCTCCTGGTTCTGACTTGAGCGCCTGCAATGCAGGATATGTGATAGACATTGTCTAATTCTCTTTATAAAAGTGAAGTCCTTGTGATTATTTCACAAAGCTGTGTGGCCTTGTGTTGCTTAGTTTCTTCAGCTGTAAACTGGATCAAAGAGTAAGTACCAGACTGGGTGGAAGGTTTTAGGTTCAAGTTTGATTACCCACTATTTTAGGGTTAGCATTGCTGTGGTGAAACACCATGACCAAAAGCAACTTGGGGAGGAAAGCATTTATTTGGCTTAGCTTCCACATCACTGTTCATCGTCAAAGGAAATCAGGACAGGAACTCAAACAGGGCAGGGACCTGGAGCTGCCGCACAGGCCATGGAGGGGCTGCTTACAGGCTTGCTTCTCATGGCTTGTTCAGCCTGCTTGTTCGGGTTGTGTGGGTGGGGACGGGCTGGTCCCTTTCTGCCTGATCATCTGGAGGTGTTTTCTCAACTAAGGTTCCCTCCTCTCAAGTGACTCTAGCTTGTGTCAAGTTGACATAAAAGTAGTCAGTACACTAGTGTAAACAGCCAGTACATTGCCTAGTGGACAGTAAGTCTTTATCTCCACAGTAGAAGGCTTAGCTCAGAATGTCTTGAGGATGTGCCTTGTCTGCATTCGCTGTGTATGTGGAGGAGAGCTGTCTGAACACTGAGCAGCAGGGGGATGACCTCCAGAAAGGCTGCCTGTCACCTGAGGGTCTGAGTCTACACAAGAATTGCTAGAGAACATGTTCACTTTCCAGCTAAAGACCTCAGAAGAGAGGAGGAGGAAACTGTGATACAGTTTAAAGGACATAATACTTCATAGATGTGAAGGGTTCAAGCCTTCTATGATCCTGAGAAATGGACTTACCCTCCCTGAGGTTGTTCAGAGGTAGAAGTTGAGGCTGATATGGTAGCTGCAGTAACTGACATGTGAAGTCTGCAGCACAGCAAGAGTGCTTGCTGACTCACCAGGCCTTAATGTAGTGTAGCCTGTGATGTCACCACACTGTGTTCCAGAGGCTGGGGGGATCAGCAGCCTGTGACTGTGTAGCAGAGTGAAGCTCCAGGTTTGCTCTTGAGTGATAGCAATCCAGAAGTATCCTATGGAGCTGTAGTTCCCTCTCCCAAGGGAGCAGTCAGTGTAGCAACGTCTTCAATATCATGGGCAGTTGTTAAACTTGGCTGGCTCGTCTTTTGGGTGTCTCTACCAGCCTCCTATACCTCCAACCAATTGCAAGCAGAGGCTCTAAGAAAGCACTAAAAGACGTGGTGCTACTAGGGAATCACCTCGTTGAACTGTTTTCCCAACACTTGGTGGGGAAACCAGGCAGTAGCAGCATCTCTTCTGTGGAGTATAGAACAGTAAATCCTGAGGCCTTTGTGTCATTGAAGGACCCCAGGGATTCATGATCAGGAGAGTTTCTAGGCCAGATATTAACTTCAAAAATGAGTTCATCCAAAGACCCCCCACCTCTGTCTCCCAAGCGGTAGATGAAAGGCGAGGCAGCCTCTTGTCTTTGAAGAAGACTAAGCCTGGAGCTGGGTGCCTGCTGTTGGGCTTCACTTCTCTGCTCCCTTGTGCTTGCTTTTCTTCTCTGCATTATCCCTGTGAAGTCAGGGACCAAGGCACTGGCTGGCTGAGGGCACAGTTTTAGAGTGCAGCTGACCCTCAGCAGGAACACTTCAAGTCGTGTGTGTGTGTGTGTGTGTGTGTGTGTGTGTGTGTGTGTGTGTGTGTGTTTCTAGTCAGCAGCCATGGCTGTAGTGGTCTGCGCTCTTCTCAGTGTGTATTTTGAGATCACAGGAAAGGCGGTTGCTCCTGCTAAAGTGTGATAACCACCAGAAAGCTGCATCAGTTAACCCCACAGCTCATGGTTTCCCATGCAAGCAACATGGCAGCACAGGGCTTCGCCCATGTTTGCCCTACAGCTGTGCCCCTCAGCTCTGCCAGCCTTTGCAGCCTGACTCCACTGGCAGGTGTTTACGGATTGGCCAGCTGCCGGAAGCATCCCTGGGCTGGAGACAGCAAAGGCCCTGGGCCCAAGGGTCCAAGGCCTGACCAAGCTTCATGGAGGGAGAGGTGGCACCGACCAGTGGGTGCCACGAAGGAATAACACCTCAGTCCGTGAAAGTGCAGGAAGCGGAGGAGGGTGCAGAGGCAGAGCGTCTAAAGACAGGCCTGAATGTGAGAGGAGCAGGTCCCCCAGGAAGCTGGGGCTGGTGGAAGTGGGAGGTGGAGAGCGGGCAGGCTAGAAGGTCATGTGGCCTGTTTTGACTGCGAAGAGTGGCCTTGATTCATGAAACAAGATCGGCCCCAGGGCTGCCCTTGTGCTCTCTGAGCTCCTAATACTGATGAGAAGGTGCTAGAATAGTTTCCCCTCTAGGGGGCGCCATTGCTTTCAAGACTTCTTTTCCCAAAAGATAGAGAAACTTAAATTTAATGTAATGGGCCCTGTGACCATGGGACTTTAATGGTCTTTGTAGTGGCCTGGGGCGACTGAATTAAGCCCTGATAAGTTTCCCAGTTAGTGGGAGAAAGGTGCCACTGAGCTCATGAGTTGTCCCTGCCGTCCATCTTCTTTATAACCTGTTATTGAAAATGGAGGCTCTGGCACCAAGGCCACATTCCTTCTCCCCCTTTCCAGTAGGTCTCTGTGGGAGCTCCACTGTCTTCAGAGCTTCTTACTGCCTCTCAGATTTCTAGCCCCCACAACTACGGATCACTCCTCAGGCTCCCATCCATCCCCTGCTGGCCACTTTCCAGCTCCTCGTGGGCACTAGAGGGAGATGGGATGGCTTTGCCAATCCTTCAGGGCCGTCCACTGCCTGTACCTTTCCAGACCTAGTATTTCTTCTTCACCTTGGCCTTGCTTCTGCCAAGCCAAATGTTTGCCCAACTTGCCTCAGTCCAAATGAACTCCTACTCCTGCTTCAGAACCCTCTCCCAGGCCTACTCGCATAAGACCACAGCACATCTCACCTGTTAGACATCAGCTTTCTTGCTGATGTCTAACCTCACTGTCCACTTTTAATGGGTTTGTACTGTCATCCTCCACCCACCGCAGCATAGCATCCTTCAAAGCCAGGGAATGAGTCTGTGCAGGGCTGTCATCTGGGACGAGTGCGCCCTAGCTGCTCCATGAATGTCCAGGGATCTAAAGACAGGAGAGGAGCGTGTCTCAGGGATGACTGGGAGGGAGGCTAGCTCTCCTCTTGGGTCCTGGCCTAGCCTGGGGGGTATCCTCACATTCCAAGGTGCTGCTGCGCCTTGTTCAGGCAAAAGCAGAGCTCAGCTCCTGGGCAGCAGTGGGAGGCACAGTCCTCGCTCTCAGTAGCTCTGGAGCCCATGTTCTTGATGCTTCAAGGAGGCACAGGTTCTGGATCTCTGTGGGATTTAGAAAGTGCTTTTCCATGAGGAACATCTAAAAACAGGCCCAAAACAAGTCATTTCCAATTTTTTTTACTATATTCACAAATTTATTAGGCAGTGTGAAATTTTCATCTCTTAGAATTAAATAAAAAGATTGCGACTGCATTGGCCGGGAATCGAACCCGGGCCTCCCGCGTGGCAGGCGAGAATTCTACCACTGAACCACCAATGCTCCAGCTGTGAGCAGCTGTGTGGCACCTCCCTATAACCTCATCCCTGGGCCTCCTTGTCTGTATTTTGAGTCACAGCCCAGTTTATGATACTGCCACATCAGCTTAGCTTCAAGAAGAGCAGCTAGCTCCAGAGCCAGGAGGAAGTGAGGGGTGAGTGTGGGTTTGTGTGCATGTGAAGTAGATTTGCCTTTGGGCTTTCAGACAGGAAAGAGAGCTCCACTCCCTCCTCCTCAGTAAGCGGCAAAACACACGAGACTGTGGGTGAGCCTCCCCTCTGCTGTTGAACCAGTGAGCTGCTCTCAGTTTTCACACTGCTTCCTGCTGGCAACTGGCCCGGACCAAGGGCAGCACTGTGGAGTTCTTTCAGGTGGAGGCGAGGAAGCCAGACTCCTGCAGTAAGTCACACTTGTCGAAGAGCCCAACAACTCCCTATGGACTCTGAGCAGAAATCTGCAGTCCTTGGGTTGCTTCAGGCCTTGTGTGGTTGAGGGGCCTGGCTCCTCTGGCATAATTTCTGTGAAGAAACTGACCAGAAAGGGATGGGGACACACGCACGCACGCACGCACGCACACACACACACACACACACACACACACACGTACGTGCAAACACACACACCACAAACAACTAAACAATAACAAAGTAAACAAGTTTTAAAATATATAATTTAAAAAAAAAAAAAAACTAGCTCTGCATTGGCCGGGAATCGAACCCGGGCCTCCCGCGTGGCAGGCGAGAATTCTACCACTGAACCACCAATGCTCTAGTTGTCTGGTGCAGTGTCTGTAAAGCCCTTCTCAGGGCTGTTTCATTGAAGAACCGCGGCTTCACCTGGCTGGTTTGTCCTGTTTGGGAAACCACACGCAGGATTGGTGCATCTGTTCTTTCCCAAGCTTCTGGAGTCAGGACCTGTGTGATCTGACAACTCCTCCCACCTAAAAGCCCTTGAGTCATCTGTAACTCCATAATGATGTCCTTTCTTCCCGTACATGATCCTGCCTTTCCATTTCATTTTAGTAGGCAAAATGGAGTAATACACCTACCTTCCTTTACCTAGGCAATGCCTGTTAATGTTTTTAAAATAGTATCTCCAATGGGACCACCCTCTCAGTCTCTTGGACATAGACAGCATATTCTGTTTCTGTGACAGCACTACTCTATTTTGCTACGATTTTCTGTTTGTGATTTGATTTTGCCACTGAATGGGACAAAATTAAGCCACATGTCCCAGACAGATACAGAGGAGTCCTTGATGCATGAGTGCCGAGCTGAGCAAGTGTTTGAGAAAGATGAGGGGGTTTGTTTTGTTTTGTTTTTTTAGAAAAGCATTGCCTGTTTGATCTCTTGGTAAGACAGTAATTTACATTCTCTCAGAGTCCCAGAAGTAAGCTGGCCCCACCGTTCCTCACTGGAACACAAAGGGAAACTGAACGCTGAGCAGGGAAATGATTATGACCTAGCCAGCAGCAGAACTGAGAGGTCCTGTCCTCAGAGGCTGAGCCCCAGGCTTCATTTGTAAAGATCACCTCTGCTCCTCACCCCAGACCCTGCCCTGGAGCTCAGACAGCAGAAGTAGCCTGGCTTTATGTGTCCCATGGTTTCTTTGCCTTCTCTCTCCAGGCTGGTGCGGGACTTTGTGGCCCAGAACAACACCATGCAAATCAAGCATGTGATCCAGACCCTGTCTCAGGAGTTCGCCCTGTCCCAGCACCCCCACAGCCGGAAAGGGGGCCTCATCGGCCTGGCAGCCTGTTCTATCGCCCTAGGCAAGGTACGTCTTCTGAGGGACAAACACGCCAGAAATGGACTTCATTCCGATTGAAGTGTCCAAATACCTTCCTACCTGAGCCCCAGCAGGACCATTACAGACCTGTATTTTATCAAGACTTCTGCATTTAAGACTACTAGCAAATATCACGTGTGGCCTTGCAGCCATGTCCCCATCATGTGGTCCCACTTCTGGGAGGCTGGCTTGGGATGAGTGTTCTTAGCTCAGCCCTCACACAGAGGCCTGAGCATCTCCAAGGGAGGGGACTAGCCTTCTGACTAGTCCTCCGGCTACTCGTTTCAGGACTCTGGGCTCTACTTGAAGGAGCTGATCGAGCCAGTGCTGACCTGCTTTAATGATGCAGACAGCAGGCTGCGCTACTACGCCTGTGAGGCCCTCTACAACATCGTCAAGGTGGCCCGGGGCTCTGTGCTGCCGCACTTCAATGTTCTCTTCGATGGACTGAGTAAGGTAACTTCGATTCCGCTAAGAACAGCAGCCCACCCACCTGACTTGACTTTCTAGGACCCTGAGAGCTTGGGATACTGCCCAGATGCTAGCGGAACAGATAAGCATGTTGCTTCGGGGCACACATACTGCCTGAATCTGGTTTTTCATAGACTTGTATCAATGTATTTTTATGTCCCTGTTCGTCTTCATTACTCTTGTGGAAGTATCAGCCTGCTGTACACATTATCAGAAAAGCTGATAGTTTGAGAAGCACTAAACCACCAAAGGTAACAATGATGACTCCACAGTACAGGCTGTCCCTTGTAAGGTCAATGATGGCACTCCCTGTGCTAAAGAGCAATCCCCTGTAGAGCTTTAGGGCCCCTATTGCTCTCTTTCTTGGGTCTCAGCCTGGTGGGTTGCCTTTCCCCTCACCCTGGTGGGGATGCCCTCCCCTCACCCTGGGGCAGTCACCCTACCCAGTTGTGCAGAGTGGCTCAGAAAATGTTACCCCTGTGGAATGAACAACATGGCCAATTCTAAATGCCACCCTCACGGCGTCTCGGGCCCATGAGAGAGCCAAGCCTTTTAAGATGAGCATGCCCTGGGAGTAGCCACTGGAAACGACTGCATGACCGAGTTACAGCACAGCCTGGGAGCCCCAGCCGAGCCTGGGTTATCCCTGAACAATGGGAGCTCTACTGTAACTGACTGTACTGCCTCTCTCAAACACTGGGAAAGGCGCTGCTTGGTGTGCTCACCTGCACCATGCCCTTGGCTGTCGCTTTGCATTCGGTCCCTAGGCGTATGCATCACTGGGACTGAACGCTGCCTCTGTTTCTCTGTTTTGGTGCCTCCTAGTTGGCTGCTGACCCAGACCCCAATGTGAAAAGCGGATCTGAGCTCCTAGACCGCCTCTTAAAGGTACTCCACCCCCATCCCTCTTCTATTTTAGACTTTATTCCCTCTGTATGTGTAGAGTAGAAATTCTGGTGTTGACAGTGTTTTTTCTAATTTAAGTTGTTTTTATATATAGCACACACATATTAAAGCTTACTGCTTGGTATGCAGTTTCTATGACATATGTAAAGCTATGTTACTACCACAGTCAAAATGTAGAACTGGGCTATCCCCTAAGTGAAGATCTTCAGTTTGGGGTGGGGATAGGATGGGAATCGGTTTTGTAATTTTACGTGTATGAATATTTTGCCTGCTTCCTGTGTGCGTGATCACTGCACAGGTGATAAGAGTGTCATATCCCCTGGAACTAGTTATGAATCTCTGTGGTGCTGAGAATCAAACCCAGATCCTCAAGAATAGCAACCAGTGCTCATAACTGCAGAGCCAGCAATAAGAATCTTATGTTTCAATGTCCCACTCAGAACAATGAAGTTGGACTTCAACTCCAGCCTGCCATGACAGGGTGCCAAGCCTTGACCCAGACTTCAGAGTAGGGTTTTGCCATTCATTTAGGCCCATTGACTTTTCTCTGCTGACCATCCATTATTTTGTTAGGCTTTGGGCCTGTCACAATGCCGGTTCTCCAGGGACCTCTCCTTCCTGGGTCAGGCTCTGCCATTTCTCTCCATGGTTACCTGACCCTCAAGTCAATCCAGGGCCAGCAGCACAACAAACCCATTGCTGGCTCTTCATAACCCTCACCCTTCAATCCACAGGACATTGTGACAGAAAGCAGCAAGTTTGACCTGGTGGGCTTCATCCCCCTTTTGCGGGAGAGGATTTACTCCAACAACCAATACGCCCGACAGTTCATCATCTCCTGGGTACGGTCCAGTCCTTAGTAGATTCTTCCAACAACCTAGAGTTTCTAGTGGAATCACGTGGACTCTTAGGACACATACAATGGTTCTTTTGGCTAAGAGACACCTCTTTGTCTCTGTCTCCTAATAACCTTCAAACACCTCATCACCAAAAACACTGGGTTGGGCATGTTGGCACATGCCTTTAATCACAGCACTTGGAAGGCAGAAACAGGCAGAGCTCTGTGAGTTCGAGGCTATCCTTGTCAATAAAGCAAGTTCCAGGCCAGTTAGAACCACACAGTGAGACCTTGTCTCTAAAAGCAAACCAACAAAAGCACTCTTGTCTAGCATTGTCTTACTGCCTGTCCTGTTTGCCCCTGAAGGGATGTGATTCTTTCTTTGTCCTAAAAAAATGTGCAGGATCTCTGAAGCCCATGGTGCCACATCCAGCAGCTCCAGCTCTGTGAACCTGCTAGCTTCATCCAGCCCTCTCTATCAATCAACCTTCTCCCCTAGCATCCAAATCCTCCTGGAGTCAAACTCCCACTTCCTTGCACATTGAACAGAAAAATTCCTGCCAGCACTCCAATGTAGATACCTGCCGTGCCATGACACAGGCCCCAAGTCTTTCTGTTGGTCCCAGAGGAGGAGTAGGAGACCAGGCTCTACACCTAGGCCAACTCTCAGCTCTCCCTCTCACTGCTCCCCTCTATCAGATCCTGGTTCTGGTGTCGGTGCCAGATATTAACCTGCTGGATTACCTGCCAGAGATCCTGGATGGGCTTTTCCAGATCCTGGGTGACAATGGCAAAGAGATTCGGAAAATGTGAGTCGTGGGAAAGAGCAGGCAGCTGCCACTCGCTGGTCCCTGTGGGTACTTCTTCTATATCCTTCCCCTCCCCGTGGAGGGGCAGAAAGCTCATCTTCCCAGCCTCCACTCAATGTCCTCCTGACAAGTGTAGGGATTGACCCAGAGCAGAAATGGGCTTTCCTGCTAGCTCATGCTTCCTTTTCTCATTGGTAGGTGTGAGGTGGTTCTTGGAGAGTTCTTGAAAGAAATTAAGAAGACCCCATCCAGTGTGAAGTTTGCTGAGATGGCTAACATCCTGGTGATCCACTGCCAGACCACAGGTGAGTGTGAGGACCTGGAGCCTCAGCTGCCTCCTCAGAAGCCCCTGTCTCTCATCCAGGCCTCAGTATGGGGCAAAAGGGACCCATGTGGGCTAGACACCGTATGTGACTCTGGATCTAGAAGCAGCAGGGGGGTGGATGTGAGTCAGAAGAGATCGGTGTTCTCTTTTGATAAACATACACTTTGACCTGGCCTGAAGATCTTGTAGATATGCTTTACCTTAGGTAAAGACGGTATATGGAGGTCAGAATCACCTTTCCCTCAGCATCTATTGGCTGTCGAACCACATGAAACAGTCACAGCAATGGCTGCTTGTTACTGGCCAAGGACCTACAGGTCAGCTAGGTAACTTTGCTCCCATGTCCAGGCTGGGAGCACCTGAAGCCAATTTCAGGCTTAGTTAGAGCTAGGTGGTGTGCAGTGTCCCACATCTGACACGGATTCAGCATCCAGTAGGTTGGATGGCATCGGCAGGGTTCCAAGAGAGACAGGACACAGACACAGACAGGACTCTTGATTCCTATGCTTAAACCAGAGACACAACTACATGCTATTGGCCAGAGTAACCAGTTTTCTGGACACAAGGGTAGGAAAATAAATTCCACTTAGAAAAGAAGCCTGTCATATTGCAATGGGGCACGGATTCCAGGAGGGAAGGTATGCTCTTTTCAAAGTCCAGCAAGATTTTCACTCTTAACCTATCCTTACAACCCTTTAGAAAGCAGGGCGCCCAGGAAGTGTTGTATTCATATAGCTAGAAGCTGTCAAGCCCCTGATTCACAAGCCTCCAGGCCTAGCCTTTGTGCTTGGTAGGTAGGAGGAGCTCTTCAATGCAAGTGCCAGTTCCTCTTCCAGATGACCTGATTCAGCTGACGGCTATGTGCTGGATGCGGGAATTCATCCAGCTGGCGGGCCGAGTAATGCTGCCCTATTCCTCTGGGATCCTGACTGCTGTCCTGCCATGCTTGGCCTATGATGACCGCAAGAAAAGTATCCTTCACTCTGTACAGGAAACTGAAGTGGTGGGTCTGAGTGGGAAGGGTTCCCTTAGGCTCCTTCACTCCTAGGAAGCAAGAGATGAAGCTGAATGTGGATTAGGAAAGAAAGCCAGAGATGCAAGACTAGCTGGCTGTCCCCAGTCCTCACCTGCTTACTTCCAGAGATGGAGCAGCCATCTCAGGTACCAAGGTTCTTCCCTTCTGAGCTCATCCCTCTGCACCTTGGATGAGAAATGTCCAAATGGAGGAGGGACTGCCTGTGAGAAGAAAGGACTATCTCACAAGGGTGCCTGTAACAAGAACGAGACTTAGGGAGGACTCAGCCTGTGACCAGGAAGACTGGTGGCCTTGGGCTTTAGGAGCTCTTTGCGTGGGGGTGATCCTTACATCAGTAGACAGGCATCAAGGAGGTGGCCAATGTGTGTAACCAAAGCCTGATGAAGCTGGTCACCCCTGAGGATGATGAACCAGACGAGCCCAAGCCAGTAGCACAGAAGCAGACAGGACCACCCAACCCTGAGGATTCCCTGCCTAAGCAGGAGGGGGCAGCCAGTGGTGAGTACCCTGACGTCAGAGTCCCCATTCCTGCACTGGGGAGACACAGCCAGGCCCTGGGACTAAACGTGTAGTATCATTTACATGTGTTAACTCATTTAGTTGTGGTACCCAGCACTGTTGTTAGCCCACACCTGCAGGCTCTGTTAGCTGCACCCAGAGCCCATGCTCTTTCCCACTGCCACCTCAAAAAACATTCCACACTGCCCTTGATCTCCGACTGGGATCAGCTACCATCAAGTCATTCATTGTTGGGACATGGTGAGAGCACCAAGCTGCGCAGTCCGTTTGATTCTTAGCGTCTGGCCTTCTGCCCTAGTCACTCTCAGGGAGGATGGGTCAGGAAGATGCTAGTTTACCAAGTGCTAGAGATTTCTACTGCACAAGTCATTGCCTCTAAGCAGTCCTTCAAAAGCTTTTTGACATTGTTTTCTTGCTTGTTTGTAAAATAACGAAAACCATTTTTTTATGCTGATTGGAGATATTATCTCCCCAGTGTCTCTGACCATCTGGGGGGGGGGCGTCCTCACAGTTAGTCAAACAGGAAATGGATGCATACCCGGCGCGATGTCACAGAGTGACAGAGCGGGGTCTGGAGCCTACATTTAGAGCAAGAGAACCACCATGGCTGTAGCATGCATGTGCTTGCTAACTCCTTGATGGGATATCACAGGGCCTTATGTCAGGTCACAGGGCCTCTTCCTGTGGGTTTGCCTGATAGAAGAGAAAATGAGCTACCTCGATGGACGTGTTGGGTATCAGGCTACAGCTGTGCCAGAGCCAGAGCAATAAAACATCTGGAGACAGAAGAGCACACAGCAGGAGCATGGGTGGGGCACTGTTGGTTCTGCGGTAGATTTCTCACCAGCAAGAGGGAGACCTGGCCAGCGCGGTAGCTGGCCTACTTTCTGATAACTCCTTTTAAGTAGGTTAGTAGTAGTAGACCTTGCACAGGGAGAGCTCTCTTTCTAGGATAAGCTAGAAGTCTCGGTAATAGACAGTTTGTGAACTTGTGCTGGTGGGTGAGCTTTTTGTTTATGGTTCTCATTTTAGAGATGTTGCACAGAAGGGGAAAGTTAGCAAGCAGCAGGACTGCCTGCGCGGATGATGAGCGGTGTCACATTCTTAGCATTGCACAGTTGGAATGACGTGTCAGTCCCACAGCTGGCTTTTCTGTCGGAAAACTTTCTCTTGTTTTTGCTTCGCTTCCTTCTGACTTTGGCTTGACATGAGGTTGGTGTCTCTGAGCCCCCATCAGCAAGTAGAAGAGTGGTTACCTGGGCTGAAGGGACAATGGTCCTGGAACTGCCTGGGACGGATCCGGGTTTCTCGGGGAGATGGTGGAAATACTCTAGAATTGAATAGAGCAAAACCTTTGTGACTGTACTTAGAACCACCCATTTATACACTTCACAGTGCTAAAGTTGTGTTAAGCAAAATTTTGTGGTGTGAATTGTATTTCAGTTAATATGTATTAGGAGTTGATAGCCCTGTCCCTTCCTTTTTGCCTCTGAGGCAGCAGTGAACTCTCTGGAGAGGAGTCGATCCACCCTGTGGGTCTTGGCAGCAGCTATAGAGTGCCCTGTGAGCTGGAGCATTGCTGGTTTAATGGGAGATTTCCCGACTGGCACGCGGGAGCCCTGGGTTTGATTACCAGCCAGTACAGTATCCTTATCCTTTTAACTAGTTCTTCAAGCCACCTTCAAGTAGCTGTCTGCTCAGGAGAACATTACCCTAAACCAGGGTACATTTCAGCAGATTGCCCTAGATTTTACTACCACATAAACAGCATTGGATGCGATGAACAGCAAACTTTATAGTCATTTCTAGAAATGGGAAATCCCACTTGACAGCTTTACATTTATTCTCAGCCTTGCTCACCCTACAACCTATCACATTCTTGTCTAGGATGCCCAAGACAGGGTCCTAGCATGCTGCTAGACAGACGATCCCGCCAGGAAATGGGCAAGCTTGACCCATCTTTGTCTGCTCCTTCTATTCTGCCCAGGACCACCTGTCTGTCTGTCTGTCACGGGTGCCTCCTGTCTGGTCTTCCTCTTTGAATCTCTCTTGCATGCTCAGCTTATGGTGACACAGCATGTTCCACATATGTAGCACACCTTCAGGCTGGCCCTCTTTATGTGTGCATATATTCAGACATACATGTTCCAGCCCTCCAGAGCGGATTCTTCCTCCCAAACCACAGAGCCCCCAGTCAGGCCAGCCCCTCCTCTGTACCCTCAACCCCAAGCCCTGTCCACCTGTAGCTCCCCAATGGCCCTCTATGGGATTGCTTTCCCTGCTTCTGTGTCTTTACGGTACCCAATGTGCCTGACCTGTTCCTACTACACCGCTACCTCAACCACCCACCACATCCCCACCCCACCACCCACCCCACTCCCGTCATCTGCTAAGTTGTCTTGGGTGTTGGCATGTTTTGCCCTTACACAACTGCTCAGCCTGACTTTGATCTCAGCCTTCCTAGCTTCCACACTTGACCTTGCTGCTTAGCCTTTCCAAAGCTTACTTGTTGAGTGGGGTAACCCTTGTCACCTAATTTGAAGGGTGGCTGTGAATTCCAAAATAGATTTTTGCTTGTATAACAAACACCCTTACAACAGGTGCTATAGCATTTTTTAAACATGGGTGCTCATTGACTTAAATTGCGATCCACAAACCCATTGGCTGAAAATCCTGGGAGTCAATATATTTGAACACATTATAGAACGTTTACAGTTGGCCAAAACCATTCATAACAAAGTCTGTTGGAGAAAGTTATATGGAGTTTTGTAAGCTCTGTATTGAAAGCAAAACACAGTAGTTCTAAGAATACCTCCTTCACAGCATGAGGTAATTAAGTCTTGGGACATCGAGAACTATTGTAAGGCAGAGCATAGATGTGTTCCCGTAGCAAAACCCTCAGCTGGGCCTTCTGCAGTCTAGTTTCTCCTCGTTGAGTTCTAAATGAGTAAGTAGCAAGTGAGAAGGGAGGCTATACAGAGGAGCAGAGAGCTGTGGCCACTCCGGTGTGCTTGTGGTAAAACTCACCTGTTGGCAAAACTGACCCTGGCAGGATTGTCAGCATTGGCTATGGGTGCTGCAAGTACAGACAGATCAGAACAGCTACAGAGCAGGATCACACTGACACCGGGGATGGTCCCAAGGGGCTGTACCTAGACGCAGGAGAGGGAGCATGGGCAGTGCGCAGGCGCAGCTTCCCAGAGGTCTTGAAACAGAGGTCTAGAAATGTTTGTTTCTAAACTTCTGACTATAAAGGAAATGCATGCTCCAAAGAGACGCTTGAAATGCATCACCTAGGACTCCCCACTGCCAGCTACAGTGTGGGGTTGCCCAGCTGCAGGTGGCTTGTTTCTTGGTAGTTTTGTTTTGTTTTAATGTACGAATGTACACTTGTATCTCTTGTATTTTGTTTACACACACACACACACACACACACACACACACACACACGGAATCCTGAGAAATAGAGTGATTTACAGCTTTAATTTTTTTCACCAATAATACACATCTTTCCAGGTTAGTCAGCACTAATCTGCACTAATTTATTTTTTTAATTGGCATTATTTTGAAGTGTACAACTTACTTGTTTTTATTATCTTCACAAAGTAGTACAACCATTAATACTATCCAATTCCAAAACATTTCCACTGTCCCCCAGTGAGAGACTCGTACCCTCCCCAGTCCTGCACAGCCTCCAGCCTTGTAGCTTTGCCTGTCTGGGGCATTCCATATAACGGAACCATGCGCTATGTGCCTGATCGTATCTGGCTTCCTTCACTTCACTCCTCAAGGTCTCTTCATGTTAGCATATATTAGTACTTCACTTCTTGTTATGGATGAACACTATTCCATTGTGTGAGTAGATATTAGGGTTATTTCTTCCACTGTGTGGCTATTGGAGCTGTTTCTGTACAGTTTTTTAAATCACAGTATATGCTGACTTTCCCTTTTAGCCAGCATTGTATAATTAGGTATATTAATAAAGTCAGTCTCTGGACTGGTAATTCAAATATGTCTTTTGTCTTTGGGAATGTAGTATATCATCTCCCAGTTTATTAAACTGTGCTTCCCTATTAAATGTACTGGCCTTGTATCATTACATCAGATAGATAAAGCTCTAATCTGTCTAACCAGCCTATCATAAATCACTTAGCTGCTTCTAATTCCATCTTAATCCTATAAGCCTTGCTAAAAAAGAACTTTCATGCAGAAAAAAGTTTAAAACATCTGTCATCATTTCTTAAAGGTAAATTTGTAAATTTTTAAGGCTTTTGATACCAAAGTTGCTGCTTAATGCCAATTTCTAATCCCAACAACATGAATGTTGAGAACCGCTACCCTAATGTGATCCAGTATCCATGCAGGGCTGATATTTCCCCATGAATTTGCCATTTGTTTTGTTGGGCTTTTGGATTTGTTTTTTGTTTTGTTTTCCACTCGAGCCAGGAACAAAGTACATAGAGTGCACTTGACTGAATGATCATTATATTACTGTCTGCCTTCTTTCCTCCCTCAAAATGTTAAGAAACTGGATCGGAACTGAAGAGATGGCTCAGTAGGTAAAACACGAGGTCTAGAGTTTAGATCCCAGGACTTACATAAAAGGTAGACATGGTGGCACACATCAGTTCTAGAGAGGTAGAAACAGGCTCCCCAGAGCATGTGGCCAGCTAGCCATGTCTAACCAGCAGGCTCCATGTTCAGCAGAAGACAGTACAGAAAATGAAAAGGAGGACACCTGACATCTGCATCTGGCCTCCACATGCACACACACAGGGTCGTCCACAGAAGTGGACTCACAGTCACACACAAGTATACACACAACACACACATACATATGCAAAAAATTATATTGGGGAAGATACTGGAGACAGACAAAGGTTCTGTTCTCCCCATAAGCCACCTCCCTAGTAAGTGACAGAACTGGCCTACAGCAGATATTCCTATGGCAAGCTGCCTGTCTCCTGTCTTGTCTTCTGTCTGTCTTCTTGAGACAGGGCCTTGCCGTGTCACCCATGCCAGGGTTCAACTCTGCGTCCTCCTGTGTCAGCCCCTGGAGTGCTAGAGTTGCAGGAGGGCAGCAGCATTCCACCGCGTCATGGCTGTCTGCTCTGTGTTACTCATGGAGAGGGGACTGGGTGGAAATAGAGGCTCTGGCTGTGGCGATTTGAGATTCAGTCTTGGTAACCTAACATTTCATCCACACATAAGACAAGGAGGGTGGGCTTCAGGGGTATGGACCCTAACTGTGGGGTCAGCCTGTCCTTCTCATCATTCCCTATGTCCTCTGTCCACCTGCCTCTAGGCCCTGCCCGCCATGACATAAGTAGGGTGAATGCCACACAGGCTTGGCCTGCTGCCACAGTCTTCCCTCCTCCGCTCCTGTAACTTAGAGAAGGCAGGTGGCAGTGTGGGCCTCTTAACACAGAATTAAAGATCCCCTTTACCAGGGAGGAAGAAGGACCATAGGCTATTTTTGGAATAGGCTAAAGACTTGGTTTGTTATTTTTAGAAAATATTTCATTTGTAAACTTTAAAACTTTTAAGAAATATTTGAATGACATTAGGGACAATGGTAGTCATCATCTGTAACAGAACAGCTGGGGTGATGCTGCACTGCAATCTCTGGGCTATGGAGGGAGGAGGATTGGGAAATCAAGGTTGATCCTCCCTACATGGAGAGTTCAAGGCCAGCCTGGACGACATGAGACCTTGTCTTTAAAATGCCAAAATAAAACAAAACCTCACATAATAAGTATCTCTGGCTCCCTAAGGTTTGATATAAGTGACTGAATGAATGACTGAGTAACAAAGAAGGGACAGCTCCTCCTTATAGGAGATTACAACTAAAAGCAGAAGAGGGACTGGAGGTGTGGCTCTAGCCATAGAGCACTTGCCTAGCGTGTGCAGGAGCCCGTAGAATGCAGTAATTTCCATGTGAGCACACGGTGCTAAACTGGCCCTTAGCGGGGCCACTGGCTGCAAACACACTTCCAGCATGGAGAAGCCTGAGCCCCCTCCCCAGCCTTCCTTGGGAACGAGGCATTTTTTAAATGTTCAGGCCCTGGGGAGTGAAAGGGAACACCTTACTCTGCAGTCAGACGGTTCCCATGGTTCCTGGCCTCTCAGGACAGCTTGCCCTCCTCCAAAGACTGTACAGTCACATGCAGCCCTGGGGCTGGACCCCAGGCCCTGTAGTCCAGCTATGGGACCCTGGAAAGTCTTCTGACCTTGCCTCCCTTCTTCACCTGTATTGTGACAGTCCTGACGCTGTCAGCTTGTCACAGTAAATGAGCTAACATCTGCTGGCTGTTGTGAAGTATTCCTCATGCATCCTAACAGCTATGTAAGCATTTGTTACATAAATGCATAGATTGCTTTGTCAGGGACTTGAGCATTCTCCTCTCATCTGCTTTTCTCTTTTGTGTGTGTGTGTGTGTGTGTGTGTGTGTGTGTGTGTGTGTGTGCGCGCGTGTGCGCGCGTGTATACACGTGTACACATGGGTGTACAAAAGAAACCAAACCCTTGGCCTCATTCATGTTAGGCAAATACATCCCTGCATGACTTTTTTTTTTTTAGATTTATTTATTTATTATATGTAAACACACTGTAGCTGTCTTCAGACACACCAGAAGAGGGCGTCAGATCTCATTACAGATGGTTGTGAGCCACCATGTGGTTGCTGGGAATTGGACTCAGGACCTGGAAGTTAGTGCTCTTAACTGCTGAGCCGTCTCTCTAGCCCCACCTGCATGACTTTTTTTGACTTGACTTGAAGGGACTGTTTCCTGTATTGATTGTTAGATCTGACAGTGAAATGCATTATAAATGTATTCTTCCAGCAACTTTTTAAAATCAGTTTTCAATTTCAATTAACCTTTCAGGTTTTTTCCTTTATAATTTTTGCCTGTTGGCCTGGTTGAGAAATTGTCACCATGCATCCTTGTCTAGAAATTTTGAACTCAAGCCTGACTGAGAAGTACTGAGAATTTAGAATACAGGGGGCAGGTAACTGTGACAAAAATCCCAGGCAGTAACTATTGACAATTTTTTCTCTGTCTCTGCCTGCCTGCCTGCCTGCCTGGCTCCCCTGGCTCCCCTTCTTTCTCAATGTGTGTGTGTGACTCTCTGGGAAAATTCCAGGCTCCTGATATTGTCTGGTTTAGAGCATGTCCTGGAATGCCTTTTATCCTCAGTTTCTCATCTCCACACAACTGCCACTCCACAGTCTAAATATTCTCCTCAACTTAAAAGATCACTTTAAGTGTACAGAAAATGGATAAAGAGCTCCTTACTATTGTCTGAAACTTTGTAGGACACTGCTGACCCCAGTTGTCCCCTCCTGTCCCTTTGAGCGTAAAACTCCACACTACACTTAGTGCTGTCCTCTGAGTCACCTCCAATCTGTGACGCTTCTGAAGGGCTGGCCGACCACCTACCTCTCCACATGAGTTGAACTCCCATTCCTCATGCATCCTGAAGTTAGGCACTTTGGAAGGATGCAACAGAAGTCCTTTGTCTGCAGCACATCCTGTTGGGGCTGCAGTGACTCAGTTCTGACTGGCGATATTGACCCTGTATCTGAGCACCTCATGCTGCTGACCCCGCCTCCTTTCCTTCATGTTCTAAGCTGCGGCCATTGCCTGGCCAGGACTGGGGCTAGAAGAGAGCCCACTGGCAGCCTTCCAGATGCACAAAGTCTTGGCTCTTTGGGTAACTTAATTAGGTGCCAAAAAGAAAAAGGTGGAATTATCTCAGTCCTATCCTGCTTGAGTTCTGCAGCAGAAAGCTAAGTATAGTAAAGGTTTTGAACTGGCCACATGCTGAGGGACTTGTGCAGAGTTCAAGGTTACAATTTTTTCCCAGAATCATTTTAACCCTTTTATTGAGACTTTGTATACTCTACATAACCAGCTGAACATGTACAATTCAACAACTTTTGTTTATCCAGAGTTGTATAATTATCACAACCAACTTTAGAACATCATCAACGATCTAAAGTCCTTACCCATCATACCCCACACTCCCAAAATCCTCTAGCCCTCTGTAACCTGTAACCTGAAACCTACCTTCTGTCTCCAAACTTGCCGGTTCTAGGTGTTTCCCATGAATAGAATCTTACTATGTAGTCTTTTGGAATTGGCTTCTTTGACTCAGGATGTCTTTAAAGTTCATCCATTCTGTACCCTGTTGCTCTTTTTGCTAAGTAATTTAGTTTGTCTACCCATGCATAGGCATGTGGACTGTTTCCACCTTTGGACTATAGTAAGTAGGTGGTTGCACTGACATAAGATGCAGGCTACAGGCTTCTGTTGCTCTCGGGTGGAGCTCTTAGAGCAGGACTGCTGGGCACCTGCGCTTGACTTCTGAGGAACGGCCAGCCTTTTGTACAAAGTGGGCAGCACTTCACATTGCCACCAGTGATGCAACCTTGCCGACACTTGCATTTTCTTCTGTTTTGACTTTAGCCACCCTCCTGGCAGGTGTGAAGTAGCATCATATCGTGAACTTGACCTATATTCCCTGCTGGCTATGATGATAAATAACCTAAGTCATGTACAGCCACTGCTCTTGGACCTTCAGACCTTTCTGAAATGTCTCATTTGTATTCAGCATGAGTGTCCCCAGAACACTGTGGCCTGCAGAAGCACTGGATCCTTGGCTTCCTTTTCAGGAGCCTAACTGGAGGAGTGGGAGCTGGGGAAGAGAGAGCAGGGTCTTGTTTCTACAAACAGCAGGCAGACGTCAGCGAGCTTCACCTTGTCCCTCTTCCTACCACAGGAGGTCCAAGTGGTTCCTGTGACTCCAGCTTCGGAAGTGGCATCAGTGTCTTCACCTCAGCCAGGTAAGTGCTTTGTGAGAAGCCAGTGGCTCAAATCTTTCTGGGTGCAAGAGATTGCAGCAAAGACCCAAGGAAAACTGTCTGAGGCCACTCTTTGGGGAGTATCTGATACACTAAGGAGGTACTTGAGGAAACCTGAAGAACCACAGGAACCCTCTGGCCAGTTCCTCTGGACAGATGCCCTTTGGGAAAGATTGGAAGCCACTGGAGGTCTGTAAATGCACATTCTAGAAACCCAGCCATGTGTGGTGATGGCTTTGAGGCTGCAGGTCCCTTCGCCCAGCATCTTTTCCTTACCCAAGGCAAGGCAGACTCTGGGCCCGGGAGGCGTGGAGTAGAAGAAGGAAGGAAGGGCACAGCAGGCAGAAGAATGATCCAGGAACAGGCACCAGAACTCTCTTCTGCCTTCTCCCAGGATGGGTGTCATAGCACAGGCTTCCACAGGGGGGCAGTGCAGGCCAGGGAGCACAGTCATCCTGCCTTGCTAACCCCTAGGGAGAGAACTGTCATGGTTCTCTCCTAGGCTGCAGCTGCTGACCTGCCTGCTGAAGCTGTTTCTTTGAAGCATTAGCACCTGTGCCTGAAGTGAATGACAATTCTCCTACAGTGATTTCCTCTGAACCTAACGTTGAACCTCTGCCTGGGGAGCCAGTCAGTGTAAGGAGAAAATGTCAAGAGTCAGATCAGAAGTATGGTCCTGACTTCAGTACACTTTAATGGGAGACCACAAAGTAACCAGCAAATTTCTAGGAGACAGCGTCACTGTCGAGGGGTAGGGGACCAGCCACTGTGGCTGGGGAAGTGCTCCCACAGCCGGGCTCTGTGCTCACCTTGTGTCAGAACATTGGTTTGCTAGTCCCGGGTTGACAGCACCATTATATATCTATTTTGGGGATGAAGAAGGGTGGGGAAATAGGCTACTCTATACAGAATGGATTTGGTGGAAGGTCGTGTGGCTGGGGAGAAGGGACAGCAGCTGGACTGAGAGGCTGGCAGGATGGAAGATGTGTTTGAGAAGTGGGTTTAGCAGCTTTTCTGGCGGACAGGATGGAACAGATGAGAGGGATGGGAAGGGCGGCTAGGTGTTAGCTAATGCTAAACCCAGGCTGTCCTGGTACATTCCTAAGCTGGACTGCAAGAAAAAGAAGTGTGACTCAGGCTATCTAGACTCCGCCCAGGGCATGCATGGCATCCTCAGGGAGGAGCAGGCCAGTGTGGACACTGGGTTTTGGGGCTCAGGGTTGGAGGAATGGGCAGAGGTGCAGGACATCTGAGTCCTCTGGAGGTTTTAGCACTAGGTACGCAGGTATGGCAGAGTCAGTGAGGGGATTTATGAGCTCCCACTTGTAGCCAGAAGAACTGTCTTACTTAGCACTCTACTCTGGGCTACAGAGATGGTGTGACTGGTGGACTGCAGGGGTAGCACAAGCTCTACCCCTGCAGTCCGCTTCGCTTCCTTCGCTTCACTTGCTCTTTGGAAACATGCTCAGCTGGACAGGCCTACAGAGACTTGAATTCCTCTGCAGGCCGTAAACCAGCGAGCTGGAGCCAGTTTTAGTTCACCATATCTGTCACTCAGGAAACGATCCACACGCAGGGAAACCACACACAAGATTATCCCATGTGCTACACTGGTGCAGGAAGGCCATCTTGTGGTAGCACCGTGGCATGCAACCCTGCGTGTGCTTGGAAGCAACAGCCGCAGGAGTTGTGAGATCAGGTCGGATGCTCAGAGCCTCTGGCCTGCTCCCTCCAGGGCCACTGAGCTCTCAGATGGCATCATTCAGGGTGTCACAAGCAAGCTGCGCTCCCTTCTTCGCGTGCGTTGCCCATCCAGAACACTACCCAGGTAGCCAGCTAAGAGCAGTGGCTAGAGGGAAGGCTGTTCCTGGTCATTGGCCTGTCAGCGGTCACCAGCCTTCAGAAAGTCTAGTGAAAGCTGTGTAAGAAAATACACACCCACACAAAATTCTGAATCCGTAGCCAGTCAGGCATCAGACTGGGTACAGGGAGTCAATGCACTAAGACTACCGATGCCTTCTGTCCCTGTCTAGGGCCCAGGCTCGGCCACTAAGAGAGCCACTGAACAAGCAAGTGACATCTCTGTCTCAGTGGATAGACAGTCAAGCAACACCAGTCAAAGAGGGCTAACCTCTACCCTCCACAGTGCTGGAGGTTTGTGGGAGGCTGAAGACTGGCCTCCTTGACAAGACGTGGAAAAAAGACAGCAGAATGGAGGAAGTGTGGTGGAAAGCAAGACAAAGCAGAGGGAGGATTTCCCCACTGCTGTCTGTCTGTCTGTCTGTATGCTAGGTGCCCCTCTCCTCTGGAGAGAAACTGGCCCAGTTCTCATCCTGTGGGCTATGTGTAAACGTGTGTGTGTGTGTGTGTGTGTGTGTGTGTGTGTGTGTGTGTGTGTGTGAGAGAGAGAGAGAGAGAGAGAGAGAGAGAGAGAGAGAGAGACAGCCAGCCAGCACTGACCCCAAAGAGGAATGGGATGTCAGTGAGCTAAGTATGTGAAAAGCCTGGAGCAGTGCCTGGCAGACAGCTCACCCTGGTTATCACAAAAACCTCCATAATCAAAACTAGAAGATGGGACAGAGAGGTTCAGTTCTCGTTGGAAGCCACCCCGCTAATTAGTGATGAGATGAAGATCCGAGCTAAGCCTTTCGAGCTCCATATCACCAGCATTTAGCTTGCTGGATTATTGTTGGAACACTCTAGGAGGGCACACATTGGCCTCTCTGACGCATTTGGCAGGTTTTTGGACAGGTGTCACTGTGCAGACCTCCCCCCTGACAACTAGGACCTTGCCAAGAGCCATGGCATCACCAGTGACCGTTCAGGACTGTTTTCCTGGTGTGGTTGGCTGCCCTGTACCACAACCAGCAGAAAAGCCTGGAAGCTGGTGCTGCCCAACGTTGAGTGACGCTGCAGTTAAAAAGACTGCACTGACCTGACGCTTTAGAAAGGCAGCACTGAGTTCATAAGCTCTATCTTTACAGTTACCTTTCTTCCAGTTTGATGTCAGCTGTAATGTGATAGAATAGAAAGTTAAACACTTCAGAAAGACCCGCTGGCTGGCTGTTGTATACTGGTGGCGTCAGAAGCATGGTTGGGTGATTCTGTGCTCTAAGCTGCAACAGTGGATATTTTAGTGCATGTTCATTAAGACTCGTTATAAGATGCTTTAGGGGAAATGCTTGCTGAAGATACCTTGAAATAACTCGGAATCTCTTAGGAGTGACTCGTCTAGACATATTGGAACTGGTATGGAAATGTATTTTAAACCTCCTGTGAGTGCCATTCTGTTCATGATGGCTTAGCCAGAGCAAAGGACACCGCATCTTAGGCTTGGCCCAGTAGAGGGAAGCCGATCACGTTGGGCAAGCACACCCCACTCTGGGAAGGTCCCACAGCCCAATTCTCCACAAGCACGGGCGGAACTCAGCAGCCAGCACCACCCACCAGAGCAGCTGAGAGCCGCGCTCAGGGGCAGGTGGGATCCGGAGCTTTGCCGGCCACTAAGATAAGTGTGCAGCTGCTTCCCTACTCCCACGACCTCCACCTTGAACTAGCCAAGGGATGAGGACTCAGAGGGATGTCTCCAGCTAAGAGACTGAGCACTCAGCCCTTGGCCTCTTGGCTTTGGTGCATCTCACGCTGCCTCTGGACCCAGGTGTCCTCCTCTGAGCATTGGCAGATCACGTGAACCTTGAAGTCCCTTCCATGACCTCATGGTTGGTGTTTGAGGCTGACACCTTGCTGGGGTTTGGGGGAGGAGGTGTCATTGTAGAGTGTCATCATCTACAGCGCTGCCAGCTTTCTTACTTTACTGTGTGGTCTTGCCATGGCCCCAGCCATCTGAAGGGACAGCCAGGGCTGCTTCAGCTGAGGTGTAGCAGTGGTCTTCAGGCATGCGTGCACACACACACACACACACAGATAGCATTCTGACCGACCACCCTGTGACTCCTGCTGGAAAAGGGACCCACTGCAGACCCTAGGACATGGCGTTACCAAAGAATGGCTGAGAAGGGGGTGGTTACCGTTCAGTATCCACCTGCTTTGTTAAGGCCTATGGCAGGCATCCTCTTTACCACTGAGACAAAGCTGTTCTAGCCACAAGACCTTGTAGCCCAAAGAAAAGAGCAAGCCTTAGGCATCACTCTGTCAGAAGCTCCACAAGAGTCCAAGACCTGGACAGGAGACGTCAAGTTCTGGCCATCAGAAACAGAGGCAGGGTGTGAAGAAATCCTAAAAGTCAGCCTGGATTGCTGTGCTGGCTGCTTGTAGCAGCACCCCATAGCTGTGGAGCCCCTGACCTGGGGTGTACTATTGATAGGAAATGCGTGCTAGAGGTCAAAGACGAGGACTCAAGAAGGGTGTAGAGCAAGCATCTCATTAGGGTCTTTATGTTCGTGTCATTGATTGATATGCTAATGCTATGGCTTCGTTAAAACATGAAAGCTAACTTCAGCTTGAAAACTAAAAAATGTAGAAGCCCATCTGTGCCTCAACTGTGTTCCTGTTGGACCGAGAGCAGGACAAAGGACTTGAGTGGCCACTCTTTCTGACACCCGGGCTCTGCCTATCACTTGCTGCCAGAGCTTTGACAGTTTGAAATGCTCAGAATCCATCAGGAACTCCTAGCCATGTGACTCCTGGAATAGCACAGTGGCTGCCTTCCTCTGTGCAAAGGCTCTATTCTGGGTTCTGTCACTGTGTCACATACTGAGATCATCTGATCCCCTGAGAATGGGATGCCCACTCTCAACCCTGAAACAGGCACCAGAGAAATACCAATGTGTATTAAACAGTAGTTCTGCCTAGTAGTAACAGAGCCACAGCCTTAGAAATCCTGAGCTTCAGAATCAGGCTCGTGAGGAAAGCACAGCTGTCAAGTTCTTGGTGCAGATGGATGATTGAGTAACCTGGAAAGGCCGAGGAAGACCATTGTGTACCGCTGCACAGTGGAGCCGCCTAACCCCACGACTCAGGAAATGCAGCCTACACTGCCATCACCGTGGGGAATGCGGTGTGATGTTAGAAGTGGAGCCTCCAGCTCCGAAAGTTTCCTGCCTGTGCTGCCCCCGTCTTGGAAACCCAGCCTCACCTGAGTGCCATCATGTCGAGCACACGCCTCTAATCCCAGCACTCAGGAGGCAGAAGCAGGTGGATCTCTTGAGTTCCAGGAGAGCCAATTTGATCAGAACTTCTCAGTCTCTGAGCAGCACTTGGCCTTCCCCAGGTTTCTTATGCCCTTTCTGTTAGTAGAGACCAGAGAGCTTCAGCTTTTGGGAGCTCCAGGCCTAGCTGAACTACAGCACTGCCTGAACAATCTTATGTTCTCTCAGGCAGGCTCTCACCTCATGCCCCGTTCCAAAGAACGTTTCTCCTCAGAAGGCAACCCTCCAGGGTCTCTAGGACAGATACTGGGCCAGATGCAAGGGTGGCAGAATGACAAGCCAGTGGTCTTCACTTACCTGTGAAGGGTCTTGGATGCCATAGGGTGTGTCAGGAACCAGTCCTTGTGCTGTTGGACATATTAGTTTGGGTTCATCATCAAAACGTCTGGGTTGGTGCCCTTGGGTGCTAAGCATCTAGAATGCTGAGACCAGAGGTCCAGTGTGGGCCAGCTCGGCCTGTGAATCAAGCTGGTGCCAGTAAAGGACAGTGAGGTGACTGGAGTCCAGCCGAATGGCCTCTCCTCCCACACAGGGACAGCATAGCTGCACCCAAACCGTGTTCCCTCAAAGGGCAAAAGGAAGAGGAGAAGCAAGCCCTCCTTGGACCCACTAGTCTGAGCCAAGTGACTGCCATCTGCCTAGCTGCTTGCCAGTCCCCAGGGTGTGGTTCTGAGTGTGCAGACCCAGGGCGCTGTGGCTCGTGGGGAGGGAATGACCCAAGGCTCCAATTTGGTCTTACCTACAGCACCGACAGGGCTCCAGTGACCCTGCACCTGGATGGGATTGTGCAGGTCCTGAACTGCCACCTTAGTGACACAACCATTGGGATGATGACCAGGATTGCTGTTCTGAAGTGGCTCTACCATCTCTACATTAAAACCCCTCGCAAGGTGAGCTCAGACCTCGCTCCGCAGGCCAGGGGTCATCTAAAGATCCACCTTGGGCTTCTAGGGCCTGCCCAGGCATGTGGGGGTTATGGCCAGCTTAAGAAAGGCTGGCAAGCAGAAGAGTGTCAGGTGCTCTGGGGGCCAGGGAGGGAGCAGGGGGACTGACAGACCAGTAGCATGTTGTCTGAGTCAGGGAACTCACGACTGCCCCTTCTCTGCTCTCCAGATGTTCCGGCACACAGACAGCCTCTTCCCCATCCTACTTCAGACATTATCTGATGAATCTGATGAGGTAGGTCCCCAATCCTAGCCTTCTGTATGAAATACCAGTTATCCAGCCTTCCTTTTAGTGAGCTGTGGGAGTCTTCACAGCTTAGATATGCGTGACTGGTTGGTGCTGTGTTCTTAACCAAAACTGCATGTAGCATTCTGAGGAAGGATGTTTCTTCTGTAGGTCCTTCTGAAATACTTGTGACAGGACATGGGTTTATAACAAACTCTGCGTGAGTTTGTTTTCCCTGGAAAGTAGTTGTGAGTGTGGCTTTAAGGTCAGCCTGCCCGAGGACAAAGCATAGCGCCGCCTTGCTGCCTAAACTCAGCCTCAGTTTCCCCTGTCTGCTAAGGACAGAAGTAATGCCTGGGTTTTGGAATGAAATGGACATGTGGAAAGGGCTATGTGGTTGTATTGTTTCAGCTGCACCCCACTTGAGCCACCAACTTAAAATTGGTCCCAAAGCCTTGCTTTATTGGGGTGCTACTAGTGTGAAAAGGAGAGGGTGGCCTGGATGGAGACAGGGCTCTCCGACTCACCATTCCTCTGCCTTCATTCTCGGCATCATTTGCTCCAGAGGTTGAGCAGAAGGTTCTTTCCAGGGCTCCCCTTCCTCCCAGCCAAGGGCAGGGAATCCCTGTTTGCAGGGATATAGTCCTCCACCATCCAGATCGATCCTTCTAGCTGTGTATTAGATGCTAATTGATGGTCTAAGCCATGATATAGCCCTCTCCCCTTTCCGGGGAGTCACTAAGAGGGCTATATCATGGCCCTTGTATTCACATAGCAGTTGCCATATGACTTGCCCAATAGGAGCATGGGGGCAGACAGGATTGGGAGAAGAGGACATTGCTTAACTTCCCTGGAATGATGCAGCTTGGTCTTCCCTGGACTGGTATGAGGCTCACTTAGGGCTCTGACAACTGCCCTGCTACCTGAACTTGCTTTCTTGAACCTGGGCTGATGAGAGAAACCAACAAATAGGTATCACCCTCCTGGTCCTCTCAGGTTCTCTATCTTTCCAGAAAAATCCCAAACTGGTGGTCTGTGCATACCCTTGGCTCCTCCTACACACATACAACACCTCTCTCTCTCTCTCTCTCTCTCTCTCTCTCTCTCTCTCTCTCTCTCTCTCCCTCTCCCTCCCTCCCTCCCTCTCCCCCCCCCCCAACCACTTGCAGTTTGAAACCCAGGTGGATGTGCGGCCCAGTTCTGCCTGTGAGCTGGGAGTGACTCACCAGGGAGCTGGGCTCACAATTCAGAGCAAAAAGAAAGGGAGACTCTACTGATTGGAGACTCTACTGATTGGCTCTTTCTGCAGGGCTTCACTGGAAGCAGCTGAGTTTTCAGTCCTTTAAATTGAGTTGTTTAATCCCATCCAACCGCCTTTGCTTGAAATTGGCTTTTGTGGATGTGTGTGTGTGTGTGTGTTTAGCGGGAACGCAGGAGATACAGTCCATTAAACTGCTCTGTTCAGGTTGCGGCTGTGGAAACTCGATTTGCTGAAGTGCTAAATGTTGTCAGGGCTTTGAGGCACATCTTGTGGGCCTCATGAGGAGAGATTAAAGCTGATCTTGGGGACAGTTTGGTGGGGGGTGGGGGTGAGAGTGCTATGAGAGAATGGCTTCTCTTTCCTGCCTTTCAGATCTGGTACCTTGGTGATAACTGGTGAGTCAGGTTTATGCCACACTTTCATTATTCACTGGGATTCTGTTCCCAAGTGTCCCTGCCCATTCTGTTTGACCTTGAGGACACACTGTGAACTTGGCAGTGGAAGTCCACTCCTCCTGGGTCCTCTGTAGGGTATCTAGGAAGTGTTCCCTGGTGGGTTTTTTCTAATTTTACAAAACCTGCTCTGATCTTCCTGGAGCTCCCTGAGGTTAACAAACCATGTTGCACTCTGGTCTTAGAATTAGAGAATCCTTTAGGGAGAAAGGAAGTAGTCTGTTATTTCCATTTTTGTAACACACACACAAATACCCACAACTAAGAGGTGCTAGAACCCAAACTCAAACCCAGTTCTGTTTGAAGCGAAGCCTCATCTCCTCCACTGTTTAACTACCACTCCTATGTCCTATCGCATAAAGAACCACCTGGAGAGGTGGCGCTGGGCTAATGGCATCATCCAATTTCACCCTGGTTTCTCCAGGATCACTGGCCTTTCCCCCTTGTTCTGTGCAGATTCTCAGTTCAGAATGGAATGTTTTTGTATTTTGAAAAATCCCCTCCCACTTCAGCCCTAAGTCCTTTGTCCACTTTTCTTATTGACATGAGGAAACACTGTGTATTTAGGACTTCTGTTTGTTATATATGTTGCAAATGTTTTTCTCTCAGTACTACTGTGATAAACCCATATATTCCTCACTGTGGTTTAGAGCCACTAACCCCAGGAGACAGTGTGTACCAGGTGTTGATGATGCAAGAGCCAAGCGTGGGGAAGACAGAGCTTAGAGACCTGGCTCGACCGCCCGCCCCTACCCATGGTGTTCTGCAATCCTATTCGCGTGAGGCCTCACTAGGATGTCTTATCTGCCTTTGTTCCTCAATTCTGCCAGAGTGACAGATTGGTAGGCCACACCCTTCTAACATCCGACGTCTATTCCTTTATTCAGGGTAAATGGCTGATTCCTCCCTACCGACTGCTCCTTGTAGACATTTTATGAATCCTTTTTTGTCAGGAACACTTTGCAGGTGTCAAATTAATATTCTTGAAGTAGAAATCCTCCCTTTAGCTATAGATCCAGTAACTTGTTTTTATAAGGAATGTGACCCTGATTTCCCCAACATGGAATACAGGGCATTTGCTCAGAGCTTCCTGACAGACCTCCAGGAAAAGCTGACGGTCTGCTGCTTCCTCTGCCCTGAAGGTGTCAGGTGTCAGCTGCTAGTTTCTTGAGAGCTCTGCCTGAAGACAGGGTCTTCTCTACCTTCTTGATGAGCTGGGTCCAGAGACTTCAGATGACTCTTCCCTCCTATGCATAGGTGCCTCCCCGCCTACATTTAGAGTTCTCATGGGAGTGGGGAGTACTCAGTCTCAGAAGGGCTTGGAAGGACATACGTTCCCTCTGAGTGAATGTGAACAACCTGGACAGTTGGCCTCCAGTCTCAGGTCAGAATCCTACCTCTGGGCTATCCTGGGTGGTAGCCTTGCATAAGGAATTTAACCTTCCTGAGCCCATGAGGTGAGGCTCATAACACCCACACTTACAGACAGCACGCAGAGATACAGCTCTCCCTAGACCCAGCCCCACAGCCACCTTCCTGTCTGTCTAAGTTCATCTATTGAGAAATTGGCTTTTTCAAAACGTTGAATTCTCTGCCCACGAGCAAGGCTTTATACCCAGGAAGTCATCTTGTCCTTCTTTGACACCTCAGGGTTTTGTATGAGGATCGCGTTCACTCACAGTGGAAGTGACAACATTTTTATTTTGTTATGACCTAGAATGGCGACCCTTCCTGATAATGTTTTCTTCCTGGGTGACAGTGCAGCTTAGTAGCCAGGTACACAGGCCTTAGGATCAGTCCATCCAGGTTCTGCCACCTAATAGTTGGTTGACCTAGAGCAAGTAAGCTAGCCTGTTTCCTTAAGGGAGAAATAACAAAGGCACCTAACTCTAGGCTTGTGGTAAAGGTTAACTGAGCTTCTCAGACGGGTGCTCAGCACAGAGCCCTGTATGCAGGGGACCTAGAAAACTGGCTCCTCAGATCCTGGAGGTCATTTCTGTAGAAGACCTCGGAGATACACATGGCCTCAGCAAGAGGAGCCTCGTGTCTGCCACAACCCTCTCCCCTCGGTTTCTCCAGCTAACACCTAAACACAGGATACTCTTGTTTCTGTCCCACATCTGCCTCTGGACAGAGCAGGCTAAGGAACCTGAGTTCTATATGTCATAGAAAGCCAGGCAGCGTGTAATGGGAAGATGGAGAGTCCCCTACATGTTCTTCTTCCTCTCCTTCGACCTCCCCAGAAGCCCTGTATTGAAGCTGGCATTCTGTGCCAGCCTTGCTCTTTAGAGCCCTGTCGTCAGCATGTTCCACAGTGTCTGAAGCATCATTCCTCATACTAGCTGAGGAAGGATTGCAGCTGGCTGCCTCAGGTCCAGGGAGAGAAACAGAAAGAACATCATCATTGGCAGAGACATCAGCACCACAGCAGCCATGGTCTTTCTCTTAGAATCAAATCCCTTGAGACCAGTAAATAGGCCCCACTGGATTCCACATTACTTTGGACCTGTCTTCTCAGCAGTGGGGCCTGTTTGGCATACCCTGCCTCAGCCTATCAGATCTCTGAAGAGATTACCAACCCAAGAAAAGCTCCTTGCTTTTCCCCTCTTTTAACTTCAAAATTACTATCAAGAGAAGTTGCTGGTTGAACTGTAGACTGACATGAGTGGTGCAAAAGCAGCAAAAAGAATGAGCTCCACCTTTCCAGCAAGTTGCCAGGTAGCATTCTGGAGTATTGCTCACAGCTGTGGTGCAGTCCATGGGCATTGGACGCAGCTGTGGGGTAGGTCTGAGGGGTGTAGCTTAGGGCACCTAAGAAAGGCGCTCAGAGTTCCCTGAAAGTACAGAAACAGTCCCGGATCTAAGACAGACCATTGCCTTTCCTGTCCTCAGCCCAATGGGATGTCTCTCAAGTACCCAGACCTGTGAGCAACCACTGCTAGACTGAACCAGGGGGAAACAAAATTGGGCCTCCTTGAGCGGCTGGCTGTTCTCACTGGTACATCTCTCTGCCTCTCCTACTAGTCTCCAACTCTGGGCCTCTTGATTCCTCACCAATAGGATGAGGCCCCAGGGATGAACCTGCTATGCCCTGGACTTCATTTGAGGAAGGGTTTGCCCTGGTAGGAGTTGGGAAGTTAAACCTGTTTTCATGGTGCAGGACTCTAGAGAAAAGGAACAGAGAAGCTGAAGAGATTCTTAGCCTTCAAGAGAGAGGGCATTGCTTGGCCTAGTCAAACTGCCAAAAGACCCTCTCAGGACTCATTTGTAACTGAAGGAGCAACCTTACAAATGTGGCCTCTCCAGGCAGGTTGCCCACTCTAGGCCCCGAGAAGATTAGGAAAAGGCCACCTTTGTTTTTTTCATTTTGATTTTACATTTATTCCCCGATCCCACCCTGTGTGTGTGGGTGTCTGGGTGTGTGTCTGTGTGTCTGTGTGTGTGGGGGGGGGTGTCAGAGAATAGCTTGTGGGAATCAGTTTTTTCCTCTATCAAATGGGTTCCAGAGATCAAGTGTAGGTTATTTGGCCTGGCGGGAAGTCCCCCTTGCCCCTCTATAATGCAGTGAGCACCAGTTGGAGCCACCTTTGGTTCAGTCTCAAGGCCAGGCAGCCCTATTGTCCCATCCAGTCTCTTCTCACTACACCTGATCATGTCCTGAGCACTACCTTCATTTCCCCGTTGTCAGGAGTCTTGCCACTTCAGTCTGCTGAGTTGGCCAGCTGAGCTTGGGGTTTCCTGCTTTGTATAGTGGTAAGAGAGACACTGACACAAAGTCTTCCCCAAGCCCCAAGGCTTGCCCCAAGACCAACAGGTATGACAAATGGTATCAGAAGGCTGTGGTCTCTGTAGATTCCCAGGTGACAGGGTTCTTCTGTCCTCTCTGATAGCCTCACTGGCAAGCTTCTTCAGAAACTACACTGCAGCGTGCCTATGAGAAGCCAGGGCACATAGATAGGGCACCTGTCTTTTCCTGTGTAGTTTGCTGTGGCAACATATTCTGACAAAGGCAGCTTAAGGGAGAAAGGGTTTACTCAAACATTCAAGGGTACATACAGTCCATCATAGTGGGATAAGTCCAGGCAGAAGCTTGAAGCAACCAGTAACATTGCCACAGTCAGAAAGCAGAAAGAGATAAGCAAGTGCATGCTACTGCAGTTTCCTTACTCATTGTACAGTGCAGGATCTGCTACCCAACTCAATTAGTACAGACAAGATAATCTCCTGTAGGCCTACCCAGAGACCTATATCTCAGGTGACGCTAGGTTTGTCAGAGTAACAATACCAACATCTATTGTCTCAGCAAATCTGCCCAATAGTCCTAGAATAGTTTGAATTCTCCCAACACGATTTAAGAGGAGGTTTGTACAGAAAGAAGATAACTTACCCAAGTTCATGCAGCCAAGAGCTAGAATTGAGACCTGGGTCAATCTGATTCCTGGGACTCTAAAACCCACACAGGCTCTGCTGTGATCAGAGGGGCAGCTCAGATTTTGGGATACAGCTTCATGCAGGCCTGGCCTCATGTTACCCTAATAGAATTTTGTCCTTGGCCTTCAGTTATGGATGTGTCCTCTCCCTCTGAGCATTTGACCTTAACCTCGCTTCCTCGCCCTTTCACCTAGTTGGCTGCCTCTGGACTATGGGACAGGGAGTCGGCAGCTCTTTCATTCCGGCCCAGACCAGAAGCCTCTCTGTCCTCCATCTGTTCATCTCAAGAGATGAGGCCAATGGCTGCGATCACAGGGGTCTCAGAGTTCAGGAAGCCTCTGGTCCCATGCCACCCAGCTCTCTACAGGATCAGTCTTCTTCTCTAAGATGCTGAAGTTGGACTGGACTGTCCTTGGTTCTTTCCAGCTCTGACTGTGTGGTCCTGACTCCACTCCCTGGAATACTAATGCTGTGTGCTCTAAAGCGGAGTCTTCCCTGAGAATGGGGCCTGTTTTCCTTCTCAGCTCCTTGCCTCGCTTATTTCACTCTAGTTTTCAGTCTGTCTACTCTCTAAAACAAACAAAAACAGCCCTTCCCTTCTGCCTCAAGTCTACAGGTTTCACCCAGTAAGGTTAGAATCTATCCACAACACTAAGCTACTAATGTCAGTAGCCAAGAGCTTCATTCTTTCAGCCAGGAGCCTACTCCATGTGGGAAGATGGAGGGCCTGGGGTTCTCTCCCACTGTGCCACGGGGGCCTTGTCCACAGCACTAAATGCTGTGTGTCCCTACTCTGTCACAGCTGACCCTGCAGCTTCCCACTCCCCTCTTCTCCCAAATGGCAACAGCCAGCAAGAAGAAGATACTGGAACCCTGTCCCAATCCCAGCATCTTCCTCCTAGGGACAACTCCTCAGCAACAGTACACCACAGCCCAGCAAAAGTACCTGAAGCCACTGCTGGGCATGTAGGGAGACTGTAGCACTTCTCAATTGAGTCCTTGCCAAGGATAGGGCAGTAACAGTGTGTCTGTCTAGAGGACCTCCGCTTCTCATTCTAGACTTCATATTCTCAGTCTCTCCATTAGCCTAGACTGAAGGGGACCCGCAGTAACCACAGGAAGCATGTAGTCATCCCATTGCACAAAGCCATTTTTGTGGGCCACGAGGGTTTGCATGTTAGTGTCTATCTGGATACTTCCATAGGACAGAAGGGCGAGCAAGCAACCAAACCTGAGGGCAGTAACTTCCATGTGTGGAGTATAAAAGAAGGCCACTGTCTGGCCCCTGATGGAAGGTGGCCTGAGAAGGATGGCAAAAACGGAGGCCTGCTGGCAGCAGGAAGACATAAACCGAGGGCTCCAGGTTCAGCTCTCTCTGAGGAGAGGGAACTGAGTTGCTTAAACGCTTGGGTAAACTACCTGCCCGTGCTGCAGGCCCCCAGTGCCCATCTCTCCTTGAACTTTCAAAGTGATCACCCTCAAAGGTCAAAGTCCAACCATTTGTCATCAAAGCCCTGCAGCACCATCCGAGCCGGGCTACCGTCAGAATCCTCCGAGGAGTTGAGACAGCTGCGTGGGCCTCACACCAGACTCCCTCAGCTGTACCCTCAAGCTAGGCCCTGTTGCCTGGACTCTTGCTTTTCCTTTTTTTCTTTTTCACAAAATCCCAGGAGACTCTGGTGCACATGTCTGATTGGGAGCTCCAACGGTGGACCAGCATGAGGTCTGTGGAAGCTAGGACCCCAGGTCTCAGCTCCCATGCCCTCTTCCATGTAGTCTGGAGGCAATGGCCCAGCTAAACGCTCTGTGCTCACTTCATGCCCCACACACCGCTCCTGGCATCTTTAGAAGTCACACATTCTTCTAGATTGTGTTGCTTTTTTCTCCTCTGGAAAACCAAATTTCAGTGGTGGTTTCCTATAGGTTTACAAGAAACTCAGGCCAGAAGGGGACCCCTCCCCACAGGTGAGAGTTCATCCCTCTCACTGGCTCTCTCACGGACCCTGAACCCAGCACCCGACCTCATACTTCCGACAGCCTCACAAGAGGACTCGGGGTTTTCCATTTCACCCAAGTGAACACTAATTCTAAAGAACCCAGAGAAGTTAAGGATTTCGGTCAAGATGTCTAGATGACTTCCTGAATCACTCAGAAGCCCATGTATGACTTTACCTTTCCTCTCCTCTCCTCTCCTCCTCTGACTTTCTTTCCTCTCTCCATGTCCTCCTCCCTTACTTCTCTCTCTTTCTGTCTCTGTCCCCGGTCCACCTTCATTACATTAAAACTGTTCCAGATCCCATCTGCCTTTATACCATCCCCACATAGCCCTTATCACCCTTTATAATGGTTAGTGTGGGCTTTAAGAAGTATGTCTAGCTGAGCATTGATGCTCAGAAATATTTTACAAGAAGGTGACCAACCAAGCTGGCACAGAGTGCGCTGGTCCTGCCCAGGCTGTTGCCATCTCTCAAGACAGATGCTGTGAGAAGCTTACCAGTAAGCCATGGTTAAGCAGAGCTCTGGGGGTGGTCAAGAAACCTTCCCTTCTCCTCGTTACCACAGTGCAGGAGCTCATCACCTAGTGCTAGAACTCTAAGGATATGTATGTGTGTGCACTCAGAATTTGCAACTCTTAAGAGCTGGGAACTTGAGGCAGTAACACATGGAATAGCTGGATCAGCAGGAAGGAAAGCCTGTGGGGTGAGGGGCTAGAGAACAGCTGTCTGGGCTCTCAGTTGAGCCTACCCTAGGCTGGCCTTTCTTTTCTCTCTAGCCCGAAAGGGACAACCACCAGCATCATCTACACTAATCTACATGATTAATTTGTGGAAATGACAATAGCATTAAGTACTGGGCCTTTATTTAATCACATAGAAAAGAGCTCCAAAGTCCATTTTGAATTGTGTGGAGCTGCCTAAATCCCCTAGGACGTGTGCTCAGTGTCAGCCAACATTACCTGTGGGCAGAGTATGCGTATAGCTAGAACTTACTTTGCTTTGCCAAGACACCTGAAAGCAACCTGAGTGCTCTTCTCATGGGAAAGAAAATGTGTCTGTCCACACCTGGACAGAACTGCTCACCTAACAAATCCTGACCTTGGGTTCAGTTCCTTGGGGAACTGCTCATCTAGTTGCAGAAGGCAGGGTTCTCATGACGTGTAGACCACAGCTCTGCTCAGAATGCCAGCCTCCCTGCTGCCTTCTGCAGCTCCTGTTTACCTTGTGTCTGGGGCAGAGCCTCCAGCCCCAGTGCCAGCTGCTGTGGGTGCATTTCCCACTGCTCTTGGCCTTCATTCTGGCTTCTAGGGTGAATTCTCTGGCTGATTCCCCAAGCCCCAGGGCAGCAAGAGCCAAGTTATATGTGGTCAGGGGTGGAGGAGCCCTGGCCACTGAGCTACTCTTATAACAAAAGGAACTAGTTTCTATGTGGGCAGAAGCAGAAAACTCAAGGATCCTGTGAAAGCCAGGCCTCGGTGCCTCTGCCCTTCCTGTCAGATTTGTTTCACAGCATGAGGGGCAGCCTGACCTGACCCAGATCACCTAGAGGGCACTATAATCAGCTCTTCAGAACAGAGACTTCAGAGATTCCTTGGCATTGACTGACACTGGCCAGAGCACAGCTTCCAGAGTCGAGAGCAGCATCCATCTCTTTACCAGTATGAAGTATGCCTCTTGAGAGCATTCCTGCAGCTTCCTCCCAGCCAGCACTGGGAAGAGCACGGTCTGGGAGTGTCCTGACAACAGAAAGAAAGATTCCCCTTCACAGGAGCTGGATTGACATCGAATTCCTCAGCTAGTGCTTGCTGGGTAACCTAGGGCTTCCTTTGCTTCCTAAAGCTCAGTGGGACCTTAAAGTGGGATGTTTGTCCATCTGTCCCTTTGGCAGCAACTCTTCCAAACTATGCATCTTTTATTTTCGTCCCCTGTGCTGCAGAGCAGTATCTGCTAAGTAATTGCCCGGGCCTTCAGAGCAGAGGCAAGGTTGGAGGCAAGGACAGGCTCCCCTATGTGGGGACTTGAACCTGTAGCGTTTGTCTGCAGGCTGTAGCGTTATCAACTGGGACAGAGGAACAACCACAGTGCCGTGGAAGGCCAGAGGGCAGGTATTAGGGTAGTGGATGCCCATTAGACCAGAGAAAGATAACAGCACACTCCAGGAGAGAGCTGCCCTTGGTTGTTAGAAAATGAGTGTGACAGATGTCGTTATCTACGTTTATCCTAAGGAAAATGCCAGTTAGCACTATAAAGTTGTCTCCAACAAAGGGGATCGCCTGATGAATCCCCTGGTATTCTCCTCTCTGCTGTCTACCCCATGGAAAATATGAAGCCCCTTTCCCCCAACTTCTGAGGCTTCCCTTGGAGACTCCTTGGCAGATTCTGTCTGTACTCACTGTCTTCAACCTTGACCTTTGCACTCCAGAACCAGGGACCAGCTGATGGGCCCACCCCACCCCCACCTGCTGCCATGGTAACAGCAGGCACTCCTGTTCCTGCAGAATATTGCTTTCTTGTAACCTCCCTCCCCCTCCCCTTCTTTCTCTCACACAAAAAGAAAGCACAAGTGTTTTATATTCATTTTGCAAAACTGTTGTGTAGTGCATACTAATTGGTGTGGCTTCCTCCCGTTTTCTTTGAGCTAGTTCGCATCCTTGGAGCCAGGACTCCAGGCCAGCCTCGGGCATGGGCCCAGACAGCCTGCTCATTGGCAGAAGAACTAGCTCTGGGTTTCTAGGGGTGGAGCAAGGCTGGCCACATGTCTGTGGTTATGGGGCATTTCCTTCTGGCCTTGTGGGGTCCTTGAGCAGGGATCTTTGTCCCATAGCTTCCTACCCACACTCCAAATGTAGAGCACCACAGTTTTGGCCTGGGCAGAAGAGACTCAAAGCCAGGTCTCTGCTCACCTTTCTCAGTGCCCTGTTGACAGACCTTTCTCTATGGTAGCTCTCCTCCCTGGGCCAGATCTTCATTTTGATTGTTGCTTCAAAGGCTCAGGATCCAAGCTGGGGTTATGGGCAGCTGAAAAATGGGTAGCAATGAGATTTGATCACTTGAGCTAATGTCAGAGAGTCACTATAGCCCCACAGAACTTCCCCAGTATCCACCATACAACATTCCTGCCCTACACTCAAGCAGTCCCCTCCCTTCTTCAATTCTGGCCTGACTATTTAAGGGGCAGGAAGGAGCAGTTCATTGTGTGTGCACCTGTGTAATGTATGGTGCCCCAGGCAGGGCTGTGGGCTTTTTGCCAATCCCTAGGACTAGAAACAAATCATTTGCTTTGTAAGCACAGGAAGAATGGCTAGGATCACCAAAGGAACCTGTAGACAACATTTCCTGCTTTAATTGTGCAGTTGGAGTGTAATTTGCATTCATTTGCCATTTGATATTAGACTTTCTAGAATAAGAGAGTTCTGAATGCAAAACGTGCCACCTTCTGGCTCTGCTCTCCTGTCCAGTAATGGGCAGAAGAGCAGCAATGCAGAGATGGATGCTGCACATTCTCATGAAAAGCCCTTAGTATGAACTGCCATTCCTACCTCGTCACCAAGCCAGGGCCATTAACAGCCTGGTACTGGGGATTAGAAGTCTTGTAATAAGAATGGGATGTTGGACTCTTTGTGCTTGCTTTCTGGGCTGTGCAGCTGAAGTCCCTTTTTCTTTGGTATCCATAGGGGATTGCTCCAAGGACCCTCTGGATTCTAGAATCTGAAGATGCTCATATTGTTTCTATAAAATGGGCCAGTATTTGCATATAACCTACATACATTATCCCATGCACTATAAGTCAACTCTCAATGACATATTCTATACAATTAAACACTATGGCAATAACAGTTATGCTTTGATGTTTAGAAAATAAGACAAGGAAAAGCCTTTATATGTCCTGTATAGGTGCACATCACCTAATATTTTCAGTTGACAGTTGGTTGAATCCTTAGGCACAGAGGGCCAGCTTGTCTCACAGCCTTCAGGGCAGCCTTGCATGATCAAGCCTCCATTTGTACATACAGGAAACAGATGCTGTTACCTGCTAAATGGAACCCAGATTCTTTTGTATGGGTCATGAGCTTGGGATGTCCACCCTAGCTACCACTTGAGCCTGATTTCTGACTATATATCCCTCTCTGGAGCTAAACCACCACAAGAATGTACTGCCTTATTCTCTGTATCCATAAGCAGCTTATGCTAGTTAAAAGAATTCGTCCCCCATGCTGTGGGTGTGCATGCAAGTGGTTCCAAAAACTCTTGGCTCCCCTCAGACCAAGTTGCTGGTTCCTGAAGCCCAAAGGTTCTCTTTCAAGTAAATGATTTTGCATCCTATAGCCTGTGGCTCTGACAGAGCCTGTCCTGTCTAGCCCTGTTTCTCCTATAGCCAAAGCAAAACCATGGAAGCAGCTCAGTAGGTGTTAGGAAGAGGAAAGCTGTGTTGGACATTAACTGATGTAGGGTGGGGGTTGGAAATCTGGAATGTCTGACCACAAAGCCCTGAGTAGTTTGATTAGCAGGCTTAGGCTTCTGACCAGAGCTGAGTATGAAGCAGACACTGCTTATGTTGAGCTGTTGACTGTACAATCTCAGATTCCTCCTGTAGACTATAAGGTGACACTGATGGTGGTTGCGAGTATTCTCAGCTGTACTGTGCTCCTCTGGTCTCCTGTCGCTCGTAGCTGGCTCTTGAGTTGCTCTGTTCCTGTACAGGCCGTTCTTCTTGCATGCTGCTGGGTCTTCCTGGACATCACTTCAGCTAGGAAGAGGTGCTTTTTGGATAACTAGTGCCTTATGTGCCTGTACTGGTGCCAAGGCTCCTGCAAGAGCTAGCCTGGTATAATGTGTGCCAGGTCCCCATTAGCCTTGCTGGGTCATACTTTTCTCACTCAGAGCATTTGATCTGCAGGATTTATTGCTCAAGGGGCATGTGACCCTGTCCACTTGCATAGACAGATCTGAGAAGGACAGCATGGCTGGGAGAAGCAGAGTTCTAGAAGGAGACCAGAGTGACCTTCTCTTCACCATCATCTCTCCTGAATTTGAATCATTTGTCAGATCATAGAATGGCCACTTGGGCACTGGTGCAAGCAACACTGAATGAGAGGTTACCAACTTGAAACTTTGCCTTAGTTCTTACATTTTTTTTGTACATATACAAAACCTCAGCAGTTTTTAAGATGTTTTTATAAGGTTGCACAGCCATCACTACTGCCTAATTCCAGGATATTTCATCTCTCTACTCTTCCCCCAAGAAAATAACTGTACCCATTAGCAGTCTTGTCCCTAACTACTGACAACCACAAATGTACCTTCATCCTCTCAGATTTGTCTCTTCTAGACATTTCATGTAATCAGTGTGGTTTGTAGCATTTTGTGTCTACCTTCTTTGACTTAGTGAGTGTTTATAAGTATTTATAAGCCTCTTGCTAAGAGGCTACAGAGTCCAGTATCCTTTTTTTATCTATTTGTGTGTATGATATGTGCACATGCCATTATCAAGGATGACTTTGAGGAATCAGTTCTTACCTTCTGCCTTACTGAGTCAGGGCCTCTGTTATTTCTGACCTACTGCTTATGCCAACCTGTGTCTGTCTCCCATCTCACTTGGGAGCACTGGCATTTCAAATGTGCCCTGCAGCTTATCCTGTTTGTACAGTAGGTGCTTTTACCCACTGAGCCATGCCCCCTTCCTCATTTCCTTTTATGACCAAGTCATATTCTGTGGAGTGGATGTACCCCATTCTGTTTATCAGAAGAGGGACCTTTCCATTGTTCAGCTAGTGTGAATGTTCACATAAAAATGTTTGTATGAACATATGCTTGCAGTTCTCTTGGTAACACCTAGGAGTAGGAGCACCCCTATGGAAACTCTGTTTAATTACTGTAGAACCCTTGGCTTGATTCTTGCCTTGCTGTTTAGTTTTGAGTGATTTACTTTCTCCCAACTCCACGTCCTAGATCTAATTTACCATCCCTGACCCGTGACTTACTTGTGAAATGGAGTACCAGAGAATGGTGGGGGCTTTTTAAAACCTCTATATAACTGTGCCATCCACCTCCCCAGCACACCCTCTTCCCTTCCTGGAACAGTGAACCTGCCAGACACTCCTCCTTTCAGGGAACAGCCCTAGGCCTGCAACCCAAACCCACCTAGGGCCCTCTGGTTCTTGGCCTGACATGGGGCTAACTTTTGCTCCTGCCATCTGACAGGGCTGTGTGGGGCCATGTTTTCCAGCCACTACAGATCCATTTCCCACAACTCAGCAAATAGAGCCCATTCCAAGAGCAACTAAAACCCAAGTCCCAGTACATGAAAGGACAGTCAGTGATGAGCTTCCGGCAAAGCTTTATTGCTTCTTGTGCCCACAGTCACAGGCAAGAGTGGCTTTGACTCCCTCCAGCAGCCCAGTGCCTCTCATGCAGGGAGAAGCTTGGGCAGAACCTAAAGAATGTTTTAGTGCCTGGAGTGAGGGAACAGTAGGGATGGCATCTGTGTGAGTGATGTCATGACCATTGACCATCCTGGAGGAGGCCAAGGTGCAGGGGTTAGGATCATGTGCCAATTTGATATAGCTTAGAGAAGACCAGAGGCCAGAAAGGGTTAGCAGGCAAAGAGAGCCTCAACAAGGGTACAGGAAAGCTGGCCAGCAGAAACTAAGAAAACCTGATTACATAGGATAAGACACTGACTTGTTACCTGAACTGATAGGACCACTTTCGTACTTCAGACACCATATCCTTTCCACTGTTACATGTATGCATGTGTATGTACAGGAAGGTCAGAGGACAAGGGCGGTGGCTGGTCCTTTCCTTCCACCTTGTGAGTTCTGGAAATTGATCTCAGATTGGCATGTTTGATGGCAAATGGTTTCACCTGCTAAGAAGCCATCTTGCCTGCCCTCTATTCCTTTTTGAGATAGAATTAGTCTCTCACTGAACCTAGAGCTCACCATTTTAGCTAGCCTGGTTGGTCTGCAAGGCCCCTGGATTTCCTGTCTACCCCAGCACAGGATGCCACTGTGCCTCACTTTTTCCATGGATGCTAGAGATCCAGTGCATGGCAAGCATTTTACCCACTGAGCCCTCTGCCAACCCCAAATTGATCTACCTGTATCTCCCAAGTGCTAAGATCACAGGTGTACACCACCACACTTTATAGTCTTTGATGCTGGGCAGTTCCCAGTTAGTCTTGTGATCTTGAAACAGTTTGTCCTCTGTAGCATACTGTTTTACTGAACTCCAGTATTCATAGGTTAGGTGTGTGGAGTGCATTCATTTTTTTATTAGATATATTCTTTATTTACATTTCAAATGTTGTTCCTTTTCCTGGTTCCCCCCCCCCCCGAAAATCCCATAAGCCATCTCCCCTTCCCCAATCAACCCTCCCCCTGCTTCCCTGTCCTGGTATTCCTCTACACTATGGCATCAAGTCTTCCCAGGACCAAGGGCCTCTCCTCTCTTTAGTGTCTAACAAGACCATCCTCTGCTGCCTATGTGTCTGGAGCCATGGGTAACACCGTGTGTACTATCTGGTTGATGTTTTTGTCCCTGGGAGCTCTGGGAGTACTGGGTGGCTCATATCATTGTCCTCCTATGGTGCAGCAAACCCCTTCAGCTCCTTGGGTCCTTTCTCTAGCTCCCCCATTGGGGACCCTGTGCTCAGTTCAATGACTGGCTGAGAGTATCCTCCTCTGTGCTTGTCATGCACTAGCAGATCCTCCCAGGTGACAGCTATATCCGGCTCCAGTCAGCAAGCACTTGTGGGCATCGATAATAGTGTCTGGGTTTTGTAACTGTATATGGGATGGATCCCTGGTAATATTTTCAAATTGCAGTTTGTATATTAGGCTATGACCCCATCTTCACTTGAGGAACATTTGTACTTACAGGGTTTAGTAGCCATTGTCACTGATTCCAGAACATTATTTCATCACCCCTACAAGGAACCTCAGTTTAGCCTTATCTTGACCTTATATTTACCATATTCCACTAACTAACCTATCGGTCCCTCCCTCCTGGCCCCTCCCCATGGTTAATTCTTTCTTGATCTGGGTTTAGAGCAGCCCAGTAAAAGACGCAGTTGTCCCTATTGTCACCTGATGTTTGCTGAGCATGTTCAGGGTGCCAGGGCCAGTGGTGAGGCAGAGGCAGGCGTTGTGGAGAACTGGAGATTGAGAGCAGAAAGTGCTTGCAGGACCTGCAGTGGGAGGAGCTCCCTGTGGAGGGAGTGTAGACTGCTACTCCTGGGACTGATGACACTTACACAAAGGAGTATGCATCCATGGTGATGCCTTCCCCACAGGGCATGTCCCTGGCCTTTCTCTAGTGCCCACTGTTTAGTGCCACAGTGGGATGGGCTTTGCCATCCTGCGGCTCAGGTGCCAAGTGAAGATAGTGTAGTTTCCAGGGCTTCTGGTCCTTTAAGGGCAGTCCTAGAGGAAAGAGGACCATATGGCCCAGAGCAACATGCCTCTCCTTAGCAGAGTACAGTAGGCAGGTAGGCAGCTGAAGAGGCCTTGCCTCGCCCATCCAAGGCTAAGTGGAAACACTTGAGAGACAGTCCTGTCTGGGTGTTAGGACCTTTTAGCACAGGAGGCCAGACTCACACCCAAAGCATAGAGGGCCCTTTGGACTCTGCGACCTGATGTCACTCACCTCTGCAGTGTCAGCTGTTCTGTGGACAGGGATGGGCAGGGCCAAGGCCTCATACAGTACAGAGACTGAGATACATCCCAAGTATGGCTCGTGTTGATGCCCAGGACTTGCATCTCAAGGAGCCCCCTCCAGTCCTTGTTCAGATAAAAAGAGGGGGGCTGCGGGAAAAGATTCTCCGACCTGGTCAGCTTCCTTTCCTAGGCATCGCCATCAGTGACCTCTGAATCCATCCATACCTTCACATTTTCCCAAGCACTTTCACAACTACGATCTCAATGGCTCTCACAACAGGCAAGCAGCACATGGTCTACAAGACCCTCCTACCCTGCAAGCCACTCCTCATCGCTGACTTCACCTCTACCACATCAGCTCAGCTCCTAGTAGGGAGTTTGTCCTTTATCCTCCGCTTGTCTCCCCAGGTTGTCTTGAAGGATCTGGAAGTGTTGGCAGAAATTGCTTCCTCCCCTGCAGGCCAGACGGATGACCCAGGCGTACCTGATGGCCCTGACCTCCGAGTCAACCACTCGGAGCTTCAGGTGCCCACCTCCGGCAGAGCCAACCTACTAAACCCTCCCAGTAAGTATTTCCCTGAAGGGTCTGGCCTAAGAAATGCTAGTACTGAGTCTTATTCTAGCCCAGGAAGTCACTTATGAATCTGTTCTGCCATTTGTGAGGGTTAGTGATTGCCTGCCCGTGGTCTTCTACCATAAGAGACAGCCTCCTGCCTCACACTCCATTAGCCACTGAAGAGACCCTCACAACCCTTTTCCTTCATCTTCAACACTTTTGATGTTTTTGAACCACTGACTAAGCACAAAACTCTCTGAGGCAATTTCTTCACCGCAGGCAGCCAGCCAGGGCCTTCAGTCTTGGGTCTCACAGGTGGAAGAAAGCTAGGCAGCCATTTCCTCCTCACTGAAGCTCAGAATAGCTCAGCATGGCAGGCAGCCCAGGCAAGAGACAGGATAATTCAAACATGCTGTTTCCGGGCTGTCCTTGCAAGTAAAGGTAGCCAAGGCATTCTTAGCGCTTGCTCTTCGGGTTCCTTCGGGATGGCAGGTAGCTCTTCTCCCTGGCCACGCTGCCCACCAGCTCCTCCCTTCCCAGGCAGAGACCACCTCCTTCAGCTGTGTGATCCTTAAAAAGGCCAGGGACGCAGGTTGGTAGGAATTATCTGGTGGGTCTTGGATGTTTGCCAGGTCTTTGTCCCTTGAGCCCCTCATGCCGTCTAGACACCAGGACCTCACTAGCTTCTCATAAACTCACGACCTTCCAGTGACATTGTTCCTCCTGCTACTCTGTGGCATTCTGGGCCCTAGCCCCAGGCCCGTATTATACCTGCACTGCCCCAGTAGAAGCTCCTTGATGTTTGGCCAGACACCATGCCCAGTGTCTAAGAAGTTCGCAGTATTTGCTGAGCTCCACAGGCCTTGGCACACCCCTGGATATGCCAAGTCAAATCACAGAAGGCCATGTGCTGAGGACACTTATCCATGACAAAGCCATGGGTCACTCAAGCCCTGTAGCAGGAAGCACATGGGAGCCCAGGCTTCAAGCTCTCCTGCTGCACACTCTCCCTGATGGGTTAGAGTGATGAACTCTAGCAGTATCCTGGCTTCCTCCCTCCCGTTTCCCCAGGATGCCATCACTTCCTCACTCAGGAGACCAGCTTCCCCCGGGCAGCCATTAGCTGTGGTCAAGGAAACAGCTCCCATATCCTGATGCCAGAACCCCTGCTGTGGCTCCTACCTCCTGTCCCTCAGCAGAAGAGTTCACTGTGTACCCTCTGTCTCTAAGTCAGCATATAGGGGCCAGCCCCAAAATTGGAGATGACAGAAATCAAGTGTGGCAGTGCAGAACAGTGGGAGCTAAGTGAGGTAGAGAGAAGGCTTTTCCTTAGATAGGAGAGATGGGGACAGGGAGGAGCCCAGAAGAGAGGAGCCCTGCAATGGCCCTCAGCCCTTCCTCCCCAGGAGACAGCATGCTATCTTCTCTAGCCTCAGAGTGACAGCAGCAATATCCTTTCCAGACTGGGATAGCTAGCGCTCCCAGGACCCTCAGTGGTCCTTCCCTTCACTGTAAGCATGTTTTCTCTCCCTCCCAAGCATAGAGAAGTTGATTGCTGAAATGTGGGTTCATGCTACTGAGGGTATGAGCCAAGAAACTGCTTTGGCCACCCACCCTAGAGTTGGGGTCCTGCAAGGTTCCTCGGGCACTGGGATATCAAAATCATGCTGCTGCTTAGAGACCAGAGCTGAGGAAACTTACCCAGCAGAGAACCCTGAATCTTGGCTCCTCGTCCCACCAAAATGGGTAGGCAGCTAATGAGGCTGAAGGGGTAGAGACTCTTACCCTGGCCTGCAGAAACTATCAGAATGGCTCACCTCAGCCAGAGACACTCAGAAATCATAGGAAAAACAACAAGAAAACATCCCAGATGGTAAAAAAGTCAATCCTGAGAAGAATCCTTGGGAAGTGCCTATAGCCAGACCTGTGATTTCTTTCACAAACCCATGATACTGGGAGTCACAAAGTTAGCCTGAGCCATTTGTGGAACTCGGAGCTATGAGACCCCTTGGCAGACGCATTTATACATGCACATCTGTGGGCAGACCTATTCATACATGCACATCTGCAGCCGGCATCAGAGTTTACAAGTATGTTCATGGCTCTGGAAGGTTAAGATCAAATCAGTAATAAAGGAATGCAGGAAACCAGTCTGTCCTCTCCCCTCTCCTGGCACAGCTCCCTTATGGGGTGTAGTGAGGTCATAGTATACAGGAAGTGTCCTCATTCCTCTGCTAGCCATTCTTCTCAGAGTACTTCCCAGGCATGCACTGTGGTTCTGTCTCCTATGCACCATGCACATGGACTCTAGTCCACTGTCTTACACCTCTCTAGGACACAGCTCTAACCTGAGACAGCAGTGCTGTGTCCCATAAAAGGAAGTCACCCCACTCTCCTCCGTGCAGGAACTTTCTAGAAGGCAACGTCAGGGCATCTGCAGGGGAACCAATGGCCCCTCCTTCACATTAGATCTGTAAACTCAAATGGTGCAGATCCCACACAGTGGTAGGGTAAAGACCCATCACACGCCTGAGTGAGTGCTTTGTTGGTCCAGATGCACCACTACAGAGGTCCCAGGGTGCTGGAGGAAACAACATGCCCACATGGGATTTTTCCTCTTGCCTGACTTAGCATAAACATCTCTCTCCCTCCAGCACAGAGACCAAATCTGGGTCCCACCTCCTTCATAGGAACTACCTCCAGAGCAACAGGAGAACTGCCTAGGCAAGGAAGAGCCTCTGAGCAAAGCCAGCTCCCACCCTGGGGGCTCCTGGGCTCAGTTCATTGTATACCATCTTTACCTGACTCAAGAAGTCTTCAGGTGTATTGCCAGGCTGTGGGAAGAAGGGGTAGTAAGCAGGCCTCTGTGGGTCCACCCTGACCCAGAGTACTTACAAAACAGTTAGAAGGACCCAGGAGCTCCCAGGGTCTTAGACAGTTCTGCTCTCAGGTAGATATCAGGCCTGGGGAGACCCAGGTGTCCTCTGGGCCCTCAGCCAAGTAAGCAGCAGTGACAATTTGGGCTGAAGGTCGTGGCAGGTCTGAATGTTGACCTGAGAGTTCCAGGCTGCCATGACTTGCCTTCTTATTGTGACCTACTCTCTTCTCTTCTCTTCTCCTCTCCTCTCCTCTCCTCTTCTCTTCTTCTTTATCTTTTCTTTTTCTTTTTCTTTTCTTTTTTAAGCAGGGTCTCATGTATTCCAAGCTAGACTTGAATTCATCAGGTAACCAAGGATAATCTTAATTTTTAAGTCATCCAACCTCTACCTCCCCTGTGCTAAGATTGCAGGTATGCACCACCACTAGGGAGGAGCTAGGGATGGCTTTGTACAGGCTCAGCAAGCACCCAACACCACTAATGGCTAAAAGCTAATCATGGCAACATACCCTGCAGGGATCGCTTGTCTGAAATGTCTCCACCTCTAGATCTGAAAAGGGCAAAGGTAAAATGTCTCAATTCCATTTCATTCCCAGCATCCCAGGCCAGTATGACCAGATGTCAGCAGTCCTGTCACCAAACAAGTCTTGGAAGAAACCCAGGAGGCTTTCTGGAACTAGACCATTTCTCCCTGTAGTAACAGTGATCACAATAGCTGACAACATTGGCCATGTGCTGGTTGAAACTGGCACTATGCTAAGCCCTCTATAGGACTGTTCACCTGAATCACCCCAGCTCCATCCAGTACCTCTGAGAGGAGAGCATGCTTTAATCCCTCAATCAAGGGTGGTGACAGGTACCTGACTAATCCCACATGCAGCTCTTGAAGGTTTCTTCACCTAAGGGAGGGAGTAGAGGAGCCCAGCTAGCCGTCGGTCTGAGCTGGTCTTGGTGCCCTCTTCCTAGCTGTGGCTCCAGCCTATTCTAGAATTCCCAGGGAAGTAGTTCTTAATGGTGATTCCAAGGACCCCATTCTGGCCTCTCGCTACATAGAGCCTCATTTCCTGCCCTGCCTTCTGCTTACTGTAACCACAGTTGACCGTATCACAGCTGCTTCTCCAAGAGCCTTGCCTCTTGCTCTTTGAACCTCAGAGGTCTCTGCCTATACATCTTTCACCTTCTGGGAGGCAGCAGAAACATCTGCCACCTGTGCACTGTAGTGGGTTCCTGCTTCAGGCACTACCTCCTCATATTCTAAAACTGGAAGCTGCTCCATAGGCAGGGCTAAGATCAGTCAGTCCTCTGCAGTGAGAAACTGCTCTGACATCCGTCCTTAGTGTCACTGGATCCCTCCGGTCAGTTCTGGTGACATCCTCTGCAAGGCTGCCTCCCCTGTAGCCCCTCGAGCTTGTCAGGGTGGATGGTGGAACTGACCTGTTTCCTCTTGGCTGTGAGGAAACCTTGGCTCAAGGTGCAGAGGTATAGGTTCCAAATCTGAAACAGCCCAGAGTCATAAGAACTGCAAGCACACAGATCACCCCAGCTTCTAGACTCAGATTTTATCAGGATTACCAAATGTCTTGCATGCACTTGTGTACATCTCAGGCTACAAGAGCTAGGTTTTATTCACATATGAGTCCCTAACAGCAGGTACGCAACAAGGATGAGAGATGATCAAAATAAAGGATGGCTGGGAACAGGTCACCAAGAATGAGCTGATGTTCCTGAGACCCATTGTCCAGGAAGGTGTCCCTTGGTCCTGCAACAAGACTCCTTGTTGGTTGGTCTTGTCAGTCCTAGCCCTCTCCCTCCAGCACCAACCTTGGCCTTAGGCCTCACTTCAGTGGCACCCCCTTCCTGATAGCAGGTGTGGACCCACCACGACCCTAAAAGCTTGGAATTATCCCTGAGCCCTTCCTTCTTTGACCCATTATCTTGTCTCGTGAACCCAAACAATGTGAGCCTCCCAGATATCGGTGAGGTTCCAGCTCCTATCTTGGGCGGTTACTTCCAGGACCAGGTTGCAGGGGTTGGTGTTGTGTCCTTTAATCCATGAAACCATGGAAGGGGTGCTACCTCCAATTCTACAACTCACTCTTTAAAAACAAAAAAGAAAACCTAGCTTGGCCTCCTTCTTCCCCAACCACTTAGTTCTGGGGAGGTTGCTCCTTCCCCATCATCCCCTTTGACCTAGGCCAGCTTCCCAGTCGCTTCCCCTCCGTGAAGTACCTCTTTCTGTTGTTATTGTTTATTTGCTTGTTTTGCTTTGTTTTGACACAGGGTTTCCCTAGGTAGCCCTGGCTGTCTTAGAGCTCCCTCTGTAGACCAGGATGGCCTGGAACTCACAGAGATCCTCCTGCGTCTGCATTCAGAATGCTGAGATTAAAGGTGTGCACCACCACACCCGGCTTCAGGAAACACTTTCTGTGTCGAGAATGGACTGACTGTTTTCCTTTCCCCTAACACAGATGAGAAACCAGCTGTTTCCATGGCCTGGCTAAATCAGCAACAGAGTCCAGGTCTGACCTGTCCCTTGGCCTTCTGGGTGTGCTTTCCACAGTCTCTGGCCCTTCCCCTGCCTCCTCAAGGCAGCAGATCTCAGTGGCTCTTCAGTCGGGCTGCTCAAATCATTGGGCCTGACCTCAGCAGGGAACGGGGTAGAGAAGGAAGCTGGAACCTTGCAAGTGGAGTCTGAGCTCAGTGGCTAATGTTTTTGCATCTGGTTTTGTTGCACTGTAACTTGGGTTGTGTATTGAGGCCAGAGCTATTTTTATCCTGACATGTGAGGCTCCTTCACGTCATAGCCACAAAACTCAATCAATCCAAAACATCCCAGGAAAGGTTGTTTGTGAGACGCTCTACAGATTCTCATGTCGCCACATCAGGCTTCACTTAGCAACATCTGCAGGGCTGGCTCCCCAGCCGCCACCACACCGGCCTGTCTTTGTATACAGAGGGCTCCCCACAGCATCTGTCTGCCCCTGAGCAGTCAGTCAGTCACGTGAGCCTCTTTCCAGAGCCCCACAGGCTTCTTCCTTGCCCAAACCAAAACTACAAGGCAGATCTATGTGGCTAAGAGACTGCCCTCTCCCTCACATCCCTGTCATCTTTGGGTCAGGAAGTGGAGATCCTGCTCCTCTCAGCCCTTCAGGAAGAGCCCAGAGACACACAGCCCTCTTCTCTCTTTCCTGGCCTGCTGGGTCTCACCAAAGCAATTTGTCCACCATTTGAGTGGACCTACAAAACTGCACTGTTGGTAATGCTGAGGGAATAGTTTGCTAGTACACCTCTGTCCAGATGCAGATCTGAAAGACATACCCTAAATCAGGCTACTGATCCAGGCCCAGCTCTACCTATCCTCAGCATGTAGAGCACCAGCTCTTGTTAAGACAGAGCCACTACGGACCGCATAACCAGATGAACAAGAACCAGAGGTGGGCGGAAGAGGCTGGTGGAGGCGCTTGAGCTGTCCCCTGGGAGGTGCAGGCTGCAGTGAGGCAGAAACCAGTGCAGTCACACTCCTGGGCCCGTTTGTTCTTTCCACCTCCCCTCCCAAGCCCCACAGCCCTGGCCAAGAACCATTAGGTTCGGGATAGGGCAGGTGATTCTAGAGGACACTGAGTCAGATCACTGGCAACTGAAGAATTTATTAGGTGTTTCTTAAACACAAAAGACAAAAGAGGCAGAGAAGGCATCAATATGGTGGGGGCTCCAGGGAGAGAGAGTTCAAGACCCAGCAGCAGAGTGAGACAGCATGGCAGACTTTCTAAAGAAAATCAGTATTCACATGGCAGAAGAGGGAGACGTTTAATGCCTTTTTAGGATGGGGGGAAGTTTACCTCAAGAGTCTGCACCCAGGCTTTCCGATTTCCCAGACAGCAGCAGGGAAGGGATGCAGAGCAGGATGTGGCACCGATTTGATCTAAACTCTCTTCAGGTGCCATGTGAGGGCAAGTTGGCTGGCTGGAGGCACAGACAGTGTCCCTTCTGGGGTCTGTTGGTATCTCTGAGGGGAGGCCTGGACAGAGGCCAGAGTCTAACATGCTTACAGGAGCCTTCTTTCTCGGGTTCTCCAGACAGCAGGCCTGAAGGCTGCTGAGGTCAGAGGAGGTTGGGCAAAAAGGTAAAACCAGGGTGGAGGAAGCTCTCACAGACCTGCCGCTGTCACCAGTGAACACTGGCAGCTCCCCTTTCTTGCCTGGGACTCGTGCCTTGCATGGGTGCAGTGTCTTCCTGCAAGTGAGGTTCTAAGGTCAGAAGCCCTGCTCCTGGTGGCCGCACTCAATACAGACTAAGCTGGGGCTCTGGGTGGCTCCCCCTAAATTGCCGTGCCTGAGCTTCCCGTTGGCTGAAGCTTGGGAAAGGTTCACGGCTCCAGTTGGGATGTTGGCTTTTTCCTCTGTGTGGTCTTTGAACAATGGACTGACTTAAGGACTGAGTTCACAGGTTTTCCCAGAGGGCACTGCTCCTAAGAACTAGCATCACTTGTCCCATGTGCTTTTCTATCTCTCCACTAAAGCCACCACTATTTAGCCAAGTACTAAGAGTCCATTTGGACCAATTAGACCCCTTTCTAAGAAGAGCAGGAATGTGCCCAGGGTAACCCCAAGCATCTCCCTCCTGTTGTCTGTTAGCTGAGATGGAGCGGGTCACAGACAACTCCTCCTCTTCCCCCTGAGCACCCGAGTTCTGTGAGTCTGAGATCCTAGTTCTCCCTGCGTGGTCAGCCTGTTCTACAAGGAATGGAAGCAGTCTGCTCCACTGCTCCAGGACAGGAGACATGTGCTAATGTCACACTCATTCCATTTATTGAGCACTACGTGTGGCCTGGGTTGCCCAGCACATTACACGTGCTGCCTCAGTTGTTGAGCACTCTTACTGCCCCTACTTACAGATTAAGAAACTGAGGCCAAGCACCATGCTTGGTGCTTGATTTTCCATGTCCCTCTGAGGCTGGAATTCCAGTGTTCCCCCGAGTACCCAGCTCCTTAGGGTGCCCAGATGGCCACAGCCAGGGAGGACTTATTTATGGTTACTGTATTCATTGGTCCCTTTGTCCTTTTAAGTACTTAGAAGCCTAGTGGCCTTGGGCCTGGAAGTGGGATGACCCGGAGTACTCATAGAGAAGCAGGAAGGAGACAGAGCCCCAGATAGTGCAGAGATAGACACCCAGGAGAAGCTTACTGTTTGCTGGATTCCTGTCCACATGTCCCTGGGAGTGCAGGATAGGTAGGTAGGCATGACAGCCACCACTTAATTTTTCTCCTGTGGGTGAGGATGGGGAGGCGGGGCTGTCGCAACAGCTGTGTCTTCAGTCACCTCTTGTAAGATCAGCCCCAGCTGGGCCTGAAGTTTCTTGATCTGTAAGAATTTGACACAATTCTGCAAACAGCCCCTCTGGGCTAGGGAGCAGAGACTATTTGCCATTCCAAAGTCACTCAGGACCAGGGCAGCCAGACTTCCTTCAACAGGACCCAGAACAATGCAGAACAAACAGCAGAAAGATGAATGCAGCCCTTAAGCTGGCTTTTCACTCCAGGGTCCCCGGTGCAGTTGTCTGGGAGGGTGTTGTCTAGAAATGTCTTGGGATTCACAATGGCAGGGTTTGGAAGTGCGCAGGGTTATGTAGCGGTACAGGGGTCTGCAGTGAGGATGACGGGTTTGAAGGATACAGCATCTGCAGCTGGGGGAAGGGGAAGAAAAAAATGAAAAATGCCTTCTAATTCCCAGCCACTTCCCTATAAAGATGAAGAGAAAGCACAAAGCAGAACTCCTGGGGGTGTTTCAGTGCCACTGTGGCCACTGGCCACCATCAGCTCCCTTCGGAGACTCGTAAGGCCCTGGTTGTTTCTTACATTGTTTTATGTACTTGGCCTGATGATTCTGGAGGCTCATGTGTTCCCACAGCCAAGCGTGACCTCCAGGGACCCTGCATCCACCTACCTTGTGCCAGTGCCTGCCTGCCCTTTCAGGAAGAGAGGCTTCAGAACCAGAGAGGCCAGATCAGAAATTGAGGGCATCTGCTGCCTCAGTTGGCCCTGTTTAACCCTACTATCTCAAAAACTTGAGCAGTCCAAGAAAAAAATGACATTGAACTTAACCAGTTTTGTGGGACTGACGGTGTATCTAAGTGGTAGAAGCTCCTTGGCATGCATGCATAGGGATGTGCTGCACCACAGATGTTTTGTTTTATTTTGCAATTTAACCCAGGACCTTGAACTCAGTAGACAAATGTTCTTACTACTAAAATGTATCCCAACCCAAATAGTTTTGTTTCAGAGAATAGTATCAAGAAAGTAGACTGGAAATGTAGCTTTGTAGTGGAGCACGTTTCTGACAAGAAGTGGGGAGAAACCCGCAGAATAGGAGAAAATGTTTCTAAACCACCTACCTGATATATATATAATCACCAGAGAACTACAAATCAAAGCCACGGTGACACACCACTTTCCACCCCCTAGGAAGGCTATAGTGAAAGACAGCTAGCACATGCACGAGAGGATGTCAAAGAAGAAGAGCTCCAGCACAGCCAGAGCAGAACGTGGCCTGGCGAGGGTCCTGAGGGACCCGAGCAGTATTATCCCTAGGGATAGCCAAGAGAAAGGAAACCAGTCCATATAGAACTCACAGCTGCTGACACCAGCATCATTCATAAAACCACAGGGTGGAAACCACCAAGTACTCAACACTTAATGAATTAACAAATGCAATATGGTGTGTCCATTGTTCAGTAATCGGAGTGAATGAAGAATAGATATATACAACCAAAATGAGCCTTGAGTTTATGCTGCATGAAAGAAGCCATTATTAGGTTCCATTTATTCATGCAAAATGTCCAGAATAGGCCAGTCCATAGAGATAAGGATTTGTTCTCAGGGCTTGGACAGTAACAGGTACAGGATTCCAGGAGAGGGGTAATTAAGGTATTCTAGTTAGTGGTGGATTCTGTACAACTTTAAGAATATTCTGAGAACTTGTAAATGGTATGCTTTGAAAGGCATACTTTATGGGGCAAGAATGAGACTCTTATAAAGCTGTTATTTTTGACAAAGATGTCCCAATGATGCATTGGGCAGACTGAGAAATTCCCCCCCCCCCAATCCTTGACAGTTCTTTTTCGGCACTGTGGTTAGGGGCCACCATGCATCAAAAAGGAAGGAGGATCCTGTGTGCTGTGTGAGTAGTCCACACCAGAATAATCCCAGCATCCCATCAGCCTTCCCCTTGTTCCCTCAGTGCTGGAAGCTTCACTAAGGGCACATATGCAAGAGCAAGCCGAAGGAGGTGGGGTGTGAGGCTTTGAGCTGAGGCTGGAGGAGTCTCATCTGAGAACACCTTTACCTATTTCCCAGTGCTAGGTGAGGCTCCAAACCTGTCTGCTTCATGTTTGTTGTCCTTAGCCCAGTCATTATGTACACCATTTAGCTCTTTTCTCAGCACTAGGGAAGGGAATTTTTTCTTATGTCCCAAGGGAACTGCCAGCTTTGTTGACCGTGGAGTAGTTGCCCCTGTCTAACCTCTCTTTTGTTTCTTTTTGTCATTTTGGTTTTTTTGAGAAAGGGTCTCTCTACAAAGCCCTGTCCTAGAACTCACTACGTAGACCAGGCTAGCCTAAAACTCATAGAGATCTGCCTGCCCTGCCCTTGCCTCCCAAGAGTTGAGATTAAAGGCATGCACCACCATGCCCAGCTGTCTGTCTAACCTCTTTATGCTCAGACTGGCCATTGTCCTTAATTGTACAAAGTAAACCCCACATATATCTAATTTGCTTGGATAATGGAGAGAATTATGTTCATTTGTTTTTATTTTTAAGATTTATTTTATTTTGAATTTTATGTATGTGTAACCATGTGTGGGTATGTACGCATGAGTATGGATTCCCATGGAGGCTAGAAGATGGTGCCAGATTCACTGGAGTTACAGGTGGTTTTGAGCTGCCTAATGTCGATGCAAAAAATCAAACTCAAGTCGGCAATACATGTCTGTAACCACAAAGCCATCTCTCCAGGCCCCACTTCATTTTTATTGGAGCACCTAATAGAGGTCTTACATGTGAGATGTTCATTAGGAGTAAACCAGTAAATCGTATGTACTTGGGCATGCTCATAAAATCCATGCTTCCAGTTGTGAAACTTGATTGGAGATTTTTCTCTCATCTCTTCACACACACACACACACACACACAGAGAGAGAGAGAGAGAGAGAGAGAGAGAGAGAGAGAGAGAGAGAGCATGCCTCTGGTATTTACAATTGCATTCTAGCTCATCACCTGTAGACACACAGTCAGATTAAATCTTGGCTGTTTCTTTCTCCACAGGTACCAAAGGCTTAGAATGTTCTCCCTCCACTCCCACCATGAACTCCTACTTTTACAAGTTTATGATCAACCTTCTGCAGACGTTCAGCAGTGAGCGGAAGCTCCTGGAGGCCAGAGGCCCATTCATCATCAGGTCAGCCAGACACGCCACAACTTTGAATCTCCCACTGTGTGTTGTGACAAAGCAGCCACCTGCTTTCTTTCTCTCTCCCCCCCTTTTCCTGGCTTCCCTCTTGAGCAGTGGAATCAAAACCTGAAGGTGGTGGGGTTCTTAAATGTGGCTGAGAGTGCTTGAGGGTCAGACTGTGTGTGGCAACCAGGGTGGAGGATCTGGGTAGTTCCAGCAGAGCCCCGGTTTTCACAGAGGACTTGAAGGCAAGAATGTACATGAAGAGTTCATTTTGCTGTGAACCTGAACGCAAAGTTCAGCAGGCTCATAGATCCTTTCTCCTTGTTCTCTGGAGACTCAGTATATTCAGCATGGCAATCAGTTGCTCTTCAGAGCTGAGACGCCCTCAAGAACTGTGCTGAAATCTGTTTGAGAGCATGAAGACCTGCCTCCAGACCAGCCCTTACTCCAGCCAGCACTGCCATAGAGGATCTCTTACCCTTGTATAGCACAAAGCACCCAGCTGGGTGGGTGCTTAACGATACTCAGAGGTCAGTGAGGAGCTACATGTTGGGGAAGTGATGTGACCAGATTGCTGATTTAAAAGATTGCTGTGTTGGGAGAACAGGTTAGCAGGGCCAAGATGGGTAGACAATCAGGAGGCTGTGGTCTAGTGAGACGGGCTGATTGTCAAGGGCATGGACTGCAGGATGGACACAGGGAAGGAGAGTCAGGACAGCATGCAGGTCCTGAGCCCTGAGCAAGTTATCAGAGAGTAAAGACAGTCACATGCTTGAGTTTGAGTTGCTTTGAGAACATCAAAAGTAAAATGTCGATGCAGCAGTTTGATGCTTCAAAGAGATACCTAGTTCCGAGATGCAAAGTCTGGAAATGGATGATGCAGTCAGTCAGTTCAACAGATAATTGCTCAGCACCAACCCTGTGCAAAGTGTGCTTTTAGTTGCTTCGGCCCTGTGGAGTTTCCATTTTTAGGGAGTAAGGAATCCCGAGTAAGGGAAGGAGTCTGAGGTTGAGCCCTAAGAAGCTTCCTATTTGCTAGTTGAGGAGGCTGAGAAAAGCCAGAAAGGTGGGAGGACAGGGAGGAGAGAGAAGCTGGATGGAGGTGATGAGGGAAGACGAAGCCTGAAGGAGATGTGGGGCTGACACAGAAGTCTGCTCAGCCCCGGGGTGAGCCCAGGAGATGGGAAGTTGATGGAGGAAAACAGGCTGCATTACCACCAGAGAATGGAGTCGAAGACACCCTGGAACTGGGCCAAAGAACTGACCCATGAAAAAGGACAGAGCAGCAGGAGGAAGGGGCTTCTGGTGTCTCGGGCCCAAAAGGTCGTCCTGTGCTGTGGGAGAGGCTCTCATCCCTTGGCACTCTGCGCATTTGAAGCCAGGCAGTTCTTTGTGGCGGAGCTCTAGGATGCTTCAACAGCATCCCTGACTGATGCCCACCTCCCCCATCTGTTCTGGACAGTCAATATTCAGGGGCTGGGCAGGCAGCTCCGCTGCAGACCATCTGTCCAGTGTGCTTGAGACCCAAGAGCGTACCATCTGAGAACCGCTGTAGTCTAGAAATGGCTGAAGTGGCAGTAGCATTCAGTGAGTGCATAGTACAAATGGATCCTTGAACTCACTAGCTAGAAGAAGAAAATCACTATGGTTTTTTCTTCCCATGGAGCTGGACAGTTCCAGTTAAGAGACTGAAGCAGTCATCAGGTATAGCACAGAAGACCCACATACATCAGATTAATAGAATGCCCTCACATGAGTGACAGTTGACTTCAGGTGGTTTTCCAGACTACAAATGCGTTGATGAGCAGTCTGCCTCTGGTAGACTGAACCAGTGGAGAGAGGGGACTTTGGAAAAGGTAGGAGTAGCCATCTGCAGCCTGGAGCCTTGGGAGCTCAAGATGGTACCCAGCATCCCCAGACTGTACAGAGCAGAAAAGCAGGTGGCAAGGACATGCTCGGGCCTCCTCCCTACTTGTGACTCCATAAAGCTGGTAACCAGGCCACTGCCATGTTTCTGTTTACAGACTTCAGGCCAGTAAGACTTTGCTGTCTTCTCAGTATCCCCTTAGTGTCTGAGAATGATAAGAATTCTCATTTTTGCTTAAGGGAAAGTGTGCCAACTAGGATTGCTGGGAACTGGACTGCAAAGTCCTCACTCTGCTAAGTTAGCATCCACTATGCTGTCCCTTGGAACAGCTTGGAACCTCAAGGACACCTGAACAGCTAGGGAACTGGGGCCAGCACTACCTGGACCCAGCTCCTCAAACGGTTCAAGGTCATCTCTCATCCTTTGGGGACTTGGAATACCCAGCATGACAATCACTTGCTGTTCCGGAGCTGAGTTCCCTCAAGAATTCCCTCTGACAAGGCATTAAGCCCAGCCTGCAGGCCAGGCCTCACCCCACCCAGCACAACCACAGAGGGTTTTAGCCCTGGCACTGGCACAACAATCCTTCATTACAGTCTCCCCCTGGCCTTTGCTCTAGCCGTCCATTTGTCTGCCACCATACCCAAAAAACAGCCTTCAATACCCTGAGAGCCTGCTGCCTTCCAAGCCAGTGCCCAGCCACTGCTAGCTCCCTAGTCTGTCTCAGACACCCAGTGTGGGCTCTGAGGGTACCCAGGTCAGGATCTGGCATCACAGACACGCAGCTCCCTCCTGCTTTCATAACTGCAACAAGAGATGAAGGCCTTTAGTGAGGTGCGGTGGTCAGCTACTGTCCTGCACCTTCGTTTATAAGATCCCTTTCTGCTGATAACGCTAAAGAGGGAACACACTAGAACTAGGTATTGTGATTCACAGCTCTTTTGTTGTTGTTTTTGTTTGTTTGTTTTTCTTTTTTTTTTTTTTTTTTTTTTTTGGTTTTTCGAGGCAGGGTTTCTCTGTGTAGCCCTGGCTATCCTGGAACTCACTCTGTAGACCAGGCTAGCCTCAAACTCAGAAATCCGCCTGCCTCTGCCTCCCAAGAGCTGGGATTAAAGGCGTGCCGCCACCACCACCCGGCGATTCACAGCTCTTATCCAGCACTGGGGAAACCGAGGTAAAAGGATTCAAGGCCAGCCTAGGCTACACAGTGACCCAAGCAAGCCTGAGATACACTGGCTTGGTCAGTTACATACATGCTTCACAAACACAAGGACTTGTTCATATCTCCAAAGCTGGCCTAAAAGCAGTGCCTGTCAGTGGTGTACCTGTTACTCTAGCATCTGGAGTGGGAGATGGGTAGATCCCTGAAACTCATTGACTGGGTGAATTGATCAGCATCTGTTTCAATGAGAGACCTGGTGCCAATAGATAGATAAATAAGTAAATCTGGAAAGCACTCAAGAAAAGATACTGCACAGTTACCTTGGGCCTCTTCATGTCAAAGACAAACAGCATGAAGGGCATCTAATGGTGCACACACTAATGGAGCCACAGGCCCGATGGGGAACACGGTCGAGGTCGATGGTTTCTCAACCCCCTCCTTTGGCTGCTTAGTGGCTCCTCTTGGTCCCTGATTCTGCCCACTGAGAAAGATAAAAGGTTGTTCCTGTGAACAAGTTAGTAGCCATTATTGGTGCAGTGGTGTGTTTAGGGCCCAGGGCAGCTCCCATTTGTGTGGGAAGACAAAGGCATCCAAAGCTCTTGAAAACAATTACCTGGTGGATTCTCACCACTGAGAGAGAGAAACCATTTTCTTCAGTCTCCTCACCCCACACTGGGTGGGGAACACAACTTGATGTGGAACCAGAGTCAGGAATGGAAGACTAGAGCTCTCTTGGTCTCATGTCCTTGTGGACAGTCATTTAGACCACAAATTAAGATAAGGATGGTGCCAAACTCTCTTCTTCCTGCCAGCCTCACAGACCCGGCTCTAGGTCCAGGCCCTTACCTTGGTTTGGTTGTAGGGAAGTTGAGGCACAGCCCACAGTTTGAAGATGGCATGAAAGAGGCAAGGTACCCCAAACACTGCCAGTCTCAGAGCCAAGGAAGTGTGTGGCTTTTGGAGTAAGGCTTGGGTTCTGTTTTAGGATTACTATTGCTGTGATAAAACACTGTAACCAAAAGCAACTGGGAGGAAAGGGTTTATTTCGGTTACACTTCCACGTCACTATGTTCATCATTAAAAGTAGTCAGCAGGAATTCACACAGGGTGGAGACCTGGAACCAATGCAGAGGCCATGGAGGGGTGCTGCTTACTGGCTTATTCCTTATGGCTTGCTCAGCCTGCTTTCTTATAGAACTCAGAACCACCAGCCCAGGGCAGCCTACCCACAATGGGCTGGGCCCTCCCACATCAATCACTAAGAAAATGCCCTACAGACTTATGTTAAGTTGACATAAAAACTAGTCTACTAGCACAGGTTCAAATCCCCATTTCTCTCAGTTGTAACATATGACATGCTTCCAAGTCCTTCTTGCTTTGTCCATAAAAGAAAAATGTTTTTTTTTTGTTTGGTTTTGGTTTGGTTTTTCGAGACAGGGTTTCCCTGTGTATCCCTGGCTGTCCTAGAACTCACTCTGTAGACCAGGCTGCCCTCAAACTCATAGAGATCTACCTGCCTCTGCCTCCCGAGTGCTGGGATTTTTAGAGGCATGTGCCGCCACGGCCCGGCTAAAACACAGATGTTATTAGTGCCTGTCTAGCCATTCTGTGATGACGTGAGCTTGACCTCCACTTCCCCTGGTGGTCTGTGGAGAATGGGAGCAGGCTTCATGGGAGAATGGGATAATTGAACCTTGTGTCCTAAAGCTTTGTTGCCCCAGTGCCCAGGGCACCCACCAGCACCCAGCCTGGCCCCACTAAACCAACTCTGTCTAAAGTAGGTGTTGGTGTGCATTGCCCTCCTCTAGTCTCTTCCCACCCTTCATGCTAATGCTAGCTGAACAAGCCCAGGCCTTGTCTGCCTCTGAACCACCCCACTTATACACAGGAGAAAAGGAAAGGAGGGAGAAAAGCTAGCCTCTTTGATAAGCTGTGATATGAACCCTGGTGTAACCCAACAGCTGTGATCTTTACAAGCCCGCTTCTGTGCTGGGAAGTAGCAAGTCTGAAGACACTCCACGCTGCCTGCCAATGGGGCCTCTGGCCAGCGTTCTTTGGCTCCATCAACTGTGCGTTTTCCCCTCCTCTTCCTCCCTGCTGCCTTGCAAAGAGCACTTGCCAGAGAATGCTTTCATTTTTAACAAGCCACTGTGTGCTGTGAATGCAAGGTCTGCAGCTTGACCGCCCAGTTGATGGTAGATGAGTCTCAAGCACCCTGCCAGGGACAGGAGCACTTCTAGGATGAGGTAGGTGTCCTCAGAGGAAAAAGCACAGTCATGGGACTTCCTAGACCCCCAGCCTAGAGACACCCAGCATGCATGAGGCCTCATTCTGGCCCTGCTCTCCCAACCCTCTGCAGACAGGCATGGTGGCCCTCCCGAACATCCCTAACACATGCTCCTACTAATTACCACTGCCTTCCTAGTGCCTAGGTTTGCATATACACTCTGTGTCATAAAGACTGGCGTAGGTAGAATTGGCCACTGAGGTAGGTGGTAGAGCCAGGCAGAGGCAAGAGAGGAGGGCGTCAGGAGAAGCTACTCTTAGTTCCATAGTTGGGAAATTCCACAGGCAGCCCATATGGGTTAGCTCTCCCCCGTCCAAGCTGAGTTCCCTCATGCCTCAGGATCCTCCAAGTGTTCCCCCAGTCTCTGGAGTCCCCTTTCCTGGGAACAGCCTCCTTTTTGGCCTGTGAATCTTTGTAGTTATCACCTCGCCTGTTAGGAAGCAGGCCCCCAAAAGCCAATATTGTGCTATGCTGAAGAAAGCAAAGTAGTGTCAAGAATCCCTGTCCTGGTTAAACCATCATTTCAGACAACCATGCATGGCTCTCAGGTCCCTGCTTCCGAGAGCAGCGTAAGGGACTCTGGCCAGCTGTCTTCCTGGTCACCTTTAAGGGATTGCCTTCATTTGCTGAAAACAAAAATAAATTGCCCCAGCAAACACACACCAACCTGAATCTGCCTGGGAGGGAAGATCCTGCTCCTCCTCCTGGGATTGCAAGTGGAATTTGATCTTTTATTAGTTTGCAGCCATAATGAGTGGGTCCCCAGCTAAGGGAAGGAGACAGGACACTGACCAAAACTGGAGGGAACCCTGTAACAGCCAACACCTAAATGCTCAGAAGAAACATCTCTTGCCATCTTTAATTCAAGTCTGCTCAGCTCCTTGTATAAATCTTCTAGAGCTTTTCCTATTCCCCCCCCCGGGGGGTGGTGGAGCTGGAGAACTGATTCTTGTTTTGGGGATCATGCAGCAGAAGCCACTTTGCATAACCAGCCCTCAACCTCAGATCTAACTGGAGACAACTCTGTGGTAGTAGAAGTACACAGACCCAGGAGTCCAGTCTGACACAGAAAGATAAAAATGTGTCCTCACAAGGGACAAAGTACAGGTACCCTGAGCCAGGACAAGAGTCTAGCATCCCAGACTCTTTCAACCCTCTAGAGCTGGGGCCATCCTCCTCCTATAATCCCCCTGCCCAGCATATGCGCTGGCACTCCCTCTCAGAAGGCTGTCTTTTCTTTGGAAATGGAAACCACATGTGATGGGCCTTGTTAGGCCAGGCTGGGATTGATTAGGTCCTGGGGCCTGTGGGAGGAGCCGAGAATTGTCCGGAGGGACCCTGGGACTCCAAGAGCAGCACCCCATGTACTCTGAACAAGGCTGTGTTAAAGAGCACAGGTGTACAGGCAGAGGGAGCCTGTGTCCTCGAGGGTAGGTGGCCCTGGTTAAAACAGCCCACGCTGCGAAGCTCCCCATAAGCCAACTTACGTGCTGCAGCTTCCAGGAAGCCCTGAGGACAGGAAGATTGAGCAGAGGTTTGGTGGGAAACTTGCTCAGCCCACTGCGTGTAGTATTGAGCTCCTTACCACAGCAAAGTGGCACCTGCTTGGCCCCCATCCAGCCTCTCACACAGTACCTACTATAGCCTATACACCTGAGATCTCAGCCCCAGAGCCCAGGCAGCTGGCAGGACTGGGGTGACTATAAAGTGTGGTTTTCAGGGACTGAAAACTTGATAACGAATTCAGTCTGAAGTTTGTGAGCTTGTTTCCAGATGGACTTACAAAATTCTCTGGATCTGTTTAGACTTTGCCTAAGTATGCCAGGAAACTTTACAGAGTTTTGACATTGATAACTCCAATAGCTTGGTGAATTAGCAACCAGCTAAAAGTGTACTCTTGTATAGAACCTTTAAAAGAAAAACCAGCAGGTTTGGAATTGGCCACTGGAAGTCATGTTGCATCCTCCTGCCCTCCTCTGCATGAGAGCCAGGAGATAAGTGAGGTCCTTAGTTTCCAAGTGCTTGTAAACTCCTGGGAAGACAGGTCCGGATACATCCTATCCGTTGTGTGGTGCACTCCTTAAGAGGCCTTCCTCTTCGCCTGCAATCAGGGCTGCACACACTTCCTGGGGCTGCCTTTGAGACAGACCCTTACGAACCTCTCTCTTCTTGTCCTTTACATTACCTCCTAGGGTTATCACAGAGCCCTACACCCGGAGCCCTGAGAGAGAGAGAGAGAGAGAGAGAGAGAGAGAGAGGAGAGAGAGAGAGGCCTTCAGACCAGCTGCCTCTTGCAGAAAAGAAGAGGCCCCATCTTAGATGAAAGGTGATGATAGTCCTTGAAAGGGCTCGGCCTGGGGGAACTGCAGTGCTGGACCCTGCCGCAGACAGTGACCATAGAAGGCAGTCTGCAGGGAAGGTCAGGCCAAGTGCCTCTTCATAATGCAGGGTGAGAAAACCTACCAAAGAGGCCCTTGGGATCTGAAGTGGACAATGGAACTTTGTGTAGAGTTGACTGCCTCAGCCCTAGGACGCTGTAGCCTTTGGTCTGTTACTATTATCAGCATCTTATTTTAGTGTCCCTGTAACGTAGAGCTTTGACCCCACTTCCTTCACTCTCAGACTTGGAGTGTGATGGACCCCAGAGCTGAGGTTTCTTCCAAGATGTGGGAATTGTGTACAGGAAAGGGAAAGTGATTGTCAGGATAACGAGTCAGATCTCTGGGAGCACCAGCTATGAACACAAGCAGGCAAGCTCAGAGACCCCGTGCTGCCTGCCTCGGTGTTCCTCCCAGGAGGTCATTCAGCCTACAGTGGTGCCCAGGAGGCACACCTGGAAGGACCCAGAAATTTCCTGTTGTTCCTCCCAGAGAAGTACAGTGGCTCTCCCACATGGTAGGCAAAGCAGGCCTGAAAGCCCACATCTCACCATTTCCACACCAGGACTAGACTCCATATCAGATAGACTGGTTCCCCTTTTCACAGAGCAGAGGCTTCTTCTTGGAGACTGGCTGGCAATGACCTTTGGCAGGCCTGGCCTGGCCTGGAGGAACCATGGTACTGAACTCCACCAGGATCCTGGGAGGATCTTAGCTGTTATCAGAAGCAACTATGCTCTCTGCTCTAGAAGCATCCGCCTTTCGTTCAGGTTGTCAGCCCACAGAGCATCCACGTAAAGACCCCTCCTGACATGACGCCTTCGGGTTCTTCATTATCTTGCTTGGCTCTATTAGCTGCCATCCTTTCAGGCAGGAGTAAATGCTCAGTTGATCTGTGTCTTTCCCAGTCTGTCTTCCAGGTCCCTGGCCCTCCACACTGCCCCTCCCCACTCCCTGTCTCAAGGGAACACATCTCATCCCTTCCCGGATCATTTATCTTCCCCCTGGCTTATCAATTACTTGGGCCCTCCACATTGGTCCCTCTCCCTTTGAGGTAGATTCAAGGAGAGTTAGGTCAGCTCTTGTTTTTGTTTTCTAGGTTCCCATCAATTACATGTGAGGTGTGCTTTGAGCCTGGGCTCTCACTTCTACCTTCCAGATGTTCCCTTTTCAAGAGCAAAGTTTTTGTCTCTTTCTCCACACCCTCCAAAAGGGCTCTCCACCAGGCCCCAGCCACAGGCTCGGTCCGAGCTCCCTGCACACGTGTATCTGCTTTACTTCAGCCTTGTCAGCACCCTTGGGCAGCTTTTCCTTGGGCTAGACCACTGTGTGCCTCGCCAGTCCTGAGAATGCCAAGCCCTTTGACTGCCCCAAAGAACAGGATTGGGAGACTCCATCCCATGCCGAGAAGTCCCAGCTTGATCTTGCTGTTTCTGGTAAAGCCACCTCCTTTTCCTAACCACACTTCTGCCTCAGTTCTGTGGGTTGGTCTCCTTCCCTCTCCGGCCCTCATTACAGCCTTCCCTCCCTCTCTTTTGTGATGCCTTTTGTGAGTCTAAATTTTAAGAGAAGTAGACCACTAAAAAGTGCAGGAACCAGACATGTGACATACGACTGTAGTCTGGTACTTAGGAGAATGATAGGAGGATTTTGAGTTCAAGGCCAACCTGGGCTGCATAGAGACAAAAAAGTCTCAAACACAAAAGTATATAAATGAGTGTCTTGTGGCTTAGCTAATTTACACCTAGAAATTGTGGGACTGCACATGGATACATGCAGAGTTCTAGGAGATGCTCTGTAAGTGCTTGCGCCCACTTCTCTTCTGGTACAGTTGCACTCTTAGTCACACTGCCTAAAGACTGATGGAGCTGAACACTTAGAGCTCACTTGCCTTCTGGACATCTTCCTGTGGCGAGCCTGCTCATGTCACTTTTCCATTGGTTTTTCCATGTTTTTCTTACTGATTTGTGGAAAAGTCTTCGTCTGCCTGCCCCACATGCATACACTGCAGTTACTCATTCTGTGTCATGCCTTACACCTTCAACATCTAGGTCCTTTACAGTTAGCGTATTTAGTGATTTACATGCTTTCGTTGGGGGTTGAGGGACCCCTAAGACATCCCATGGAGCTTCCCATTTCCAGCTTATGCTTGTGAGGTGGGCACAACTCAATCATCTGAAACTCACAGGCCAAGGATCTGAAAAGCACACAAGGGGCCTATTATCCTTGTTTGGCTTTTTTAAGTCAGAGACATGGCTACCATATCATGTAGCCATCATGTCTCAAGAAGGTTATGGTCTAGGGGTGACCGGTGTAGACAGTGTCATGTGTGTCTGGTAGGGACAAGAGTGGACTGTGGGGTTCTGGAAGGAGCAGCCTAATGAAATTCCACACAGAATAGGGAACAACTTATCTCCAAGCAGAAAGGCAACTCTCACTGCAAGATGCTGGGCTGTCCAGAACATATGGCTACCTTCCTGAACAATGGTTTTTTATACATTTTTAGTCATGCTAGGAATTGAACCCAGGGCATTTCACATATTGTGTGCTTTCCCACTGCGCCATTCTCCCAGCCCTGAATTTGGTCATGTTCATGAGTATGGTATGCAATGCATACTGTGTGCATGGAGGCCCGAGACCAACATCCAGTATCTTCTGCTCTCTACTTTTTATTAAGACAGAAATCTCTCAAGGAATCTGGAGCATACAATTGTATTAACTGGCTACTGACCAAGCCACATGGATCCTACTGTTGTCTCTGCTCCCCTCCCTATTCCAACTCCCTGCCCTGTCTCATGCTGCCATGCCCAGCTTTTAAATGTATTTAATTTGGTTAGTTTGGTTTGGTTTGAGTCTTTAGAGGCATAGTGTCAGGCAGCCCAGGCTGGCCTTGAACTTCTGGTCTTCCTGCCACCACCTCGCTCCCAAGTGTCCTGCTGCTTGTGAGGATTGAATGAGAAATATCAGAGGCAGGTCTGGTAACAGCATGGTGTCAGGAGTAACTGCTGTGCTCCCGAGATAGCAGCCAAGGAGTCGAGTCACAGGGGCGGCTGGGTATTCTTATTGCTGAGGCAACCCCAGTCTCTCTCTCTCTCTCTCTCTCACACACACACACACACACACACACACACACACACACACACACACCCCACCCCACCCCCCTGGCTGTTCTGGAAACTTGCCGTATAGACCAAGCTGGCCTCAAACTCACAAAATACTCCTTCCTGCCTCTGGCATTCCTGAGTCCTAGGATTAAAGACATATGATATCACTCTCAGTTTTGGACTTACATTTTAAAAAATAAAACTAACCAGTAAGATGGCTTAGCTGTTAAAAACTACACAAACCTGACAACCTGAATTGTTCCCAGATCCAAGATCCATCTGACTTTAACCTGCACATGCACTGTCCCCCTTCTCTCTTGCACTGGGGTCTCTTTCCTTCCCTCCCTATCTATCTATCTATCTATCTATCTATCTATCTATCTATCTATCTATCTATCTATCTATCCCCATCTCCCTCTCCCTCATATACACATACAATGGTAATAAAAAAAATTTTTGAAAAATAAAAAGACGGCCAGAAGATAGCTCGGCAGGTAAAGTGTTTGCTATGCACACCTGGTGATCTGAGTTTCATCCCTGAGAGCCACACAATGGTAGACTTTCATCCATCATATGTGCATGCACACAATAATAGTTAATAAAGGCATGGGCACAGTGGCGCACACCTGCAATCCCAGCACTCAGGAGACTGACAAAGGAGGAACATGAGTTCTAAGCCAGCCTGGCTACAAAGAAAAACCATAGCCCCACCCCTAAAATTTATTTTAAGTAATTTAGTGTGCAGGTAGGAACAGAGTTGGCTTATTAAAAGCCTCAAGGACTAGAGCCACATCCTGGCCCCAGAACTGGGTCTCCCTCCCATCTTCACAGCTGGCTCATCTCCTTCCTGTCAGGCTCCAGCTGTATGGCAGAATGGTTCACTCCTATCCTCAGCACCAAAGCCATCAGCAGCTGTCCTAGGCTTGGGTTTCACCAGACCAGTGTGACCAGAGAGCACCAGAACCTTACTGTTCTGGCAGGGTCCTTTGCCCACCCTTGGGTGTAGGAGGCTGTGTGACAGGTGAAGAGCTCTTTATGAAACCAGGATCTAAGACAGTAGACACTGAGGAGGCATCCCCAACAGACCCTGTGGTCTAGATTTAAATGCCAGCTTAGGGGAGCGGAAGCAAGGCCACCGTGGTACTGGCAGGAGGGACTTTCCCAAGCTCCCAACAGCTATGCATTCCACCCTCCAAGGGAGCAAAGTGGAGGAAAGCCATGTGTGCAACCCAGATCCCGCCCCAGGCACAGCATGGGGGCAGGCAGTGAGGAGGTGGCCAGAGCCTGTGGGCAGCACACATGAAAGGCCAGTGCCTCCCCTTTTCCTCACAGCTCTACACCTGGAGAGAGGGAGGAACTGTGCTAGCAGAGCCAGCTTCATGCCCCTTCCCACCTTGTGCCCCCAGATGAAAGCCACAGGCATTACTGAAGAAAATACATCGAGCCCCAAGCAGCAGCCAGAGAGTCTTTAAGATCAACCGGGTTCTTGTTTGTAAATCTGTGTGTGCGCGAATGCATGCATCCCATGGTGTCTGTGGAGGTCAGAGATCAAGGTTGGGTGTGAGTCCTTGCTTTCCAAGCCAAGCTAACTGACCTGTGAGCTTCTGGGGATTCTCCTGTCTCCATCTCCTCTTTCACCACAGGAGTGCTGAGATTAGAGTTACATTTTAAGTAACCAACTACTTGTGCTGCCTTTGTGTAGTAGCTGGGATGGACCTGCAGAGCCCCATAGTCCCAAGAAAGATGTGGTGTGCAGCATCTAGGGAGTCAGAGAGCCTGGAGAGTTGAAGAGTGCTCACCTAGCTGGAGGCCAAATCAGACGTGCCCTTAGTACAGCAGTGTTCTGTGACTACCCCAGACCCCACACCAGCTCTGAACTATGGTGCCTACCGGCGCCAAGGTAGCCCTAGTAGCATAGGTAGGCAAGTAGCAAGAAAGAAGTGCCACCCAGTGTGTGATCCTTCTCTGGTATGGTGGTGGTGACAGGGTGCACAGTTTCAGGCCAGTAGGAAAAGGGTGCCCCACAGCTCCCACAAAGCCAGGAAGCTGTGACCTGGATCTGATGTTTTCTCAAAGCATAAAAGTGCCCTAGTTTCTCTCTTCAGGCTTCGGTGAAGCTGTGCCAAGATTGGCTTTTAAAGGCTGCCTGAAATGTGGTTTGGAGCCAAAAATCTATAGAGCCAGTGCATTTGTGACCTTGTTGAAAGTGCTTACTGGGGAAAATCTAGGAACGTGATGGTGGGGCACTGCTTTAATAAATTTAAAGGAAAATCATTTGGTCCATCCCCACTCCCACTTCTAACCCCACCTCCTATCCCACCTGACTATTGCCTCCAGCCCCACAGCCTCCCCAACTCTCATTCATCCACACCCTTCCCCCACCTCCAATCCCTCACCATCCCCCATGCATCAGTAATGAAAAATACCAAGTGGGTAAAAATAAGGAGCCCGGTGATAGTCCTGGAAATTAGGCCACAGCTGTCAAGCCAGGCAAGAGCCCTTGGTCTGAGAGTGAAGCTGCTGGGAGCAGGTGTCGTAGGCCCTCCCAGCTCTGAGGGCAGATGAGAACCTACCTGGCGTACAGTAAGGTGTGGCGGCGGCAGCTGGCCCAGAGAGTACCAAGCAGCTATTCATCACTTAGCAAGCCGGCCTGTGTACTCAGCGTCAGGCCTGGTGTCCACGGTAGTGAGCAGCTAGGCCCTGCCCACCAGGGTTAGTCATGGTCACAAGCGGTAGCATCACAGCATGATAGTGCTCTGTAGGAGCAGATGGGGTGGGGGTAGGGTGCCCAGGGAGTGGAAGAACCCAGGAAAGCTTCCAGAAAAAAATTTGTCTAAGCAGAAGCATGAAAGCAGGGGTGCTTCTGACCTGCTTCGAGTCCACTGAAAGGAGCAGGAACCCAGAAGTGATGGGGAGCGCAGGCTGGCTGCTTCACGGGTGGCTCTCCAGTACCCAGTGAGCCACTAAAGCGCCAGAACTGCCTCAGAAGATCCCCCTACCTGTATGGGGTGCCTGAGTCCCCAGGAGAATCTATCTCGTCACAGCCACTCTGAATTACAGGTATGCATGAGGCAAAGTGAAAAACTGGCTTCCATTCATGCTTCTAGAACTTCCTGTGGATCAGAAGGCATGTGGGGCCCAGAGCCTGCCCAGAGAAAGTTGAAAGAAATAGAGGAACTCACTCATCCACTGTGACAGCTGTAGTCTTTTACCCTGCTGTTATGATCAGAAAACTCCAGCCGGGCAGTGGTGGTGCATTCCTGTAATCCCAGCACTTGGAAGGCAGAGGCAGGAGGATTTCTGAGTTCGAGGCCAGCCTGGTCTACAGAGTGAGTTCCAGGACAGGCAGGGCTACACAGAGAAACCCTGTCTCAGAAAAAAAGAAAAAGAAGACTCCGAAGGTTATTGAGGAAGGTGAGCAGGCAGCTTGCTTGACAGGGAATCTTGCTGCACTGCAGTCAGTTCTGTGTTCTTGGGAGAGGCGATTCAACAGATCATATGAACTAAGACTTTTGTGCCCCAAGCGTGTGGCCCCTGTCATATGACTGACTGTTCAGGGGTGCTGCTTCCGTCCCTTCTCTCCAGGTCCCTCTGAATTGAGACTTTTCCTCACCCAGTCATCTCTCCTGAGGAGGCCCATTTCCTTGCTCTGCCGTGGGCTGAGCCCTTCCTTGCCTGCCTCTCCTTTCCTGAAGGAGACCCCCTCCCTTTTCTGTCGGAAGCTTAGCCCTGGCAGTTGCCAAGTCCCAGAGTTCCCTTCCTCCCACCTGCCCTTGAGCCTGTGTGGCTGCCCTAAGGCAGACTCTCCTGCTTCTTCTGACCCCTGGTAGTGTGGAAATTGACTTCATGCATCTTCTTGACCCTCCACAGGGAAGCCTCTCTCTCCTGTCCCTGGGGGAGCCCAAGGTAGAGAAATGACTGCCCTCCCGTGAGTGACCCTTCCGGCTCCTTCACCAGCTCTGTGTAATGTAGAAAGCAAAGCTGCCACCTGAAGCCAGGCCCTCAGAACAGTGGACTGGCCAGTGTCACAGCCAGAGGAGGGGCCTGTGGAACAGCTAGCTGTCAAGTGTTCCCTGTCTCTCTTGTTAAAGCTCTGGGAAGGTGGGTCACAGCCTATCTCATTCCTGTGGTGGTCTGAGGACCATCTTGGTGTCTTCACAGTGTATGACCAGGGTCCTTTCTTCAGGCTGCTGACCAGCATCCAGCTAAGGAAAGACTGACATTAAAGATGCAGCCATAGGTTGAGCAAACAAATGAGAGACAATTCTGTCCAACCCATGGTTTGTGACCTTAATGGGCTGCCTCCCTCAGATGTCACCACCTGAGACCTCATGATTATCCCACCTGCCACCCATTCTCGGTTACCCTTGACTTGACTGTTACCAACCCCTCAAAAAGGACATCTGGATGGGCAACCCAAGACCCCTGAAGCTTAAAATTAGAGGAAATTGAACACGACAGAAGCACTATTAAGTTTTTCACAGTCGTTTATTATGTGTGTATATTATATACGTTGGGCATGGGATGTAGAGGTCAGAGGACAGCTGCAGGAATCAGTTCTCCGCCTCCACTGTGTAAGTCCAGGAGACAGAACTCAGGTCGTCACCCCCACCTGCTGAGCCCTCTCACCAGCCCAAAAATGGTATTTAAATAGCACCCCTAAGGGGAACCTGCCAGGGCTAAGCTCTGACTACATCACACATGGTACCAACCAGGACATTTGTGTGAGGCCGGGTGGCTGCTCCAAGTGAAGACGGGGGCTTCAGCTCCATTGACGAGACTTTCCTCACCTGTTAAATTCTATTTCAGGAAAAAGTTTCCCCTGTAGTAGCTCTCTTGCCTCCATGAGGAGCTCAGCCTTTCCCCCCCCCCACTCGTATTATGCTAATCACTCCTTGCAAACAGGCAGACTTTGTAGGAGGTTTGCCTGGTTTTAGATGAAACATACGCCTTTGAAGCAAAGAGCCACGGTAGCTAAAAATACATTTCCCGGCTGTTGATCCTCTCATTTGTAAAATGCATGTTTCCATTGTTAAATGTGCAGCCGTCCCTGTGCCCTGCCTCCACTGCCACTGTATGGCCCAGCCAGGGTCCTGCCATCCACCCCAGCCAGGGTCCTGCCACCCACCCCAGCCAGGGTCCTGCCATCCACCCCAGCCAGGGTCCTGCCACCCACCCTTCCCTGAGGCACCACCTTCCCTGAGTCTCACCCTATGGCTCGGCCACTAATAGTTTGTTTCCCCAAGGGAACCCTCAGATTTCCAAATGTACAGGCTTCTCCCCTGCCTGCTGCCACACTAGCTATCACATTCATGCCCCACAAGACCTCTACCATTAAACAGTCTTCATTTTACAAGGTCTCCCTAAGTTGTCTGAGCCAGCTTTGAGCTACGGATCCAAGGCAGCCGTGAACTGATTAGACATGGCCCTGAACTCTAAACTGGAGCACAGTGGGGTGGGGGGTGGGGTGGGGGAGGTGTCCTCTCTGCAAAGGCTGGAACATGTGGGTGTTAAAATCCCCTGCATTTCTTAGTGTGTGGCTGACTGGTCTCTCTGCTCAAGTGTGTTGCAGTGGGATCCTGAGGGGAGGAAGGTCACTGGCACAAGCCCTGCTCACAGGGAGCCTGAGCTATAACCATGTCCTGGGACAGATGCATCCTCCAGGGTGACTCATGACACCTCATGACTAAGGCTCTTCCTTGTTCTTATGCATTTAATCCAGTGAAGGTTTCCTGGGAAAGAAAGATTTGTACCAAAGCCTACTTCATATATCTTAAAATTCCCTGAAAAGATGGTCACAGAAGGAATATTTACAGCCTTCTGGGCTGGTAGTAAGAAAGGATACAACGCAAAACCTCTTTCTGTTTGCCTCCAGACACCTAGTTCTCCCTGTGCTGACTTCTCACCATATCTGCCCTTTCACCATCTCCTGGCCCTTTCAGACCCTGAACTTGTTCCATTTTCAGAAAGCTCTACTGTGCTGCTGCTCTGATGTTTGTTCTTTGATGCCAGTAGTGGGTAGTAGCATTTAACTTCCTCTTCTGTTTCCCACTGCTTAGCGCAGTGCTCTTTAAGTGGGCCTTGTAAAGAGCCACAGAAAACCATCTCAGTTCATAAAATCTCACTGAAGGCTTAGACTAAAGATGTGAGGCCAGAGATGCTCTGGTTGTTACAGCTCTTGAACGAAGGACTGTCATCGTCTGTGGATGTCAGATGCAGTCAGAAAGGCAGGAATAGCATATGCCAATGCAGTGACTGGTTAGCTGCCCTTCATCCCCCAGGGAAGCTGATGCCTCAGGAGGAGAGACTAGTCACTAGGCTGCCAGGGGAAGCCACTGTCTGAGATGAGGATACCAGGAAGAGTCCTGGGTCTCCCTGAGAATTGGTCTCTTTCCTTCTTTGTGAACAGAGAAAGTTAGGACTATATGCAGCAGGCAGAGACTAGCAGGGAAGAGAAGGGTATACCAGGCAGAAATGAAGACAGGGGGCCTAGAGAGGTGAAGGTGGGGCCTTCTGCCCAAATCTCCAAGTTAGAGCCCAGACTCTACAGCTGCACGGCTCCTGAAAGTGCAGGAAAGCCCCCATATTCTCCCAAGGTAGCGTTGCCAGGACCTGGAGCAGCCACCCTAATGGGCAGGTTGGACAGTACCTCTCAGGCCTGTTCGGGAAGCTTGGGAAGGTAAAAGACTAGTCTCCAGAGAAAGGGTTTGAGTGCAGAACTCAATAAACACACACACACACACAAGTCTCCCTAACTTTAGGGGAGCCCACATGGATGGGTGAGGACACTGATGGGACCAGGCGTGGTAGCTTTACACTGAGAGGTACCAAAATGGCAGGCCCAGGTTAGAACTCTCAGAATACATTGAATCCTATGGAGACATTTACCATGAGCAATTGTCAGGATCCCTGACCTGAATCCACAGCTATAAGGCCAGTACTTGAAGGGAAGCATTGTCGCCTTGGGCCATGATCACATGCACACTGGAGCTGCTGCGCCCGCACCAGCTCGGACCCTGCCGAAGGCTGGGTGTCTGGCTGCACACTGCCAAGGTAGAAGGGAGTGCTACCCATCTGGAAATGTTTGGGGATCTATAAACAGTAATGGCGAGCCATCCCTTGGCCTAGAATGAAAGGACTCACTTGGGAATGATTAAATGAAGTAAGAGAAGATGAGCAGAACAGTGTGGGAACAGAAATGCTGTTGGGGCAAGGGACACCCCAGTCGGTCATTCAAGGGGAGAGTGGCACAGCCCCACTGGGCTCTGGGCACTGCAGCGGCTTCCCAGAAGCCTGCTTCTGAGCTTGAAGAGGAGAGTCGTGCAGAGGGACGGAAGGGCCGTCTCTGCCCTGGGCTTTCAAGCTGTAGGAATGGAGCCCTTAGGTGGAGAAGAGAGGTGGCCTGGTTCTTTCTACTGCTGCCATACACTGTCTGACCAAACGGAGACCAAGTTCTGATCGCATTGATCACATGATTCTGTGGTTCTAGACTTAAGTGTCTTCTGTCCTATAAGGGTTGGAGCATGTGAGCCAGGCTGGAGGGTGACAGCGATATATACAGCAGGAAGGTCTGAGGCCAGAATCAGCATGCCAGGCTGGGTAGCCTCTTCACAGGCAAGCACTTCTGTGGGGAAGGCATAGCAGGTTCTCAGGAGAAAGTCTTGCTTAAGAAGGTCAGAGCCCAGAGGACTTCAGAGGGAAAGCAGTTGTGTCAACGGCTCTCGGATAGTCACCAAGGAGACTCCAGGGAACTTAGGACTCAGGGTGCCGTTTCCCAGGCAGTATCAGCCCTGGATTCAGAATGGCAACTTTGACCATATCTCCCTGGGTACCAGAAGTCATCACTTTAAAGTCCCCAACTCTGGACCTCAGGCAGCAGCTGGCCTGGGACCCTGACAGAGGTTTCTGGGAACCTACTGCTGGAATCCCTTCTGTTAACCTCTCCTGTGATCTGAGTTCAAGCCTGACTGTGTGACCTGTATCCATCTGTATTCTGGGGTATCTTTGCAGAAGAGATAAGGTACCACCTCTTCTGGGACACAAACGCAAACCTAGTTGAATCAGACACCTATGCAGCTTCTGAAAGTACAGCCACCAAAACCAAGTACCTCACAAACTCCCGGAGCACGCTCCGGATCCATGTTACTCTTGGCTGGTGATTGGCGTGGGAGGGCCCGGCTCACTGTGGCCAGTGCCAGTCTTGAGCTGGTGCTCCTAGGTGGTGTAAGAAACAGATTAAACAAGGAGCAAGCCAGTAAGCGATTCTCCTCCATGGCCTCTACATTCCAGCCTCCAGGTTCCTGCTATCAGTCCCTGCCATGGGTTCCCTGATTAGTAACTACAAACTGTAGGAAGAAAATAACCGTTTCCTGCCCAAGCTGTTTATGGCCATGGCAATAGAAACTCCAGCTGAGACAGCCTTCCAGCATGCATCCACAGGCAGGCTGGGTTCCACACCAGGTGACCAGGCTCCTGGTCCTCCCTAGCCGTTGCTTTTCAGTTTCACAAGCATCCTTCCCTTAATTCCAGTCTCCTCCCTTGACTGAGAAGTTTGTATGCCCAGGAAGGAGCTAGAGCTGGTCTTGAAGGGCCAACCACAGTTCTGGGAAGGGATACAAGGGACAGGCTGGTAACAAGACAGGAAGAGAACGGAAGCTCTCCTAACAAGGAAGGGTGCTTGAATACAGCCCAAAGGAGGCTCAAGGTAATACCTGTGGGTGCGCCTTGGAAAACATTGAATAAATATGGAAAATAAGACCCAGCAGGTCCCTGGGCCATCACAAGGTAACTTCTGTTCTGGGGAGCTCTTCCTCTGGCAGAGCCTCCTGAACTCCACCCTAGGCTGCAGAAGAAACAGAAGTCGCCCCTCCCACCGTTCCCTGTAACACAGTGCCTAGAGCAAACTCGGAGTACAGACCTGCTGCCTCAGCAAAAGGTCAGCTTCCTTGTGACGGCCCCCACCCTCATGAGACCATCGGGGGATAAGCCCACCCAGGTGTCTATGACAACTCTTCCTCCAGCCTGGCAGGAGCTTCTATTGAACTGAGAGACAAACAGCACGGAGGACAAAAGGCCCCTTTCTTCCTCTCACTTCATCTTCTGTCCCCTTTCCATCAATTCCCAGCAAGACCCAGAAAAACAAGCCCTCATGCGGCTTACCTCCTCTTTCCCCTCCCAAGAAACTGAAGTGTATCAGACACATCAACTGCATTAAACACGATGGATTTTTAAGGCCTGAGTTGGCAGAGTTACCACGGCTCCCTTTGCCCTGAGGGGCACACTGCCTAGGACTGATGGAAATAAAACAGATTTACAGTTTTGATACTTGGGAAGCAGGGGTTTGGAAGGGAGTAGGGGAGGAGCAGGGTGCACTGGGACTCTAGAGCTCTTTGAACCTCGGCTGAGAGCCCACTCCTTCCACCGAAGCGTCTGACTTGTCTGACTTCTGACTAACCCTGAAGGAACCCAGCTGTTAGGCAGGGAGGGAATAGGCCCTGCTCTCTGGGGATGGCTCTGGCCTCTGCGTTTTCTACCCTTGCTGCTAGGTTGCACCCAGGCTTGTTGGCTTGGAGACTCTAGGCATTTGGAGGAAAGTATCCAGACACACACCCCCCCAACCCCCTGGCCTCAAGCCATTAAAGGGAGAATGAAAATCAAGTAGCGGTCAGTGTAGAGAAGAAGCAAGAATCACCCTCCATGTGTGGTTCTGCTGTGGGTAGAAATGAAGGGCCAGAGGGAGAGATGGGGTGATCCGCCCTGCCCTCAAGACAGGTGGGGGCACTGGACACCTGGAGCTTGTGCCCCTTGCCCATCATCTTACAGAGGCAGGCTTGAAGGTATCACTTTGAGCCCAGGTTACCTTCCCAGGCACCTACTAGAGAGAGGTCTCTGGACCTCAGTGAGAGGCAGAAAGAATCCACAGCCCTGATGCCAGACCATATAAATAGGCACAAAGAACTAAATGAGGCAGTGTTCTGAGCTGGGGATTTCTGCTTAGGTATAAGATGTATCAAGCACAGCTTTTCTTAACAGGAAGTACCCAATGAAATTATCTAAGGCCTGTTCCTCGTGTTACAGAAACAAGGCACTCTGGAGCCAGGGCAGGGTTGGAGAAAATTACAAAAGCTGGGACACCCTCCTCCACCTGAGGCTACCAGCTGGAGGTTACTCTAAATTTCCTGCTTGACACTGGCCAGCTAGCCTGGAGGCAAGTGAGGGTCGGAGCAAAAATGGACATTATTAAGAGCCCCTGGAGAGGCTGCAGTGGGAAGAGGGCGGGCCGACGCTCCAGCTGCCATCTCTCTGCTCGGCAGGTGTGTAGTTGAGTGTGTCCCCCACAGGCCAGCTGTTAGCACTCTGTCGGTGGCCATTTTAGTATGGTGACATTGAGACAGTCAAGAGTGTCTGAGGCTCCTGCCTAGAGATCAGTCACGCCAATCTCCCTTTACCCAACTTGGGTACCCTTCCGTACCTGTGCCCACTAGCCAAGGCTTGGCTCCTGAAAATACCCTGCAGGCTAGCACCATCTGCCCAGCTGGTGGAGGAACATTCATTGACTGGAACCTCTCCCTTCCTTCCAGACTGAGGACTCCTCCACACCAAATATCCCTGCTGGAGGTCAGAGGCCTTTCTGCTTCTGCCTTTTTTCACTCTCTGAAGCAGGCCAGACCTAAAGGAGGGTGAGAATGGAGGGAGTTAGACAGCATCTGCTTGCCCAGTGATTGGCATAACCCCTTCCCCAGCTGCCCTCAGGTTATATGTCAGTGCCACCACATCCTCACACTGTGATAAAACCAGTCAGGCCGCAGGAACCACGCGGTAGCAACATGCCCTCACAAGACTCAGAGTCAAAGCCAGAAGAATCCAGGAAGGGGGCCGACATGAATGTCCGGAGCACGAGGCAGGCCAAGGCACCTGGGCGGGATCAGTGACAACAAGAAGGGGAGGGCTCATTTGACCTTGCAGCTATGCTAGCTCCTACGTGAAGGATAGACGAGAGTGGGGCTCTTCAGAGCCACATGTGGAGTGCAGACTGCCCAGGACAGCACAGCGGAAGGAAGGCACACTGGAGGAGGGCCTCCATTGCTGCCTGCCTCTTCTCTTGCTCTAGAACAAGCTTTCTCCTGTCTGTCCTGGCCACATAGAGTAACTGGTGGCTCTGGAGTCACCCAAGGGCTCAAGGCACTACAAAGCCAGTGACACCTTCCTCCCAGCTGCCTTGGGGCAGGGCTCCCTAGTATTGAAGCTAATGGATGAGTACCCGGGGGGTGGGGGTGTTGGGGGACCCAGGTTCCCACCAGATGTCCAAGGGTGGAGCCCTCAGATGTTTGACCAGTGGTGGTGGTTTAAATGAAAGTGATAAGCAGGCTCACAACAGCCAGGCAGTTGTGCTACAGCACCTCCAGCGGACACTGGCCCTCCAGAGATCTCTGGACAAAGCAGTGTTGTCTCAACTCTGAGGGGAAAGTGACAGTCCCTCTCTTGGGTCCCAGAGGTGTTCAGTTGCTCCCTTGAAAGCTCTAGAGACTTCCAATGGAGCAACAGGAAGCAGCCATTACCCACCTAGGAAGCACCCAGAAGGCACTACGTGGTGAGGGGGAAAACCACATCCACAAGGTTCTGGACTGTGCCTGATAGGCAAAGAGCCCCAGTTGGGACCAACAACCCATTACTGCCAAGTGAGTTTCTTACCAAACAACACATCACATCCACACAAGTGTGTACGCACGCGCACACACATACACACACACCCCGTAGCCACTTACCTCCTGCCATTTCCTGGGTCATAGCCCCACACGAAGGGCTTCTTACTGATAGAGACATGGACCCATGTCTAGGTTAGCATAGGAGGGCTTTCACAAACCCTATTTAGGTTCCCTCCTACCCCCTCTCTGCCTTGTCCCCAGGCACTTTCCAGGCCATTGTCTCATGATGAATAGCACTTTAATATGGGTATTAAAAAATGTGGGCAAATGTGTAATGCTTGCAAGCTGTGCTCCATTATTGGCGCTATGCTTGAGAGCCAAGCCGGCAGCTCAAGCCGGGTTGGGACTCAGCAGAGAAGTGATGATGCAGCAGCCATCTGCCAGGGCGCCATGGGCAGGGACAGGCACACAAGACGCAAGTGATGAGGACAGACTCAGGTCAGAAAGCTGAATCCTGCTTTAGTCTAAACTCCTTTTTCCCTCCCCATCATGTGCGTGACCAGCAGCATGGGTCCTCCCTGAACCTTAGACTACTGTTCTCTGCAAACTGCAGAGAAACACAGGAAGACCTTGCTCACACTCCAGGGCTGGGCACGGAATCTGTGGCTGCCTCTGCAGTCCTGCGATAGGATCTGGGGTTATCCCTCCCTGCTGCTTCCTGACAGAGGAGATACAAGCATCCTGATCTGACTTAAAGCTCTGTGTGTGTGTGTGTGTGTGTGTGTGTGTGTGTGTGTGTGTCAGCTTGTCTCCTATCCTCTTTGCTTCCTAAGGCACTTGAGCACGTGAGCACTCTGCACTAGACAGAGCTGCTCCCCTGCCCTGCCCTGCCCGGCCCGGCCCGGCCCTGTCGTCTGTGCCTTTCTGACACAGCCGCTCCACCTCTGCTTCCTTCCTCTTATCACAAGTCCTAGCTGAAGGACTAGAAACAGCATCCCCCCACCCCCAGCAGGAGTCTTGGGAGCTGCTGGACAGAAGAGTCTCCCAGATGTCCAGAGCATCAGGAGGGCTGAAAGTCAGGCCTTGGCAGGGACTTCACGGTTGCCCTCTAGGGACCAGTTCCCAGCTTCCCACTACACACTGTGACCTTTCACAAAGGACACACCTGGTGAGAAAATACTGTAGTTAGAACATAGGTAGTGCCTCCCAGAGTAAAGACTTGGTCCCCAGGGTGCTGCTGTTGGAAGGTCACTAGGAACATGCCTTTGGAGGGGATTGTGGGACCTCAGTCTCTGCATCCTGGCTTCTGATGAAAGTGTTTTGCTCCACCTCCATGCTCCCAATGTGGGAGTCCATCCTTGACAAGACCCAAAGGCTTGCACTGGAACCTCCAGAATCACTAGCCAAAGAAACCTTTGCTATTGCTTCAGATGTTTCATTACATTTGCAAGCCAAGGGGGTGCCATGGAAGCACATGCTCTGGAGACTCCGTGGATAAACTGGCCTCCCTGGGGAGTCAGGACAGGGCAGGGCAGCTCTGGGTTGGTGCACTTGGGGTAAGTTCAAGCCTAGATGTCTGTTCTCTGCCACCATTTACAGCATGCTGTGACCTGTCAGAAGTGGGGACAGTAGTCTCCACGGGCCTGTCCTTTTTTATTTTTTCCCATTTTTCATGTGTAGAGGGGGCTTGTTTTTCATATGTGGGCGTGTATGTATATACACACATGTGTAGAGGCCCAAGGTTGATGTTGGGTATTGTCCTCAATAGCTCTTCCATCATACGCATTAAGGCGGGGTTTTTTGATCAAACCCAGAGCTTACAGATATGGCTAGTCTAGCCAAGGTACTCTAAGGATTTCATTTCCATCTTCTGAGACTTGCTATCACACACACCTGACATTTTCATGCTTTTGGGGAAATCCAAATTCAGGTCCTTGCACTTGCATAGCCACTGAGTCACTTCCCAGCCTCTGAACATGAAGCCTTTGACCGAAATGAGCAAGGTCCCATTGTGCAGTAAAATCCAGCTGTGGTGATAGAACAGCCACTGCCAGTCAGGCCCTCTTGGTTGGAGGCACTTGAGGGTCACAGACAAGACCTAGCCTTTCTAGCTCGTAGTCTAGTGTGAGAGACAACAGCCTAGTGAAAGCACAACCACGGTGACCAGTGCTCTGACAGAAAATGGACCTTCTCTTAGAGGCTGGCAGACAGAGAAGGCACCGCAGACCCAGGCTTCCCCAGGGTACAAAGTGGACTTGAGACCTGCACGGCCAGAAGTCAGCAGAACAGATGTGGTGGGGTCCACATCAGGCCAGCCCAGAGGCTGAGGTGTCCCTAGCAAGGCATGTCCAGCCAAGGCTGGAGAGGTTTTGTGCTTAGCTGCAGGAACTAGGCTTCACAACAGACCCAACAGGAGGCCACAGATAAGGCCCTAAGAAGTGAAGAGGCTGGCTTGGGTTTGCCTTTTAGATTTGTCAGAGCTGGTGTGGGAGGAGCTAGAGAGAGGAGGCTTAGCCACGTGAGTTCATACCACGTTTACAGAGGACCCAAGCTTGGGTCCCAGCACCCACCCACCCCAGGCATCTCACAACCATCTGTAACTGCAACACCAGGGAAATCCATGGTCCCCAGCCTCTAAGGGCACTATAATAAGGCACACAGAGACACATAATTAAAAATAATAAAAATAAGTATTTTTAAATTAAAAAATTTTAAATGAGCAGGAAGTCAGACTGAGAGGTGATTGACTGAGCCAGCAAGACATGGCTGGCTTCTTCCCGGGCAGTGGACCATTCCCAGAGGAGACAGCGCTGAGGTGGGGTGCGAAGGCAGAGCCAAGTGCGTGGCTAGACCAGGAGGAGCTAGTGACCATGGAGCTGGGCGGGCAGTACAGTGGTGTTTACTGCTACAGGAAGGTGAGTCTGCAGGGACACCAAGAGTGGCACTGCAGCCCTGGGAAGCTCAAAATGCCTGGGAGACATCCTCAGCGACTGTCCCCTCTGGAGTCCCTTCAGTGAGGCCTAGGGCTGAAGAGGCGCATGTGGAAGCCACTGACTCTAGGCCACTTTGAACATATTCATGGGACTTGAGCCCACAAGGAGACAAAGACCAGCGAAAAGGGGGTGTGGCTGTCGGGTGAGATAGGGAGGAACAAGTGGCAACAAGATTATTTACAGACGACTCTCACCCTGACCTCTGGGACAGCAGGAGACCCCGGTGCCTGCCTGCCTGCCTGCCCAGACCATCCCTAACCCATGTGCACGTGAGTGCCGCTCCAGACACCGGCCTCTGCGCGTCCCAGCCGGGCTGACCTGCAGTCCTTGGAAAGCACTGCCTGGCAGCCATTCAGCTGCTGCTCTCTGTCATGGAAACTGCGGCAGCTGTGGGCGATGGACACGTGCAGCCATTTGTCAGGACTCCCTCCCCAGCCTGCCCTTTTTGAACATTTCTGTGCCATGGCCTTGGAGACAGGGCTCCTCCAGGGGTGCCTGGGGATAGGAAGCACTGTCTTAGTGCTACAGGAGGGTCCCACCTGCCTGCTGGCTGTCATCTGTACCACAGAGGCTCTTCTTCCCAGGTGCCATGCACCAAACATTGTCTTCCCACCTGCCTTCTGACTGCTACCCCCATTTATCACCTGGATGGGTGTGCAGTAGAGATTCAGGAACCCCTTGTTCGTGGGTCCCCCCTCTCCCCAGCTCCATCCCCACCATGCTCGGACTTCCTTTGGCTGTCTTTCGTGCTCTCACCCAAGCCTGCTGGATTCATGGGACACATTTGGGATTCATGGTTTTCCCTCTACATTACCAAGTGCTCTGGGGTTTTGGGCTGGAGCTGGGGGTGTGGCAGAATTGTCTCAAGTCTAGTTGCAAAGCCATGGTTGGTGTTCATAGGGAAGCAAGAAATTCAGCCCTGATCAAGTCCCATACAAGAAGTAGCTTCCAGGCATGATGCCTCAAAAGCGTCATTCAGTACACAACACCTTGAAGCCTCTGCCCTTGTCTAGTTCTATGGTATTGCTTCCCTGGTACAAGGACAGGCAAGCAGAAGACATTATCACCAGACCAAAGACCATTTGGACAAGGTACCTTGACCACTAGTCCCTATCCAATAGGAAGCAGGCACACTCAGCTGCTCACTGCCCCTTGCCCACCCCTGCTCCACAAACAGGCCCCTTGCAGTCTGACCTCAGGATGTGTCCAATCTGCTGTTATTTATTTGCCCCAGGGACCCTGGCCTGGGAAACCTGCTTTTCCTCATTCTCTAGGTTCCCCTCTGTAACAGAGCTTCTTTCTTAGAGCCGGGTTCTTACCCCAAGGCTCTTACTAAGAAATGTGTGGGGCCGGTGGAGCCAGACACCACTATGGTCCAGTTGTTTTACCTCCATATGCCACTTGGTTGACATAGGTCACTTTAGGCCACAAGTGCCACTGGGCACAGCAACCTGCATACATCCCTTTAAGTAAGGCCAGAACTGAACAGCACAGACATTCCCACCCCGAGAGACTTATGTGTGGAGACATTCTCAGATGAAGATGAAGTCTGGAGAGAAGTAAGATCCAAGAGGGGCAGAACCACCTTGGTGTGGGGAGGCATTGTTGATGTATACGGGAGACACACATGATATAACTTACAGACATGTTGCTATATGTGAAATCCCAGGAAGGTATCTCAGCACATTCCTAGTAGCCAGAGGCCTGACAGTTTTCTGGGGGAGGAGGGACACAAATAGAGCTTGTATGCCTTGGTTTCTAGGTCAAGGTAGGTGATATTGGGAAGTAAAGAGATCGTCTGTGTGCTGCTGCAATCCCTGGGGTCCTTTTCCCATGCATACCCCAGCACTGAGGCCCTGCAGTCCTAGTGAAGAACAGGTTCCTCTAGGACCCTGAAAAGCCAACGGGGGGGGGGTAACTTTCCTGGCTTGTTTTCCAGGCAGCTCTGCCTCCTGCTGAATGCAGAGAACATCTTCCATTCGATGGCAGACATCCTGCTTCAGGAAGAGGACCTCAAGTTTGCGTCCACCATGGTGCACACCCTCAATACCATCCTGCTCACTTCCACTGAGCTCTTCCAGCTGAGAAACCAGCTCAAGGACCTGAAGACTCTGGTACTCCCCTCTGACCCCAGTGTTAGGTACCCAGCTCACTCCTCAGCTGGTCCCAGGAGGAGATGGGTAAACTGGGAGTCATCGCTGCCCAGGGCTAGGTCCATGTGCTCTTCCCAGTTCCTCCCCCACTGTTTACTGTCCCTTTTGAAACAGGCTCTGCTAGTGCTGGGATGCTCTGCTCAGCGAAGTCCCTTTCTCATGGTAAAAACTGAAATATTGCTGGAAAACAAAGGGTTAATTGCTCTCCTTGTGTTCCTCCCTGCTCTGGCCCCTCTCCCAGCTGGACACATCTGTCTCATAAAATGCCTATCATCATAAATGCATCAAAATGCATGATACCTCATTGCTTCCTGTCCGAGGCTTTGGGTGAGGGTGCCCAAAGGTTGTTCAGAAAGAGCAGAGAGGTTGCCAGAAAGCCTGGGCTTCCCTCAGCTCACAGGGACCAGTGCCATCATGAGTGCACGAGTGCCAGGGATTTATTTCCCAATCTGGGTTTGGGTCACTTTCCCTTTGCCCCCTGCCTAGCATGGCCCTACCTCCATCCGCTTTCTGGGAGTCTCAAGGGCATTTAAGCCCGTGTCTATGAGGACATCTGAGGCCAAGTGGTTTGGAATGATCCAGGCCATAGCCCTGCCTTCCTCCTGTGGTTCCTTGCAGACATTTACAGAAGCCTTAAGAATTTTCCTCAGGCTCAGGGCCTCCCTCAGTGTGTGCTCGTCTGCAGGACTGGTTCCTGGTACACTGAGAGCATGAGGTGGACCAAGGAGGGGAGGATGGGATCTAAGGACAGAGAGAGGAGCCTGGGCCCAGAGGAAACAAACTTCTTCCCAGCCCAGGCTCTGGGACCACAGAGTTCCTTCCAAGAGACAATTACTTACTGTCATTATGCCAGTGGCAGAAATGGCAGCTTACAAAGGGTAGGCTCACTTCTGACTAGGCCCTTGCTGCCACGACCACGTGGCTCTGTGAGGCCAGGAGGTAATGACAGGGTCTAAGGAGCTGTCAGCATTTCCTTTGTGACAGCTCGTTCCCAGCTGGGCTGCCAAACACAGCCCAGTGCTGAGCTGGCATCCCAGATGGCCCCAAGAGCCCCACGCCACAGCCCCTCAAGGCCCTTCCCTCCTTGGGCCCTGTGTGGACCCAGTGACAGGGAGCCAAGCCTTCTAACTGCTTCCCCTCTCCCCCAGGAAAGCCAGAGCCTCTTCTGCTGCCTGTACCGCTCCTGGTGCCACAACCCAGTCACCACCGTGTCCCTCTGCTTCCTCACCCAGAACTACCGCCACGCCTATGACCTCATCCAGAAGTTGTATCCTCTCATTGTCATCCATCCCCCAGGGAGGGCCAAGAGTGACCCTGCTGCCATTTCCTGTGACCACCTTCCAGGGCTTGGGACAACTCCAAGGCCTCCCACCAGGAGTGCTGTGCGGTGTGGTGTGTTCAGGAAGGAGCTGTTATCAGCTCCTTTTAAAGGCTCCTTTAGACCTCCTGAAGGGGAGGTAAGCCTGGAAAAACTCAGGAGTGGAGACCAGCTGAGGTGTGGCCTACCTCCTCCCTTAGGAAAGAGACAGGTATCTCTTGCTAGCCTCTCCACCCCAACTTTTTTTTTTTTTATGGAAAAGACCTTGGTATAAGAACATGTGGGAGAAACCCGCAGGGCTGGCTCACGTGTCTAAACTTTGGAAACCTCAAGAAGGACCAGGAGCCCACCACACATAGGATGCATAATGACCTGCCTCACCAAAAAGCATCCGTGCTCAGAGGCGTCTTTTAATCTACCGCTGGGAATCAAAACAGCCTCACCTTTGAACCTATTTGAACCTATTTTATGACCTAGGGTTAGAACAGTGTTCAGAAAGCAAGACCTGCTATGATGGGATAGAAGCTGGGGCCATGAAGGCTTCAGGGAAGGGTCAAGTGTTCTTGCATGGCACCCTTTCACAGCCTAATCTGTTTCCTCGGCCACTTGGGTGACCCAGAAACTAAGAGCCCACTGGCCAGTTCTAAGCCTCCCTGGCCTGCTAATGGGCTGTCCTCTCAGGCTGAAACCAAGAGCCTCTCCTGCCCAGCTGCAGAGTCACAATAAGTGTCTTCCTGGGCCCAGGTAGGCAGAGGACCACTTCAGGAGCAGAACCCAAGCATCCATGCAAAAGGAACAGCTGGGCCACACCCTATTTAGAGAGACAGAAAAACAGAGATTGGATATATGTCCTTCATGTGCTAAATCCCACTTTGAAACACCCAGACTGTACAGTGGAAACCAGGTCTGGGGAAGGGACGGGGAACTCTGCACCCAAGCCCAGACTCCCTGGAGGCCATCCTTTGCCACTCCTTGGGCAAAGACACTCCCAATAAGGAGACTTTCCTTGACCGCCCACTCAGTGGGGACCTGGAAGTCACAGTGGATTTCCTTACGGAGGTGGACAAACTGGTGCAGCTAATTGAGTGCCCCATCTTTACATGTAAGGTCCTGTCAGGGCCTTCTATTGCCCTGGAGGCGGAGGGGGAGGTGTGGAGCCAGTTTCAGACACCACTCTTAACTGAGCTTGGAGAGGGAAAGAGGGAAATGAGCCTAGGAGTCTTCTAGAGGGTCGAGAATATAGTATCTGAGAAGGTGGCTTGGTGATAAGGGGCCGGCGGAGTGCGATAGGGTACTTAGCATCAGAACTTACCTCAAAACGGGTCACACACTCAGGCTAGTGCTCACATGAACTCCTCAGAATGTTAAAGCCAGGCTCCCCCCAACCTGCTGCTTCTGCCCTGACTTTCTGGGGTTATAGGTATTCCTGCTTGCCCAGGAGCTGGCATGTGCCAGGAGCCAATGGGCGAGAGAGCTGCCTGGTGAGTAACACCCAGGCTGCAAAAGCAGCGGCAGCCTGGGCAAGCACAGCCCTTGGCGCCTCCACACATGCAGCGCCTGCTCCCCAAAGCAGGCAGCACTCCAAATCACACATGTGTGTTTGCAGTGTGTAGAGAAGCCAGAGGCAGCCCTGGCCCTAGCCACCTTCCTAGCCTAGGTGGCGGCCCCCTGGGCCTTTGCTCCTCCGCAGCATCTCTGGCCTGAATGATGAGCCTTTACCCTGGGATCAAAAACAAATGCAGGAGCTCAAGGATCCCCCCTCCCCCCCTCCCCCGCTCCCCCCCCCCCTCACATTTAAAGGACCAGCTGCTCTAAACAGCAGGTACTGTGACTCAGGCCCTGGAGACAGCAGAACAGGCGAAAGACCTCAACCTGTCCAAAGCAGGCCCTGCCTAGCATCTCACTTCCTGAGGGCCCCACAGGGTAGAAGGATTCACCTGAAGGCAGGTCTAAGCTAATCAAGAGGAAGCCCTGAGCAGCTTGTCCTCGGGCATAAGATGGAGAAGGGACCAACAGCAAAGGTGCTGAGCAAGCCAAGCTTCCTCAAGGCCCAACAGGACGAAAGAACTGAAGTAGGCTCATGCTTCTCCACAGTTGTGTACATGGTAAAATGGTTTCCTAGCCAGCAATGGAGGCACACACCTTAAATCCCAGCTCTCAGGAGGCAGAGACAGACATATCTCTGAGTTTGAGGCTAGCCTAGTCTACAGACTGAGTTCCAAGACACCCACGGCTGCACAGAGAAACCTTGTCTTGAACAACAAAACAAACAAAAGCTTTCCCTCTGCACACACCTTGCAGATCAGCTCTTCTGTAGCCCCAGCAGATGTTTCCCCTTGTCCCCAGCATCCCGGCCCAGCGTCCTCAGTGCAGCTCAGTCTTCGCAGGGCCTGCCTTCAGCAGCATCCACTCTCACTGGCCCTGGGCTTCTGAACACCCAGGTACAAGTCAAGGCTCACACACGCCCTTAGAGACACCACAGTGGAAATGGAGGAAGAGGAGAGTGCACCTCTCCTAACCCAGTCCCGAGTTCTTAACGGGAGCTTCATTGCTTAAGCATGGTTGATTTACCTAGGCCATGGCCATCAGCTCAACCCTCAGCTCATCAGCATGAAGGACTTTGTTTTAGAGACCCCGAGGACTGTAGGAGTTCTGTGCTGGGAAACTCGGGTGAATATCAGATATGTATGTTACAGTATCATAGGTGCTGTGACTTCTGCCTCTTGGGATAAGAGGAGGCACTAAGAGGCCACCCAGTCCTCTGCTACCTGGCACCAGGCTCAGGCTTCCAGCATCCTCCCAGACCCCTTGTCCTACTGGGAGGCAAGACCACGCTCCAAGACTCAGGTCTACTCTCTGAAAGGTGTGCCTCATTGTCTACAAATAATGTCTGCCAAGGCTTAAGATGTGAGCAGAGCAGTACTACAGAGGCCCAGGAGGGAAAGGAGAGCCTCTCCCCAATCTGTCTCCCTATCAGGCCTTGGATAAGCTATAGTCACCTGGAGGGGCCGCTGGCCAGTAGCAGGTACAGACTTCTAGGATTGACATAGATGCTGGGCAGAGAACGAGAGTGTCCCACCCTTGAAGGGGTGAGGTGGTAAGTGCCTATGTCTAAGTTGGATATCCAGATCACCTCCCGGACGCTCTGGGCTTTGGTGTGCACCTCACTACACACAAAGGCATTTTCCCATCCGCCTCCCTTAGCAAAGCCCTAATCCACTCTTTCTCTCTAGCTCATCCTATTTATAGCTCACATGCTGGCACGTGCAGCGCCAACTGGGGAATCTGTTACTCTGCAAGCCCCCAGGCCCCAACCCCCAGCCCTCATTATAAGGAAGCAGCTGAGCCTAGGGAAGGTAGGCTTAGCCCAACAGCAGGTTTGGGGATCTTAGACTGAGGGGCCTGCTAGATAGGTCATCAAATGGGTGGGTAGGGAGAAATTGGGTCATGGAAATGGCTGACATTCTCTGAGAGAAGGGGGCCCAGGCCTGGCTGCCTGTGGAGGAGCAACTGCTTAACTCTATAAGGCAGGTATGTCTCAGCCTAGCAGTGCTAGGTCCAGGGTGCTTCCAGTTCTTTCCCACATAGGCTGAGGCAGGGGATCTAGGCTAGTGTATTCTAGAGCAGGGCCAGGGTCCCTGACCCCTACCTTGTGCCCTGCTGCAGATCTACGCCTGCAACTGCTGGACGTGAAGAACAACCCATACCTGATCAAGGCCCTGTACGGCCTGCTCATGCTGTTGCCCCAGAGCAGTGCCTTCCAGCTGCTCTCTCACCGGCTCCAGTGTGTGCCCAACCCTGAGCTGCTGCAGACAGGGTGAGTGCGTGCGTGCTGGCCCGGCGCTGCCCTCCAGGCCTGTTCCATGGGAGAGCCCAGGGGCTGGCTGAGGACCCTGCCTTACCCTCCGTCCTTTAACCTTGTTCACTCCACAACTGCCTTTCTTTTGTCTTCAAGTCCACAGCAGATCCCAAAATGGAGGGTCTGGGAGTGTTTAGAGGGCAGAAATATAAAGGCATGCTTTCCCAAGCAGGCTGAGGGGCTTAGAGAGACCAGGCCTAAGTTCGAGACCTTTGCCCAGCATAAGTCCCTGGAGAGAGGAGCTCCAGGCATGAAGAGTAAGTGGGGAGTCCAGACACAGCCCAGTGTTGGGCACCTCATAGGCTTAGATACCTTGCTATTCCAGTCTATGAGATGCTCAAACTTGGCCCTCTGAGAGCTCCCGCATCACCAGGACCTGCTCACCATCATTCTAGAGGAACAGGAAACAAGAATGTACCTGCTCTGCTCTACTAGGGTTCTGCTCTCAGGAAGACCGTGGCTGAGTTGCCCAACCTGGCACCCTCTAAGCAAGGGGCTCCAAGCTCCCACCCTGAGCCCTCTGCTGGCCCTGGCCCCACAGCCTGTTGGGTTGTGTCTATATTTGGTAACCCTTGGAGGCTTTGCCTCATCCACAGGCATTTGGCATCGGAGATGGAAAATTTCACTTGTCAGGTCACCATGGAAACAAGCAGAGACACTGAGAAGATTTACGCTGAATGGAGCGCACCCAGCCTGCATCAGCCGCCCTGTGTGTCTAGAATTCCCTCCTAGGCCATCAGAGCCACTCAGCAGGCCAGGCGCCTTACCGCAGTGAAGGCCTCACACATTTGCCCTTAGGGTAGAGGCAGACAGCCTCAGGATAAGCCTGCTGAACTCAGGTCTCTGGTGGCCCTGTGTCTTCCAGGCCAGTCTTATAGGTTGTCCTGCCTGCTGCCCAGTCCATCCTCCCTGCCCCTTTCCCAGTAAATCTTGTGCTGACTGTGTCTCATCAGCTCTGGGTGTCAACCAAGTGAACTCTGTGATGTGTTTGGGTTGAGTGCACCCAGGATTCATGGACATTCCTCCCAAATGGATATCTCCTGCTTCCGAGAGTAGAAAGATCTTAAGGTGACAGTACACCTCCTCAGCCTGATGTGCACATTGACCCTACAATATCCAGGTCAGCACTGAGGCAAGAAGGGAGGAGGAAGGGAGAAGGCAGCTGGAAGGACACTGCCCTGGGGCAGGCCAGAAACCCTGCTACTTCCCAGAGTCCCTTTCTCTTCTGGCAATATCTTGTCTGGGGGGGGAGGGGGGAGGCTGTCCGAGTCAAGGCAAGATGAATCCCCAGGAAGAAACTAGGTAAAAGGGTTTCCTCAGGAAACTCTTGAACCCAAGGAATGAGTCTTCTATGTAGAAGACGCTAATGTGGGTCAGTGGATGGTTTAAGGCCTAGAATGGGATCTGGGCCAAGTTCTCCATAACTTTGCTTTGTGGCCTCACGTAGCTTCCATAGCCTGTCTGGGCTCCCAGTTTCTTGGTCTATGCATATGTATACTAAAGGGGCAGGAGGTGTTGGGGTAGTCCCAGCCTTCTAGCTTCTGCAGGGACTTGAGAAAGTTGAATGTAGACACAAGCATGGATACAGTAGGTAGGAAGGGACTTCAAACAGCTGGAGGAGGAGTCAAGTTTCAGGGTTGGGGTGCAGAGGGGCAGCTCACACTCTGGAAAGGGCCGTGGGCAGCCCCTGCCCGGGGTGGGGCAGGCAGTTGGTGAGCAGCCGGCCTGCAGGCAGAACAGCTGGGGAGGTTCTCACGCTCACCACCATCCTCACTGCATCCTCACTAAGGGTTGGGGACCATAGGCCACTCTCAGGCTTTCTAACCATTCCTGAGTGAGGTAAGAAGGATCCTCTAAAATAAAAGCTAGTGGTTGATGGACAGGTAGGATGGCAGGGGAGAGAGCCAGCTCTAGACCTGCAAGCCGCCATCCACCCTGCCGGCCAGGTTCCCAGTTACCCAGTACCCAGTATTGTGGGGAAGGAAGCATGCCACTGTGGTGGGTAAGGAGACACTTGTAATCCCAGCACCAGAGAGAAAGGCAAAAGAATCATCAGTTCAAGGTGTCCTTGGCTGTAAAGGCCAGCCAGAGGTACATGAGATGCTGTCTCAAGCGAGCAGCAAGGCTGGTCGTGATAGCTAGGAAGGATACCCCTGCCATGGAGGAGGTCCCAGGGAGCAAGATACAGCTGCTTCCCCAGCTCCCAGGCTGGGTATCTTTCTGTTCTAGTTTGCTTTCTATGGCTGTGACAAAACACTAACCAAAAGCAACTTGGAAGAAAAGGATTTATTTCATCTTCCACTTCCAGGTATGGTCCAGTTCCTAAGGGGAGTCAGGGCAGGAACTGAGGTAAAGACCATTGTCGCTTACTTATTTGCTCTGTGTGGTTTGTTTTGCTTGCTTGCACAACCCAAGACCACCTGTGGGTAGCACGACCTACATCAATCATTAATAAAAAGTGCCCCACAGCCGGGCGATGGTGGCGCACGCCTTTAATCCCAGCACTTGGGAGGCAGAGGCAGAGGCAGGAGGATTTCTGAGTTCGAGGCCAGCCTGGTCTACAGAGTGAGTTCCAGGCCAGCCAGGGCTACGCAGAGAAACCCTGTCTCGAAAAACCAAAAAAAAAAAAAAAAAGTAAAAGTGCCCCACATGCATACCTACAGGCCATTCTGCTGGAGGCAGTACCTCCATTGAGATTCCCTCTTTCCAAGTAACTCATCCAAGAACATCCCTCAATTCCTCATAATAGTCCTTCTCTGGACCTTTGTCCACACATTTGCTAATGGTGTTGTTATAACAGCATGCAGACTGATGGGCACACTTCTCACCCTATCCCCAGTGTCCTCTCTTGGCTTGGATAACAGCTAGCCACACCCTGGACCTAGGAATACCTGCTCTAAGTCCCCCTGCCCCCTTAGGAGTCTGGTTGTTCTCCAGGACAGCAATACCTCTACCAATAGAGGTATTGCTGGGCCAGAGAGGCCCCTTCCCCCATTCCCAGGGGAGTCAACCAGCATCAGAAGCCCCCAAATGACAACCAAGTGGGCATCACCAGGCCACTTTCAGTCCCCAGCCAGCAGTGACCAAGCCCTGGCTCAGGAGGCAGTGGCTCAAGGCCCAGGAGAACATTGGCCACAGACGCTGTCGAAGATGTTTTCAGGCAGTGTGTGTCCTCAAAAGAGGACAGGAGCAGTGTGGGCCAGGGTGTGGGAGGTAGACTCAGGTTCCTAAAGCTGCATCTGGGAGCAGTTGTGCCCTGGTCCTATCCTGAAACTCAACAGGCCTCAGCAATGCTGTCAGGCTTAAAGCCATTGGTTTTTCTCGCTGGGGAAGGTGCCGTTGTGGGAGCTCTGTTGTGTCTCCTTACTCTAGACAGAGCAGCCAGGTGTACCAGGCCTTGGGCTGCCTGTTCTCAGAGGTAGAGCTGTATATATGCCTGACCCGGGGCTGGATACCAGACAAGTTTCTTTCATGTCATATGGGGAGGGAACCTTACACTCAGGCCATGACATGTCTCCTGTGCCAGCCTCTTTTACAGACTAGGAAATGGAGATTCGTGTCTAAGGTCAGATGTCTAGGCCAGGCCTGCCTATGCTATTTCCTCAGCACCAACCATGCTAAGGTCCCAGGGAGTCTGCTTAACTAAGTATGTCACAGTCTTCATGAAACCCTTTGCCAGAGCCTCTAAGCCAGTGAGCCAGAATGGAGTGTGGGGGACAAAATAAGGATGTGCTGGAGGGACAGTTAGGAGTGGGACAGGGACCTGAGTGGCAAGCTGAATCCAGCTGATGTGAGACAGCAGGATTGGTCCATCAGTTGGAAGGACCGTGTACACTGTGCACTGAGTGTACAACGCTAAGGAGAATGGCAGCAACAGGAGTGTAGGTGGCTCAGCCTGTCCTGTGGGAAGACAAGCTCTTCCTGGGAGCAGGTAGTGATCACAGGCCTTGGGACCCAAGGCCTGCCAAGTTGTGGGTCCAACAGAGAGACTTCACTGCTCCCAGCTGTCTGCAGCCTCAGCCATACCACAGAGAAAAGGCTGGGCTACTGCCTCCCCCTTCTCCCCAGACCCTGTTCCAGGCCCCAGCTGCCTTCCTGGCTGGCTGCTAGCCCTGGCTCTCACCCCAAAGGGAGCCACTGGTAAACAGGAAATGCTTCCCCATGCAGTGCCTGCTCCGGGCGCCATCAACAGCCCACAGACTGAGAGACATCCAAGCAGCGGGTGGCTGTTTCCACCAGCTGCAGGAAAGGGGGTGGACGTGGGACCCTATGCACTACGGGTCTGACTGCTGGGAAGATGTTGCTGGGCAGGGACCCACAGATGCCCAGAGGCTGAACCCCACCAGTACCTACCATGATGCAGACACTGACTCTGACTTCTGTCCATCTTCCCAGAGACTGTCTGAAAGCTGCCCCCAAGTCCCAGAAAGGTGACTCCCCCAGCATCGACTACACAGAGCTGCTGCAGCACTTTGAAAAAGTCCAGAAACAGCACCTGGAAGTAAGACACCAGCGCAGTGGGCGTGGGGATCACCTGGACCGAAGAGTTGTCCTCTGATGTGCCTAGCATGGAAAAGGGCCCTAGTGGCCTAAGAAGCACTCAGGGTCTCTAGGCTGAGGCCACAAGGAGCCTGAGAACCTGCCTCCGAGAACCTGCCTCCGGCGGGGGCTGGACCCAACCACCAGCCAGGGTAGGGAGGGGGACAGTGTTGGCTCTGTCAGCCCCAGCTCCTCCCAGCAGAGTACCTGGACCCCAGCACTGTCGGCTACACCCTGGCCTGGGACCGATGGCTTCTCTCCTGAGTTGGACCACAGCCTCAGAATCCAGAAGTAGCCTCTAATGCCAGTCTGAGAAGAGTTTGACCTTGGCCCCAGAGCACTGGCATGGTGTGTGTGCATATGTGCTTCTGTGTGGATAATGCACAAAGATCTCTACAGAACGATGTCCATCCCTGCCCCAATAAAGAAATGACAGAATCCTTAACCAAGCCGCCTGCTCCTTCTCTGCTAGCACCTATGCCTAGCCTGATGCTGCAGCTGCCCTGGGGCCCCACCTATCCTGGAAAGCCAGCTTCATTCTGGGCCCTGGGGGATGTGAGTCCGCGGCCCGGTTCTTCCCAGGACCAGCACCTTCCTCCTGGCTTATGCTCATTCCTTAATACTGCTGTCTGATTCCCTGTGCAATGTGGATGTCCCCAGAAGCAGGAATGGCACAGCAGACACTGCAGATCACTGAGCGGTGGGAGGAAATCAAAGACAGATAGATGCCCCAGTCTCTGACTTAGCTCAAAGAACCTCTGCGTCTGTCACCTGGCTTTAGGTTCTAGTGAACCCCTAATTGCCTGCTGTGGCCCTTTAGTTGCCAGGAGCTTGTCCCTGCTTTCCCCTGGAGCCCTGTGTGTCCCCGTGAGAGTAGGTTCACCTGGAGTCTCCTGGACGACAGCAGTACTTGTCCTTTCCCACGTGCACATGTGTGCATCCCCACACACTACAAGTCTGCAGGTTCAACACAGACCCCTACTCACGAGGAAGTTGGGCTGGGACACCATCACTATTTCCACCCCCAATCCAGGTGACATCGGCACTACTTAGAAAAGGAACTGAAGGACATTTGTGCAGGAGGGTTGGACTTTATGGATGGTCTGTAGTGGACAGCTCCAGTGCGGCCAATTCCCGTTCCCCTCTGCGCGATGGTCGGTGCTACTCATCAGGCCAGGATGCGCTAAGGACCGCATCTGCAGCGGGTTTCATCTTTGTCGAGCCCAAGGCCTTGAAGGTGCAAACCAGGGGCCGCTCCCGCTGGAGGGTTGGGGGCTGGCCGGGCCCCGCCCCTGCGCCGCCCCGACCCGCGGTGGCGCCCGCTCCCGCCGGCCCCTCTTGCCCGACCAGTCTGGCAGCGCCAGAGCTCGGATTTCAAAGCCCTGGTTTCTGGCCGTGAATGGGTCCTCGCCCGCCCGGCCTTTCCCACAGCCCCCTCCCGTGCTCCCTCCCCGCGGCCCTCCCTCCGTCGCGCCCACGTGACGCCCGAGCCTCGGCGGCTCGGATTACCGCCGCCGCCGCTCCAGTGCCCGCGCCGAGGCTGCGCCGCGAACTGCCCGCGCCGCGCCCCCAGCCCCACCGAGCCATGGCCCGCGCTGCCCACCCACGGCCCGCAACCCCGGAGCGCGGCGCGGCCGGCCGCTGAGAGCGCGGCCCCGAGGCGGGAGCCCCGGCGCGGCCTCGGAAAAGCGCCCGCGGCGGTCCGGCCCCTCCCCTGCACGGCTCCCCGCGCCCCTTGCGCGCCCTGCCCCAGCATGGAGACCGCGGAGAAGGAGTGTGGCGCCCTGGGAGGGCTCTTCCAGGCCATCGTCAACGACATGAAGGTACCCCGGGCAGGCTCGGGTCTCCTCTGAGGGACGCATGGCGGGCAGTGGTGTCCTGCTATGGCCTTGTAGTGTGTGTGTGTGTGTGTGTGTGTGTGTGTGTGTGTGTTTCGCGGGCAGGCTCGGGTCTCCTCTGAGGGACGCATGGCGGGCAGTGGTGTCCTGCTATGGCCATGTAGAGAGAGAGTGTGTGTGTGTGTGTGTGTGTGTGTGTGTGTGTGTTTCGTCTGAGCCTGTCCTACTGCGCCCGCCTTGCGCCCAATGCCTGTCTGGGTCCGAAGGGTGGGGGTGAGTGCTCTCAGGTTGGGGTGTCCGTGAGATCGCCCCGTAGGATCCCGACCCAAAGCTGAGCTTTCGCAAGCTCTTGGTACCCCAGACCCCTAAACTATGAATGGGGTTTGTCTTTAGGGACCGACCTTTAAGGCCCTTTAACGGATCCAAGGTCTCTCGGGCCTACGCCCCCTTCCACCACAATGCCCCCCCACACACATACCCCGACGCCCCGAAGCCCAGACAATGCTGTCACCGCCAAAGCAGGAAAAAAATAATAAAGAAAAAAACTGTTAACTCTTGCCCCGCCAGCCTGCATGGATGCAACCCCACCCCCAAGTCCCCCACCCCACACACATACACCAACAGCTCCAGCAAGCTCCAGTACTCCAAACCTCCGGTGGGGTCGTCCCTGCAGCCTGAGGGTAGGACAGAATCCACCTTGGGGAGAAGGAAGGCTGTGTTGGCTAAGCAATCTGGGGAGCGCTTTCAGCAACCACCACTTCCTGATCGCTCAAGGTCAGACTGAGCAGGCACCCCTTTTCAAATGGGGAAACTGAGGCCCGGGGATAGCTCAAGGTCATAAGGAGACCATTGGATCGTGCTTCGGACCTCAACCCTTATTATCCATCTGGTAATTTACTGAATTCTCCCTCATCCCAAAAGGGGCCAGTATTTGACAGGGCTGCTCCAAACTGACTAGGCAGGGAGAGCTTCGTTGGCAGGGTAGGAGTTCCAGTGTTCCTGCCCTGCACTATACCCCTTGGTCTAGGAACAGGATGGAAAACAGAATAAACTAGGCCCTGCACTCCTAAACCTCCCCACGTCCTTATCCTAGGCTCTAGCTTAGCAAGAACAAACCAGAATCCTTCTAGACCCTGGGGACTGTGGAGCCCATATACAGGTACACCCTACCTAAGGGCTCCAGAAAAAAGCTTTAGGAAAGTGGTGCTTTGCAGAAGTTGGGGTTCCCCTCCTGATACTGCCAAGGAACACCCTCAGTGAGGAGAGGCATCACCTGCCATCTAAAAAGAGGCCTGAAGCCATACTGGCTTGGGACTTGCCAGTTAGCAGCCTGTCAGTGCCTTCCCATAGTTCTTTATTTTCCCCTGGGACTTCACACACACACAGGGAGATATAGATAGATAGATAGAGATAGAGAGAGAGAGAGAGATATCCCTGGCAACTCCACCTGAAGCCTCATCACTGGCCCTCAGCATACTTCACCTGTCTTGTAAGCATTATATCTTGGTACCAGCGTCCCTCTCTACAACTGGGTAGCCCAGGCCACCTCCCCTCGCTGGCGCTCCTGGGATGGCAGAGGGTGGGAGCCGCCAGCACTGCAAACACTGCAGCAAGCAGTCGCTTCGGCCCAGACGAGACAGCAGGACCGTGTCCTCCATTTCTGCCAGTTGCAAGGAACTCGGTTGAGATACAGATCCAGTCTCAGCAAGGAGCTTGAGCTAAGTGGCAGGAAGATGTCTAGATATGTGGGGCCAAGGTGGAAGAGACTTTACCAAGTACCATCATAACACATATACTGGGCCCCTATCAATGGCATGCATGTATTAGGGACCCTGAAGCCACCTGCACTGATTGACTGGACTTTTAAAAAGCTGCTTCTGGCTGTCTCATTCAGTGGCCACCCTGGAGAAGTTCAAGGGGACTCAGATTGCCTGGGGCTGACCCCCAGTGAGCTCTCCATGACTCTCTCTGGAGCCACTAGAAGGCCCCAACCCTGCCCTGAGGGATGGCCTGGGAGGAAGGGCCCTCACTCAGATCTTCAACTATGTGGACAGAGGAGGAGGGTGCAAACCCAGGGTCTAAAAGGGCCCTGGAGAGCTAGTTAGCTTGCCCTTCCTTCTCTGTCTCAAGCCAGCTGAACCTAGAGACTTGAACCCGCCTGAGGCCATAGGCCTACTTGACAGAGGAAATGGGGTCCCCATCCCACGCTCTCCAGAAAGTGGGCTCATCCTAATCCAGGGTGAGGAGTGTCACACAGACACAGGCTCTGGCCATGGGGAAAGGCTCCTGACAGAGAGGTGGGGCTTTTGCCCTCTTAATCAATTCCAGTTTGCCCATAGCAAGTGCTCCCTGAAGTCTACACACAGGCCCTGATTTTACAGCTGAGAAACCAGGGATAGGGGTGCATACCCAGGGTCACCCCCAAAAGCCTCTTCTGCGACTAGCTCCTGGGGTGCCCTGCACACAGCACAGCCACACCAGTCTCATCGTGGCCACATGAACACCCCTCGGCTCCAGAGCGGTTGCCCCGCTTGCGGTAGACCTGGCGTCTCCCCCTTTCTCTTAGTCCCTGTCACCTCCCCACATAGAAGCGTATGTAGTTGTCCCTCACCCCGCTTCTCTGAAAACAGGGTCCCTTCATCCTGACACATCTATAAGATCAGACCTTGACCCCGATTCCCTAGGGCCTCAGACAAGTCAATTAACCTCTCTGAGCCTCCAGTTCTCCATCAGGAAAATGGGACAATAGTGAGTTTCATTCAGGAGTCCCTCACGAGGTGGTGAAAGGTGCGTGAGGCAGGGCTTGGCACAGAACACCGGCCAGCAGGTGCAGTCCCTATGACTAGTGACGACACACAGGGGCTGTCACTCTCCCTGGGGCACCTGCCATTCTGGCCTTTTTCTCTTTGTTTGCCTCTGAGGTTCTTTATGAACCATGAGGAGATGGGGGGAAAGAAGCCAGGCCCTTAAAGACTGAGGCATACAGATCTATCTACTGGGGGTAAACTGGACTTGGCCCCCATCCCTAGGGGAGCCCTTACTCTCTGAGACAACCAAGGGGTTGCTGAGGGGACGGAGCTTTCCTGGGGACTGGGAGAACTAACTTTGGACACCCTGTTCCCCAGCATTTTCTCACACTCTGGAGTGAGGTCTTAGTTAGCGGGCTTCCCTGCCAAGTAGCATTTAGGAGGTGTGAGGGTGCCCAGTCTTGAAAAACCCCTAGAGGCCAGTGCCTGGGTTAGCTCCTAAGACTGCCAGGGACAACCTCACAACCCAGTGGGCTTTTTTTTCTAATCCGGAGCTGTGTGGGTGGGGACGGCCCACCCACGGCCTCCTCTTCTTGTTCCAGCCTTGTTACGCTTCTCAAATATTTGCTCTCCCGGACACTGACTTGACTGGGCAGGAAGAGGGTGTTTTGGAGGGTCTGTGAAGCAGCCCGCCTCCTTGCTGTCCCTGGAGAAACTGGCTAGAACCCTGGGGTTCCAGCCAAGCACAGCCCGCCCAGAATCCTGGAACCTGACGCGCTTCTGTCCCCTTTACCTTGGTACTGAGAAGCCTCAGTCCCAGTCAGCCCATGTGGGACAGAGACTGGGCCTTTGCTAGCCCTGAGCTACCCTTCAAAGAGCCAGGTCTCCCTCAGGGTTCCCCCCCAGGCCAGGGCTGAACTTTCTCCAGGCCTGGCGGCCATGAAGGGAGCGCATTAGCCAGAAAAGCCCCTTCATCAGACTGGACAACTCAGTCACCAGGAGCCCAACCTCCCAATTGGGAAACCCCCTCCTAATATAGTGCCTCTGGCCAGGCTAAGATAAAGGCCACACTGTTCCCCTGGAGGGGAGAGGAGGGGCTAGAAAAAGGTGGCTCTGTTGGCCACACAAGGCCCCATTCAGCCTGGGGCCTAGTTGTCCCAGGCAAGCTGAGCAGCCTGTGCTCCAGCCATGGCCTCCCTGGGTCTGTGAGCCACCAGTGCTGGCCAGAGACGCCTGGCCTGCATCCGGGCCACATTAGAACTCGTGTGGCTTTAGTTCCACCTTCCATCACACGTGATAGGGATATGGTGCCCAGAACCTTCTGAGAAAGCCCCCAAGGAAACAACTATCTGCCATCCATTTTCTCCTCCATCTCCCCCAAGGGAACATGGGTACTACCTGGTTACCAGCTACTGACAGGTAAGGAAGACTCCATGCCATCCTGTGTCCTGGGTACTCTCTTGCCCAATAGGGCTCAGGCTACCTCCTCTCTATGGGGACAGGGCCACCTCAGAAACTGCCCATAGGTTGGACAATGTATGGGGAGCCCTGTAGCCCCATCTCACAATACCTTTCTTCCTCTCCCACCCCACCACAGAGCTCCTACCCCATCTGGGAGGACTTCAACTCCAAGGCTGCGAAGCTCCACTCTCAGTTGAGGTGAGGCCACGCAGGGGTGTCCGAGCTGGGGAGGGAGGGATGGAGGATGACCTCACACTCCACCTATGTATCTCCCCCAGGACCACTGTGCTGGCTGCTGTGGCCTTCCTCGATGCCTTCCAGAAAGTAGCTGACATGGCCACCAACACCCGAGGTGGGGAGGGGGCGTGGTCAGAGGTGGGGGATGCGTCCAGTGGGCCGGGAGGCTGGAAAGGGATTTGGGCCGTGGGAAGGACACAGAGCCCGAATGGAGACCTTGGCTTCTGCTGTGATGGCATGGAGCAGGTGAGCAGTGACAGGGATGTTCCCAGGAGGTCCTCCTCCTGCTGTGGGCAGCTCAGTTAACCCTTCAGTGGCAGTTAGTCAATGATTCCTCGTCCATGTGCCTTCTGCAAGTTTTCTGGGACAGGTGAATAGTCCTTGGGGACTTGGAAGGCCCTTTTTCCTCCCGATTCATCTAGCAAGCACCTGGGCTTCTGTACTTTTGAGTGATTAAAAACACAACCTTATCCTCTGGAATCTACACATGCCTGGGTCTCAGTAGATCCAATCAGAAACTGCTGGCTTCTCCTTGGGTGACTGGTCTTTGTCCCAGCTAAGAAAGAGGGAAGGCTCCAGGGCTGGCCAGCAAGGCACCCAAAGCCACCAAAGGCTAGCTAGGATAGCCACAAATGTCCCGAAGGCTACAGGATTGCTAGTGATGGGGGCGGGGCAGGGGCGGCCTTTGTGGAGCAGCGCGCCGCCTAGTGGCCCGAGGCCGGGACTGCAGAAGCCCCCAGCCAGGCCCCTTCCCATGCAGCTTGCTTCCTTGCCAGGGGCCACGCGGGACATTGGCTCAGCACTCACGCGCATGTGCATGCGCCACCGCAGCATCGAGACCAAGCTGCGGCAGTTCACCAAGTGAGTGGGCACAGCAGACCAGAGGGGATATCCTAGTCTAGAGCGGCCATCCTCGCCCTGGCTCAGCCCCCAGCCCTCACCCACCGCTCTCCCCCACAGCGCACTGCTGGAGAGTCTCATCAACCCACTGCAGGAGCGCATCGAAGACTGGAAGAAGTCAGCCAACCAACTGGACAAGGACCACGCGAAAGGTAGGGCGGGGCTTCGCGGGGTTTCCTGAACCTTTCCACAGGGACCCCCTTACTGTAGCTCCCCTCTTTCCCCTGCACAGAGTATAAACGAGCCCGGCATGAAATCAAAAAGAAGTCATCTGACACGCTGAAGCTGCAGAAGAAAGCTCGCAAAGGTAGAGCGCACAGCGCCCCCCTGAGGCCCAGCCCCTCGGGCCCCATTCGGTAGCCCCAACCACCCCGTGAGGCATCCCGAGCATCATCGTCCTGGCCAGGGGGACACTGTCCTCCAACACAGGACACTCCAACATGTCGGGTGGGACTGAGGGAGCACCCAGCACCCCAGACTGCCCAGGCCCCCACCCCTCCCCAGGAGTGGCTCATCCGGCTGTCTTTCACACATTCTTTCTTTCTCTGTCTCCTCTCCTCCTCCCACATCCGTCCTGTAGAGCTGCTTGGTAAGTCAAATGTCGGTCCCTCCAGCTGCTCCGTCCCTCCTTGTTGCATTTGTCTGCCTCCGCCCCCACCCTCCCAGCTCAGGGCCATTGGAAAGAACCTCTCCGGTCCAAGAAGGAACAAGAAAGGCGGTTGGTCCACCAGGGGAGGGGCCTGGGGCATAAGAGTCCCTAAGGACTGCTGGGTTAGTCTGCCCAGCCAGGAGGGCTTCACTGGCTGGGCAGGGTGGGGGTCACAGGCCCTGGCTGCCCAGCTGCCACCCGGCCAGCCAGGTCCTTAGCTGTCACCATTTCCTCCTCCATCCATGTCATGCTCTCACCTCTCTCTGTCTCTCTCACTGCTCCTGTGTGCCGCTGTTGCTGTCCTTGTGCACTGGTCCCTGAGCTGAGCTGTGACCCATGCTGAGATACTCCTCTTTCCCCCTGGGCCCAGCCACAGCTCTCCTGACCCCTGCACCTCTTAGTGGCCTGGCCTGAAGCTGAACAGAGTCCCTACCCTGCTGTCTGTCCTGCTGTCAGCCCTTCCCCTCTCTCTACCTCTTGAGGTCAGGGTTGTCATGCTGGGGCAGGAACGGCATCCTGAATGACAGAGGTCTCCAGCTTGCCTCCCTGTGGTCTAGCCTACCCCAGAGCCTGGGTGGCTGTGCAGCTTGGTGTTGCTATGTGTGTCTGTCTGTCTGTCTGTCTGTCTGCCTGTCTTCTCTGCCTGCTCTGGTGGGACCAGCCCCTCCACAAGCCTTAGAGTCTGCTCCATGCTCCCTGGCTCCCTTGTCCCCAACCCCACAGCCAAGAACACTCCTACCACAGGGACCTAAGCCATGGGTACAGCCAAGCAGGCCTGCGTCCCCAGCGCGGCCTGTCTTCCCAACCCCTGCAGGGAAAGGAGACCTGCAGCCCCAGCTGGACAGTGCGCTGCAAGACGTCAATGACATGTACCTGCTACTGGAAGAGACGGAGAAGCAGGCTGTGCGCCGTGCGCTGATCGAGGAGCGGGGCCGTTTCTGCACCTTCATTACCTTTCTTCAGCCTGTGGTGGTGAGTCTCTTGATGATCTGGAGCCTGCCCCTGGGGAGGAGCAGCTGAAAGACCCAGGCTAGACCTCTTAACCCCCTGTGCACTGGGCCTGAAAATCAGGTCTCACAGCTGTGACACTCCGGCTGAATCTAAACAGACTGTTAACGTTGGTTGTACAGGTCCAGCCTGTGTCAGCACTGCATATCAGGGAAGGGTGAAAGCAGAGAGAGGCTTGGCAGGCCCGTTTGTTTCTCCAGAGTGGGTGGGCAGGTGTAGGGCTTAGACACTGACTGGCTGCTTCCTTAGAACGGCGAGCTGACCATGCTGGGAGAGATCACCCACCTGCAGGGCATCATTGACGACCTGGTGGTGCTGACCGCAGATCCCCACAAACTGCCTCCCGCCAGTGAGCAGGTGCGGCCAGCCCTGGAGTCAAGGGCCAGGACCAGTGAAGAGCTGGTCCTACCCTCATGTGGGGACAGCAGAAAAAACAGGGAGGTTTTGCGGGGAGGCCCTTGTGGGAAGAAGACCAGATAGTCTCCAACAGCCCCTGTGGGATTTCTGGGAGCACCTGCCCTGGTGACAGATGAAATGCTCAGAACCCAATAAGGCTCAGACCAACACAGATGGACAGAAGCCAGGTCCCTGGGACTTGGCCCCTTCCTAGAAACCAAACCCACCCCACATAGAGATACGCACACTGTACTGGGCAGCCCCTGTGGTTGGGCACTCCCTATGGACTCCACATCCCCTCTGGTCACCACACTGAGTTCTCTCAACAGTATGCTAAGCTGGCTTAGAAAACAAGACTCAAAGCTCCTGAGACACTTTTAACCCCCACCCCCGTGTCCTGGCATTCCCAGCCCTGAGTCCCCAGGGACACCTGCTTGACCCTTGTCTCCTGCCTGGAGCCAACTGGGGCTCAGTAAGAAGCCCATGTTAAAAGAAGGCTGAGATTGGTCTTGGGAGCGTCAGGTTCGTCTCCTGAGGTATAGTTCATAGCTGGGGACAGAGTGGAAGACGCACTGCCCTACCAGCTCTCCAAAGCATGATGAGATGCTCTAGTGACCACCTCCATGCCTCTGTCCAGGTGATCAAAGACCTGAAGGGCTCTGACTACAGCTGGTCGTACCAGACCCCACCCTCGTCACCCAGCAGCTCCAGCTCCCGGAAGTCCAGCATGTGCAGGTGGGTGTCAATGTCAGGCTCAGAGGGGATCCCAGGAGGGTCTAGGGAGACCCAGCAAAGCTGTGTAGGCGCTTGCTTCAGTGCCCCAGAACTCACGCAGCATCTAAGCATCCAAGGACTTCTCACATATAGGAGATACGGGTGCACACGTTGGTTGGCAGGAGCGGCGGGGAGCAGCCTCACCAATGGTGTGCCCGGCGCCAAGGTTTTTTCCTACAGTGAATCCTGGCACCTTTGTGTCAGGAGGGGAACTAAGACACTTGAGTCGTGATTTAACCGTTGGTCTCAGCCAGGCCTGGGACAACGGGGTATGCAAGTAAGAAGGTGAGGTCAATCCGGGCACGGCGATGCAAGCCGGTAATTCTAGCGCTTGGAGAGCAGAAGCAGGAGGGTCAAGGAATCAGAGCCAGCCTGGGCTACTTACTAAAACCCTGTGTCAAAAAATACATGTTGGAAAGCTAGGTGGAGTGTCAGTCATGGTGGTGTGTGCCCTTAGTCCCAGCACTTGGAAGCAGAGGCAGGAAGATCTCTGTGAGTTCAAGGCCAGCCTGGTCTATCTACATAGTGAGTTCCAGGACTATCTATCTAGAGTAACCCTGTCTCAGAAAAAGAAAGAAGAAGAAGAAGAGGAAGAGGAGGAGGAGGAGGAGGAAGGAAGGGAGGGAGGGAGGAAAAGAAGGCAGGTGGAGTAACACATGTCTGAAACCCCAGCATCTGGTGGGTTGAAGGAGCAGGAATTCAAGGTCATCCACAATTATATAGCAAGTTAGAGACCAGCCAAGGCTATGTGAAACCCTGCCTTAATAAACAAAACTCAACAAGACCCTAAGATGAAGAAGTGGTTTCCAGGAATGTGTGTTTGGGCTTCAGGGTAAAGAGCACTCTCGCCTGCACTTGTCTCAAATTGGTCCCAGGCAGTTGCCACAGGCGTTGGCACTTACAGAGAGTCTCGTGGAGATGGGGAGAGAGAGGCTAGGAGTCTTGTTCATCTGGCCCCTCAGGTTGGATTTGAAGGAGACACTCGTGGTTCCAGGGTCCTCAGATAGGGGGGGCCATGAACTCAGAGCAGCTCATAGATTAGGGAAGCTCTGCCCCAGGTACCCTTCTTCCCAGAATTCTCTCTGTCTGGGCACTGGGAGCTAGAGAGAAGCTGGACCTAGTGATCAGTGTATCCCACAAGGAGAGGTGAACCCATAACTTCTGGGGCATCTCCAGACCTTGAGTGGCAGTGGTTGTTGCAGGAGGAATGTGATTATAAAGGAGATGTTTGGGGGCGGCGCTTGGGAGACCCAAGGTGGTGCCCAGGAGAGTGCTAGCCACAGGTATAATGCTGGGCAAAAGGGTGAGCCCCAGAAAGCCACCTTCCTGAAGGAGGGACAAGGTGGCGGTGGGGTAGGACCCACCTGGCAAGCAACCGCCATTTCCAGACCGCCATCTCCACATATGCCAGGTACTCAATGGTGACCAGACAGCAAACAGCAGACTGTGAGGAGGCAGTTTAGAAACTCCCAGGCTTGTGTCTGTTCTCAGCTTTCAGTGCCTGGTGACTCAGCTTCCCCGTCAGGAACCTAAGAACAACCAATGTAATGACACTGTGGGAGGCAGAGGTATACCCTGCCTCCCTCTGAGTAAACCCACCTTGGGTGTGCCCTGACAGGGACTCCCCAGCATGGAGACATGCTATCCCAGAGCTCCTCAGTAGCGCCTGGGCCTCGGGACCTTGTAGTCTGACACTATATTTTCCTTCCTTTGCTCCTCATCTCTTACCCTCCCTCCTCTGTCACCCCTCCCCCTCTCTGTATGCACCTCTGTGTCTTCCCGTCTGGCTGCTGTGCCCCCCCCACTTCACTCCCTTAGTGCCCCCAGCAGCAGTGGCAGTACCAAGGGTGGCGGAGCCCCATGGCCTGGGGGTGCTCAAACATACTCACCCAGTTCCACCTGTCGCTACCGCAGCCTGGCGCAGCCAGCCACCGCCCGCCTCTCCAGTGTTTCCTCCCACGACTCTGGCTTCGTCTCCCAGGATGCCGCCTACTCCAAGCCCCCTTCGCCCATGCCTTCAGACATCACCAGCCAGGTGAGAGAACGTCGGGAGGACCACGTGGGTGGGGACCAGGAGCCTCACACTGACCTCAGGCCGTCCTTTAGAGGGGAAGCAGTTAGCTCATGGACACTGGTCCCATGGTCCTCCTGCTTTCCACGGTTCTGTGTTGATCTCCAACTCCATGCTTAAACAGTGTAACACTGTGTTCCCGAGGAGTCTCATAAATAACATACACCTGTGTTTCGTTGCTTTATCTAAATCCGGGACATTGTACAAACTAGACAAACCCCCTACCTGAGCTACACCTCCAACCTTAGCTATTTGTGGTAGTTTTATTATTACTTTGTTGTGGGGGATGCTTTGTCTGCATGTATGTCTGCACTACACACATGCCTGATGTCTGAGGAGGCCAAAAGAAGGCATTAGATCTCCCAGACTGGAGTTACGGACAGTTGTGAACTGCAATGTGGGTGGTGGGAAGGGAACTGGGGTCCTCGGGAGAGCCAATGAGCCATCTCCAGCTCATGTGCATATGGTATGGCATATCTGAGTCAGGGTCTTAGTTTGCACAGACTGGTGTGTCTCTGTGTGTGTGTGTGTGTGTAAGTGCACATATGTGCAGATGTATGTAGAGACCAGAGGTCAACCTTGGATATTATTCCTTAGTAACTATCCACCTTATTTTTTAAGATAGGGTCTCACTGGCCTGGAACTTACCAAGCAGACTAGGCTGGCTGGCTCCACATATCTATGCCTCCCCAGTGCTGGGATTACAAGCATGTAGGCATAACCATGTTTGGCTTTTTTTTTAAATGTTTATTTTTGTTATTTTAAGTTGTGTGTAGGTGTGTGTGTCTGTGTGTGGGTATGTGCGTACGAGCGCAGGCGCCCTTGGAGGTCAGAGGCGTTGTAGATTCTCCGGCTGGCTGTGCGCTCCCTGATGTGGGTGCTGGAAACTGAACTCAGCCCCTCTGGAAAAGCAGCAAGTGGTGTTCTTAACCACTGAGCCATCTCTCCAGCCCATGACTTGCCCCCCGTATGGGTTCTAGGGTCCTCACTCTCGCAAGGCAAGCACTTTGCTGAGAGCTCAGTGCCCAGTTATGACCTCTACTTTTGTTCCTCTGTTCTCTCCTGCTGGGCTTATAATTAAAAATATGTCACATCGTCTCCTGTCTCCTGTCTCTCTGTGTCTTTTTTTTTTCTTTATTTTTATTTTATGTACATTGGTGTTCTGCCTGCTTGGATGCATGTGTGAGGGTGTCAGATCCCCTGGAACTGGAGTTACAAGACAGTTGTGAGCTACCATGTGGGTGCTGGGACTTGAACCCCGGTCATTTGGAAGAGCAACCAGTGCTCCTAACCACTGAGCCAATTCTTCCAGCTCCAACATTTTTTTTTTTAATCAGGGGCGAGTTTTCCCTGTATATTGCAAACTGGCCTCAAACTAGCAACAGCCCCTGCTAGGATTATAGGGTTGTACCTCCATGTCTGGCTCATTTCATTTTATGCTTGTAGGAAAATTGCAAAAAGAATTTGGAGTCCCCAGGTACCCTGCCTACACTCCTACCCCAAAGTTAACATCTTATGTAACCACCAAACAATTTTTTGTTTATTTTACCTCCTGGCTTTTGTTTTTCAGGTTTCGTTTGTTTCTTTGTTTGTTTGTTTGTTTGTGGGTGTCTCACCGTGTAACTCAGACTGACCCCAAACTCTCCATCTTCTTGCCTCTGCCTTCTTAACCCTGTGATTATAGATCTGAGCCACCACACCCCTTAAATACAGCCGTGAAATTCTTTTTTCTGGTACTAAGACTAGAACCTAAGGCCCTATGCATGCTAGGTAAGCACTCTACCCCTGGGCTGTCCCTCTATCCCCCAGACAGTGTTCGGAACCAGGGAAACCAGACAGATCTAATAGGATCACAAGTTCTACAGTATTTGGTTTTGGCTGCCCCATCCCCACCCCCACACATTTAGCTAGTTTTCTCCTAACTGTCCTTTTATCTGGGCCCTTCTCCAGTTTATTTGTATAGAAGATTATTTATTATGCCTCATAAATTGTTCTTTGACTCTATGGGTTAAAATTCATTACCACTGAGTCTCAAGGATCTTTTAATTGATGCATACTACCCACCCATACACAGAAGTAAATGTATCACAACAGTTTATCTGAATAAGTCTGCAAATTGAACACACTTGCTCAGCCAGTACCAAAACCAAGACCCAGCTTGACCCCAAAGTCCCTGTATTGCTTCACTGCTGTTCACACTCCAAGAGTAATTGCTGGTTATAGTGAGTGTGTGCGTGCGTGCGTGTGTGTGTGTGTGTGTGTGTGTGTAAATATATGCAAATGCACATATAACTTTATAACTTACTAGACTGGGAGTATAGTTCATTTGTCAAGCACTTAGCAGCATGCATGAAACCTTAGGTTTAATCCCAGTACCACGAAAATGTTACATATATGATTTCTATGAAATCACAGGGTATGTGTCTTATGTAATTGACTTTTGCTCTGGGCATGTTTAAGATAGATGAGATTCATCTCTTTTATGTGGAAACAGGTATCATTTTCATCGATGTATAACATGCCATTGAATTAGTGTGTAATTTATTTTGGTGTTCTGTGTTTTGGGGACTTTTAGATAGTTCCCTGGTGTTCCAGTTTCACTTTTGTTGCTGTGATAAAATATTCTAACAAAAAGCAGCTTAGAAGAGAAGGAGATTTACTCATTTTTATAATCCAGATTATAGCCCGTCCCTATGGGGAAACCAGGGTAAGAACTTCGAACAGCTAATCATATCAACACTCGAGAGGAGAGAGACATGGATGGATTCATGCTTGCTTGTCCCAGCTTGATTTCTCCACTCTTATACAGAACAGGACCCCCACAGAATGGTGCCACCCTCAGTGGGCTGGACCAGTTAACTCATGACAACCCCCAACAGACATGCACACAGGCCCATCCAATCTAGTTTCTTACTAAGACTTTCTTCTCAAGTGATGCTACATTGTATCAGGTTGACAAAGCTAACTGGCACAATTGTTTAGGAACAGCAGCTACTCAGACTGCTGTGCATACTCTAGTCCACAGCCCTGTAGAAATGTGAGCCGGTGCAGAATTGTGAAGTCCCAGGCTCTTAGTAACAGTTATGACACTTGTTGTCCATGGGGTGTCCATACCGGCCCTGGTATTTTGTAGCTTTTTCACTTTAACCATTTTGAGAGGTATACAATAGTAGCATTTGAATGTTCCTTAGGACATGGTAGAAGGTTTTTTTTTTTATACTTTTTTTTTCTTTTGAGACAGCATCTCAGTAGGTAGCCCCAGCTATCCTAGAACTTACTCTGTAGACCAGGCTGGACTCAAACTCAAAGAGATCTGCCTGCTTCTGCCTCCTGAGTGCTGGGATTAAAGTTGTTTGCTCCCAGGCCCAATGTATTTTTATACTTTAAGGTCCATTTGAATATCTTCTTTTATGCATTTGCCCATTTTTCATGAGAAAAAGTGTGTGTGTGTGTGTGTGTTGATTTTTAGAACTCTACATATATTGTAGATACATGTCCTTCATCAGAAATATTCTGAGTGTTGGGCAGTGGTGGCTTACACCTTTAATCCCAGCACTTGGGAAGCAGAGGCAGGTAGATTTCTGAGTGCAAGGCTAGCCTGGGTCTACAGAGTGAGTTATAGGACAGCCAGGGCTATACAGAGAAACCCTGTCTCAAAAAAAAGAAGAAGTATTCTGAGTATGCTCTTACTGCCTTTTTGGTATCTATTTTTAATATTTTTATTTCATATGTTATTTTCTTGCATGTGCATGCACCACCTGCATGCAGTGCCTAGGGAGGCCTGAAGATGGCACCTTTGGAACTGGAGTTAGAACTGGTTGTGAGCCACCGTGTGGATCCTGGGAACTGAACCCAGGTCGTCTACAAGAACAGCAAATGCTCTTAACTGATGAACTGTGTCTCCAGCCCCTTGAGTAATATCTTTGAGGGTCTGGAAGTTCCTAATTTTATAATCAGTCCATTTTATCTGTTTTAAAGGTCGTTAGTACTCTGGCTGTCTGCTTGAGAGCCTGAGTTGCTCACAGAGCTTTGTCCTGTCCTCCAGCCCTTTTACCCTCTGTTTTCTTTGTCTTGCTTTGTGGCACTGGCAAAGATTGATACGTGTGACAGTAAATGTTGATGGTGGACATCTTAGACTTTTTCCCCAGCCTGGGGAAAGGTGTCCGTGTTTCTATCAGTGTAATGAACTTCCTTACTGTACATGGTTTGTGTTGTCTTTCGGTTTTTCTGTGACTGCCATTGAACTTTCTTGCTGAGTTCTAACACTGAATTGTTATTTTAAAGTCATATTGCTGAGCATGGATTTCGGCAATCCTCTCCTTCCTCTCTGGACAGTCTTTGCTCATCACTGTCAGAAGTCTAGTGATCTCCATGTGTCAGAGACAGCATGGAAATTTTGATGTGTGTGTGTGGGGGGGGTTCTTCCGAAGCCACCTTGGTTTAGCTCATCTATCACAGGCGACAGAGCTTCACCTGACTCCACCTCTGACTCAGCGCCAAAGTCCGTACATCTTCCTTCACAGCTCCTTGCAGCTCCTGGACTAGACTGTCCTCTCCCCCCCCCCGCCACAGAATGTCAGCACCCCTAAACACTTGTGAATCTCATCTCTGACCCGCTTCATCCTGCCCAACTGCTGCCGAGTGCCCAGCCCCAGCCCCTGCCCCTTACTCCAGGTTATACATGTGTCTGTGCACAGAGAACTACTGGGCAGCTTGGCTGAATGTTTCCAGGATAGCACTCGGGAGGGACTCCATCGTCCCTTCTCCCCAGGGCATCCCTTTCTGACCATCATCCCGGATGCCCAAACTAAACGCCCCTCTGAGTCTTCGATGTTACACCTTCCCTCGCCACGACACGTAAGCCCTCAACCGTGAATCCTAAGTTGAAGCCTTCAAATGTGTGGCTCTTGGGTTGGGTCGTAGACAGGTCAGTGTCGGCAGGACGTGCCCTGGGATGCCGCCTCCTGTGGTGGTCTTGGTGGCTGTAACTCCAGGATGGTAGTACAGGGTAAGGTACTAGATCAAACTGCCCGCTGTATGCTACTTCTGTGACCAGAACTCTTTTCTCTTCCCTGCCTCCTTGGCCTGTGTGCCCGCTGGCCCCACATCTGCAACCACCCACTGGCTCACCTCTGCACGGCAGAAGTCCTCCAGCTCTGCGTCCTCCGAGGCCTCGGAGACCTGCCAGTCAGTTAGCGAGTGCAGCTCCCCAACCTCGGTCAGTGCCCCAGGCCCAATCCATACCCTCCTGACCTGGGGCAGTCGTCAGAGCGGGGAGGGGGGGTGGCAGGGGGACCCAGTTTCAGCAAGAAAGCTGCACATACTGGTGCCTGTCTTGGTGAAGCATCCACCAGGCACTTACCGAGGCCATACCGTTCGGTCTTGGAACACCCTGCCCCACCCCTGAGCCAGAGGCTCCTCATAGATGTGCACCCCCCTGAGCCTCAGCTACAAAGAAGGGCCTCCTTAGTCATGCTTGCCACACCCTGCAGGACTGGACCAAGGCTGGTCCCCATGAACAGCCCTCAGGCACCACCCTGCAGCGGAGGAAGGATCGTGTGGAGCTCCTCCGAGACACTGAGCCAGGCCCGGCTGCTACAGGCGCCGTGGGCTCCTGTGGAGAGGAGGTACCACGAACCCGGATGTCCCCTGCCACCATAGCAGCCAAAGTAAGTGGACGGCTCCCCGGCTAGGCCCCGCCCTCACTCCCAGGTCAATGCCGGGATGCCCGGCCGCTGGCCTTCAGGGCCTACTCTGAAGTAAGAAGGAAGGGTGGAAGTGGAGAGTGAGGCTTTAGTCCACCATCTTCCCTACCCTCAGCATGGTGAGGAGGTGTCCCCTGCTGCCAGCGACCTAGCCATGGTGCTGACCCGAGGACTGAGCCTGGAGCACCAGAAGAGCAGCCGGGACTCACTCCAGTACTCCAGCGGCTACAGCACACAGACCACCACACCCTCCTGCTCTGAGGACACCATCCCCTCCCAAGGTGGGCCCAGAGGGGTCCCACGGGTTGGGCATATTTGCTGGGCCTTCACAGCCCAGCTGGGATGAGGGTCATGCAGAAGAGGCCTTACTTCCCTCTGTGTCTCCCTTGAGTAGGTATGGGGTTTGGGGACCAACTTGGCCCTGGGGTCACCACACCCTGTGTGTCTCCAGGTTCAGACTACGACTGCTACTCTGTGAACGGGGACGCAGACAGCGAAGGTCCCCCTGAGTTTGACAAATCATCCACCATTCCTCGAAACAGCAACATTGCCCAGAACTACCGCCGTCTGATCCAGACCAAGCGCCCAGCCTCCACCGCGGGGCTGCCCACCGCGGGGCTGCCAACCGCCATGGGGCTGCCCTCGGGTGCGCCTCCTGGTGTGGCCACCATCCGCCGCACGCCCTCTACCAAGCCCACTGTGCGCCGTGCCCTGTCCAGCGCTGGCCCCATCCCCATCCGCCCACCCATCGTCCCTGTGAAGACGCCCACGGTGCCCGACTCCCCTGGCTATGTGGGGCCCACACGGGCAGGCAGTGAGGAGTGCGTCTTCTACACAGACGAAGTGGCCTCACCTCTGGCTCCAGACCTGGCCAAGGCCTCCCCAAAGAGGCTCAGCCTGCCTAACACGGCCTGGGGCAGCCCGTCCCCAGAGGCAGCTAGCTACAGCGGGGCTGCGGCCGGGCTGGCCACCGAGGACGATGAAGGGCAACGACTGGCTGCCAACAGGCACAGCCTGGTAGAGAAGCTCGGAGAGCTGGTGGCCGGTGCCCACGCCCTGGGTGAGGGCCAGTTCCCCTTCCCTACTGCCCTGTCAGCCGCCCCTTCGGAGGAGACACCCACTCCACCCCCTGCTGCCACCAGTGACCCCCCAGCCGAAGACATGCTGGTGGCCATTCGACGCGGGGTCCGGCTGCGCAGGACCGTCACCAACGACAGGTCGGCGCCCCGCATCTTATGATGGTGCCACCCGCCCCTCCCCGTCTGGGCCTGGCACAAGTAGGTGGCCTGATCTGTGAGCAGTGGCCAGCCACTCTGAGCGGTGGCACAGCCAGAAGACAGCGCCAGGAATGAGGCCCAGCCACTTTACAGAAAGAGACAAGCAGGCTGGATCTCAGCATCTCACGGGAAACGGCTTCCCTTGCACACCTCGCCAGGACAGAGCCTGTTTCATACTTTCCTTACCTACTCAACCCTCCTCGTCCTTCCCGCAGGCCCTGCTTCATCCAAACCCCAGAGCCCATAACCAAGGGCTGGGCCTGCTACATGGGCCCTACCCGGCCTGGGGTCCGCAACTCTCTTCCTCTGGCCCGGCTGCCCTCCAGTGCCGTAGGCCCAGATCTTTCCTTGAATGCTGGCCCCCTCTTCTCCCTGCCCGGGTCTGTCCTATTTCCTCTTGCCTTTGCCCTGCCTCTCCCAGACCCCTCTCTTTGGGGGACAGGGTGGTCATGGAGGGGCCAGGCACCCAATCAGCTGAGGACCTTTTGTGACTGGGTTTAGGGACAGTCAGACATTGGGAAGCCAGGCTCGCTCATGGGAGAGACGCTGGAGGGAGGGAACGTAGGGGCCTTGTCTCAGGGGACCCTCCAGTTCCCCTCCCCCTGTGAAGAGTAGCTAGTGGAGATGAGGCAGGGCAGACGGGATGAGTCCAGAGGCCCACACCAGGCGTCTCAGATGTCCTGCTCTTGTCTGGACACTTTGAAGCTTTAACTCTAGGGGCACCTTGGGGTTACAGTTTCACCTATTGCTGGAGATAAGGGCCGGAGCACTAGGTGGTATGGGGGGGTTATTTTATGACTGTAATAAATGGAGCTGACCCTAGACAAGAATTGTGTGGGGAAAGTTGGTGATACAGGGTGTGGGTCCGAGTGCCTGAGAGAGTTGTGGGAGCCCCATGGTGGGCTCGTGGTCAGAGAAGGGTAGAATCAGCTCCCCCCAAACCGGGGGAAGCTACTCTTCCTGCCAGTGTATGAAGTGTCAGTAGAATAAGGCTGGAGAGGGTAGGCCAGGGTCTCTGGCCAGTCTGTTGTGGTCTGAGCGAGCCGCAGGCCCAGCCTGAAGCAAGTCTTAGAAGGTTGGTTCTGACTTTCTGTTGCTAGAGGCAACTCCATCCCAAGAAAGTCTATGCCTGCAGGCCTAGCTGGGGCTGGCAGCAGGGGCCAGAGGAAGAGTGGGTCCTGCCTCCACTGTGCAGGAAGAGTGGGTCCTGCCTCCACTGTGCAGCCCAAGTCTGAGCAAGTCCATGTAAGTGTAGGCCGGAGGAGAGATTCAGGAGGTAGAGCAGGCAGCGGACTCCAAGGTAGCTCTGCCCGACCCCACAGGGAGTCAGTCCAGAGAGCATACCTTGGTCTCGATGGAATGGAGCTGGGGCTGACCTGGGCCCAAGGTCACGGGTCCTCCAGTGCAGGGCCGCCCAGTAGGTCTGGTGAAGCCCAGTAGGGATTCCTGAGTGTGGACGGAGTTGCTCTGAGGCTGCTAGAGAGTTATCTCCAGGGTCTGAGACCTGGCCCACCAAACTCAGTTGTCACCAGAGCCCTAAGTAGAGAGTCCAGGAAAGCAGATGGCCAGATGTGGAGCCCCAGGCACATTTTGGCTGCACCTTCCCCAACAGGGCTGTCAGGGCTGATGGAAAGGGATGCAGGATGTCCAGTGGGCAGAAGTGATCCCTACACCCGGGGTGTGGCTGGGTCCAAGAGGATGGGCTCACTGCCATCCGGGGACTCCAGGTCCTGATGGGGAGGGAGGCCAGGGACTTCTGAGGAAGAGGATGGGGTGGCATGTCCACCCCCACTTTTAGCCTTCCCCTCCCCCCCAGGGCTGTACATACTCCATCCCCTCGTCTGACCCACAGGTATCCTCCTCCACCACCACTTCCCCTAGTGCTCACCCCCTCATAGGCCCGCCCTCGGGATCCGAACCAACCATGCTGCATCACAGACTGGTTTGGGGGCTTCTTCACGTACATTTTTTTTTTTCATTTGTACAGCAAAACATTCTTTTCAAATGTGTCTTTTGACTGAAGTAACTTTTCTGGTGCTGTTAACTTGTCTTTTTTTTTTTTAATTTATTTTGCCGCCCCTCCTGGTTCCTACTCACCCTACCCCCACCCCACCCCATCACTTTTATTCTGTTCTTTCTGCCAAGTTTGGGATAAATTCTCCCTCCCACCCGGGTTTCCATCCTCTCCTTGATTTAAATAGTCACTGCTACAAAGTAACAAATGCACTGTGAAGATTCCAGTATTAATAAAGTGGTACTGTAGTTAACACCCCCGGCTTCGACCTGGCTTCCCTGGGCTGCGGTCCTCTGCTTCCTACCCCTGCATCCTGACCTTTGTCATCCCTGACCTGGAACTCCAAGCCAGGTGTCACTGATTTAAGTGCAGGGGCGGGGGAGTGACGGGTGAGGGACAACTTGGGCAAGGACCTAGGTTGGTCTTTGATGTGCTCCCATGGGGACTGTGGGGGAAGCCAGAGGGAGCGAACAAATACGGTCAAGAGGCACCTGGACACCCTAGCTGACTTTATTTGGGCCTGTTGAGACATCGGGAGCTAAGCAGGGCCGGAAGGGCCAAGTATTCAAAGGCCCAGAGTAAGACTCTGCCCACTGTGGGCTCCAGACAGCCCCAGCCCTAGGGCAGAACCACGCCGACCCTTCCATCTCCAGAACTCAGACCCTCCAGGTTCACCCGGCACAGATGCAATCCAAACCAAACAAATGGCCATTTAATAGAAAAAGGAACCAAAAGAGCATAGTCGTGGCAAGATACGGCATTGGGTCGGTCCTTGGCCCAGCACCCCACAGTCAGCACAACTGAAAGTCCCAGTAAGTCCCGGAATCTATATGGCACCCCGTCGTTATTGGCCACCCGCCTGTGGGGCCACAGGTAGAAGTAGCCGCAGGGGATGGCAACCAGCCATCCCTCCACACCCCTCCCCCAGGCTCCGGGTGCTGACGTCACAGGTACCGAAGGAGGAAGCCTGGGTGTGGAAGAGAAGGCGGGAGGCCTTTCCAAAAGGGCTACCTACCCACCATCCAGGACAGTCTCAGATCCAGGGCAGTTTCTGAAACACATCCAGTGGCCCGACCCAGGGTCAACACACAGGTTGCTCAGGGCAACGGGCCATGGCTTGAGCTTGGGGATCTGGGCATGGAGGTGGGGGTCTGCCGAGGCAAAGGGTACACACTGGTAGCTGTACATTGCATCAAGGACCCTGGACTGTGGGGATGGAGCCTGGGCAGCTCACAGTCCTGCCATTTTAAGATGGGGCTTTGTTTACCTGCAAGAGACAGAAAGAAGAAAAAGAAAAACCCAGGCCTGCAGGACAGAACAGCCAAACCACACACTCTTGTCCCCATACTCAGGGCCCAACCCAGCTTCCAGAAACAGTCTGTCAATCAGAGGGCATCCCCAAGACAGTGTGGACTCTGCCCACACCTGGACCCAGATCCCTTGGCCTACAGTTGCCAGCCCCACCCACCGGAAGCCCCTTACAGCAAGAGCAGTACAGCAGCTCCATGACCCGGAAGCAGTTGTCCAGCAAGGCTTTGGGCCGCACCAGCTTCAGGCTTAGGCCTGGGGTACTCAGAAGAGATAACACAGCTTCCACGTGAGGGCCAATCTCCACATCCTGGGAGGGAGGAAACCGTCAGGACCAATAAAGAGAACGGGACCCCACCACGCAGCTGCCTAGCCTGGAGCTATCTCAGCAAAATACAGCTTCCAGGGACCGGAAGGCTGTGAGGCTGACACTCCTCATAGAGGCTTCTGCTTTTCTGTCATCAGAAAGTAATTACACCAGCCAGGACAGGGAGGAGGCTGTCACTTCCCTGTTGTTCCAGCCTCCAGCTTGGGAAGACTGCCCGCCAGAAAGCAAAGACCTCTACCTAAGGAACAAGAGAAGAATCACGAGAGTCTCAGGGGCGCGAATCACACAGGTAGAACTGAACTCCAAGTTCAGCTCCAGGCTCAGAGATCTTCTCTTTACAAATCTGAACAGAAAACAGCGTGGAGGGTGCTGTTGGCCGGAAGTCCAGGGTCACTGTAGCGAGCGGCATCATGAGAAAGCTAGGGTCTGAGCTACCTTCCCAAAGGTGACCATAACTCAGACAAAGCCTCTTGGCTAAACTTTGTGCCCCAAGCGCTCCAAAATATCCTTAGTCCTGCCCTTCAATACCTGGGAATGTGACCCCTTCTGGAAATTGAGTCGACATAGTTAATTAAGGTGCTCAAGTTTACATCATTGTGTATTTAGGGTGGATTGTAAACCCAATGACTAATTGGTGGTTTTCCGCCTCGGTGTTGGGAATAGGACCTAGGGCCTTATGCATGTTACAACAACTCTTCACATCCGCAGCCCTAGGATCCTTATAGTGAAAGATCACGAAGACAGGTACCAGGCCGGAGCCCCATGAGAAGTGAGACAGAGGTCAGAGCCAAGGAGTATGTAGCACCACCAAAGGATGGGAGAACCAAGGACCTTTCAGGGCCAGTCGCCCCTGCGACAGCTTGATTGTGGACTTCTGGTTTCCAGTGTGAGGAATTACAATTGGGCTTAAGTCACCCAGTTAAAGTTAATTCATCACAGCAGCCTAGAAAAGTCATGGCCAAAGGCAAAAAGAGGTTGATAGAGGGGAAGGAGGACCCAGTCCACAGCCCAGTTCATGTCTAGGAAGGATAGAGATGACCAAAACATATATGTGCCCTTGCCTAATGACAGCTACTGACACTAAGGGCCACTGCTTCTTCAGAGACACTCAAAGTCAGAAACAGCAGGCAGGAGACATTCTTTCAAAAACCGAAGAGCAGTCTAAAGCTAGCCTAAAGCTAGCCATGGTGGCTTACACATGTCCCCTCACTGGGGAAGGAGGAACATACGCCCAAGCCGACCTGGACACAAAATGAGACCCCCCCCGCAAAAAAAAAAGGCTTAACATAGCATCACTCCCGAGACTCAGAAATGAATGCTCTTTTTTTTTTCTTTTGTCAGTGCCAGGGTTTGAACTTAGGGCTTCACAAATGCTCTGCCAGTCCTCGGCTGCTGAGCTGTACGCCAAGCCAAGTGGGTGAACCTTGCAGGCTTTGCTTTGTTGGGGAGGGGGGATAATTCTTTATTTCATCCATTGTTGTTGTTTTAAGGCAGGAACTTCACTATGTAGCTCTGACTACCCAGAAGTTGAGATGTAGACCAGGTTAGCCTTGAACTCACAGAGATCCACCTGCCCTTCCTGAGTGCTGGGATTAAGCGTGCTGCTCTACTCCTGGTCCTTGTTTTGTTGCTGAGACAAAGTCTGGATATGTAGCCTAGGCTGGCCCCAAACTTACAAACCTCCTGCCGCCCACAGTTTGCCAATCGTGGGATTAGCCTGCCCAGCTCTCTCCAAATCAATGGATAAAGTTTATCCACTGAAAACTTTAGCAAAACACACGCAGGCAGACACAAAAGGACAACGGTGTGTCACCCATCTCAGAAACTGTACCAAAAGAAAAAGGAAAAAAGGTAATGGGGTGAAAAAAAAGACGGATTACAGGTTGTTATTGGGAGTGGAAAGAGGTGAGAAATGGCTTTTTCATGTATACAGTTTCTGCTTGAGGTGATGGAAAGTACTAGAAATGGATGGGGGGGAGGTGATATACAACCCCTGTGAGTGTAATTAACACCGCCAAATCACACGCTAAAAATAGTCAAGACAGCAGGTTTTACGTTTGGATGTGCATTCCCTCTCATCTCGGACCCCACTCTCTCTCTTTTTCTTTTTTTTGATTGCCTTTTCCTTAAATTATTTTTATTATTTATGCATTCAAGTGTGCGTACATGTACATGTGTCATGTATGTGAGCACCCGTGGGGACCAGTGAGGCTGCTGGATTTCCTGGAACTTTGGTTGTGAGCCAGATGACTTGGATGTCCTCTGCAAGAGCAGCGAACGCTCTTGACCACTGAGCCATTGTCCCAGGCCCAATTTCTTAAGGAGACAATGAAAGCAAATTGGGGTGGGGATGTGAGACTAGAATAATGCAGAAGCCAGAAGCCAGACGTCTTCCAATGGAAATGACCTCCATCTTCAAAGTTACGTCACAGACTGTAACAGTATTAGGAAGAAGGAAGATTAAAGGCTAGATGTAAGCCACCATGGTGGTGCCTGCCTTTAATCCCAGCACTCGGGAGGAAGAGACAGGCAAATCTCTATGAGTTCAAGGCCAGTCTAGTCTACAGATTGAATTCTAGGCAAAACTAAGGGGGGAGGGCTGGAGAGATGGCTCAGTGGTTAAGAGCACTGACTGCTCTTCTAGAGGTCCTCAGTTCAATTCCCAACAACCACATGGTGGCTCACAACCATCAGTAATGGGAGCTGATGCCCTCTTCTGGTGTGTCTGAAGAGAACAATAGTGTACTCATATACATAAAATAAATAAAAATAAAATTTTTAAAAAATCTGGCTGCAGAGTTGGGGTATAGCTCAGTGGTAGAGGGAGTACCCAGCATACTGGCTAAACGTCCAGCATCCAGAGGGGAAGGAAAAGGGACCAGACCCAACTACATCTGAATAATATAACCATGTCTCTGTACAGTGCCTCAGTCAAAGAGCCCAGGACCAGAAGCAGAGGGCCGAGGCCTCACACTCTCCTGCCCAGCCTCACTCCCATGAGCCTCTCAGAGTCTGTTCAATGGGTAAAACAATGGCAGAAAAGGAATCTTCCTCAAGCCAGAACAGCTTGCCCAGGTCACCCCAACTTGCTCACAAGCACAAAGGGGCAAATCCCTGTGACCTTCTTAGCAGGAACTGAGAGAACCATCCCAGGAGAAGTTCCAGACAGCTGCAAAAACAGTCGCCTGTCCCCAACCCTTTCATCATCAGAAGCTCCCAGCTGGTGTCAAATGATCTGGCTGTGGGCCAGGGAGGCCAGGCAGCTGGCTGAGAAGAGTAGCAAGTGTGTGTCCCAGCAGGTGCACACCAAGGGCCTGAGGAGGCAGGGACATGTCTGTCAGGTTACAACTCGGGAGGTCTTGGTTGGATGATTAGATGGTTTTGAGGGTCACTTCTGAGACAGGCTTTCACTATGTAGCCCAGATTGGCCTTGAACCTAACATCTCCCGCCTTTAGCCTCCAGAGTGCTGGGTTACGGTCACACCACACACTATCTCTTTTTCTTCCCATGTTTTTTCTAAACTCAAGTCATAGTCATTACGGCTCACCCTCCACGCTCCACGGATTTTTGATAAAAACATAGTGTCATAGGTCCACTGTCACTGCGTTACACAGAGCAGTTTCAATGCTCTGAAAGTCCCTGTCAGTCCACCTTGTAACCGAACCTTTGGCTACTTTGTGGGTTCTTTTTTCTTCCACCCTTCTCCACCCCCTGACACTAAATAGTAGAGAAAAAGGGGATAAAGGGGAAAGGGGCAACATTATCATTAGACTACTTCCTGCTGATTAGGGGTGTCAGGTTCCTTGGGGCGAGTTTGATCTTCACCCACCATCAGGATATCTAATTTCTTCTTGTCTCTCTGTGCATGACTACAACAAACGGCAACAAACCATCTAACCACCAGCTGGCCCAGCAACTCCTCTATCTATCTATCTATCCATCCATCCATCCATCCATCCATCCATCCATCCATCCATCCATCCATCCATCCACCCACCCATCCATCCACCCACCCATCCAAATATCTCACACTCGCAGAAACTATCTGCAGCTGGCAAAACCACGCCTCTGCTAGAGAATGAGGCAAATCACAGTCAGCTGTTGTGGACAATCTGAAGCAGCCCCAGGTCCCACACCTGGGATTAAAATGAAGACACATTCTTATAATATTTCTGTGTTTTTAAAGGAACCAAAATTTTCACTATATCCTCCATTCTTCTTTCTTCCCTTTCTAGAGGAGCCTCATCTTCAGATGCAGACATGAAATCAGAGGATTCCCTGGCTTGCCTAAGACTGAGGACACAAGAGGCAAAGCCTGTTTCAGCAAGTTTCAGGCCAGGCAGGGCTTCAGAACGAAACGCTCTCGTACAAGCAAATAAATAATGCTGTCTTACGGAGATGACATGCCCGGTGCACCCATGAATACACCGGTGACCTGCACAACACCTGCACAAGGTCAGCACTGGTAGTGAACAGTGGTCAGCAATAATTGAACTCCATGGGTTATAAAATAAAAATGACTATAATAAAATGATAAAAAAAAAAAACCTCAAGTTAAAAAAAAGAGAGAGAGAGAGAGAGAGCATCCAGGCGGTGGTGGCTCATGCCTTTAATCCCAGCACTTGGCTTTAATTCCAGCACTTGGGAGGCAGAGGCAGGCAGATTTCTGAGTTCAAGGCCAGCCTGGTCTACAGAGTGAGTTCCAGAACAGCCAGGGCTACACAGAGAAACCCTGTCTCGAAAAACAAAAAAAAAAAAACCCAAACAAACAAAAAAAATGAGCACTCATGTAAGCTTGAAACAAGGTCCCAACTCCTTTCTGTCCCCATCCGCCACGTGCCTCACGTGCCCAGCGCATGGCAGGACTCTCCCTTCATAGCCCTTTGCCAGCACCCGTCAGACCCACAAGTGAATGCACACAGCTCACCATGAGGCTCCGCTGGACATTCTCCAGCAGTGTCTGGACCTCCTGCAGATACTTCCAGGACGGGTGGCCCTCCAGAAGCACGTCCAGCACAGACTCAGTGGCATTGAGACTCACCAGCACCCACAGGTACCGCAGCTCTCGATCACTCACGTGGGCCTTCTGCTGCAGGGACAGGAGACATTGGTGACGCGCAAGCATAGGCCTGTGGGCACTGACCACTCCCCTACCCCACGCATTCGCCACTGCCTGGGAGCCATCGCAGTGTCCACGGCGGCCAGCAGACAACCTTGGGCCTGGGTTAATGGCAGGCATGCTTGAGTGGTTAGGGAAAGGCCCCTGGTCAGTAGGACAACCAGACCCACACATGCTTCTTGATGAGGGTATCATGGAAGGCAGCAGCTTCCCATCCCAGGAAGGGTCCTCACCAGCCTTGTGATGTTGGCCACTCTGAGTACCCCCTCGTAAGGCACAGCAATCCTGTAGTTGATGGGGAAGTAATGTTTCTGGGGAGGAACAGGAACAAACCATGAGACCCAAGGCAGAAACTATTGAGACAGGACCCCCAAGCGAGGAACCCAGCCTAGCAGCGTGACAACAGACAGGCCCTCTGTTGACAAGACAGCTCTGGGCAACTGGACTAAAAGACAACTCTTTCCCCTGGGTCAAAGGAGATGGAGGGGGGGGGGGCGGTGAGATCAGATAAGGGCTGAAGTTTCAGACCCAGGGTATGAACCCAGGACTTTCAGGAAGACGTGGTACTTTGGAAGTGAAGAATATGGTTCATCTGATGCTTACAAAGGTAACCTTTGCACAGCTCTGTGAACACATTGAACATCAATGAGTCTGGAGTCTGACACCTTATTATTTATTGTTATTGATAGTGTGTGTCTGCCGGGCAGTGGTGGTTCACTCCTTAAATCTCAGCACTTGGGAGGCAGAGGCAGGTGGATTTCTGAGTTCGAGGCCAGCCTGGTCTACAGAGTGAGTTCCAGGACAGCCAGGGCTACAGAGAAACCCTGTCTGGAAGAGGAAGAAGAAGAAGAAGAAGAAGAAGAAGAAGAAGAAGAAGAAGAAGAAGAAGAAGAGGAGGAGGAGGAGGAGGAGGAGGAGGAGGAGGAGGAGGAGGAGGAGGAGGAGGAGGAGGAGGAGGAGGAGGAAGAGGAAGAAGAAGAAGAAGAAGAAGAAGAAGAAAGAGAGAGAGGGAGAGAGAAATTGTGTGTGTGTGTGTGTGTGTGTGTGTGTGTGTGTGTGTGTGTGTAGGCACGGGCATGCCTCTCAGCACTGACATGGAGGTCAAAGGATGACTTTCAGGAGTTGGTTCTCTCCTTCCACCTTGATGTGGGTTCTGCGTTCAGGCCGTCACTTGTGTAGACAGAGCCTTTTCCTCACCAAGCCATCTCACCAGTCCATGGTGTACGCTTTCAGTTAGTGGATTGTATGGTCTATGAGTTACACCTCAGTGAAGAGAGTCTCAGAGATAGTCCTATAGAGCTGGACATGTGCTTGCAACCCTAGCGCTGAGAGGCTGAAGCAGGAGGATCTCAAGTTCAAAGTCAACCTGTGCGACGTGACCTTGCATTAGCGAAAGCACAAGGGCTAGCATGTGACTCATGCTAGCCTTGCCTTGCATAGACAAGGCCCTGCGATTGGTATAAGGCCTCAGCCCTGTGTGCACCAGGCACAGTGGCACCCTTCTGTGAGCTAGCCCTTAGAAAGCAGAGGCAGGAGGATTAAATGTTAAAAGTCATCGTCTATACATAATAAGTTCAAGGCTGGCTTAGGATACATACATCTCAAAAAAAGAGAAAAACAAAACAAAAATCAACAACAATAAAACTTCTCCCGAAAGAACAGAAACTAACCCAGCCATCGAGAAAGCCCACAACACCATGTGGACATCCTCAGTTTCCCAAAGGAACCAAATTTTCTGACTTGAAGGTCTTTGTCTCCTCTACAAGTAAGTACTTAAGACACCCCACCCCCACCCCACTAGGTCCCTGGAGGCCTTTCCAGATGAAAGCCTTATGGAAGTAGACTTAAAGGTCTGCTGAGGAGTGGGGGTGGGGGAGGGAGATGGGAGATTCAGTGACATTGGGAAGGGTGGAGAGAGTAACTATAACCCTGGGGCTGACGTAGATATGAGGTGGGAGTGAGCTCTGCTCCAGATCTTGGGGCTTGGGAATGAGGCTCCATTTGGTGCTCCTCTGGTTACCATGTACTGAAGCCGGTTCTTGTACTGCAGCTTGCCCCGAAGGTAGCCTGTAAGGTCACACTCCTTATCTTGGGTCAGAGTCCATATCTCCAAAGTCTCATTTCCCAAAGCCACGTCAAGCAGGATCCCAAGACCTGTGGGACACACCCAACAAGAGCCTATGAGAGCCAGGCCCTGTGTCCGTACTCCACCTGGTGTGCATAGCTGTGTCAACCATCATCCATTTTCAAGACCAACAAGTACTGATGGGAAAGGCAGGTGTGTGAAGAGCCCTAAGGAAGACTTGTCACCTGGAGTAGCAAGCACACCCCGCCGTGGTCAGAGTCCCCAGGGTATGGTCTCCAGTCTCCCCTGCTTCCTGCTCTGTGGGGTAAATACATCACCCAGGATCCAAGGCACTTCTCAGCCCCTTGTATGGAGTGACAAGTTTTCAAAGCTCGATTTTTCTCCATTAGATGTACCCGCAGGTCTTCCACCAGAGAAACTGACAATAATGGGCAGTCTTTTAAAACAGTACCAGATATCACCACTAGATGTCACTATGACCTCAAAAACAGCTCTTGGGATCTATACCCTTGAACAGAAAAAAATATTTGAATTTACAATAAATATGAATAGGAATCGAGTGGATGAAAGAAACATGAAACAGCAAAAGCTACCCAAATGGTCAACCTCACTAGAAAGAGACAAACTCAAACAAAAGCACTTAGATGTAGTCTGAAATCAGAGAAAACAGGTCTACACAAAGCCAACCAGGGACAAGGAAATGAAGGAGGTTTTTATGAGATGATTTCATTTTAATAATCCTGATGCTGCCAAAAGAGTTCTCAGTCTGGAAATACATTTTGGCCCGTTTAATAACGAAATGGACTTAAACTCTAAAACTTTTGACCCACTAAACTCATAAACTAGAAAGAAAACAGGAACGATTTACTGACAAAGACATAAGTGGCATCATTAATTCTTTTTTTTAAGATTTATTTGTAGATGGGGAGACTACTCGTGGTCCCACCCTTAGGTGCTGGGACATTCTCAAGTGACCTCCAGTTAGTAGTTGCCCGGCTGACCTGGAAGTTTCTATGTAGACCAGGCTAGCTTGAACTCATGGCGACCCACCGGCCTGTTCTTCCTGGGTGCTGGGATTGAAGGTTCGAGCCATGCTCAGTTTAGTATCTATTATTATTGTTGTTGTCAAAATCAATAACTAATTTTTGTCTTTTCTATTTTTTTCTTTTTCCTTTTGGTCAAGACAGCCAGGCAGGCTGGCTTACCTCGCTAATCTGTTACAAATAGACATCACTAACTGGATCTCTCTCCTCTCCCTTCCTCATACCTTGAAGATTTTTGTCTTCGTAGCCCCACTGTCTGGGGCCAGACTCCCCCTTAGCTTCTCTTCCCCCTCTCCAGGCCCACCTGCTTGTTCCTACTTGCTGGACCGAGTACTAGGAGCACTGTTTCCCCTGATACTTGGGTCTACTCAGGCTCTGCACTCCACACAAACCACAGTTACTGCCCTCCCTGTCGGCAGAACTCTGACAACCACTTTCTCGCAAGGAGGCAAGTTTGTAAGAATCACAGTGTTGGGTTGAAGGAACAAATACACACAACCAGTATTAGGCCTCCAGGATGGCTCAGTAGTAGCTAAGGGGCTTGCTACCAAGCCTGATGACCTGAGTTCAATTCTCAGGAACCACAGGGTAGAAGGAGAGAGAACTCACTCCTGCAAACTGCTCTTTGACCTCCACGCAAGCACTGTGACACACAAACCCCCTCCCGAACGAAATAAAATGTAAAATAAATTTAATAAATAAATAAATAAACAAACAAACACAGCACTGGGCCCATTGACACAGGCTTGCTTTTGGTCCCTGCTTGCCTTGAAAACCTGCACCTGGGCCACCCACTCCTGGAACCATCTAAGGCAGGGTTTCTCTGTGTAGCCCTGGCTGTCCTGGAACTCACTCTGTAGACCAGGCTGGCCTCGAACTCAGAGATCTGCCTGCCTCTGCCTCCCAAGTGCTGGGATTAAAGGCATGAGCCACCACTGCCCAGCCCATCTGAGGCTTCTGCCCCAACCCTGGATGTTCCCACCAGTACTACTTGCCTCGGTCACTCGTCACCAGGCCAGGCCATAGCATCTTGGGAACATGGAGAACTTAAGCTGTAACTACAGCATGCCCTTGGGGACTGAGCCTCACACCTGAAGGGAGAGGTGGTTTCTGGGAATGGAAATGAAAGCAAGCATTTGAATTCCCTAGGGAGTCGGCTAAGGTATGGGTGGACCAACTCCTCCCCACATTTCTGACCGGACAGTGGAGAAGGCACCTCTGAATTCCACTCCAACAAAAGCCTCATCTCTTGGGGTGGGAGGGGTATCCTATCCTATTCATAACGGGTCTTCTTTCCTATCGGCAGTCCATCAGTCAAGATGGCCTGTCAATCCACCAAGTCCCGCCCCCATGGACCACGTTGCTTTGTAGAGGCCTCTGGCTTTAGCAGATGTGTCCTTAAGATAAGAGTTAGGTCTAACCCAGCTGGTTTTTTGTCCCATCGATACCAGTTAGAGCTATCCAGGAAGCCTAAGTTGAAAAAAAAAAAACAAAAAACAAAACACCCCTATCAGATTGCCTGTAGGCAACTCTGTGGCATTTTCTGGTTAATGATTGGTGTGGGTGGGCTCAGCCCACAAGGAGAAGGGCCACGCCTAGATGGTGGTTCTGGCTGGTATAAGAAAGCAGGCTGGTCGAACCATGGAAAGCAAGCCAGTGAGCAGCTTATCTCCAAGGTCTCTGATTCAGCCCGCACCCCTCACCCCTGCCTTCCCTTCCTGGTGAACTACAACTGTAAGCCAAAATAAGCCCCATCCTCCCCATGTTGCTTTTGAGCATGGTGTTTTATCACAGCAATAGAAGGCAAACTGTGACAGGATCTTAGAACAGCCAGAGCACCTGAGCCTGGCACGGCACGGCACGCAGCCCATCCCTGAAAAGCCTGTCCGTAGGTGACCTGCCTTCCCCCAGAAGGAACACACTTTGCAGACAAGGCCGCCATTTCTAATTGCAAGTGTTGTTATCTTCCTGCTTCCTCCACCAGGAGAAACTGGGGACCAGGCAGGGACAGCATAGCTGTCACCCACAATGTCTCTCCTGTCTCCTCCCTCCAGAGACGAGAACCGGGATCTGGAAGCACAAACTGAGGTGTAGGGCTTTCCCTGGCCCAGACACTGGTTGGGGGAGAGGGGGACTTGTGCCCCCCAACAAGGTAGCCACCATTTCTACCAGGATAAATGAAGCTTGTCACTTCCATCCCCACTGGCCAATGTGAATCTGTAAAATGGGTTGAATAGCCTCCCCTCCCAAATTCACTCTTTCTTTCTTTCTTTCTTTCTTTCTTTCTTTCTTTCTTTCTTTCTTTCTTTCTTTCTTTCTTTCTTTCTTTCTTTCTTTCTGTCTTTCTTTCTTTCTTTCTTTCTTTCTTTGGGTTTTTCGAGACAGGGTTTCTCTGGATAGCCCTGGCTGTCCTGGAACTCACTCTGTAGACCAGGCTGGCCCTGAACTCAGAAATCCTCCTGCCTCTGCCTCCCAAGGGCTGGGATTAAAGGCCTGAGCCACCACTGCCTGGCCCCTCCCAAATTCTTTTTCACCTAGAATCTAAGAATGACTTTATTTGGAAATGGGCTCATTGCAGGTGTAATTAAAGCAAAGGCTCTTAAAGTGAGGTTGTCCTGGGCTCAAGGAGACACTAGATCCAATGACTGGCGTTCCGGGAGAAAGATGTCGCAGAGGGAAAGGTCTTGCGGATGGGACAGTGTGCAAACTGGTAATACCACCACATGTCAAGGAACACTGGGAGCCTCCAGAAACTGGAAGAGGCAAAAAAGACCCTCCCCTAGAACCTTCAGAGGTTACTGTGACTGGTGACACCCCAATTTCAGACATCTAGCAGGGTAGTGGTGGCGCATGCCATTAATCCCAACACTTGGGAGGCAGAGGCATGGAGATTTCTTAGTTCTAGGCCAGCCTGGTCTACAGAGTGAGTTCCAGGACAGCCAGGGATACACAGAGAAACCCTGTCTCGAAAAAAACCAAAACAAACAACAACAAAAAAACCAAACAAACAAACCAGACATCTAATCCCCAGAACTGGGAGAAAATACATTGACAGAACTGAGTCACAAATTTGTGGTGATGTTAAGGCAGCCTAACATCCTCCAGGTCACCCAGATCCCCTGTAAGGTGGCCCCTGCCCTGTCAACCTCTCCCCACAGCCAATCCTTGCCAAGTCCTGAGAGATGCCCTGGGTCTGGCTGGGTCCTTCACCCATTCTGAATGTGCCCAACCTTTGTAGTATCCATGGACCAGGGACAGAACGTTCCGGGCTCTTCCTAGAAGCCTTGTGGGTCCTAGCCCCCGCCCTCATTTATTTGGTCCACAGTTCCTGGATGCCTAACTTCAAGTCACAGTGGGATGAGAGTCGTGTCAAGACATGACAGTGACTCACCAGTAGCCCTGTGGCGGCCACTGAGTCTTGGCATCTGTGAGGGTCTCCGCCCGGCTGGCTTCCCACCGGCAGGCATGGACACCCCAAGCACATCCTTTCCTGATTTCTGTCCTCATTTCAACTCATTTTTCTCTCTACCAGGAGCACTGCTTGCTTTCTGCTTTTTAATGTTGCCCTGTCATGAAGGGAGGGGTAGAGGGGAACTGGCTACCTTCTCCAGGTCTCTTTCCCATGTGTTGTGCCTTCCCTACCCGCCCCCCCACTAGCCACACCCAGGAAGATGGGAAGCCTCTCTCTAACACCTCTGTCCCCACCCTGCTCTCCAGAGCCAATGAAACTACAGAGGTGAGGAGCTGCCACCCACCCCAGTGCCTGCCCCATCCTGCATCTGGCTGTACCCACTCAGCTTGTACCTCTGAGCCTGAGGTCAGAGGCAGGCGGAGCAGAGGGTGGCCTTGGATTCCCCCATCCCTGAAGCTGCCCGAAACCCTTCTGGGAAGCATTTCAACCTTTTACCAGCAAGAATTGCCCTGGTTGCTATGGTTACAGTAGGAGCACCCACCCACCCACCAAGGCCTCCCAGGATAGGATCCCCAGGTACAAACCCCCACCCCCCGGTACTCACAGTATAACCAGGCGAGTCCCCAGGGCATGATGGTTCACTGGGTGCCCCCTGAGAGCAGAGGCACTGTCCCCAGCAGTGTGTCCAGACGCCTGAGCCAGGGCCTACATGGCCCCAGGTCAGCAAAGGTGGCCACCAAGTCCAGGAAGGGCTGGCCCAGGCTGAGAGGGGGCAGGCACTCCTGGGGTAGCTACCGCCCTATCTGCTTGGCAGGGCGGAGGACAGCCAGGGGGCGGTGGCTGCCAGTCCTATTGCAGCTCAGGAACTGGTGTGAGACAGTGGCTTTGGGGGTCTCAGAGGAGGAGGAGGAGGGAGTCCCCAGCAGGCAGGCCTCTTGGAATCTGGGGCTGGGTGGCGCTTTCTCTGGTTTCTCCAGACTGCAGCTGCTCAGTGTGAAGTCTAGCTCTGGAAAAAGAAGGAGGAGAGAGAGACTGATTATGTAAGAGCATTCGCTGCCACTCAGCCACCAGCCAGGAAAGGAAGACCCACCATGCACACTGTCCCCGCTGTCGGCACTGAGACACACAGTCCAGTCTTCGCACACAAGAAAGGACTCCAAGGCACCTCATAGCTGCCTGGAGCCAAGGAGTGAGTCTCCCAAGTCAGGACACAGTCTGGCAGCCTTGAGCCGGGACTAAGAGCAGCAACAGAGCTCACAAGCTAGGTCAGCTGCCTGGAGGAGGTGAGATGCCAGGTCAGATCCAAGTAATTCATGCTTCAGGGGAGGCTATGGAGCGGAAGGCATTCCACCCTGCACCCAGTTGTCTCTGGCCAGGTAAAACTGATGGGCCAGTTTAATTTGAATTCCAGATAAACACTCTTTCTAGTGAAGTATTTGATGTGCAATATTGTAGGCACCAAATATTGCATGGGGTATACTGTGCCAATAAACAAGCAAACAAACCAATAAATAAATACAGCCAGGTGTAGCACATGATAGGGTGATCACAGCACCCTAGAGATTGAAGCAGGAGGTCGGAGAGCTACATAGCAAGACTCTTGTCTCTTAAAAACAAACAAAAGACGGGGTGTGGCAGTGCACATCTTTAATCCTAGCAGAGGCAGAGGCAGAGGCAGATAGAATTTGAAGCTAGCCTGGTCTATAGAGCTAGTTCCAGGACAGCCAGGGCTACACAGAGGGAGGAAGGGACAGGGAGGAAGTTTGTGTGAGGAATTCAAGCCTGGCCTGCTGGTGAGTAGCCCTGAAGCCCCTCCCCCACCCCCCAGGGCCCAGCAGATTGAGCACTGTGGTCCATTTTACAGATGAGGTGGAGGTGACCATCGGCAGAGCCAGCTTGGAAACTCAGTTTCTTGATGCATGATTCCCACTCTCTTAGGTCAGGAGAAATGGCCCCAATTTGAGGGCATGGTGGGAACAGGTATAGTGGGGACACCCTCTCTATCCTTACATCTGTGACACACAAACCCGCAGAATGTACCAAACTGACCCTTAGGCTCGGGGTGCAGCTTAATGGTAGAGAGTTTGCTGCGTATACAGGAGGTCCTGAGGTCAAGCCCTGGCAAAGAGGAAGCTAGGAAGCAGGAAGACCAAGGCAAGTCTGGACTGCCCAAGGAATTCCTGGTCAAGGCTAGCCTGGGCTACATGAGTTTCAGATAAGCATGGGCTATATAGAAATATATACATTATATATATATATATATATATATATATATATGAAACAAAGATGTTTTGTTGACACGCTAGCTCTCATGCTCAAATCCTCTAAAGCAGGCAGGGCCACATACAACAAAGCACATTTTCTAAAATTTACCCTGGGTTAAGACCCTGGGCTTCAGCCCTGTTCTCTTCCTTCTTTTGACCCTCTCCCTGCTCTTCCTCCTTCTCCCACATCCCACCCTGGTGACTTTCCTATTTAGGGTCACTATAAATACTAACTATGCTCCCCCACCAGGACATAGTCTCATAATAGCTCCAGTTGACTTCAAACTCACTGGCTATGCATCGGAGGATGACCTTGAACTTCTGATCTTCCCGTCTGTACCTCCTCGACAGCTGGACTTTCAGGCATGCATCACCAAACTCCATTTACACAGCAACAGAGCTAGAACCCAGGACTTCAAGCATGCCAGAAAAGCACTCTACCAACAAGTACATCCCCAGCCCCAATGAGATCTTTTCATTGCTATTTTGTGCATGGTAATGGAATCTCATATATATGCATAAATATATATATGCATATATATATATTTGACAAATTCATAGAGCCATGTAACTACTACAATAATCCATCTACAAAACACTCTTTACCCCAAAACACCCCACCTCTGTTGCTCTGTAGGGGATCCCTCTTCCACAGAAGTACTACAGCAACCCATCTGTTTCTTGTCCGGCGCTATCCCTGTTCCCCCGAATGTCACACCAGTGCAACCTTGAAGTGTGGATTTTGCATCTCATCCCTTTCATTCGACACAATGAATCTGGGTTACTGTCATGTTGACATGTATGTTAATAGTTTCCTCTTTTTCCTTGCTCAGTAATAGTCCCTTATGTAGACAAATCATTCTCTGTCTACCCACCAATAAAGAAGCATTTGGATCAACCTGGTGTTTGATGAGTATGAAGAAGGCTACAAGCCCCAGTGGACAGGTTTTGGTGTAGAGGAGGCTCCCACCTCTTTCAAGTCCTTCTGTAACTTTGAATAATGTCCCACGTCCTTTAACCATTGGGGCTCCACATGACAGCCGCAGAACCTGGACTGTCCACTCCATTACGTATTCCTGAGCTCCCCCTGCTTCCTCACAAAACACCAACCAAGAGCTTCTTTACCAATAGAAGAAACCCTGTTGCACCTTCTCTGTGTGCGCGCAGGTGCATGCTGGTAGACACACACAGAGGCCACAGGAGGATGTTGGGTGTCTAGCTCTTGTCACTCTCCACCTTATTTCTCTGAGGCAGGGTTTCTGGCTGAACCTTCGCCTAGGCTGACTGCCAGAACACCCCACTATCCTCCTGTCTACATCTGACACAGCACTGGGATCTGTGTAGCTGAGTCTGTTTTTGTTTGGTTTGGTTTGGTTTCTATTTTTGTTTTTGCTTGGGTACTAGGAATTCAAATGCAGGTCCTCATGTGTGCGCAGTAAAAGCTCTTACCTCCTGAGCCATGCCCTCAGCCCCTGTTGCAGCTTCTTCATTCAGAAGGGACTCTAGCAATGAACCCTACCATGCATCCCGGTCTGCCTGTTCCCAATGGAGAAGTCAAGTGGGAAAAAGAGGCACAGCCTCATGACACACACGGATCAACCACATGTCACACTGTGGTCCCTGTATGAGTCCCATTGAAATGAGAAAGCAGGAAGAACCCCAAGGAAGCTGCCAAGAGGAAGGTATCTGATGACAAGCTTTGATCTGGAGTAGAGGCTCTGAGGAAGTCAGGTTCCTGGCTGTGTAGTTTGAATGAGATGTTCCACTTAGGCTCAGGTATTAGGAGACCTGGTTCCCATTGGTAGTGTTGTTGGGAAGCCTTATGTGTGGCTTGTTGGAGGAAGTGTGTCACCGGAAGCCCACCTCCACTCCACCATCATGGACTCTTTTTTTTTTTTTAAGATTTATTTATAGCCGGGCGGTGGTGGCGCACGCCTTTAATCCCAGCACTTGGGAGGCAGAGGCAGGCGGATTTCTGAGTTTGAGGCCAGCCTGGTCTACAGAGTGAGTTCCAGGACAGCCAGGGCTACACAGGGAAATCCTGTCTTGAAAAACCAAAAAGAAAAAAAAAGATTTATTTATTTCATGTATGTGAATACACTGCTGCTCTCTTTAGACACCTCAGAAGAGGGCATTGGATCCCATCACAGATGGTTGTGAACCACCATGTGGTTGCTGGGAATTGAACTCAGGTCCACTGGAAAAGCAATCAGTGCTCTTAGCTGCCCAGCCATCTCTCCAGCCCCATCATGGACTCTTAACTTTCTGGAACCATAAGTTCAAATAAATCCTTTCTTCTCTATGTTGCCTTGGTCATGGTGTTTTATCACAGCAACAGAAAGAACTGTCTGGTAGCAGAAGGAAGTCCTACTTTAGAGCCCCAGGCCTTGCCTGCCCTAGCGATGAGATCTAACCTGTGATCCCTGAATCCTCAACATTGACTTCCTCAGATCCCAGGAGGGCAGGGCCTGCCTAGATTTCTCTGTCTCTGTGTCTCTCTCTCTGCTCCTATCTCAGGGGTGAGGATGGAGGTAGATGAAGAATGTACCCCTTTCCCAGTGCACCCCACCCCACCCCACCCATGGGGTTCACAGCATTACTGGGAAACTTGCGGAGGAAAGGGACAAAAAAATAGAAGAGGGCGGAGCCGTCAGCATAGTTCCACGATGAAGAAGAGCAGTTTCAAAGTCAGGGAAACAAAAAGCAAATAGCAGCCTCGCTAAGTCATGACTCCAGGGTCCTGGGTTGGGGGCAGGGTCAGAGAGAGGGCAGGTGCCAGGGACAGGGGTGGGGAAGAAGGGGTGTATGAGCTAAATCTTCCATGGAAGGAAGCAAGGACTTGCTTGTGGGACTTGGGAGGGATCAGCTACAGTTGGGTGTGTTTGTTTTTTCAGTCCTGAAGTTTGAATGCAGGGCTGTGACCCTGCTAGGTAAGTGGGGTATTCTTGACTTTTCCAACAAACTACATCCCCAGCCCTTGATAGCATGTTTTTGTTTGTTTTTGCTTTTGAGACAGGGTCTCATGGTCTGACTCTAGCTGGCCTGGAACTCATCATGTAGAACAAGCTGCTGTTGAACTCACAGAAATCCACCTGCCTCTACCTCCCCCAGTGCTGGGATTAAAGGTGTGTGCTATCATGCCTGGCTGATAGCTGTTTTTGTTCATTTGTTTTTGTTTAAATTCCTGTATATGGAATGGGAGAAGGGACCGGAGGAGCTCTGCTGCCGATTATAATGCCACATTGAACTATTTTATTCTTTAGATGAACAGAGAGAACAAGGGCTTTTTTGGGGGGGGGGGTGGCAGAATGGCTATTATTGATTTGGGTTTTTTTGTTTTGTTTTTTTAAGACAAGATTCTAGACATATTCAAATTTAATATGTAGCCTCAAAGATGGATGACCTTGAACTTCTGTTCCTCCTGCTCAGACCTCCGGGGCTGGGACTGCAGGAGGTGCTACCGTATCCTTTTATGTATGACCAGGGGTCAAAACTCAAGCATGGGACCAAAGCTCTCTGCCAACTGGGCTATATCATAGCCCACGTTTGGACTCTTATTTATTTATTTTTCTTTTTAAGGAACTCCTGTTTTTAGCTGTCTACCCAAACCAGGGCCCTCTCACTGTCCTCTCCCTTGGGAAGTCATGTGCTTTCCGGTCTTTCCCATCCTTCCCTGCCTGAGGACCAGAGCCTCCTCTTGGGGGTGGGGGAAGAGGGGGAGTTGGACTCTGAGTTAGACTCCTGATAGTTAAGCTCTGGAGGCAGTTTGGCAGTGCAGAAGACAAACAAGTTCCCAGGAAGCCTTCCATCAGCTATGGGACAATTACCATACAATAGAGGTGAAAAGTATTTGTTTTTTCACAATCTTCAGACTAGGATGAGCTGATCCAGGTGGATCAGAGTGGGCTTGACTGATACATACTGAGCTGCGCTCCGTGGCTTCTGCCTAGGCTTGGTCCACCCAGGTTGAGCTCAGATAATCTGGGTTGATCTCATCTGGTCTAGGCTGCTCCTGCCTGGCTAATGCTGATCCAGGCTAATCTCTGCAGCTCTATCCTCGATACACTGAGAACTCTGCTGATCCTGACTGGGCACTCAGACCTAAACTAGGTTCAGCTAGCCCAGGTTGGACTCTTCTGGTTCAAGCTGGATTCAGCTGAGCCAGTCTGAGTTTGACTAATGCAGGGTAGCTCCACTCATGCTGGTGAGTTTGCAGAGTGCTGGCTGATCTAGGTAGCCTTCACTGGGATCACACCCATAGGGATAGCCTAGGCTACATTTCCACAGTAGAAGCAGAGTTCTGGGAAAGGGAGCAAGAGTCAAGGCCCTTGAAGTCCAAGACTCAGAACAATGACACCAACCACTTCTGTCACTTGGGGAGGAGACTCTACTTTCTGTTGAAAGAAGCCGAGCTGCATTGTAAGGGTTTGGATGGGCGTGGGTAAACAATTGGGGCCATATTTTCAACCCATCTATTACACCTACCTGGAACATTCTTCTCCCCCAAAGAGGCCAGGATGACCTGAAAGTGTTAGGGGACAGAATATTGGGTCACCTGCCTAGCCTGACCACTTTTCTTTAAGTAGGACAAGCCCCAAAAGACTTCAGAGACATTCCTTACAAGCCCACATCCTAGGGATGAGAAATGGAGAACTAGAAAGGGAAGGAACTGGCCCTAAGCCATATTCGGCCCTCCCAACCCCACTTTCCTCCTGGGAATTAAGCCATGGCCCCTTAAGAATGTAGGAGGCTCGGACAGTGAGCTCAGGGCTCAGGGCTGGAGCAACAGATGTTCTGAACAGGGAGGAGGTGGAAGAAAGTGGGACTGAGCTTAAGACAAAGATGAAGGTGGGCAGTAGGGGTGGGAACACGCTTGGAAGGCGCGTGCAGGAGGATGAAGAGTTCGAGGTCATCCTTGGCTACAAAATGAAGCTAGCTGGGCTACATGAAACCCTAAATAAGGGGTGGCAGGAAATATATAGACATGGGTTCTGGACCAATGGATTAGGCAGGGTTCATAGACAGTTAGACAGTTCTCATGCCTGCTTTTGGTTATTTATTTTTATTTTTTAAATGTGCTTTTATATTATTCTGTCAGTCTGTCTCTCTCTCTCTATCTCTCTCTCTCTTTCTCTCTCTCTCTCTCTCTCTCTCTCTCTGTGTGTGTGTGTGTGTGTGTGTGTTGGGGGGGGGAGAGTTCACAGGACAAATGTGTAACTGATTCTCTCCTCCCACTGTGGGATTCATTCAGCTTTTGTGACAATTGCTTTACCTTCTGAGCCACCTTGCCAGTCCTCTTTCCTTTTCTTTCTTTCTTTCTTCCTTCCTTCCTTCCTTCCTTCATTCCCTCCCTCCCTCCCTCCTTTTCTCTCCTTCCTTCTCTCCTTTCTGAGACAAGGCCTCACACCGCCCAGGCTGGCCTCAGACTTGGATAAACTCCTAACTCCTTGAGCCCTCGGCCTCCGCCCCCAAGGGTTCGAATCACACCCTTGCACTACCACAGCTGTTTTATGAAGCGCTCACTCACTTGCTCGCTCGCTCGCTCAACCTCATGCAGCCCTGACAAGTGCTCTACCACCAAGCTACATTCCTGACCCCCAGCACCTATATTTCTGAGAAATATCTCATCCGTTACTCCCTTCCTACCGAGGAAATATGATTTCAACTCTGTGGCATGAATTTATCGCAGGACCAACTACTTCATCTCCTCCCCCAACAAGTCATTCATTGGTACTTGCTTTTGGTTTGTTCTCCTGTCCAATTCTGGCTAACAATCTCTCTCCATGTATTGGGTGGATCAGGACATTTCATATAAATAGAGTTGCACAGCACACAGTTCATTCCCCTTGGCTTCTTTCACTTAGCACCATGTTCCCAAGGTTCATTCATCCATAGCATCTTAGGAACTATGATGCTATGTTTGAGTCACTTCCAGGCCAGTGAGATGGCTCAGCAGATAGAGCACTTGCCACCAAGCCTGACAACATAAGAACCTTTCCTGTGCTTCGAAGGAGAGAGCTGACTTCTGTACGTTGTCCTCTGAACCATGGCATGTGTGTGTGCACACATGCACACAAAATAAATAAAATGTAAGAGCTGGAAAGACAACTCAAGGGTGAAGAGCACTTCCTGTGTTTCAGAGGTCCAAGGTTCAGTTCCCAGCATCCATATTGAGCACCTCACGACGACGACCTAGAATTTCAAGGGATCTGATACCCTGCTGTCTGGCACCTCCGTGGGCACCTGCACACACATGGCCTACCTTCACACAAACACACACATATGCATATAAAAAATTACTACTTTCTTAAGTTATATCACTCAAAATTCATATGTTGAAGTCAAACACAGCTAATATGATGGTACTGAGAGATGGGGCTTTCAGAATGTGATTAGGGTTAATAAATTAGAGGCTGCTCTTCCAAAGGACTTGGGTTCAATTCCCAGCACCCACATTGCAGTTTACAACAATCTATAACTCCAGGTCCTGAGGAGCTAATGCTCTCTTCTGTGTCTTTTGGCATGTCACACGTGGCATATAAGCATACATACATGTAGGAGAAACATCCATCCGTGTGATTTTTAAAAATTTTGTATTATTCATTTTACTTTATGTATATATGTGTGTGTGTGTGTATTGTATATGCACAGACAAATGTTCATAAGGCCAAAGGGCATCAGATGCCTTGGAACTGGAGTTACAGATGATTGTGAACCATCTGATATTTATGTTCTGGGAACCAAAAAATCAAACCCAGATCTTCTCCAAGAGCAGAAAGTGTTCTAAACTGCTGAGCCATCTCTCCAGACCCTGACTATTTGTCTCTTCTGAGGTAGTCATGGGTCATGAACCTCCTGGTCTGCATGGTTCCTTCATCTTCATGACAATGGCATCCTTTTTAACTGCTTATTTCAATTTACTGAAGCTATTTTATACATATATATATTAGCTAACTTCAGACACACCAGAAGAAGGCATCAGATCCCATTACAGATGTTTGTGAGCCACCATGTGGTTGCAGGGAATTGAACTCAGGACCTCTGGAAGAGCAGTCAGTGCTCTTAACCACTGAGCCATTTCTCCAGCCCCCCCTAAAGCTATTTTTTTTTTTTTGTTTTTCAATACAGGGTTTCTCTGTGTAGCCCTGGCTGTCCTGGAACTCACTCTGTAGACCAGGCTGGTCTCAAAACTCAGAAATCCACCTGCCTCTGCCTCCCAAGTGCTGGGATTAAAGGTGTGCGTCACCACCGCCCGGCTTAAAGCTATTCTCTTTTAAGGATGATGGAAGTACAACTTATATGAAGTAAAGCTCAACCCTCCAAGTGGACCAATTTGAAAATGTGCACTATTTGGGGCTGGAGAGTTGGCTCTGCAGCTAGGAGCACTTGTCGCTCTTGCAGAGAACCTGAGTTTGATTCTCAGCTCCCATGCTGAGCCTTTTACAACTCCCTATAACTCCACCATCACCCTCTTCTGACCTCCAAGAGCACCTGCACTCATGTGGCAGACACACACACACACACACACACACACACACACACAAATAAAACAAATCATTTTTAAAAAAGAAAATGTAGAATATTTCTATCACCCTCCCCAAAGTTTCCTTGGACCTCTTTGCAGCCAGTCTTCTGCACTAATCAGGCTTCTATCCTTTAAGTTTGACTTTTTCCAGAATCTTCTATAGTGGCATCATATAGTTCATTATCCTTGCTGTCCTGTTATTTCTCACGTGGCAGATGCTCTGAGGAGTCGCCATGCTGGCGAGGGTGCTGGTGGTGTGCTCCTTTCCTGTCTGAGCAGCGGCCCATTGTGCAACAATCTATTTCTGCACTTGTTGCTTGTTGGGTGTTAGAGTGGCTTCCAGGGTTTTGTAATTATGGACAAAGCTACCATTCACAATGTACATAGGCTGTTACGGCTATGGTGTCATAGATATGGTTTCACTTTGTCCTGCAGGGATCCACTTGGAAGCTTGGCTCCCCGCCTTTAAAATGTGGAGCCGAACCAGGGGTGGTGGCAGGCACCAGCAATGCCAGCGCTCAGGGAGCTGAGGCAGAATGGTCAGGAGTTTGAGGCCAACCTGGGCTACATAGTGAAGTGGAAGCCAACCTGGACTAGTCTCAAAAAGGAAGAGGAGGGTAGGGTAAAAGCTACCTTGTTAGGAAGGAATTTATGTTCTCCTGGGAGAAAGGATTGTTATAAAAGAACAAGGCCCTTCCACGTTCTCAGCAGAACATTGCTGATGAACCTTGAACCTTAACAACTATGTGCTAAATATGGCTGGCCAGCCTTCTCTTCTTTTCACTTTCCTTATTCCTGTTTGTCTTTGGCCAGTTGGACTGCTTGCTGGTTTGGGTTAAACAGAGTCTTGCCGTCTAACTCAGGTTGGCCTCAGACTTATGACCCTCCCTCCTCAGCCTCCCAGTGTTAGATTCCAGGCATGCACCACCACTTCTGTACAGGTTACCCAGCCTCCAGTATTCTTTATGCTGATGAAGAATGGAGCACAAGGGCTTTCTGTGTGAGGGTTTTTCTCCTTCCCGAGTAACACAGAATCATGTGGTTGCTGGAGACTGAACTATAAGAGACAGCCAGCTTAGTTTCCAAAGTGTCTGTTCTCTTTCATGTTCAGGTTTTTGTTATCATGAAGCTAATGAGAACTCCTTCTAGTAGGTTCCTGCCCTGCTGATGTAAGTCTAGACGTCTCCATAGTATCCTTGTCCTTTGCTGTTATAGGGCCCTCTGGGCTCTCTTGTACAAGTTACCATCTAATGACAAATGCATATTTAAATGTTTTTTAAAAGTCCTTTGGTGGGGCTGGAGAGATGGCTCAGCTAGTAAGAGCACCGACTGCTCTTCCGAAGGTCCTGAGTTCAAATCTCAGTACCCACATGGTGGCTCACACCCATCCGTAAAGAGATCTGATGTCCTCTTCTGGTACGTCTGAAGACAACTACAGTGTACTCACATATAATAATAAATAAATCTTTAAAGACAAAACAAAAAAAACCCAAACAAACAAAAAGTTCTTTGATAAAGTGCTTGCCCAGCAAGCAAGAGGCCACAGGTTTGATCCCTGACACTGCATAAACGGAGCACGGTGGTGCATACCTATAGTCCTAGCTCTTGGAAAGTGGAGGCAGGAGGACCAGAAGTTTAGAGTTATCCTAGGCTACATATAGTCTCAGACCAACCTGGGCTACATGAAACCCTGACTCAAAAAATAACCTAGAGGTAGAGAGATGGCCCAAAAGTTAAGAGAGCTTGCTATTCTTTCTTGCAAGGGCCCAGGTTCAGTCCTAGTACCTTGAGGTAGATTAACAGCTATCAACTCTAGTTTCAGGGACTCCATGCTCTGCTCTAGCCTTTGCAGGCACCAGGCAAGCAAGCAGTGCACACACAAACATGCAGGCAAACTCTCATGCATATAGAAATATACTTTTTTTTTTCAAATTTAAAGCCAGGGCTGGAGAGATGGCTCAGTGGTTAAGAGCACTGTCTGCTCTTCCAGAGGTCCTGAGTTCAATTCCCAGCAACCACATGGTGGCTCACAACCATCTGTAATGGGATCTGATGCTCTCTTCTGGTATGTCTGAAGACAGCTACAGCATACTCATATAAATAAAATAAATCTTTTAAAAAAATGTTAAAGCCAGGTGTAGAGTAGGTGTTTTAGAGGGCTCCAGGTTCTTGTGCTCACAGAAACAAAGAGTATATTTACTTGCTTTCTACCTGGAAAGCTGGGAACGAATGTAGCTAGTAGCCTGGTGATCTATCTGTAGGGCCAGCCACACGGGAATCTCCCAGACTCTTCTCCCTAGACCTTTATCTCGAGCACTGTCTCTCAGTCAATAGAACCTGTCCTTACGGGAGATGTCACACATCCTTCACAATACCCTGGGTGACCTCTGTGCTGTCTGTAGAACCACCTATAGGCCACACCTGACTCCCACGGACTCTTAATGTTTGGCTCAGTCATTCTCCCTAGACCCTTATCTTAAACATTGTTTCTGAGTCACCAGAACCCATCTTTATGGGTTTGTAAAGGGCCTCGATGGAATCGTGTCTTAAGCTTTGTTGTACACACAGGATTGAGCGTGTATATTATCATTGGGAAACGTTTCTCCAAAATTGTGCTATGTTTAAATGTGCTTAAATTTTTAAGGCTGACGGGTGTCAGACTCCAGAAGTTTGAACCAACCCTGACTTGTGTTGAACCAGACTCCCTTCTTGCCAGCCCAGGTGTTTGCAGAGACCTCCCTACAACACATACATCAGCCCACCACCACCCACCCAGCCCCACACAGGGTGTGTTCCTATAATACTAATGCTTGGAAAACACAGATAGAAGGATCCCGAGGCTGACTAGGCAGAGAACCTGGCCAAACGGATGAGCTCCAGCTTCAGAGCCTGTCTCAAAACATGAGATGGAGCACAGTGGAGGGAGGCACCTAACTTTGATCTCTGGCTTCTTCAAGCATGGGCACACAAGACATCTGCACATGCACACACACATACACCAACACACACGCATGCACGTTCATCACTCAGTGCTATAGGAAACTCTCTGAACTTCTGGTCTGAATGCTGCTTGGTTCTTAGTAGGCTACATAGTGAGACCCTATCTCAAAAAACAAATCTAAGCCAAGCGATGCCTTAAATACCAGCACTTGGGAAGGCAGAGGCAGACAGATCTCTGTGAGTTCCAGATCAGCCTTGGGCTACAGAGCAAGATCCAGGACAGCCAGGACTGTTTACACAGAGAAACTGTGTCTTGCAAAACCAAACCAAACCAAAACCAAAAGTAAGTCTAATCTACAGCACATGACCCATGTTTGCTGCCTGAAGATCACGGTGCTCGTTCCTCTGCCTGCCACTTCTGTGGTTTTCATTTACTGCTACTACTAATGTGTGTGTGTGTGTATATCTGTGTATGTATGTATGTATGTGTGTGAGCGTGTGTGTCTGTGTGTGTGAATCTGTGTATATGTCTGTGTGTATGTCTGTGTATGTATCTGTGTGTGTTTCTGTGTCTGTGTGTGTATGTCTGTGTGTGTGAATTGGTGTATATGTCTGTATGTATGTGTGTATATCTGTGTGTGTCTGTGTGTATCTGTGTGTGTGTCTGTGTGTGTATCTGTGTGTTTCTGTGTGTCTGTGTCCATGTGTGTATCTGTGTGTGTGTGTGTGTCTGTGTGCACATGCATGCCAACAAGGAAAGTATGAAGATCAGAGGACAGCTTCATGGAATTGGTTTTCTCCTTCCACTTTTAGATGGGTTCCAGGGATCAAACTCAAGTCTCTAGGACTGAGAGGCAAGTACTCTCTATTCACTAAGCCATCTCTCGGGCTCTGCTCTTCACTCCTCCCTGCCTGAGCCCAGAGCTGGCGTTTGCTGTGACTTCGGATGGAAGTCCGGGCTGTCTGCACTCACTGCTGACGCTCTCGTCACCCAGGGCGAGTTGCTGAGTGGCTTCTTCTAACCCATTTTGTTTTCCAGTTTAGTCCTTTCCCACCAGGCAAGCTGAGGCAGCAGCAGATCAGAGCTTTGCCAACATGTCTGAGATGAGTGAAATACTGCTCTTTCAACCTAGATCTGGCTTTCCTCCAATATCTGATAGGATTCAGGCCCATGAGGTTTATTTCCAGGCAGCTGCTTCTCAGGCCTAGATTGACTGGGTTTTACGCTGCTGCTGACTTTATTCAGAAAATTCTCAGCCACTGGAGTAATTTTTTTTCCCCTTTTAGACAGAGTCTTACTGTGTAGCCCTTACTGGTCTAGAACTCTTTATTATAAGTCAGACTGGCCTTGAAATCACGGAGTTCTGCCTGCCTTTGTCTCATAGGTGCTGGGTATTAACTGCACAGGCTACCATGTCCCAGTTAATTTTTTTATTACATTCTTTTATTATTCATGTTAAGGGGAGCCACGGTGCATGTGTGGAGGTCAGAGGACAATTTTGGGTGTCAATCATCTTCTTCCATCATGGGGATCCTGGGATTGAACTTAGGCCGGCTGCCTTGCAGCGGAGCACCTTTACCTGCTGAGTTATCTCATCAGCCCCTGGAGTGACTCTTATCAGGTAACCCCCTGGGTCCAGGGTCCAAAAGGAATTAAAGAGGTGTTAACATATATTAGTACTGAAGTTGGGATTTATTGAAAACACACACACAAAACAAATACCTCTTAAAAAAAAAAGTTAGCACTGGTTGAGTCTTTTCACATCAGTTCCCAGGTCCCCTCAAGACATTTGGCAAAACCACTGGAGACGGTTGGTGGCCATGACTGAAGGTGTGGGCGTGACCGGCATCTAAGGAGCTGAAGTGAAGGATGTTCTAATAGTCTAGAACTGCAGGTTCACTGCAATTCACTACAATCTAGCCTTAGATGTCAATATCACCAGCACCAGGATACCAGCTACATCCTGGAAAGGAAAAGGTAAAAATAACTAGGAAGGGATTTCAGCATGTTCTTATCGCTTACTTTCACTGATTGCTTGTTTTTTATGACCTTTTGTTTTATTTATCACTCGTGTGTCTGTGATGTGTGCATGTAAGGGTGAGCATGTGCAGGCGTGTGGAGCAGCCAGAACAACTTTCAGGAGCTGGTTCTGTCCTGCCTGCCACTGTGGGTTCCAAGGATGGAAGTCAAGTGCCAGGCTTGCATGGAAAGCATGTTTACCAACTGAGCTACCTTGACATCTGGTTTGGGGTTTTTGAGACACTGTGTAGCCCAGACTGGCCTAGAACTTGTGATCCTCCTGCCTCCACCTCCAAATGTTGGGGCTATAGGTACGCACCATCCTGCCTAGATAAATTCAGTGCTATTTACAACAAGATCCAGGATCCATGGAACGCTATCTAAACTGGCCGTGGCACATGAGCCATGTTTCGAGAAAATTGTCTAAGTAATTACATGACATAGAGGATCAGAGTACCACCGGTCACAGGAGATAAACGAAGACAGTTCACTAAAGGTCTGTGGCAGAGAGGGCTGCTGATCTCAGGAGCAGTCCTGAGGAGTCTACCCTGGACATGGCCCTTGCAGAGAACACTCATGAAGCACCTACTACTTTCTGGGACTATTCCAGAAAGATGCATGCAGGCCATTGGGAAGCAGAATTATAAGTAAGTAAGACAGCATCATGGGAAATTGTTTGTAGAGATTGTTAAGGGACTGTTGGGAAGTGAGGATAGGGAAGCAAGAAAGTTTCCTCAGGGATCGCAATGACACCAGCTCAAAACCACCATCTCCACCATAGCCACAAGTCATGTAACCTAACTAACATAATGCAGTTCCTCAAATGGAAAATAAACCAAATACTATCCCTGGAAGACAGGATGCTGTAACGATACCTCGATCTACTACACAACCGTCAAAAGGAACAAGCTTCCAACCCAAGCCACAGCATGGATGAAGCTCTAAAGCATCTGGCAGAAGTAAAAGATTGCATGCTCTGTAACTGCATTTATTGGAATGTAAGAATAGGGTTTTTTCTTAAAGCTTATCTATAGTCATAGATACCAACTGTAGTTACCCAGGATGGGCAGTGCTGGTTGGAACTGGCTAGAAAGGGGCACGAGAGAATTTTGTGGGACACTGAGAATGCTCCATATCTTGCCTGGAGTGGATAATGTGACACAACTGTCATGTTGCCATTACTAGATAGGTAGTGAACGCCACCTCCAGCTCTCATGCGGAGAGGGAATAGAGACACTCCAATGGAGAGTTCACACACAAGTACCAGGACCTGCTGCAACCACGGGAAGCTGCCCCTCCCAGCTTCCAGTCTGCAGAAAGAACAGAGCCCTATTGGCACTTTGATTGTGAATCTCTTGCCTCCAGACCTGTGGGAGAACACAGCTGTGTTGCTATAATAAGCTATCAAGTTCATGGTATGTGTTACAGTACCACGCTAGCAAATTGAACACGTAAGTTCCTACAGGCTTTATTTTAAGTAAGCTGTACTTCTGAACTTAAAAATAAACAAGAGCTCATTAGAAACAGTGAGCTGCTGAGGCCTTACCCTGGCTGGTGCTCCCTCCAGTCCGACAGCACAACTTTTGGGGTCTAGTCCAGTACCGCGCCGGAATTTGAAGGTAGCCCTATCTGCTGCCAAGCCTGACCTGACCCATTTCTTCATGCTCACTAACCATGTCAAGCTACGCCTTCTGAGCTGGAGAGCATTCATTGCTCTTGTAATGACCCAGGTTGGATTCCCAGTACCCACATGATGGCTTGAAACCCTGATGCCCTCTTCTGACCTTGGTGGGCACCGAGCAGGCATACAGCACACTTACATACATGCAGACAGAGCAGTCATGTGTATAAAATAAAATAAATAAATCTTAGAAATGTTTTACAAATATTTCCTTAGCCGGTATGCCCGCTGCACCTCCTCAGTGTAAATGTCACATGGTCCATCGTAGCACTGCCTAAGAAACCCACTTTATGGATGAGGTGTTCAAAAGCAGCCCAAGTCCTTTATGTAGAGCTGTTGTCCCCAGAACTAAGGATCACAGAGAAGCCTTGCTTAGGACCTGGGAGGTTTCTGTTTGCTCATAGATTCATTTTCTGGAATGATCTTCAACCCCATTCCTTTGCTTTCTGCAGCTCAGGCAGTCACAAAAGGAAAAACAACAATTTTTTCAATTTATGTTTTAAAGATTTATTTATTTTTGTTGTATGTGTTTGAATGTTCAGTGGGCACGTGCACATATTAAAAACTAAAAGTCAGGGCTGGAGAGATGGCTCAGTGGTTAAGAGCACTGACTGCTCTTCCAGTGGACCTGAGTTCAATTCCCAGCAACCACATGGTGGCTCACAACCATATGTAATGGATATGATGCCCTCTTCTGAGGTATCTGGAGACAGCTACAGTGTACTAATATAAATAAAATATATATATATATATATATATATACACACACATATATATGTACCTGTATAATTGGAAAAAGTGAACAAAATATTCATGTGTGAATGTCTACTACCTGTCCTTCTGGTGTCTTCCTATGGAGACTAGAACAGGACCTCAAATCCCCTGGAACTAGAGTTACAGACGGTTGTGGGCCACCATGTGAGTACTGGAAACTTTGGAAGAGAAGCAAGCACTCTTAAATGTTGAGCCATCCCCTCCAGCCCTTAAGAAATTAATTTTGATTTTTCATCTGTGTGAATGTGCGCAGGTAGGTACCTGTAGAGACCAAAAGAGGGCATCAGAATCCTAAAATTGGGGTTACAGGCAGTTGTGACTCACCCAGGGTAGGTGCTGGGAACTGAGCTCTGGGCCTCTGGAAGAGCTGAAAGTTCTCTAAACCATAGAGGCATTAATACAGGCCTGGGAGTAACCTTCTTAAATGCTTTTCTTTGGCTTCATGGTGAAAACCCCCTCCCTGAGAACTGTCTCATCACCTCAGCATACTCTGCATATGTCTACCTGAGGGTAGAGTCAGCCAAAGTTAGAGGACATTGAAAGGCGTAGACGAGCCTAGCCCAGACCTCTACTGAACATACTGTCTGCAGCACAAAGTCTCCTCACCTCATTTGCTAGCAGACTTCCACATGCTGGGGGAATTTCCATGGATGAACTCTAACCTCAATGCATTCCACAAGAAAGCCCGAGGGAGGAACTTACAACCTTCTAGTTCTGATGAGGAAAAGGAGGGAGGGGCAACCAATGTGTCCCAGTCAGGGGCAGCGCAGTGATTCCAGCTCAAACAGTCCCGGAAAACACCAGCTTCTTCATTCTAATCTTGCAAAAGGGTCTTGCCAGGCAGCCGGACTGCCTTCAAACTCTCAGACCTCTGCTTCTGTCATTTAATGAGATTACAGGCACATGCTATCATACCAGAGTAAAACACTGTCCTGTTTGGAGTTATGTGGTTGTGAACTTCCCATTGTGGGTGCTGAGAGCCTAACTCAGGTCCTGTGTAGGAGAAACGTGCATTCTTGACCTCTGGAACATCTATCTCTCTAGCCCCTACCCTGCTGTCTTATCCTCTGGACCGTCCATCCCAGTGAGAGTCACATGCTGAGATGTGGCCAAGGACCCAGAGGTTTTTCTTTGTTTACAAGTCAGATCCTTTAACCATTTTCCCACACTGTTGTTCTTCCTGAGACAATTACAGCAACGACCCCCAAGTTGAGAACAGACCAGAGACTCCAAGCCTGTTGGGACATCCTCCAAAGCATAAACAGAACAGAGTGTACAGGATGCGGGCTCTTGGGCTATCCTCTCTGGGTTTTAATATGACATTTAACAAAAACAAGACACTGAGCTAGAAATGACTGAGCTGAGAATCAGGCAGAGGTTCCCAAGCTGGTGGGCAATTCCAGTTCTCCCTGAGGGATCGAACTGTGGCTGCATACTTCACGGCAGGAGATGTAGTGTGCAGTTACCTGAAGAGCAGTCCACAGTGATTATTGACTCAGTCAGAAGAGCCTCTTCAGATGGGAAATGCAGGACACCAAAGGACAGAAGTACAAGGATGGCCTGATAGTAAGAAACCACATAGTGTCACATAGCAATAGGCCTTAGCATATTTGTAGGTGTGGAGCAAGCACTTTACAAAACCCAGCATCCTTTCCTGATAGAAATGGAGATTAGTGGGTAATTCTATGTTTTTAGATTTTTGTTTTTATTATTTTTTTTCTTTCTCTTGCTCTGGCCTGCTCACTCTGGGCATCAGATCTCATCACAGATGGTTATGAGCCACCATGTGTTTGCTGGGAATTGAATTCAGGACCTCTGGAAGAGCAGTCAGTGCTCTTAACCGCTGAGCCATCTCACCAGCCCTGTTTTTATTATTTTAAATTACGTGTATATGTGTGTGAGTGTGGGGGTGTACAGGCGCATGCAGTACCCAAGGGGGACAAGAGGGGACGTCAAGATCCTCTGGAACTAGAGTTACAGGCGTTTGTGAACTCTGGGAACCAAATCCAAATCCTGGCGAGAGTCATGATCTTGATGGGTACTTCCTTAACAGGATGAAATACATCCACCTCAGACAAAGGCTAGAATTTGACTTAATTTAGAACCATTAGAATTTTCACTAAGGACAGGTACAGCACAGCACAGGCAGGCCAACACAGTCACACAGGCAAAATAAAAACATAAGAATAGGTGGAAGTAAAATTATTCCCATTGTAGATAATATGACTATCAGCCTAGAACGTCCAAGATCATCACAAATATGGTGAGAAGCCAGATGAAAATATCTACAAAAGCAAATGACCAGTTGGCTTAGCACAAAGGTCAACCTGAGCCAGGCCCTAGAGCCTGTGGTGGAAGCAGAGAACGGACTCTCAGAAGTTGTCCTCTCTATCCTTTATCTCTCATATTTCATGTTAGGGGGTTGAAAGGGTGGAAGAAAAAAACCCACAAAGTAACCAAAGTCCCGCTACAATATGCATAATTAAATACTAGATTCTAACACTAAGGAGAAAAATAAATAGACCAGACTAGCCTGAAAGAACTCAAGAAAATATCTAATAAAATATATATCTTAAATATTACAAACCTTTAAGCAAGGTTTAGTGGGGCACACGTTTAATCCCAGCACTCAGAAAACAGAAGCAGGCAGATATCTGAGTTCGAGGCCAGCCTGGTCTACAAAGTGAGTCCCGGACAGCCAGGGTTATGTTACATAGAGAAACCCTGTCTCAAGAAACCAAACCAAACCAAACCAAACCAAACCAACAACAACAACAAAAAAGGAACATGCTGGATGTGAGTGGTATATGCTTTTAATTGCAGAGTTGAGGAGGCTGAGGCAAGTGATTGCTGTGAGTTTGAGCCAGTCTGGTCTACGTAGTGAGGTCCAGGACAAAGGCTACATAGTGAGATCATGTCTATAGATAGATAGATAGATAAATAAATAAATAAATAAATAAAAAGTCTGAAGGGTGGGAACTGTCCCAGCACCCACATGGCCGTTCATTGCCCTGTGACAGTCCTGGGAAATCTGACGCCCTCTGCTGGTCCCCTCAGGCACAGGCACACACACGGTGCACAGATATACGTGACAGCAAACATACAATAAATAAAAACAAGAACATAAGCAAAGAGCATAAATGAGAACAAATAGACACAGATTCCAAGGTAAAGGGCAGCAGTTTCTGAAACATATCCAAATTTCTGTGAGAAATGGGGGTTTATGAAAAATAACTTATTAAACAACTTCTCCGGGTAGCAAGGAAAAGAGAGCCATCTGGAGAGAAATCCAGGAGTTGCTGCTTCTTCCCGCGGGTAAAATTTTGAATGTAAAAATCACGGAAGAAAACACAAGGCACATTTCTGTCATCTGAAAGTGAGGAAGGCTTTGGTATCTAAGATTAAACATTGTAAAGTAATCGATGAAGAGTCACTTGACTACTTAGAAATATAAATGTGTGCAGGACAAACTGACAAGATGCCAAGCCCTAGTTCAGTCCCTAGGACCTGCAGCATGGAAGGAGAGAATTTGCTTCTGTAAGTTGTCCTCTGACCTCCACATGTGTTCTGGGGCAAGCACACACCCCCTACCGATGAAACATAAAGAATAATTGTGTACTCTGGAGTGTGGAGAGAGGAGTTGCAGGCAGTATTCTTTGTTACTACCCAGCTCTCTGTCCTTGGAGAACACCCAATAAGTTTATTTCTTTCTAAGAAAAAGAGAAGAGACAGAAATGGTACATTGGGTGCATCTGTATCCAAAACAAAAAGCTGATTCCTGAGATGCAAAGCTCTCCTAGCAACATACGAGAAAAGCCAACACTTCTGTTTCTGAAATAAGTAAAGGATGTGAATAAGAGAGTATCCAAGGTGCTCTGGGTTCAATCTCCAGCAGGGCATAACCTGGGCATATTGGCGCCCACCTATGATCCCAGGATCATACAACGGAGTAGAAAGAATAATTCACAATTAAGTGTAAAAGACTAGCAGGTAAGGATCAGAAGTTCAAGGCCATCCTTGGCCACATGATGTGCACAGTGAATTCCAAGCAGGGATACTTAAGAGCCTGTCCGGAGAGGGGAGAGAAGGAGAGAGGAGGAGCCGGGGAGGGTCATTAGACGTTCATCTGAGACCCTAGACATTCCCTCCTGCCGTCTTCCCATTCATCTGTAACTGGCCCAGCCCTATGTAGTCTCTGGAGATGCTGGTGCACAGTGGATGGAAGCTTAACAGAAGGGAGATGCCATCTATGGAACCATGGAGAAATTGTCAACCATGCCGGGTGAGACTGTTTGGTGATACAGTTGTTTGGGGGTCACCCATGCTTCTGCGAGCCTTAATTTCTCATCCATGTGCCTGTAAATAAGCCCAATAAACCCACTGGTTCATCAAGCCTGACTTACATAGCTCATCCCTTTGGGCCATCTTGGGTGCCTCAGGCTCATGCTACCTCAGAAACTAACACAATAGATAGTCATCAAATAGCATTTAAATGCACTATAAATTAAAGTCCTTTCATAACAACCGAATCATTATCATTCAGTTATCAGATGGGTACAGAGCCAGGGACCTGGAAACAGAGCCCATGGAAGCAACAAAATAATTTCTCTTCCGAAGCCAATTGGTGTTTAGTTTTGGTGCTTACTTTGTGGAGGAAGAGTTGGCATCATCTCTCAGAATTGCTAAAGCCGAAAGCTAGCTATCCAATCCCGTGTCTGGGAACCCACCCTGCGTATGTGATCCACACCTGCGTCTGTAAACCGCACCACATATGGGCAAGGTTGTTCTTCATGCTTCCTGATAACAGATTGAAAAGGCGGCAAGCGCTCACCATGACAGGGAGTACAATGGATTGTTGTCAGTAAAATGAATTACAAGGCCGTGCGGATTCTCGTTGCAAACTGTTCAGTAGTTCGTATGTCCATGAAAAGAGTTTGTTAGGAGCCGGGCGGTGGTGGCGCACGCCTTTAATCCCAGCACTTGGGAGGCAGAGGCAGGCGGATTTCTGAGTTCGAGGCCAGCCTGGTCTACAGAGTGAGTTCCAGGACAGCCAGGGCTACACAGAGAAACCCTGTCTTGAAAAACAAAACAACAACAAAAAAAAAAGAGTTAGGATAATTCACACCCCAAAGTAAAAGACTAGCGGCTCAGAATTTTCTCACAAACAATGCATCTTTAAAGGAAGATGATCTAAGCCAAAGAAAGCTCAGCCGGTAAAATCATTTACTGCCAGGCCCGAAGACCTGAGTTCTCTCCCCAGCACCCACACGGTGGGCACAAAGAGAACCGTCTCCTTCCTTCATCCATACACTGTGGGACATACATGCATGAACACACACAATTTTAAAACCTAAAAACAAAACAACAACAGCAACAAAAACAGGGGCTGAAGAGAAGGCTCAATAGTTACATGAACACAATGGCTTGGTGTTCTTGCAGAGGGTTCAGTTTCCTTCCCGGCACCCGTGTTGTGAGTGCTGTGGAATCTGAGGTCCCGTTTTAGACCTTACGGGTACCTGTGCTCATCTGCATGTACCCACACTTAGACATACCCACGCTCACATAATTAAAAATAAATAAATAAAATATTAAAATAAAAGTTCATCTTTGTTACTCAAGTTTACCATTTTCTAAGATTTCTTTTTCTTTCTTTCTTTCTTTCTTTAGATTATATTAAAGGCACGTTTATTGGGAAGCTGCTCTTGGGTGAGTTCACTATTCACTGGCCCTAAGGACTGAGGCTAGGGGACTAGCCATAAGGAGGAGAGAGAGAGAGAGAGAGAGAGAGAGAGAGAGAGAGAGAGAGAGAGAGAGAGAGGAGACAGAAACACAGAGAGAGACAGAGAAGAGAGAAGAGACTCATTTTTCTTTTTTACATTAATTTTTATCAGTTATAATTATGTGGGGGGGGTGTCAGTGACTATAGAGCCCAGAGACTTTTGATCCCTTGGAGCTGGACGGATGTATGTGCTGGGAATCAAACTCAGGTCCTCCTGAAGAACATTATGTGCTCTTCACTTGGGAGCCACCTCTCCAGGCCCCTTATTTTCTTTTTTAAATTGTTTATCTGTATATGGGCCTGCGAATGTAAATCTGGCCCCACGGAGGCCAGGAGAGAGAGTCAGATTCCCCTGGAGCCGGAGTTACTTGTGAGCTGCTGGATACGGGTACCAGAGTCCAAACTCAGGTCCTCTGAAGAGTGGAGGGCGGTCTTCATTACTGAGCCATCTCTCCAGTGAGTCTACAATGTGATGAGCCTTTGCCAAGAAATAATTCTATCACTTAACAGACTTTTTGTCAGCATCGTAAAGGAAGCTGAGAAATGCTTGAATTACCCATCCAGAAGTTCTGGGGAGCAAAGTCTTAAGGGACCAATAGAGGACAGAATTCCTCAGTTATCTCGAGGGCCAGTTAAAGCTCGTCAAAAACAATACTCTGAAACAGCTACCTGGCAAGGGCAGGGACTGAGTGGTTTTGGGATGTTTGTGGAAAGAGACCTTCCCACCATTGTTCTTTGTCTTGTGGTTTAAACCACATGAATATATTACCTAAGCAAAATGTTAAAGAGGAAAAGAGACAAGTTCCTGAGCTCCTAAGCCTTGGCCAGGGCCCACAGTACCTACCTGGTTCCCGTTCTAATTTGTCATTAGAACAATCTGTCATCAGGCAACGCTAAACACTCCCTAGCAGTTTTATTACCTGTAATAGTTCACTAACGCCCACTAGACACAGCTTACACGGATATTGCTTCTGGGAGACATAGTAAATTAGGAAGAGTGGAACAGCTCAGCCTCTGATAAACCTTCATTTCCTCTTGGGCAGGTGCAGGGGTCCATGGAAAGGGACACCAAACGTACTCTGCTGCCTACCTGCGACCCCAGCTCCAAGTAGACACATCTGAGACATGGAAGACGGCTGAGTCTTGCTAGCGTCCAGCCTCTCAGACAAAACTCAAGCCCCAGAGTCAGTGAGGGACCCTGCTTCAAAAAGAACCGGTTGAGAGTGACAGAAGCATTCACCTCTTCCAGCCTCTATAGACAAGGGAACCTCCACACACTCGTGTCCACACACTCATGTGCACACACGTGGACACATGCACACAAATAACAGCTAACAAGATGGCTCCGTGGGTCAAGACGTCTGCTACCAAGTCTAATGACGTGAATTTGATTCTTAGGACCACATGGTAAAAGGAGAGAATCAACTCCTGCAGGCTAATACACACACACACACACACACACACAATGAGATGAAATAAAAATTTTAAGTAAATTCATTTTCAAAACCTCAAATTTCAAAAAACCAAAACAACAACAACCCCCTCACTTTGCATCCAGCAGATGCAGTAGTCACTTCGACTATGCTGGATGTTAGGGCTGATATCTGCCTCTTAAAACTTCAGTGTCTCTTAAGAGGCCCCTGAGATACAGAGTGGGTAATGAGTGTCCTCAATTCCAGCTACTCAGGAGACAGAGACAGGGAAATCACAAGTTCAAGATCAACTTTTGTGGCCTAGTGAGATTCCACTGGAAAAAAATTTTTTTCTTAAAGCGGTGGGAACTCAGTTGGGAGAGTTTGTCCAGTAAACATAAAGTCCAGGATTCCCAGCATGAGCACAGAGGTGCTTGGCCAGTAATTCCAGCATTTGGGAGGTAGAAGCAGGAGGATCAGAAGATCAAAGGTCATCCTCTGCTCTAAAGAAAGTAATAGACTAGCCTGGGCCATATGCGACCCTCTCTTAAAGAAAAAGGAGAAGCCGAGCAGTGGTGGCGCACGCCTTTAATCCCAGCACTTGGGAGGAGGCAGAGGCAGGTGGATTTCTGAGTTCGAGGCCAGCCTGGTCTCTAGAGTGAGTTCCAGGACAGCCAGAAATCCTGTCGAAAGAAAGAAAGAAAGAAAGAAAGAAAGAAAGAAAGAAAGAAAGAAAGAAAGAAAGAAAGAAAGAAAGAAAGAAAGAAAGAAAGAAAGAAAAAGGAAGCAAGGGCTGGGGTATTAGCTCAATGGTAGAATAAGCACTTAACATTTGCACAGTGACACCTAACAGAGCATTGTAAATAAATAAAGAGAGAGAGAACCCTCTGAAAGGCTATGGGATGGCAAACCCTAGGCTTTACAGGGTTGTACGTTAGGGCATCTGAGGCTCATGGACTTGACTGTCCAATAAGCGTCCACTGTTGGGTTTCTGCTGCTGCTGCTGTATGCACAAGCATGCATGCGCACGCGCGCGCATGTGTGTGTGTGTGTGTCTGTGTATTTGTGTCCAAGACATTGAACTCTTGGGGGCAGAAGCAAGCACTTGCCCAGGGCCACTTGGACAGTGACAGCAGACTATATGGAATGGCTGCCATCTCTTAGGATACTTACTGGTCCTACTTCCAGCCCAGATATAAACCTATCTGAGCCAGTACATGAAGCCAAATCTCTAAGCCAGTGGCTCTCAACCTTCTTAATGCTGCAGTCCCTTAATACAGTTCCTCACGTTGTGGTGACCCCCAACCATAAAATTATTTTGTTGCTACTTAATAACTGTAATTTTGCTGCTGTTATGAATCATAATGTAAATATCTGATGTGCAGGATATCTGATATTTGAACCCTTTGAAAGGGCTGTTCGACTCCCCCGATGGAGCACAACCCACAGATTGAAACCACTGCTGTAAACACAGGTCAGGAGATTTATAATATCTGGTGCTGTAGAGAGCTTTGCTCAAATGACCAGTGTCTTAGTCAGGGTTCCTATTCCTGCACAAAATATGACCAAGAAGCAAGTTGGGGAAGAAAGGGATTATTCAGCTTACACTTCCATATTGCGGTTCATCAACAAAAGTCAGGACTAGACCTCAAGCAGGTCAGGAAGCAAGAGCTGATGCAGAGGCCATGGAGGAGTGCTGTTTGCAGGCTTGCTTCCCCTGGCTTGGTCAGCTTGCTTTCTCATAGAAACCAGGACTACCAGCCCAGGGATGGAACTACTCACAATGGGCCCTCCCACCCTTGATCACTAATTGAGAAAATGCCTTACAGCTGGATCTCATGGAGGCATTTCCTCATCTGAAGCTCCTTTCTCTGTGATAACTCCAGCTTGTGTCAAGTTAACACAGAGAACCTGCCAGTACAACCAGACTGTACTTTTTCTTAGTTTCTTGGTGGACTTTGAGATGGGGGTCTCACTCTGTATAGCCCAGGCTAACCATGAACTCTTACATTCAGGTGATCCTCCTACCCCAGGCTCCTGAGGACCTGGAAATACGGCGTGTGACAGAGCGCTTGGCCAAGCTGTTTGTTTTTTGTTTACTTTTTGAAATAGTTACAATCTTTCTTTCTTCCGTTTCCTCCCTTCAAAGCCTATCTTCCACCGAGCCCTCCCCTTCAAAATCATGGCCTCTTTTTTTTCCATTGATTGCTATTGTATATGAATATACAGATATATTACTTTTTTTTGTTGTTTTGTTTTGTTTTGTTTTGTTTTTCAAGACAGGGTTTCTCTGTGTAGCCCTGGCTGTCCTGGAACTCACTTTGTAGACCAGGCTGGCCTCCTGCCTCTGCCTCCCAAGTGCTGGGATTAAAGGCATGCGCCACCACCGCCCGGCTTTTTTTTTTAAAAAAAAAACCCATAATTTATTCTTATTTTATGTGCATTGGTGTTTTTCCTGCATGTCTGACTGGGTAAGGGCGTTAAATTCCCTGGAACTCCAGTTTCAGACAGTTGTGAGCTGCCATGCCGGTGCTGGGACTTGAACTCAGGACCTCTGGAAGAGTAGTCAGAGCTCTTAACCGCTGAGCCACCGCTCCAGCCCCAGATATATTACTTAATATAACCTTCTCAGGCCATCTAATGCTACCTCTGTGCATTTCCAAGGCTGATCATTTGGCACTGGACAACAAATTGGTGTGTTCTTTGCTAGGAAAGGAAACCTCCCCTGCTCCCAGCTTTCCTCAATCCCTATAGTTCTTTGTTGTGTAGGGTTGAAGCCTCATGGGCTTTTCCCTATCCCCTTTGGATGTTCATTGGTGAGCTCTCTCTCTCTCTCTCTCTCTCTCTCTCTCTCTCTCTCTCTCTCTCTCTCTCTCTGTGTGTGTGTGTGTGTGTGTGTGTGTTTATTAATTAATGTACTTTGGATAAAATGTATTCTGTAGTTAAGTCACCTTCTTTTCCAAAGATGCTCACCTCTGACAGGGCCGGCTGTGGGACTCTGAGGGAGACAACAAGTGTGTGCCTGAGGCTATGAGAGGCAGAATTCCAGGGAAGCTGGTGTGGAAAAGCTGAGACGCCTCCTCGTTGATGGCTGAAGACCCTGAAAACCCCCAGATTTATACTGGATGCATTAGTTTGTCAATTCACTTTATTACTCTAACAAGAAAGCTGTTGAGAGCTGACAAGATGGGCGGATACAGGCACTTGCCGTGGTAAGCCTCAGTTAAACCCCAGAACCCTCAAAAAGCCAGACAAGTAGCACATATGCCTAATCCTGACGTTCCTTCTGTGAAAGGTGGGAACCAACCAGTTCATGGGCCGGTTATCCTGGACCACTTAGGACAGGGCAGAAATAAGAGGCAACCTTGCCTCAACAAGGCGAAAGAGAAGAACTGAATTCCAAAAGTCACCACACATGGGTGGGTGGCAAGCAGCTTGGAGCTCTAGCACTCAGGAGGCCCCAGGCAGGAAGATCTGAAGTTAAAGGTGATCCTTGATGACATATTGAGTTTGAGGCCTGCCTAAACTACATGAAACCTTGTCACAAAATCAAGCAAAAATAATAAGTAAACAAATAATTCCTTAAAGTCTTCCCAACTGGAGGCAAATGCAGTGCACCTGACCCCCAGGGTGTAGAGGCCAGAGACCTGTTGTTCCTGTAGCCCAGCTCCTCAAAGAAATGGAGACTGGACTTGGCAAATAGAGAGGATTTGGTGGATACCAACTCTTCCTTCTGGATCCAAATCTATTCCTACATAATTGGCTTTCAAACCCACAAGCATAGGAGAGTGAGATGGTTTATCAGATAAAGGCACTTACTCCTAAACCTGGTAGCTTGAGTTTTTATCTGGGACCCACATGGTGGGAGGAGAGAAGAGACTCTCACAACTTGTCCTCTGATCTCCTCATATGTACCAAGACACACATAATGTGCCCATGAGCACACACACACAGGCACACACACACACAGGCACACACATTTAACAAAAAAAGTAATTTAAAAATTGCAGCCAGGCAGTGGTGGCACACACCTGTAATCCCAGCACTTGGGAGGCAGAGGCAGACAGATTTCTGAGTTCAAGGCCAGCCTGGTCTACAGAGTGAGTTCCAGGACAGCCAGGGTTATACAGAGAAACCCCATCATGAAACAAACAATAACAACAAAAACAAAAACAAAAAAAAATCGCAAAGGTGAGACTGGGGAGACTACAAAGTATCTTTTTCATTTCTAGAAGATTCCTGGAATCGACACTTAGACTATCCACTAGCTCTTACTAGCCTCTGGCCTGGCCTTCCTGTCTCCTCTACCAGCCTTCTCCCTCAGCATCACCCACTGTCCCCACCGTCCAACTCTTCCTTCTCTCTCTCTCTCTCTCTCTCTCTCTCTAGAACAGAGGTTCTCAACCTATGGGTCACAACCCTCTTGGGGGGTTGTCAAATGATCCTTTTACATAGGTCATATATCAGATATCCTGCACATCAGATACTTACATTACAAGTCATAACAGTAGCAAAATTACAGTTATGGAGTAGCAATGAAAATAATTTTATGGTTGGTGGTCACAACATTAAAGGGTTGCAGCATTAGAAAGGCTGAGGACCACTGTTCTAGAACGTTCTGTGTGGAATGTTTTCCAGCAGACTCAGTCTTGCCCGTTCAAGCTTCTCTTCCAAGAGAAGCTTCCTCAGGTCATCCCACACAAGCCCCAAAGCCACTTACACTGTGGCATCTTCAGTGATGGGCACACGGACATTACCTCAGGTCTGCTCAGTGCCGCGCATCTCCTGGTGAGAACTGTCCCTGGGAGACAGAGCCTGGCTCTGTCTCACTGTGTTTCCTAGCCGGGCAGAGGAGACCTGAGAAATGAAATCTCAGTGAATGGATTGGATGTCAGGGCTAAGGGAGAAGCCCAGGCAAGCAAAATAGCCGTTAGAAGAGTCCCCCAGTAGCTGAAAGAATCTGGCACAGGCCCTGGATAGCAAGGGTACCCCGCCCCACAAGCCTCGGCGTGATGAAATCCTCCGTAGTCAATTTCCCCTTTCAGCTGCCATCCCTAATGTGGGTGGATGGTGGCATCCACAGGGGAAATGGTCATTTGGGGGAGACGGCTGCCCACTCACACCGCCTAGGGAGGTGTATGCGGAGGCCAGAAGACAGAGCCTCACGAACACCATCCACCTAGACCAGGCTGTCCTTGAACTCACGAAGATCCACCTGCCTCTGCCTCCCAAGTGCTTGGATTAAAGGCGTGCGCGCCACCACACCTGACTCATCCATTTTATTTTGAGACAAGGTCTCTTACTGGTCTTAAGCTTGCCAATCAGGCTAGGCTAGCCAGTGAGCCCCAGGGACCTGCCTGTCCCTGCCCCAACCCCAGGCCATAGGATAACACAAGTACAAGTGTGCACCACCACGCTAGCTTTACAATAACAAACAACAACAACAACAACAACGGTTCTGAGGGTTCTAATTCAGATCCTCACAATTGCATAACGAAGCACTAACTCCGCCGCCCAAGCCTGGTCTTAATGAGGAACCAGACACAGCTGGAGGCTCCAGGCAGCAAAGGTGAGGGTCTTAGGCACTCTCAGTGCCACGCCTACTCCAACAGGGCCACTCCCACTCCAACAAGGCCACACCCACTCCAACAGGGCCACTCCCACTCCAACAGGGCCACTCCCGCGAATGGTGCCTCTCCCTGGGCTGAGCATATACAACCCATCACAGCATCCTAGGCACGAAGCATTACTTTAGTAGTTTTTAAATCAGTCAAGTTCATGAACTGGAAAAGGGGAAATTCTATTGTCGTTTCAGCAGAGGCAGAAAACAACCAGCAACCCTTTCCTGGTTAAAACTCTCGGCAAACTCGAACTGTGAGGGAATCCTTCTTCCACCTGTGACAGCAGCCCGACTGTGAAAGAGGCTTTTCCTCTGGGACAAGACTTGTGTGTCTGCACTCGACACTTCTGCTCAGCCTTGTCCAGCACAATAAAAATAAAACATAAAGCAAACAGACAAAACGCTAAGAACACAGACATTGTAAAGGAGGAAGAAGACTGCCCTGATGTCTAGACCGTTCTGTTAGTCATGTAGAAAACCCTGGGCTGGAGAGTTGGCTCAGCGGTTAAGGCACCGACTGCTCTTCCTAAGGTCCTGAGTTCAAATCCCAGCAACCACATGGTGGCTGGCAACCATCCGTAATGAGATCTGATGCCCTCTTCTGGTGTGTCTGAAGACAGCTACAGTGTACTTACATATAATAAATAAATAAATCTTTAAAAAAAAGAAAGAAAGAAAGAAAATCCTAAGGCATGTTTATAAACCCATAAACCTAATGAATGTGTTCAACAAGGCTAAAGGACACAAAAGCATCACACAAAGCTATAAAATACTATTTTAAGCTTGGCAGGGTGGCATGTACATGTCATCTCAGCACCTGGAGTGTGGAGACAGGGGGATCAGATTCGTGTCTCCCTTAGCTACACATCATGTTTGAGACCAGTCTGAGTTACATCAGACTTTGTCTTTTCTTTTCACCAAGACTGGTAAGACATCTCAGTGTGTAAAGACACCCTCCGCCAACCCTACCAACCTGAGTCTCATCCCTGAGATTTGTGTAGTGGGAGGAGAGAACCCAACCCTTGGAGTGGTCTTCTGACCTCCTCCTGTGGCATGCGCTCCCCAACCCACACACACACCCAAGGGGCTGGAAGGTCAGCCCAGCAATTGGGAGTACATGCTACTTTTGCAAAAGCCCTGGGTTCAGACCCTAGAACCCACATGGTAGCTCACAACTGTGTGTAAGTTCAGTTCCCAAGGATCAAATGCCTTCTTTTAGCCTTGGCAAACACTGAATGCACACAGCTCACAGACATACATGCAGGCGAAACATTCAAATACATAAAATAAAATACAAAAAAAATCTATTACATTTAAATAGTCTAATTACAAAGGCCAGAAACAACTGCACTGTCCATCAGGAGATAAATGTGTTTTTTTTTTTTAAAAAAAGATATATATCCAAATAATGGAATACTACTTGGTAATAGTCAATTATTAGTGTGTATAGTAGCACAGATGAATCTCAGATAAATTATATGCATTGATAGAACCAGATCCTTCAGGCAGAGGGAGCACATGTTTTTAATCCCAGAACTTGGGAGGCAGAGGCAGGCAGATCTCTGAGTTCAAGGGCAGCCTGGTCTACAGAGTGAAATCTCAAAAGAAAGAACACCCTCTATATAATATTAATTTTAGACTAGAAGATCCGAACTCATCTACAGCAACAGAAATTAGGTTAACTGTAGTTTACAGACGGGTTGAGGGTGGGGGTGGGGATGCCACGGCCTGAGGAAAGTGAGGCAATGGTTGATGTATCCCTTATCTTTTTATCCCATCTCTCCTATTCCCTCCTCTCCATACCTTCTCCTTATCTTGATTATAAAATACATATTTAAAATTGAACATGCTATTCCAGTTGTTGCACTTTATTTCATGACCATTGTCCTATATTTGGGGATTTAAATAGCTTTTTAGACTTTCCTTTTATTTTATATGTATGGGTGTTTTGCCTGCATGTGCATCTGTGTACCCCATGCGTGCAGGACCCTCAGAGACCAAAAGAGGGAGAGAGAGAGAGAGAGAGAGAGAGAGAGAGAGAGAGAGAGAGAGAGGTGGAGCAAAGATTACTGGGGCTGAGTGATGGAGAGGGTGAGGAATGGAGAGCTATTTAATGGGTAGAGTTTTTGTTCAGAGATAAACATTGATAGTGATGATGGTTACACACCCTGCATGCATTAATTCAACTAAACTGTTCACTTAAAATAGTCAAAGTGGTAAATTTTATGTATATTTTATTACAACTATAAAAGTTTTTAAGAGAGGAGGATATGGTAGTGCATGCCTGTGATCCAAGTACTTGGGAGATGGAGTCAGGAGGATCAGGCATTAAAAATTCAGGGCTGGAGAGATGACTTAGCGGTTAAGAGCACTGACTGCTCTTCCAAAGGTCCTGAGTTCAGATCCCAGCAACCACATGGTGGCTCACAACCATCCCTGATGAGATCTGACGCCCTCTTCTGGTGTGTCTGAAGATGGCTACAGTGTACTTACATATAATAAATAAATAATCTTTAAAAAAATAAAGAAATAAAAACCAGCTTCAACTACATAATAAATTCCAGGCTAGCCTGAGCTACATAGGTCATTGACTGTAAAAAAAAAAAGTTGTTTGTTTTTTTTAAAGTAGGCTGGCAAGATGTCCCAGCAAGTAAAGGAGCTTGCTGCTAAGTCAGATTGATGATCTGAGTTCAATCCCCAGGACCCACATTACAGAAGGAGAGAACTGACTCCCGCATGTTGTCCTCTGACCTCCACACATACACCATGGCTCATGTGTGTGTGCACATATACACAATAAATAAGTATATGCAAAATGTTTTCTAAAAATTCAAAAGGTGTCATGTATAAGTAGACCCTTGCATATGGGGAGAGGGCTAGGGCTTGAACTAAGATCTTATGCTTAAGTAGAGAAACTTCTTCGCTTCCCCCAGCCCCTGAGGGGGCTGTCTCTGTTTTCAAAGAGATCCAAAAGGGCTTTCATTCCCACAGGGACAGACAGCTTTCAGTGCAGCCAGGACCTCTGGGCCAGGCCCCCATGCTATAGCCCAGCAGCCCTTGGCACTGGCTTCACTGGGTACAGGAATTACCTCCCCCCGCCAACACCACAAAGAAATCACGCTCACTTGTGCACCTGGTAGGACACCCACACACACTCATTCAGGCACCCACAGGCACACATGTACACATACAAACATACATACACTGTATGAACACATGCATGCACACACATACATACATACTTGCACATGTGCAATCCCATATCTCCACACAAGGCTGCCAACTCCTGTCCACTCCAGTTCCTGCTAGCCCCTGCTCTCCTCCCTTAACCTGCCCAAAGGGTCCTACACTCACCATGCACCTCATCTGGGTGAGGCTAGGAACTTCTTGGATGCTGTATTTTGCCTGGCACCCCTCACTCCACATATTCTCCTGCCCTGTCCCCTTCCCCCCACCCCTGCCACCTCCTCTCCATTTCTTTTTGAGTCACCCAGCACAGCAGATCAGATGCCGGGGGCCTTGGACTGAGCTGGTCAGTTTTTCACCATTTCAGGAATGTTCCTGGAGGGGAACAATGGAATTCTTGGTGAACAGAGCAGCTTTGTTTCCTGTTGTCGGGGTGTCCTTCCCACCCCCAGCATGCAGGAGTCCGGCCATGGGTTTGGCTTTACACTTGTTGACTTTGGGTTCCTGTCTCATTCTTCCATGGATGCTGTAGGGACGACACGCCCTTGCCCATCTTCGGGCCTGGCCCTCTCAGGGGCTCTGTCACACCCTCAAGCCATGGAACTGATTACCTCTTTGGGTTCACTCCTCACTCCTGCTGGAACAAGAGCCTCCCCGAATTCCAGGCCCCTAAGTCAGAGCATCAGTCAAGCAATTAATGCTAAAGAACCTGCTGGAGAGGGAGGATTCGGGCGGCTCTTCGCTCTCCTGTATCTACACTGGCAGCTGGGAGGAGATGCGGTTGCGGTTGAGGACCCTGATTCCCCGTCCACGAGGATGGAAAGGCGCTCTCCAGTCTCTTCATTCTCTACCCCCCTTACCATAGCTTCATCCTGCCCAGGTTCCCACGCAGTCTCCCACCCTACCCCACCGTCTTCTGCTAGCGGACACTTCTCAAACAGCTCATGAAGTTCCCATTTCACCGAGCAGCAGAGAGAAAACCTATTACTTTATGTGCATCTTTGAGTAGAGCCTCTCTTGTGTGCCCAGGGGGTTGGCACACGAAGATGGAAAACTCGGAGCCCAGCATCTGGCACTGGCGGGACGCTGCCGCCAGCTGCCAGCCGAGTCACAGTGAGCAAGAAACCAAGGGGGAGAGCGGTGGCTCAACCAGCCCAAACAGGCACGGGGGGGGGGGGGGCTCGCAGATACAGAGAAACCAGTTGGTAGAGTGCTTGCCTAGCATGTACTACGCTGTGGGTTCCAACCCCAGCACTGCATGCACCAGCCATGTACACGCCTGTGATCCTAGCACTTGGGAGATAGAGGCAAGAAGAACAGAAGCTTAAATACACAGCCAGTATGAGAGCAACCTGGGCTACATGAGACCATGTCTCAATACAGTGACGACGACGATGACGACAGCAACAACAACACAAATGGGAACTCACCTCCCTTCACAGACCACTCTTGAGAATCTATAAGACAGGTAAAAGATAGGAAAGGCCCAGTTCTTCCTGAGGGGCGGTGGAAGCTGATTTCTTTAACCCTTAACGTGGAACCCAGCCTAGGGAGCAGGGTTGTTCCAGAACTTTCAGAAGCACTCGTCCCCAGGGTCAATGATCTGCAGGTCTCATCGGCCTTCAGCAGAAGTTGAGGTGGCGGGCAATGAACTCTACCAGCTATAGTCCCTTTCCCAGCCTTCTGGTGAGAAGGTCTACAGGCAGCAAGCCTCAGTCCCACAGAGCCTGGAGGGAGCGCAGCATGAAGTCACCTCCCTGTTCCCTGTCACAGTCCTACCATTTGTGTTCTCTCTTCCAGAGACTTCTCTGTGTAAGTTACCACAACAGCGCACCTAAGGCACCTCCCTGCCTCCAAGGGTAGCACACTGCGGATGCGTGCGACGAGTTGAAGGACAGGCACCCCGACATTCAACCTGGAACCTCTCTGCAGCATGTGACCTGACTTGGAACCAGTCTTTGCAGGGATGACCTCCATGGTTTGTAATCCTAGGGCCCCAGAGGGGAGGCAGGAGAACGGTTACAAATTCGAGGCCAGCCTGAGCTGCGTTAGTGAGTTCCAGATCAGAGTGATAGAATAAGGACAAAACTGCCGGGCGGTGGTGGCGCACGCCTTTAATCCCAGCATTCAGGAGGCAGAGGCAAGCGGATTTCTGAGTTCTTCGAGGCCAGCCTGGTCTACAGAGTGAGTTCCAAGACAGGCAGAGCTGCACAGAGAAACCCTGTCTCGAAAAAACAAACAAAAAAAGACACAAAAAAAAATCATAGTAATCTTTATGGGTGGCATTAGTTAAAATGTGGACAGATGAGGGTACGATCAAAACCAGAGATAGCTGGTGCTAGAGAAGACACACACACACACACACACACACACACACACACGGCCGTTTGGTAACTGAGCTGAGATAAGGATGATTTAGAGTAGCACAAGCCTAGTTTGCCAAACATTGGCCGGGAAGGATCCTCCTTTGGAGGCCTTGAAGGATGAGCCTGCTGATATTCTGTTCCCTGGCTCTTTATTTCCAAAACTGGAAGAGAGAGAGGAAGCATGTCGGCAGGCTGTGGAAGCTGAGAGAATGTTGATTCATCTGTGGCTCAGTCTATCTGTGACCCAGCCTCCCTGTCACCAACTGCTGAGTACGCCTCGGCGCAATCTGCCTGCGGTTGTCAGTCGTTAGCCTTTTGTAATTTTTTCCTCTTTTTTTTCTGGTATTTAATTTTTCATTACATGTATTTATTTGTTTGTTTATTGTGTTTGCACCATGCGCACACTGGTGCATGCGTGTGCTTGTTGCTGGCACATATGTGGAGGTCAGAGGACAGCTTGTAGGCATAGGTTCGCTCTCTCTACAGTGTGTGTTGGTGTGATCAGATCTTTCGGCTTGGCAGCGATCATCCACATTTGGCCACTGGGCCCCCTTTGCAATCTAAACCTTATACAAGATATGCTGCAGTGACCGTCCGCACAGGCAGCTCCATGGAGACTGTTTCCTAGTAGGAAGCAGAATTCCTGGACCCGGGGCCTGGGAATACACTGCGTACATTTATATGTGTGAAAATTAATTCAACAATCATCCGAGGAGATGGAAACAATTTAAGTTCTGACAGGCAACCTGGGAGAGTTGTTTTCATTGGCTCACAGTCTTATTTTTGTATTGCTTTTGTGTTGTTGTCCCTCATGTTCCAAACTAACGAGAGTGAGCAGACACAAGTGAAGTGAGCCCTGGACTTTCCTGTAGTATCACTGCAAAGAAATGATCTTGGCGGGCAGTGGTGGTGCATGTCTTTAATCCCAGCAATTGGGAGGCAGAGGCAGGCAGATTTCTGAGTTTGAGGTCAGCCTGGTCTACAGAGTGAGTTCCAGGACAGCCAGGGCTACACAGAGAAACCCTGTCTTGAAAAAACAGAAAAAAAGAGGGGGGGAGGGGGAGGAAATGATCTTATTCTTTGCTATTGTTTAAAAAACACTATGTAGCCCAAGCTGGCCTGGTTTCCATTTCAGCATCCTCCTGCCTCTGAGTGTTTATATATAAAACATAGTTCCCAGCTATAATACAATAATAATACCCTTGAAAATATTTTATTACATTTGTTTGTTTTTAGGGTTTGTTTTGTTTGTTTTGGATGGATGGATACTTTGCCTGCATGTGTCTGTGTACTATGGGTGTACCTGGTGCCAGTGGAGGCCGGAAGACAGTGCCAGATCCCTGGAACTGGAACCACGCGACAGGCAAGTGGGGAACCATTAGACTTAAGTAGATGCTGCCTCAGTACTCCAGCAGTCGGACTCGGCAGTGGAGGGAGAGTCTGGAGGCAAAAGGGAAAGGCCACATTCTCCCAACCCAGCCACCTGATGTAGTTAAAGAGCCCTAGAAAAAAGGGATGGAGGGAGGGAAGGAAGAGGGGAGAGAGGGAGTAAGGGAGGAGAGAGAAGGAAGGAAGAACGGTAGGTAGGCAGCAGGCAGCGGGCAGCTTGATTGGTCTGGTGCTGGCGAGGTCAGAGTCTGAACACAGGTTCTGTGTGTTTGGACTTGACTATATCAGAGTAGGCTCCCCTGGCTGTAGCACAGAGTCTCCAGTCCTAGAGGAAGGAGAGCAAATCCACCTCAGATATGCTCAATTCTGAAAATCTGAAACTGTGTGTATAAAGCAAACCAAACGAACCAAATATATGTGTACAAATACACATATATTTAGGTTATTTGGTTTGTTTTTTTGAGTCAGGAACTCACATAACCCAGGCTGACCTCCAGTTTACTACATTGCTAAGGATGACCTTGAACTCCCGATCCTCCTGCCACCACTGTTCCCCAAGTGCTGGGACTGTAGGTGTGTGCCTCCACAACCATAATTTGTTCTATTTTACTTTTGTGGTGCTGGGGCTTGCGCCAGGACCTTCTGCACACTAGGCAAGTGTGACTACCACTGAACTCATCCCCAGCCTTGATTAATTTTTAAGCAAAGCATTAAGAATTAGTTTAAACGTTAATTTTCCGGAAATTTCATGGATTTTTTGGGCAGACAGGCAAGGTTCAAACGCTCACGTACCTGTGACACCCGACTCAGCCTCCTCCTCTCCCCTTCTCCCCTCCCCCTCCTCTTCATCCCTCACAGGGTTGGTTCAAGAGTTCAGAACTCTGACGCACTATTGTAAGCAATGGTGGCGCCTGTAACACTTCCATGGACAGAGGAAGGAGCGCCTTTCTCTCACCGTGCAACAGGGAACAGCAGTGAGCAAGACCAAGCCTTAGCCTCTCTAGAGAAGCTCCTCATGAAAGCCACTCTCCTGCCTATAGGGAGATATGGAAAGCACCTGGCTCCTGTCCAGCCTCCGCTGGTTTGGCTGGTCTACAGCCTAAGACTCATCAATCATTGCTGCCCAGGACAGCCCTTCCAGGGGAGCCATCCGGAGAACTACAGAGCAAGCCACCCAGTGCAGGGGGAGGAAAGGAGCCCGGGGAGGGAGGGGTGCCGCCTTCTTCCCTCTGTGAGACTTTGGGGAAACCCCTAAGCAGCTTCTCTATCCATCATATGGAATCCCTCCCACTGCTCCACCCAGGGCAGCGAGGAGGCCACAGGAAGGATGGAAGGTGTCTTAGGGTTCTCTAGAGTCACAGAACGTATGGGTAGACTCTATATAGTTAGGGAATTTGTTGGTGACTTATACAGTCTGTAGTCCAACTCCCCAACAATGGTCAGCAGTAGCTGTGGATGGAAGTCCAAGGATCTAGCAGTTGTTCAGTCCCACGAGGCAAGCAGGCAAAGAAGAGTGAGTGAGTCTCCCTTCTTCCAATGTCCTTATGTAGGTCTCCAGCAGAGGGTGTGGCCCAGATTAAAGGTGTGTGCCACCATGCCTTTAATCCCAGATGACCTTGAACTCAGAGATCTCCTTGTCTTAATCTTCTGGAATTCATAGCCACTATGCTTCAAGATCTCCATGCCAAAATCCAGGTCAGAAACTTGTATCTCTGAGCCTCCAGATTAGGATCATAGGTGAGCCTTCCAATTCTTGATTGTAGATCATTCCAGATATAGTCAAGTTGACAACCAGGAACAGCCACTACAGAAGGGGAGGCCTACATGTCTGTAACTCCATAGCCAGTGAGAGGACCCCATTACTTCCCATAAACCCAGTAGCCAACACAGACCGTCAGAACAGTTTCCTTAGCTGCTGTACCATCAGCCCCACTTTACATGATGGGCTCCCTGACTCCTGAGCTAGTGTCTGTCAGAGGCCTTGCTCCCCACCTAGCACAGCACCGCCTGGCTGCACAGGAGCATAGAGACGTTCCCTTGAGACTGTCTCTGCCTGAACCTCCTCCACTGCAGCTGTGAACACTGCAGCCATCCTGCCAGAGAGCCAAGTCAGAGGAGGCCACCGCATCACTACCACTAGAATGGCATTTGTCACCCAGAAGATGCTAAAACGGTGCTAGGCAAATTCTGGTCTTGGCATCCAGAGAGCTGGGTTGCAAATGTGCAGTTACCAAAGTTACAAAATGAACTGACTCAACACTACGGCGGCACAGGGCACTTTGAGCCCTGGAAGAGAATTTTTCAGAAGGGTCCCCACTCACTTTTGGTTTTGAGACAGAGTCTCTTGTAGCTCAGCCTAGCCTCAAACTCACCACATAGCCAAGACCTGGAACTTCTCTGATCATCCTGCCTCTGTCTCAAGTGCTGGAACTATAAGCATGCACCATTATGCCCAGCTTCTCCAGTGCTGGAGATCAAACCCATGTTTTCATGCATGCTAAGCAAGCATGCTACCAACTGAACTACATCCATTTAATGGAATAATGTGGCTCCTGGTCAAGGAGCCCTCAGATCCTGTAACACTAAGCAGACTGAGCCCTAGCTCCCAGGGAAGCGAGCACCCGCTAAGGGTGTGAAGCCATCCAGGCTGGAATCCGGCAGTGCTAACTCTCTGGTCAGGGATGGGGATGAACTGTATAGCAGTTGGCTCTGCACCTAGCAGAGCATCGGGACCTGAACAGGATGCCAAAGGGATCCTGTAGCTAGCACGGGACAGGTTGACGGGGACTCAAGAGCTCCAGCCACAATGCATGAGTTCAAATCCCATACCAGCTTCTGACTGTCTTGGGCAGCAGCTCACCCCAGCCCTGGTTCTCTGGTGGTAATAGCACCTGTAGCACAGTTGCGGCAAGTTTACATTAGTGCTGGGCATGGCCCAAGGTACACCGAAGCAGCTGTTACAGCTGTCATTGACTGTAAACCTGGGGTCAAGGTATGTTGCAACTCCCCGTGCCTTCTGTGTGCACACTTGCTGCATATACCCTTGGCCTGGACTGATCACATCAGAAGGGCCCAGAGCCTCAGGGACACACTGCCTTTGTCCTCAAGGCACAAGGGAGTTTCCTCTGCAGCTCACCAGTCTCTCCTGACTTGCTTCCTCTGGGAGAAAACTCTCCAGTCCATGAGGCAGCCTGTTCCACATACAGTTTAGTCCGCAAGTTCTCCGCCCTGCTCACTGCCCTGCAGCTTTCTTGCCAGGGACTTTCCAATGTGTAGAATCCACTCATTCATGAACAGTAGGAACCCTCTGAACAGGGCCCCAGTTGTATCTCCAGGAAGCCTCTCAAAAGCCCCAGTCTCTCCCACCCAAATCTGAGCAGTGCTTGAAGACTGAGCAACTCGTCAGCGCCCGAGTCTGTGATGCTGCCTGAGTCAGGAAGCTTGGTTTCCACAGACCTGGCACAGCGGTCACCTGTGTCACTCATCGCTCTACTCAATCCCCACAGAACTCCTGTGAGAAGGTTTTTGTTTTGGTTTTTCGGTTGTTTTTTTTTTTTAAATTGTGATTTAAAAAAAAAAAGCTAAGTAGAGCAGGAGATGTGGCTTGGTCTGTAGAGCGCTTGCCCAGCAAGCACAAAGCCCCGGGGCTAATCCCAGCGCCGTGTAAACCAGGCACGGTGGCCCAGCACTTGGCAGCTGGAGGCAGGGAGATGAGCATTCCAGGTAATCCTCAGATTCCTATTTTAGTCATTTTTCAGTGCGCAGTCCAATGGCATTGAACACTCATGTTGCTGTGCAACTCCTATCCCCACCCATCTCCAGACCTGGAACTCTGCTTCCGCTCTTTTCTGGTTCTCTAGTCCTGTGGATCATACAGGGTTTTTTTTTTGTTTTTTTTTTTTGTTTTTTTTTTTTGGTTTTTCGAGACAGGGTTTCTCTGTGTAGCCTTGGCTGTCCTGGAACTCACTTTGTAGACCAGGCTGGCCTCGAACTCAGAAATCCTCCTGCCTCTGCCTCCCAAGTGCTGGGATTAAAGGCGTGCGCCACCACCGCCCGGCGATCATACAGTTTTTATTCTTTTGTGTTTGGCTTATTTCACTCAGTGAATTGTCTCCTCTTCTTCTTCTTCTTCTTCTTCTTCTTCTTCTTCTTCTTCTTCTTCTTCTTCTTCTCCTTCTTTTTCTTCTTTTTCTTCTTCTTCTTCTCCTCCTCCTCCTCCTCCTCCTCCTCCTTCTTCTTCTTCTTCTTCCCTTTTTCTTCGTCTTCCTCCTCCTCCTTCTTGGTTTTTCAAGAGTTTCTCTGTGTAGCCCTGGCTGTCCTGGAACTTGCTCTGTAGACCAGGCTGGCCTTGAAATCACAGAGATACTCCTGCCTTTGCTTCTTGAGTGCTAAGATGCAAGGTGTGTACCATCACCACCTGGCCCATTTCCTTCCTTTTTAAGGCTGAATAGTACTTCTCTGTAAAGATATGTCCCATATGACTTCTCCATTCCTCTGTGTATAGTAGGCTGCTTCTTATCTCTTGACTAATAAGAATGTGAACATGCTATGAACATGCGTGTACAAATACCTCTTGGAGACCTGCTTATAATTCTTTTCAGCACATATCCAGATGTGGAATAGTTGGATGTTCCCTTACACTACCAACAGAGTACAAGCTTCCAATCTCTCTTCATATTGCCCCTCTCTCTCTCTCTCTCTCTCTCTGTGTGTGTGTCTGTCTGTCTGTCTGTCTCTCTGTTTCTCTCTGTTTGTGTTTCTCTCTGTTTGTGTTTCTCTCTGTCTCTTTTCTCTCTCTCTCTCTCTTCGTAACCACCTTAATAGCCATAAGGTAGTTTGTAGAGATGCCATTTTCATTCCATTTTATGGCTCCATGTCACAGGGGTTGCAGACAGCAGGAGGAATGACTAGGATTCAAGCCCAAGGCTGTCTGCAGCTGTCCAGTTTTCTGTCTCATCTTCACTGCCCAGCTGGTCAGCGTTCACTGTGAGGCCCTGCCATTCAGAGCCTGCCAGAGAAGAGAGGAGCTGGTGACACAAAGGGGCTATTCCCTGGAACTGTAAGACTGACTCAAGCCCTCAGATTTCCCTAACCAAAACAACCTTGACTGAAACTAACACTTGAGGCCAGGTCTACTTGCACAGGTAGGAGTTTGGCCTCAGGGCCGGCTTAGTTATCTGATGGGCCAGGATCTGCCAGGTGACTCCTGGATTACCATGTGGTAAGAGAGAATGGGTGCCACAAAGGTTCTAGAATCTATTGAGGTCACTGAGGCGGCCTAAGCGAGGGAGCACCTCAAGGCTGAGCAGGACTGTCCAATGTCCTCCCATATCCCTGCCTTCTCTCTTCCCACCTGCATGATCCTGAGCAGGTCGGGGCTATTTGGGTCTCATTTCTCCATCTGTGAGGTGGGGGAGAATACTGGAGCTTTGCAAGGAGCCATGAACATTGACCAAGCCCAGCCACCACTACTGCCTACCATAGCTGCCTTCTCCCACGATGCCCTTCCTACCCCACGATGCTAGCTCATATGTGTTTTGTGGTTGTCCTTGCCACTTGCCTCTCCCCACTGAAGACTGGCAGAGGCTTGAGATTAAGGGATCAGTCTTCTAGGTGACTCCTTTGAAGATGAACACACATGATACTCAAGTTTCTTTTTTTTTTTAAAGATTTATTTATTCATTATATGTAGGTACTCAAGTTTCTTAAAATAATACAGACTGGAGTGATGGCTCAGCGGTTAAGAGTACTGACTGCTCTTCCAGAGGTCCTGAGTTCAAATCCCAGCAACCACATGGTGGCTCACAACCATCTGTAATGGGTTCTGTTGCTCTCTTCTGGTGTGTCTGAAGACAGCTACAGTGTACTTACATATAATAAATAAATAAATAAATCTTTTTTAAAAAAAGATAAAGTAATACTTATTTGGGGAAAATAAAGCCAGATATGCAGATATGCGCTGCAGCTCTGTCGGGAAGAGTAGTGGGCTAGAGTATTCTAAATTCATCCACCTGAAAGACCACAGAGATCTGTGTTTACAGGCATTTCCATGACATATTGTCAGGTGCTGAAACAAGCAAACTGTAGGAAGGCTTGTGGACTATACATGCAAAAAGGCAATGTGGCTATACATGCAAATTCTCATTGCTCCAAGCATGACTGCTTAATCATAGTAGTAGCAAGCATCCTCCTGGGAGATACTTTAGCCTAATCGTGCATTAGCAAGCATGTTGCAAGGTTTTCTTCTTCAAGTTGAAAGATATGGTATATGTACATCTATATGTATATGTATATGATGTATGTGATATATATGATATGTATGTGTATGTGTATATGTAATGTGTATATGTAATGTGTATGATGTGTGTGAATGCATGTGTAATGTATATGATGTGTATGTGAATGTGTACATGTAATATATATGTAGTATATGCATATGTACATGTACATGTATATGCATATGATGTATATGTATATGACGTATTTGTATATGTATTTGTATGTATACGCATACATATACCTCTACATTTCATCTGTCCATAGACCCTTGCTTCTGTCACTTCTGTCTTTGTCTATACTGAAGAAAGCCACTATGAGTCATCTAAGAGCCTGGGAGAAAAAGCCAGTGTGTGGGGCTCCATCTCAGGCCTTCAGCATGAGAAGCTACATTTTAAGTTCCTGCTGACAATTCACGTGCAGCTATAGTGTGTGTAAGAGGTGATGAAGTATGGCCTGTCAGAAAAGTTACACAGGCTTGTAATCTTAGAACTCAGGAGCCTGAGGCTGGAGGAAGGTGAACTCCAGGCCAGCTAGGCTGCTCTTTTGGAACTGAAGATGGATGGTTTTTCTTGTGTACCTCTGAATTAGCATTTTTTAAATCATTACATTTAGTGTGTGTGTGTGTGTGTGTGTGTGTGTATGTGTGTGTGTGTGTGTAAGGACATTTTGCAAGAGTCTGTTCTCTCCTTCTAATCTGTGGTTCCTGGGGACTGAACTCAGATCATCAGGACTGGAGGCAAGCCCCTGTGCCTGCTGACCAGCGTGCCAGCCCCAGATCTCTCATAATCTCATGTAATAAAAAGCAGTAAAGCTAACAAGAGGCTTAAGAAATGTAAGATAGAAAACTATCAACTCCTAGGAGAAAACGAAAGAAAAGGTTTCCTGATTTTGGATTTGGTGGTTGTTTCTCAGATAGAATACCAAAAAATGCAGAAAGCAAGAACCAGGGAGATGGTCCAGTAGTTAAGAGGATTGATTGTTCTTCTAGAGGACTTGGGTTTGGTTCCCAACACCTACATGGTGACTCACATAACTCTAGTCCTAGGGGATCAGATGCACAAAGGTGATGCAAAGTCTTGCATGCAGGCAGAACACTACCCATACACACACAAAAAAGAAAATAAATACATAAATAATAATAATAATAACAATAATAATATAATGCAAGTAGAAAAAGCAAGGCCAGCCAAGTGAAACTACATCAAAATTTAAAGTTTGGGCAGCAACTGACACAGAATTAACTTGTGTCAACCAAGAGATGTGGATAAATAAATAAGAATAATTTAAAAATTAAAGAATGCATAAAGATGTGGGGTGTGTGTGTGTGTGTGTGTATGTATGTGTGTGTAGGTTTGTGCACACAGGACATAACAGTATGAAAATTTACAGTTTACAGAGTGAAGAAAATATGTATGACTCTAGCTGACAAGAGGTTAATATCCTGAATTTATGAAGAATTCCTACTGCCAGGGCAGTCGTCGCACACGCCTTTGATCCCAGCACTTGGGAGGCAGAGGTAGTAGGATCTACAGATCAAGTTGCAAGACAGTCAAGACTAAACGCTGTCTTGGAAAAAAAAATTCTCTTTCCTATAACAACTAATTAGAATGTGGTGACAGTTTTAATTAGATCATGGCAAAGGACTTGGATAATTTGCTAAAGATCATGCTCAAATAGACAACGTGCATATGAAAAGGTCGTTCATTAGTCACCACGGAAACATAAATAAATAAATGCTTCCCAGAGACACCACACTTCCATCAGGGTGGCTATTATCAACAGAAAATAAACTTTGATAAGGCTGTGGAGACATGGGACTCAGGAGCAGTGTATGGTGGTGCCTCAAAAAAAAAAATCGAAAATAGAATTAACATATAGTCCAGCAAGAGAACTGAAAGCAAAGACTGGAAGGGAAATTCAAGTCACCCATGTTCAGAGTGGCTTTCTTCAGTTTCTTGTTACAGAAGCAACTCAAAGGTCTATGGACAGATGAAACTCATATGTATATGTATGCATATATATACGCATATACATACAAATGCATATACATATACATTGCATATACACATACATATACATAACTTACACACACACACACACATTGTGTCTTTCAACTTGAAGAAAACCCTGCCACATTCTACAGCCAGGAGAAACCTTGAGGACTTTGCCTAGTGAAATGTACCATTAGCAAGAGATTGCAAGTTCAGTTAGAGGAGTGGTCAAACCTGAGAGAGAAAGTTGAAAGGTTGTCATCAGGAGCTGGGAAGAGGGGCTGGAGATTTGTCTAGTGGGTAGTGTTTCAGTTTTTTTGCAAGATCGCTTGCACAGTGATGTGCATTCACTCAGTACCACTGCAGAACTGTAAAATGGGGAAATGACTGAGACAGGGGAGACGCCTGCAGAGAGACAACAAGGACGCAGGACGCTGAAAGACAGGGAGGCAGGAGCGTGCTAGCTGTCGAGGATGAAGGAGAGTTGAGGAGCTAGGGCCAGAGGATGATTTAGAGGACATGTGAGTGGACATGATGATTTAGAGGACAGGCCAGACATGAGACTGGGTCCTGGTTGCAGAACCGTGGGCCACGGTTCAGCCTTTCTTTGGCTGTTGATGGGCAGATACCCTGGAAAGGTTTAAAGTGGGGGCTGGAGAGATGACTCAGCGGTTAAGAGCACTGACTGCTCTTCCAGAGGTCCTTAGTTCAATTCCCAGCAACCACATGGTGGCTCACAACCATCTGTAATGGGATCTGATGCCCTCTTCTGGGGTGCCTGAAGACAGCTACAATGTACTCATATAAATAACAAACAAATAAATCTTAAACAAAAAAAAAAAAGAAAGAAAGAAAGGTTTAAAGTTGGGGATGATCTTTCTCTGTAGCTGCCAGGAAGTCCCTATCTGTCTGACTTTTCAGGCTCATCACCAGAATCTTCCTAATTAAAGCCATGTCCCAACCCATGTACAATCCCCATCCTGGCGAGGGTCCCAGAGGGCTGGTTCTCCACGCGGAGGCTGCAGCCCCTTCTGGGAGCCAAACATCTAGAGCAATCCTGGAAGAGGTTCCCAGGCCAAATACAGCTCAGGTCCCAAGAGATGCTCTACAGTTGAGGGACGTGGTTCTCTCTCTCTCACACACACACAATCACGCATAACACAAGTACACAGAATTCCCTCAGGATTGTTCCAGGCCTGAGGCCAGAGTTCTCAGATTTCCAGAGTCTCTTCCAGAATTAAGGATCCAGACTGCATTTTCAGACATGCCTCTTCCTCCCAAAGCCAAGACAGGAAGCCCCAGGACACTAAACTCTCAGGGGCAGGGGTTTAGAGTAGAGACTGCAGCATCTGTGGTTTCCAGAGATCTTCTACAGACTTTCCCAAAGAGCTGTAAGACCCCTCCTTGTCCCAAGCTGTCATCTAAAGAGAATCATGTGCTCTGGCAGAGGGACTAGAACCAGAACCCTCAAGGTCCCATGACCCACGCCAGGCTTCCTTGTACCAGGTCTTTCCTGAGGGCTCTCACTCTCTGCAACTCTGTACCAAAGTCCCTGAGGCAGGGTAGAAGACTGGACCCATTCCAGGTCCCCAGTCCTATCCCACCCTTGGAAGCTGTCAGCATAGGACCTCAGTGCCTCTTTAAAGCCCACCTACTAAAGTCAAGTTGCAATTTTTGCTTCTCCCATGTTCTTCAGCCTGGTTCCCACTGACCCATCTCATGTCTTCCTCTGCCTACCCCTTTCCCCTGCCCAGCTTGGAAGCCACCAGAACTTGTCATCCTAACTCCACTCTGCTAATCACCACTGTTCCTGTTCCTTCCTCCCAGTCTCTGCCTAGACAACTGCATGCAACCTTCAACATAGAGCTTTTCTCAAGACCCAGAGGACAGGGTCACTGTCCCCACTTTCTACATACAAGCTACATGCCTACCTCAAAGGCAGAAGAGCCCTCCCCACCTTGTGTTCCCAGTACTATGACCAGCTTCCCTCATAAGTTTGTTGACTGAGAAAAATGAATGCATATTTTTACCTGTCTCTCTTGAAGCTTTGACAAAGACAAATGTTTACTTGCGGTGGCTCATGCCAACTCTGCACAGGTGTCCACATTTCCTTGTCACAGGAAAGGCCCCTGAGGTGAGTGAGAGCCTGTGGCCTGCCGGATCCCGCAAGTGGTGCAAAGGGCACAGGGACCCGACCCGTCCAGCTTAACTGAGGCTCACTATGCTGCGCCACATGTTTACCCTGCAATCCACCACAGCAGACCAGAAGAGGCGCCTACAGGCTTCCTGGGGTGTCTCACTGCTCCTTCCGGACCTCTTAGACCTGTGCTGTGGTAGGTGGCTGAGGGGGTCTGGGTTTGAATGAAATGTCTGTCTATTGTAAGTCTTGGGCATTTGAGTGCTTGATCCCAGTTGCTGGGACTATCAGGAAGGATTAAGAGGCGTGGTCTCAGCAAAGGAAGTATGTCTCTAGGGACAGGCTCTGTTGTTTCTAGCCAGTGCGCTGTCTGCCTCCTTCCTCGAAGATGTGAGCTCTCAGCTGCTGCTCCGGCCATCCGTCACCATCCCTTTGTTCGGCCATTATAAATTCTAATATCACAGAAAAGCAAGCCCATTTCTAAATTGTCACAGTGTCTTACTACAGCAATAGAAAAGTAACTAAGACAGACGTGAAGAACAGCATTGCTAATTTGAAGGGGGAGGAGGCCTGAGCCTGGGGGTCCTAGAAGGAGGTTTGACCCTGACCTCCAGTTGTCTGGCCTCAGGACAGGCAGGGGATTAAAAAACAAAAAAAGTCTAACAAAGTGAATCAGTCCTTTTCAGCTACCCAGCCTTTACTCTGTTCAAAGGGTGGAGAACACACCCTTCCCAGACCTCATCCTGCCCAGCTTGGTAAAGGCCCAGGGGAGTCCCCGGCTGGCAGAGCCCTTTGGATGCCACTGAGGCATGAGATACTCTAGGAGCTTCATTCATACTTGCTTCTGTCTCCCAATATTCTCTCTAACGTCTATTTTATATTCAAATCCAGGTACAGTGTGCCATTACTTTAGGCCAATGTTCAAGATCAGCCTACCGTGCACATAGAAGCCAAGTCATTAAACCCTATGCAACATTGGTCCCAATTCTTTCCTGAAAAAATCCCCTGAGAGTAAAAGTCCCCACCCACACCACTGGAGCGTCAGGGGACCAGACATGAATAACGATATCCTGTAATTCCTGAGGGGGAGCTAACCCATGTGCGTTATGAGCACTGTCACAAAAATGTCCTTGCCCTTTGCCCCAAGTATTTATTCTGGCCGGAGAATAAGCTCTGGGGAGGAGGCAAACGAACAGCAAGGCTAAAAAAGATCCAAAGAAGACATTTTGGCTGAGAAAATCAATGCATATTTCTACCTGTCTCTTGCTGTTTGCTCTGGTACCTTCCTCGAAGCTTTGACAAAGACAGATGTTTACTTGCGGTGACTCATGCCAACTCTGCACAGGTGTCCACATTTCCTTGTCACAGGAAAGGCCCCTGAGGTGAGGGAGAGCCTGTGGCCTGCCGGATCCCGCAAGTGGTGCAAAGGGCACAGGGACCCATCCAGCTTAACTGAGGCTCACTATGCTGCGCCACATGTTTACCCTGCAATCCACCACAGCAGACCAGAAGAGGCGCCTACAGGCTTCCTGGGGTGTCTCACTGCTCCTTCTGAGACCTCCCAGGTCTATGCTGTGGAAGGCGGCTAAGGCGCTGTGGCAGTGTTTGAATTTGTTGACTGATGGCTGTGGTGGCACACATCTTTAATCCCAGCTCTCAGGAGGCAGAGGCAGGTGGATTTCTGAGTTCGAGGCTAGCCTGGTCTACAGAGTGAGTTCCAGGACAGCCAGGGCTATACAGAGAAACCCTGTCTCAAAAAACCAAAAAAAAAAAAAAAAAAAACCAAAATAGAAAAAGGTTATTGCCAGGTGTAGAGGCAGATGTGTATATGTGTGTGTGTGTTGCAATGCAGAGGCCAGAGAAACACTTTATGAGCCATTCCTTAGTCACTGCCCACCTTTCTTTCTTTGAGACAGGGTCTCTCATTGACCTGAAACTAGCCAAGCAAACTCCACTGCCCAGCCAGCAAGCCCTAAGACAGCAAGGCCTGTCCCCACCTCCCCAGCACCGGGATTACAAACAAGCCACCATGACCAGGGTTTCTTCACACACAGGGTCTAGAGAAAGAACTCAGGTCTTCAGCAGCTTGCAAACACCTCCCCAGCCCTGTGTTTTCTTTTCTTTTAAATGCTTTTTTTTTTTTTTGAGGCTGGCCTTGAACTTGCTAAGTAGCCAAGGCTGACTAATCCTCCCACCTCCACCTCCCACATGCTGGGATTACGGGAGTGCCTCACCATGCCAGCTAGCCTCAATTAATTTTTGACAAGGAGGTTCATACAAGCAATAATTCATGCACATGGCACAATAAGGTGTAAAGAGCTAAAGCAATCTTCAGTTTCAGGAAGCCAGAGGCTTCAGAGAGGGCATCTGCCAACTGACAACACTCAGGTAAGTCAATTTGATAGCGCCATGACTCTGCTTTTCTCCTGCAAAGCTGCGAAAGCAAAGGTTAAAAAGAAAAATAAAAAATGAAACCCTGGAGCAGAGTTCATACCACTTCAGAACTTCTTAGCCAGCACCTTGTTGAAGTCTCTCTTGTTCAAGTCTCTCTGGCTGTTAAAGTTGATCAGAAACCTCGACAGGGAGGGAGCAACCTTGTGAAAGAAAACCATCATTTCGGCTTACCTGATCACCAGTCAGGATGTGGGCTTCTACCGGTTGCTGGAAGCTTTAAGCAGCTCACGGCCTGGAGCAGGTGCCTTGGGGCTGTGGCAGTAAAGGCTGTGTGAGCCAGGCTGTCGAGGCCCCTCAGCCTACAGTCTTCTCCGAGGGCAGGCGGGGAACACACAAGCTACAGCAGCTCAGCTTTGATTCTAGAGCCGGAGCCAGCAAGGGCAGGGTGGGGCGGGGCCATGTGGCCCCAGCCTGTCTTGGAGTGTGGAGTAGGAGGGAGCCTCAAACACAGCCAAGGCAAGGGGACAGCCCTGAGGGTGAATATGGGGTGTCTTTAGAATCTGGGGGTATCTTTAGTTTCAGTGTGGGTTGGACTGGTTTTTAGGGGGAAAATTCCAGGCCCTTTCCCGAATACCTGGAGTCTTTCATTACAAAATTGAATACAGCTGATGGGGCCTGAGAATTTTTTTTTTTTGTTTGTTTTTTTTGGCCCCCAGTCAACCCATCTACATACAGACCTGAGCACAGGGAGGGGGTTTACCCAAGAATGCACACAGCTGGTTACCGAGGTCTAACCACAAAGCCAGAGACAACCCTCATGGGAACCTCTGGAGACTCTGAGCCATGCCTGTAGACACAGCCACTTTTGCTTTCCTGGTAATGGTGACAAGGCCCTATGCAGCAGGGACAGCACCGCTTTCTTCGCCAAGTTTTTATAGCAAACTTTTTGTGTGTAAGATTTATTTAATGTATGTGAGTACAGTGTCGCTGTCTTCAGACACACCAGAAGAGGGCATCAGATCCCATTACAGATGGTTGTGAGCCACCATGTGGTTACTGGGAATTGAACTCAGGACCTCTGGCAGAGCAGTCAGTGCTCTTAACCACTGAGCCATCTCTCCAGTCCTTTTCTTTTTTTAAAAATAGGATCTCAATGTAGCCCAGACTAGCTTCAAACTAGCCTAGACCCTTACTTTATAGTGTAATAATTATAGGGGTGTGCCGACATTCTTTGCTAATTTTATGACTGTATTTGGAGTAGTTCCAAGTGATGACCCCCATCCCTGGAAGGATCCTTCAGCACTTCCATCGCTAGACATTGCAGTGGTGGTGGTGGCGTTTTGAAAGCATCATTATCAACAAGGGAGGTAGACTTGCTTTCCTCAACTTGAACACAGCCTCTCTCTGTAAGGGCTACTCAATTATCTCCACAAAGCTTAGTCTGGGAATGCTGGCCTGGACACAAGGGCTTGCCCTATTCTAAATGCTAATGAATGGCGGTGTTCAAGGAAGGCTTTCTTAATTAGATTGAGAAAACTGGATTCCCTGAACTTACGGGAAGACAATGTGCCCACACTGGTATGCATCCAGCTAATTCTCCACCTCCACACCCCCCTGCAGTGGCTACTTGGACCACACCACCCAGGCCCTGCACAGCTCTGCCAAGACTGTTCTGTCAGGCAGAAGAGGCAGAGATGGGGACCCAGCCACAAGATGCCACTGTGTCCCTCTTCAGTCTCTTGACCTGGTGTAATGCCCCTTCTTCCCTCCAAGTGATCAATTTATAGGCTGGTGGTTCAGGAGGAAGATTTATCAGGTGTTGCAGAGCTCAGGACTCTCAGACTACCCTCAGGACAGTCAACGCTCCTGATAGACACCACAGCCACATTCAAGTTATTAGACTCCACTGTTCAATGCTTTTCCACAGAGTTCTTTGCCACATGGCCTCTAGAAGATGTTTCTCAAGGCTTCATGAGCAAAGCTGCCTTCTCTAGTTACAGCGTTGACTGCTTAAAGGCCGGAGTCCCCAATGTGTCTGACAGCACCAATCCCTGAAACCCACAGCAATGCCCCATTCACAAGAGCCTATGAAACATTCCCCAAACCTTATCAAAGACCAACTCTTGGGCTGTTGAGATGTTGGAGCCAGTAAACGCACTTGCTGCCAAGCCTGAAAACCTGTTTGATCTGAAAGTCCCGCATGCCAGACACTATGCACGTCTGTATATGTCCACTAAATAAAATGTAAAAACAAAACCCAGCAAGTAAAATTTCAACAATTTGCCTCTCAGAAGGGGCCTGCTGGGTGGGTCTGTGGTTGCAAATTCAAGAGTCAGGCAAGGGCCAGACAGAGAGGCAGGCCACCCCTGGAATCGACAGGGTATGGCAAAGACAGCCCCTTCAGGTACCTCAAGGTGAACGTTCATCTGTCTCTTTTCTAAAGCTGTAACTTCCAAATTCAACTAATACTTGCTATTTTGCTTTGGACAAGCACTAGTCACAGCTAGTACAGTTCAGGTCTGATTACTTACACCAGATATACTCAAAAGCAAGGTTCTTGTGTGGGTACCGGGTGTCTAGTCTGATATCTAGACAAGTCGTATGTTCTTGGGTTAAGAGCCATGGTGGCATGTTTCTTCTCATTTCCTAATGTGAAACACTGGTTGCCAACCCTGCCTCAGCTTTTACACTTGGGATTTCCTGGTTTTTTTTCCCTATAAGCTTTTTGACCTGAGGAAATCAGACATGGCCCTAAGTTCTTCTAGGTCCAAGGATTTGTGACTGCTCACCGTCCTGAGTGGGAGACTGTCAAGATATTGACACCCTCCCTGCCAAACTAGGGCTAGAACAGACAGAATAGAGCTGGTACTTAGGAACTCTTTCATTATCCAGCAACATTTCCAATACTGGTTTTTCAAGTTTCCCAAGAAACAGCTCTGCTGGCTTGTGCTGTTTTCAGTTCACTAGGACTCAGGTCCCCAAATATAAAACCAACAGCCAAGTTTAAGTGTTCCCTGGATCGCTACCATGTGCCCCACACTAAGCTATCTGCTCTCCCACAGCATTTTTTGAACAAGCTTTCAAGAGATTAATTTTAAGCATACATAAACTTTAAATATACACTCATACAGTATTTCATATGTAGATGAGTGACTGATTGGGTGACTCATGCAAACACGGCATTTCTCCTTTGAATAGGAAACAGAACCAAGGCATTAACAGATCCTGAAAGCCGGGTGGATGAAAAAAAAATACCCCAGCATTTCCAGCTCTTAGGAAAGGCTGGGAGCTGTGAGCGCAGCCAACATCCTGGATATCAGCCCTCTCTCTGGGAGCCAGGGAGCCAGGAGTACGTTCCCAGCTCGAGCAGCTGTCCTGCTAGCAATACATCTACACAAACCAAAACCAGCAACATTCCAGGCACAGTCCGACTCGAACCCCCTCCCCTCAGGAATGCTATTCTTGGCAAGAGATCTTCTGAAGGAAGCAACATCTGCAAAGCCTCTGCCCAGTGAGGTCAGGGGAAAGCCAAGGCAGCGGAGAAGCTCGGCAAGTTTCTTAGATCCAAGTAGCAGGGGATTTACAGAGGGAGGAGCAAAGCAATGACTCAGGGCTCTGATGTGACCCTCCTTTTCTCAGTCCCCAATAGCCCCTGCGAGGCCTAACAAGGCTAAGGTAGGTAGTTCCCTATTTACCTGCTTGCTCAATCCACTCAAACCAAGGGCTGGGATTAAAAGCAACATGTCACCCCTCCTGCTAACAACCATTCTGGGCAGTATCTGAGCAAGAGCAAACGCACCTCTTCCACACTCAATCCTTCACCCTGACATTGGAGAACTGTCCTTCCTTCCTCTGGCAGATAGCAAACCAATGGGAGTTCAGGCTCAGTGTTGACACCTGGATTCTGGGTCCTTTTCCCCTCCTCTGTGTAGCCTTGGCTGTCCTAGAACTCGGAAATCCGCCTACCTCTGCCTCCCAAGTGCTGGGATTAAAGGTGTGCGCCACCACCACTGCCCCATTGATTCTCTTCACACAGCTGCTACTACAGTCGGAGTACTTCTGTCAGACCTTAGTAAGGAAGGAGGCCAAGGGATGCTGGCACTGAAGCCAGAGTCCCAGTCTGATGCCACTGAGTTAGGGATGCAGTTAGGAAGAAAATGAACTTGGTATTCTCAAATGCAATTCAAAGTTCTATGTACATGCCAATAGCTGAGCCTCAATTCCCAGGAAAACTGAGGTTTCTAATGCCCAACCCAGGTCATCAGAGATTCAGAGGATGGTATCTGGACTCTGGTCCATGCCTGCAACTCTCCAGCCCTTAAAAGGCAGTAGCAGAGTAGTGTGAGTCACTTTCGGAGGGGCTGGGTCAGCCTGCATTAGAGACCCCGTCTCAAAAACCAATGTTATGTGTAACCACTCCCGGTCTGGGTCTTACCTGGTTGAGAGTTGCAGAAAGTTCATTTAGGCAGCAGAGTGGGGAAATTCAAGTTCTACTTTATTAATTAGTGGCAACCTGGGGCAATCTCCAGGTTCCATGTGCTAAAGAGCTATCTTAAAGATTAGGGCTTCCCACAAAGCTAGCCAGGAGAACTTCCAATTACGTCTTGAACATTTCTGAAATGAGGCCACTTACGGCCAGAATGACGACGGTAAGTTCTTCCTTATATGCCTACCCCACAAGGCCGATCTGCAATCTACCCCAGACACATGCTGTGGACACTCCCCCAGGTCACCCATGTGTCTGTCTCTGTGCAGGGCCCACATGACTATCTCCAGGCTAGATTAGGATGTAGGTACACCTGTCCTCAGTCACTCCTAGTCACCAGGCCCAAGATCTCTGAAGCCACTTAGGCAAGCACCGTGAAATAAGACTCCTTAACTAGGAATTGTGCCGAATTTAACATTCTAAGAATTCACAGTGGAAAAATCTGAGGGGAAGGGAAAGCACCCCTTTTCAATATCCACGAGTCGTGGGGTTTTGTTTACATGGTCAGTGAGCTCATGTTCTATCTCCACAGCAAAGAACCAAGACACGCTGAGAAACCACTAGAGCCATGATGTCCACACAAGAACCAAGAAGTAAAAGATCCAATTATTCTTTCTCCAGAATTCTCATTCCCAGGAAAAGACTAAAAAACAAAACAACACACATGCTGGACACCTTAAAAACTAGTTTTATATATCCATGAGGGCTCAGAGGGCAGAACTGAGCCACACTGCAACCAGCCCGGCTATACCTTAGCTTGCCTCCCTCCATCTCACAAAGCAACATTGTACAAAACTGTATTTACAGGAAAACAATGAAAATTAATGTGTACAAAAGTAGACAAGAGCCAGAAATTACACAAGGCAGGGGTGGCTTTGGGAATAAGGAATACTGTGTTCCACACCGATGCACAGGGCCACACACTATGTTAGAGGAGCAGATTTCGGTGCCAACTGTAGGGGAACCTGTCATTCAAAAGGAAGAGTTGAGGGTGCAGAGCTATTGGCTTTAACATTGCAGTCTTAAATACTACATCACTGTTCTCCTGCCACGTGGCAGACGCCAGACACTAGTGATGGGAACAAAGGAGGGACTGACTCTCTGGCGAGCCCTCAGATAAAGACGGGCTCAGAAAGCATAGCGGGTCCGAATGTCCTCAAGCTTCTTGGACACTTCAGGTGGGGTTCGGTCCAGCTCTTCAGAGACATTCTTCTGCTTGTTGGGCTCCATGGAATTGAATTGCTCACAAAGGTCTCCATCAATCACATTCTAAGACATGGAAGAGTCGGAGGAAGACAAAGTTAAAATGTCCAAATAAAAAGTGGGGCTAAGGTGACTTACAATAGCCAGGGTTTACAATGGCAAAACCCAGTGCAACTTTTGTCTTTGGCTATGGTCTACCCTCTAGAAAGGATTATCACCAACCACATGTTCTTTATCAACTCATTTCTCAATGCTCATCCACTAAGGGCTAGGGTGTGCGCATGCATGTGCGCACAAGTGTGTTGGAGATTAAATCCAGGGTCACGTGCATGCTAAGCAAATATTCAATCACCGAATAAAACCCAACTCTATTTTCTTTTCTTTAAAGACAGGTTATATAAATATCACAGATTAATCTGGAACTCATGATCATTCTACTTCAGTGTTGAACAGAGGCTTCACCATGTCCTGTAGAGAACTACCTGAATCTTAAGAAACAAAGGCCAACAGAAAAGGCTAGTGATGAGCATAGGATTGCTTTTTCCAACTTACCTTAACAGGGAAATAATAAGAACGAAAGCTGAGGTGGTCCCGTCCACAAAGAGGGGGATGCTCAGACCGCAAGTGCATTTCAACATGCTGGAAGAAGTCGTGGTCCTAATGGAAGAAACAGATTCTGTCTCTAAGAAAGAAGTGATTTACAGAACAGAATACAGAGAAGACATCTAGTTTTTAAGAGCCAGAGTCTCATTACACAGCTCAGTCTGGCCTTTCAACTTGAAATCCTCTTGACAGTAGCCCACTCAGTGTTGGGATTATAGGTAATTGCCACCATGCCCAACCCCAAGCCACTTATTCTTGCCAGGCAAACGTCCCACCAGAAAGCAATCCCAGATCATCACTCGTAGTTTGTGGACTGTTACTCTGATGCTTTAGGATCAGAATATAACTCTGTATCTATACCATAGTATGAAAGACCTTCCTAAAAGAATGAAAGATTCTGTTTCCTAGGAACCTTAATGTTACTTTATATAATTTCTAGAACATTCCCAATTGTAAGTAAAGACTTGCCATCTTAGGCAGAGTCAACATCAAGAAACAATCTGAAGGACAGGTAAGGGCAATGTGGGGACTCAACCTCATGAGACGTGAAAGGGACAAGAATGCCAATTCCTCCAGATAAAGTGGTATAGACGAGTGACTCTGAGCCTCCAGGGATCAGTGTGGTCTTCTGTAATGACAGCACTGTCTCCCCCACATGGTAGTTCATGATGACCTCTGCCTGCAAATTAAAAACAGTTTGGTAACTTTGTCTTCCACTTCTCTTCTGTATTCCTATGAGCCTCCAGGCATGTCAGTCACACACCTCTCCCCCTGCACTGTTAGGGATGGAACCCTGGGCCTCATGCATGAATGTCAAGCAAACACTCTACCAACTGAGCCACAATCTAGCTTAAAATCCAAAACTTATGGAAATCTAAAGATTCTTTAAATTTTTTCACTACTTAAAGCTTTGTGTTTCAAAAGCATGCAGAGTTCAAACATTTCCAAGAATTACTATTTAAAAACCTCATTAGACAGGTAGGGTAATACATATCTATAACAGCAGCATTTAGGTGGCTAAGGCCTGGGTTATACAGCAAATTTCAGGATAATCTGATATTGGGATTCTATCTTTTAAAAAAGGAAATCACACAGGGATTGGCAGTATTAGGAGATGTGGCCTTGTTAGAGGAAGTGTGTTGTTAGGGGATGGGCTTTGAGGTATTTGAAGCCTAAGTCTCACGCAGGGTGGCATTCTCTTCCTGCTCCCTGGGGATCTAGAAGTAGAACTCTTAGCTTCTCCAGCACCATGTCTGCCCGAGTGCTGCCATGCTTCTCGTCATGATGAAAATGGACTAAACCTCTGAAACTGTAAGCCAGCCCCAATTAAATGTTTTCCTTTATGAGTTACTGTGGTCATGGTGTCTCTCCACAGCAATAGAAATCCTAAGATAGGTGATGTAAACACTGTATGAGAATTTCAGTATATCACCTGTGTATTACAGATGAAGGGGCGCACACAAGAGAGCGCTTGCTAATAAAAATTGCTTCTTTGGCAATTTTGGCCCTTTGTGCAATCTTACCTTCTGTGAAGCCCCATTGAGCAAGCCCCGGTCCCACAGGGCTTTGTTTCCAGTGGGATCTTCATCCACCTCGTCATTGGTGTTAGGTGGGAGCCTCACCTACAAAGAAGTGATACACTCTTAGACTGAGTCCCATGCAAGCTTACACAGCTCACCAAAAATCATGTTTGCCCTGGGTCTTAGCAAGCAACCTAGACAGAGGCTTGAGCCTGTCTTCTGCTGTTTAAGAAGTGAGATGCCACAGACAATAAGCCACAAACAAAGGCTCAACACTGCCTAAGAGCAAAGAGACCACAGAATGAGTGAGAAATCAGGCTGGGCCGAAAACCACATAAGAGTTTAGCAAAAGGTTAAAAATAAATTTAGCTCAAACTAAGCTCATCTTTATAAGAGAGGGTCTCACTATGTGCCTGGCCTCAAAAACCGTAGGGATCTGTCTTGCTCGAACTCATTACTACTGACTCTTGTTCGGCGAACAGGATGAAGGTGAACCAAGGCCTAAGGGGTTTCCAAGAGAGGTTGGATGGCTTGAACATAAAGATTTACCATATTACAGAATATATCCCTTATTCCTTTATTTAACCACCCCACAAACTGAGTCAGCTTTCCCATATATCACAGTAACACAAGGAACCAACATCAACTCACCACACAAATGTTGCCAAACTTGTCTGCCCCAGCCACAGTATCATAGTCAAGAAGGCTGGCAGTGGTGACCCATCTGGGATAGGTGTCATCGGCAAAGATAATGAGCTGGTTCTCATTACGCTTGTAGCGCACCCAGATGAAACTTTCTTGGACATCAGACACGATTACCCTGTGACCAATTGTCTGGATCCCAGATATGTAATTGGCAATATGCTAGGGAAAAACAAAAAATGGCAATTTGTATGATCCTTGAATTTGGAATATAAAATTCAGAATCTCAAAGCTCAGCTTTCCCTGACTATAACACACAGTGTACATACATCAAAGAACATCAATCTATAGGAGGTATTGAAGATTAGGAGTTATTTTGGGAGTAAGAGGATGGAATGGGATTCTGGAGTTTCAAGCACAGGGCCACATGCATGTTGGGCAAATGCTCTACCATGGAGCTACAACACTGGTCCTTATTTGGCTTATTGTTTTTTAATTGTGTATATGTACTCCATGTACACATGGGGGTCAGAGGATAACTTTCAGGCCAGCTCTCTCCTTCCACTATGTAGGTCCCAGGAATCCAACACAAGCCATCAAGGTTGGTAGCAAGTGCCTTAACCTGTTGATCCATTTTGTGGTACCTTGTTTGGCTTTTTGAGAGAGGGTCTCCGTGTAGCCCAGGCCAGCCTTAAACTTATGGTTCTCCTGCCTGGGCTTCCTCAGTGCTTGGATAATGGGAATTCACTACTACACTTATAGAAGGATAGGAAGCTCTTTTGGAGGAGCTAAGAACCACTCCTAATAAAATGATTTTAAGAATTGGTGCTATCAATCTGCACCACAACAACACACTTACCTTATTCTCACACTTTCGAAGTAACTTCTTTTTCCCCAGGTCATAGACTCGTAAAAGCTTCCCCACACCAATCAGCACTCTTCCCTGGAATGGGGCAATGGCAGCAGGGACCTCTTCCACTGGAGTCTATGAAAAGAATATAATGACAGCTTTTAGGCACACTCACCAGACCCTGGACACAGAACTATTTCTTTAAGTATCAACCAGGAAGACAGGCAGCAAACAACACTCACTCTGTTCACTATACAAATACACTGCAAATGCAACAACTAAATCCCTATCAAAAAATGTATTTGAGTAAACAGGTTCCCAGTAAGAAATGCCTCCAACAAGAAGCATTCCCAAGGCCTGGTGAATGCTGCTCAGGCCTGCCTATACCAGTTACAACACAATGAACTACAGCAAAGCTGTAACATCCAAGAAGCAACTGAGGCTCGTGGAGGGACAAGAAAAAATGATTCTGAAAAGTGACGTCTTAGTTCTAAGGAACAGAAGCCCAGCATAAAAAGTGTGATGTATTCTGTTCCAGAGGAAGCAGGCAGGTTTAGATACTGTCGGAATACAGGACAGAACATAAAATAGCCCCTTGAAAAAGTACACTGTAGGGGGCTGGAGAGATTAAGCTCAGGGGTTAAGAGCACTGACTGCTCTTCCAGAGGTCCTCAGTGCAATCCCCAGCAACCACATGGTGGCTCACAACCATCTATAATGGGATCCCATGCCCCCTTCTAGTGTGTCTGAGGACAGCGAGTGTACTCACATATGTCAATAAAATCTTAAAAAAAAAAAAACAAAACTGTAGTAAAATAGAAACAATAAAACCCTACATTTTAGAGTACATGCTTCAGGGGCATTACATGTTTTTACATTGCACAGTGATCACAGAATGTTGTTCTCCCAAACTGAAACTGTTTATATTAAATACCAACTTCTGGACATGCTAATTCTTTAACTGCTTAGTAACACAGTAAACACAGGACCAGTTCACTATGTGCCTCTTAATATTGAAGGTGGGGAGAACATGGCTTCCTGTGCCAGCTAGGCACAGGAACATCTCTGAAGCATGAAGGTCCTAGTATGTTCCAAATGCTACACAAAGATGAGTTAGAGACAACAAGCTAGTCTGTAAAAGACCAGCCCAGCATGGTATAATCCCAGCACTCTGAAGGCAGATCATCTTTGAGCTCAAGGCCAGCCTGATCCATATAGCACGGTACATAGCCAAGACTACTAAGTGAGACTCTGTCTCATAAAACACACACACACAAAACAAATAAGAAAAGACCTGACCCAGAAGTTTAGAGCAAATATGGGAGAATCCAGTAAGATCTAAGATCCAAGAGAATTGAAAGTTTGTTCTTACCTTGTGCAAAAACTCCAACTTCTCCCCATTGTTCACAAGCTTGTACGTATACACAAAGCCCCCTGCCACAGATCGAGGGCTCAGTATCAAGTCCTTGGCAACACCCACTAGCACATACCAGTCTTCACCAGTGTTGGAGAACCTACACACTGCCACACTAAAAACAGACCAAGAAGGAAAAGCCAGGCATTAGTTAAAACCCCAAGAACCCTGCTCACCCCCCAATTGACCTCAGGCCCTTACCTAAAGGCTGCCTCATTCTGCTCCAGCTGAACAAGGTCTAGTGTATTCCCCTGGATAGGGTTCATCACCCGAATCACAGAGGCCCATTGCCCGTTGCCAGCCTTGGGAGCTCCAAAAATGGATTCTGGGAGGTTTTCATTGAGGAATGCTGCTGCCATTTCTGCGGCCAGCTCCCGCTCATCCTCCCCTGCTGCTTCTACCATTTCCTAAATCCAAAGAGCAAGAACAGGTGAGAAATGTGAAGGAGCTGTCTGGGCTCAAATCCAGGCATCATGTAACACACCCTATTGCGGAGGCTCAAGGACTAGAGAACAGTTCCAGAGAGAAATGAATTCTGAGTAACCAAGGTCACCATATTTGTCCCAGGCCACAAAAAAAGCTTGTAAAGGGGAGAAATAGATAGGGCAAAGAACTTTGCTTAAAGGTCCTGGAAAGGGGCTGGTTTATACTTTTAGCTTTAGGGTCCAACCCACTTTACCCTTGTTTTTCGGTCCTAGGAATCTAACCTAGAGCTTTGTACATGGTAGAAATGAATTCTACCACTGTGCTAAACACCCTGGTTCTTTAAAAACACCTAAGAGCCCTGGTTCTTTAAAAAGTAACAAAGAAAGCCAAGTGTGGTAGTGTACACCTTTAATCCCAGCACTCCAGGGGTGGAGGCAGGCAAATCCCTGTAAATTCAAGGCCAGTGTGGTCTACATAGTAGATTACAAAATGTCTCAAAAAACAAAAAGCAAAGACTACAGCTATGTGTGACAGTGCACATAGAATCTCAGCACTTGGAAAGCTGGGAGCAGCAGGATCATTAAAGAGATACTGGCGAGCCCCAGCTATGGTCTGAGACCCTGTCTCCAAAGTAGTGTGCATGTGGCCGGGGGAAGAGAATAGAGGAGTTTTAAATTTAAACTTTTCTAGGTAACTTCACAGGCGTCCCTTTGAAGGCCGCAGTCATTACCTCAGCCATCTGCTGCTTTCTCTGAGCTTTGGTAGCCTCGGTGTAGGCATTGTGATCCGTCTCGATGATGATGAGGTTGTTACTCTCAGGGTGGATGACAAACTTCCTGGGTGTGTACTGCAATGGAAAGGCTACTTGATTGAAGACAGCACCAAGCTTCTCTAATGCCAAAATCCTGTGGTAATAGGCAAGGGAGTTAAAGACGTTGCTCACTCAGCTTAGGAACTGATGAAATGAAGCATGATCGGTCACAGGAAACACAACTGCTAACGCTCAACAACAACATAAGATAACACGATAACTACTGTCTACTCTTAAAGGACCATACACGAGACAGGGAGATCCAGGAAGATTTCCTCCTCAGCAACACATCCCACTTTTCACTACAATTGTGTTTTCACCACAGAAACACATTGAACTAGAGCTCTGCACATACTATACCTGCACTGAAATTGTCAAATACCTTACGACTCCATAGTTAATGTAATAACATGAAGGTCAGGGGCCATGGATTCAGGTAATTGTATGGAACCACGATAACCTGAATTATGGACCCTAAGACCCATTTAAATTGGCAGGGTACAACAGTACCCTGTAATCCCTATGCTAAGGAAAAAGAGACAAGAGGACCTCTGGGGTTTGATGGTAGCTAGTTCAGCTAATTCAATAACTATTTTCAGTGAGAGATACTGCCTCAAAAAATAGGGTTGAGTGATTATCTCTCCAGTTGGCTTCGTGAACCTGGGAGAGTGGGGCCTAAAAGTGAAACTAAACTCTCATGCGACAGCCAACTTTATTCAGAGCATCAGACAATTTATACCCTGAAGGTTAAGAAGAGTCACGTGGGTAAGGTATTCAATCACAAGGACAAGCCACATATGGCATAAACCATGCTCTTCCATAGAGGCACATGAAGTCAGCTCACTCCTATCTGCTACACCTGGAAGGAACACAATAATGCATTCCAAGAATTCTGTGTTCTGAAGAAACTGAGGTCACTCTTGTTTTTTACAAGCACTCAGAATTTTCATGACTCTATTCTTGGAGTGCATTTTTTTAAAAAAAGACTTATTTACTCATCCTATGTATATGAGTGCACTGTCGCTCTCTTCAGATACACCAGAAGAGGGCACTGGATCCCATTACAGATGGCTGTAAGCCACCATGTAGTTGCTGGGAATTGAACTTAGGTCCTTTAAAAGAGCAGCCAGTGCTCTTAACCACTGAGCCATTTCTACAGCCACGGACAGCACTTGATGAAGGCACATTTGAACATGTTGGAAATGCCCAATTCCATCTTTAATATCTATAGTTTAGTAACTACAACTTCAATAAGCTACAGTGGCCACTAAACGCAACATATTTCCATGTCACCATGTGTTATGTACTCTCCCCATGTGATGTACCACTTTATAAGCCAGTGGCTTCATGGTCTGTCCTCTTTTCTCCTCCACCCTCTCTCTGAGGCAGCCTCCATATAAACTGCTCACACAAGATCTGTTACATGGCCCAAGTGTTTGCAGTATGTGTTCTCTGGACCCAATCCACCAAGGCACCCTTCCTTCTGCCACAAAACCCTAACATTAGTGAATCCCTAATGTTGGTGCCATGTGGTTTGGTAGGTTATCTTGGTGTCTTCGTGTTTTCCCCTTAGGAGTCTAAGCCATAATAAGACCCAATCCCTTATCTCTGGTCCACCTGCAACAGCCCACTGGGCACCCCATCTTACAGTAACAATTGATAAAGTGAAGCTCTGGTCCACGTAAACACTTCCCTGGAACCAAGGATAACTGTTGAGCATTGGGCGTGTCCTTCTAGTATTGACGAAGGTGGAGCTACCTCAAGCCAGTCTTTAAGGCTACATTTGAACCTCTTTGCTGACCACACTTCTGATTCTTTTCCTTGTGTGAGGTTTCATTTTTGAGCTTGGTTTTCACCTTTTAGCTTCATTTGAAAGTCCTGGTATACCCCTAGTCCCATAGGCAGAAGTCTTAGCATTGGCCTTTAAGATGTACCATGAGAGAGATGAAAAAGCTGTAACCAGAAATACCAAATGCTGGCGAAGGCCATTCAACCAACTTTGGCAACCACCTGGACTCCCCTGCCTCCAAGGCTTTAGGATTCCTGGGCCCAGGATCAACAGGGACATCAGACCCAGATTGCCTTCTAGCTTATTTCTTAGACCCGACCACGGTCATCTACAGGGCTACAGTCTTACCAATTAAGATCCAACTGTTTACCCCTCAGGTAACATACTTGGGACGATTATCCCAACCTACAAAGCCATTATCTTGGATAGAAAAAAACCTAATCTTGTCTCGAATGTTCCCTCTACCAAAAATAAGATTTTTTTACTCATTCCTAGGAATAGTTTTTTCTTATGCTCCTGGATTCTCTCCTTGTCTACTCCCTCCCTATATGAGGTAGCCCATGGCCCTTCACATTACCTTTCAACCCATTACCAAGCCCTTTTGGAAGCCCCAACAGGCCCACCTTCAGACCCTAGCCCTTCTCTACGTAACCTAAAAAGAGAGATGTGCCCTTGAGGTCCTAGGCCATCAACTGAGACTTTCCTCTGCACCTGTGGCATAGCTGTCAAAGAAATCAGACCCTTCTACCAAGAGAAAGACACCCAGCACACACACTTTAGCAGCTATTGAGCTCCTAATTCATGAATACAAAAAACTGTCTTTTCCTTCTACAACCTGTCCCACCTCTTAAAAGATAGGCTTACGAACTCTACCTTCTTCCTGTGTTCACTATCTCCAGGTGGCACTAGTAGAAGACGCCACACTTACTTTCCAATCATGCCCACCCCTCAACATCTCAAATCTTCTTCCCTGACCAAACACCACTCTCATCTCATTCTTGCATTAAAACCTCAGAGGACCTATTGCCCAACTCACACATATGGGAACACGTTGCCTCAGGCCATCTACACCTGGTCTCCTTTTTACATGAGGTTGCCTGAAAGTAGCTGTGCCACAGCCTCTCCTTGCCCATACCACTCATCAACAGGCTGCCTTCCAATTGGCAAGGACAATCCTAAACGTCTACATAGATTCTAATATGCCTTTCACATTTTCCTGTCCCAGAAGGCCAGCTGGAAAGAGCTCAGACTATTTACAGCAAAAGGAAGCTTAATAATCAACTCAGACCAAACCATAGTCATGTTAAAACCCCACTCCCATTTTCCCCAGGCTATAGGAATTTTCCACTGCAGGTCCCACTAGAATGACAAATTCATGAACTGGCAACTTGACATTACCCACATGCCCACAAATGCTTTACATACCTCCTGGTCTTGGTGGGTACCTTCTAATGGTAGGTGGGGGCATTTTCCACCATCAACAAAAGGACTCAAGAAAGTCTTCGACCTCCTCCTCCTCTGGGAGATGGTTCCGCACTTTGGAATCCCCACCTCCCTCCAGTTGGACAATGGCCCTGAATTTATCTCCCAGATTTTCCAAACCCTATCCAAACCCACAATGTTCCTTGGCATTTTTATATCCTGTACCATCCCTAGTCCTCAGCAAAGACACAACGAACTGACTGCTGCTTAAAAAAATACCCCTATCAAACTCTCACGAGAACCTTATCTCAATTGGGTAAGTTCCCGCTGTTGACTCTTCTCAGGCTACAGGCTCTCTCCAACAGACCTCTTTTCATCTCGCTTGAATGAGCTCATGTATGGACGACCAGTTTTGACATCCCTCTTCCCCCCAGTCTTCATACAAACCCTTGCCTCTCCCTGATCTCCTCAGCACCCCCTTAACTGTCACCTCCACTCCCTTGTATGGAACTTTAGTGACCACTACCCACCCCGGCCATCCACCAACTCCTGTCCATCTCCTACCAGCATGGGCGATCAGGTCCTTCTCTCCCCTCTGGATCAACATAGTTTACCTTTTCCCCCTCAGTCACAGGGACCCTTCAAAGTAAGTCTTGTAACCCCATAGCCCCTAAGCTTGAGGCTGTCCCCTCACTGGATTCACCTATTCCATCTCAAGCCCTTTATTCCTCTGAGATAACTTCCCTTTCTACATATCAACCCCAACAGGACCCTGCTCCCTTAAGTTTCAGAGGACCCCGAGATCAACCACCTTGTTCCAGGTTCCAGAAGAATGAGATTTCAACCCAGAAGCTGTATTTGACTCTACTAGATTGGACACAGATTTTTCCTCCTTTCCCTCTTGTCTACTTCTGTCCATGGTAACTCTTATAAATGGAGACTCAAGGTTTAAGAAATCCTCATAACAAACAGTCCCTTCCAAATAGGATTGGAAAAGTACCACTCAGGCTATAAAACTCAGCACACAGACAGCACCACCTGTCAAAACTAAAAGGCCTAATCCACCAAAGTCTGTAGCTCTGGGAAAGTCTCTAAATGCACTACCCTTGCCTTTTGGCTTCTGTAGTTCCACTTCTGGCTAACTGTTCTTGTTAAATGAAATATGCCAAGCTGGAGCATGGCTTTCATGCTTTAAAAACTCATCCTGAGGCTACACTGGGACCCCAAACACCCAGCTGGCCATTAAAGACTTTCTATTGGCTTTGGCTTAAACCCATCTGAGCAGGAGACTCTGGCAAATACCCACAACACAACAGTGATCCTATTTCTAACTCACTCATTCACACAAAGAATTAAGACAAATATTTATACATTACTAATAGCCAAAAAGTGACTAGAATGTTTGGTGGCTTTCTTTGTGTGTATGTGAGTGCACGAGCGCCCAAGTGAGCACCTGAAATTTGATCTTGAAGCCAGCCAGCACTGGCTTCCTAGTAAGATTCTGCCATGAAAAATAAATAAGGCGGCTTTAACCCCAGCACTCTGTAGGCAGAGGCAGGTGGATCTCCATGTGTTTGAGGCCAGGCTGGTCTATGTAACATGTTCCTGGGCTACATGGTGAAACCCTGGCTAAAAGAAAGATATAATTCTATAGATAAATACACAGATACACTTGCTCTAAAACTGATCCTGGGATATGATCATTTCACCAGGAAACAGAAATCTTAAAGTGCAAGACTAGACTAGTTTTACAACTTAGCTCCTAAAGTCTAAACAGAAGCTAAATGCCAAGCATTCAAACTTGGCTCACAGTTTCTAAAAGCCCGAGCCAAACTAAATTTCAGCTGTAACACTCTTTCCTGGTGAAAGACTGTTCTCAGCCATCTCTTCAAACTTCTCAACTCTGGCAGAAGCACAGGCTGAGGCCTTGGCACAAAGGCTTCTGCTGGGCTCCAAGCCTAAGGATCTTCTCACCTCAAAGTGTTGGTGGAGATGGCAACAATGCCCTCGGGACACTGTTCAGAGGCAAAGCCCGATGCAAATTCCAGGGTCTCATAAGACAGAGGGGTGAGATGGAAGCGAGACTGGTAAGAGTAGCTCAGCCACGAGCGACTCGACATAGCCAGAACCTGGGGAGGAAAAGCTCCAATCAGACTGGACAAGCTCAGACATGGTAGACTGACCAAACACACAACCCAACTTCGACCTCTAATTTTAGAAACACAAAAAAAATAAAACAGAAAAATTGAAACATAAAACATGTCTCTGGACTTGTTTTCTTGAGTATAAATTGGAGACTCTCTGACTAGGTTGGCCAGCTGTAGAAGTGAGTAAGTTAACATTTTAGAACTAGCACAGCGGTGGCAATATTAATTCTGACCTTTGAAGAATTGGCTCTCACTCCTATTAGGTAGACTCATGAAATCACTATAATCCTGAATGAAGGTTCCAGCCTTTTCCATCCTAGATAGCTAAGCCTAAACAGAGGCTAAAGTATCAATATTCAAATTTCCTATAACCTCAAAATGCCACAGTACAATGCCATGGACCATCTCTTAGAAAACTCCAAAGAACCCAGAATTTCCCTTGTAAGTAAAACCACCCAAAGAGCTAACATCAATCCACAATATGAATTAGTCAGAAGTTCACAGTGGTACCAACATCCAAATGTCTTTTTACTACTTACAGCCTCCTGGCCTTGCATCCGGACCCGGAAGAGTTTCACAGGACGGGACCCCAGATACCTAGTGCGGGTATCAGACAGGTCCCCGGTAACAGGGTCTAGGACAGTTCTCAGCAGTACACCGTTCTAGTGGAAAAGATAAGAACAGGTAAAGCCTCCTTTTTATGACAGGAACTTTTATGTGAGATTTTTCCTTTAGCTGCTTTAGTAGAAGACAAAGATAGGACTTGGTGGCGAAAACCACATCAAACAGATCACAGCCCAACAATCAGGAATTCACTCATTCTCTCCTAGTTACTAAGTATCTACTGGCAAAAACCACTTCTCACTATACTTAAATTTCCTGTACATTAAAAAGATTTCATTTAAGCCAGATGAGAATGGTGCATGTCTTTAAGCCAAGCACTCACGAAGCAGAGGCAGGAGAATTTCTGATAACTTGAGGCCAGCCTGGCCTAGAGAGCTAGTTCCAGGACAGCCAGAGCTAAAGAAACCCTATTTCACCTCCCCATCCCCCCAAAATCATTTAAGTTAAATACTTTTTATAATTTAAAAGCAGACCTCCTCAAAAACAAAATGAAACAAAAAACCCAAACCCACAGTTAGAGAAAGGCTGAGATGTACTGACTATGGCATCTCTAAGTCTCGTTTTCCCTAAAAGGAAAAAAGTCATCCAAGGGATGACTGATTCAAGGTTGAAGCAAGAACATTCCCAATGCAAAGAGATACTTAATTGTGCAAGAAGGCAGGCAAGATAGCCGGGACAAATAAACAAACGAACATCAAGGGGAACCACAATAAAATATGAAGCAAACAAAAAAAAAATCTAAGAGAGGACAGGAATTTGAAGAAAATACACACACTCAACTAGGATGACTGTTGCAGTCCTAACTCTAACTGTAAAATTAGAGACTAAAGAAGGGGACGGGAGAGAGCCATTATCCTTTTCCTGTATAAAGTATGTTTAGAGCAAAGGAATAAACCACAATTTATCTTACAGAGACTTGATTACAAACATTTCAACTTCATATACCTCTTGTGGGATTCAACAGAATTAATAGTACCACTTCTACTACTCTTTCCAGTACCCAAAACAGTTACAAAGATATGCCATCAACTTCCATAGTTTGCACTAACTGTAATTTTTCAGGAGGAAATTAAACATGCACAAAGTATCAGATATTCAGAAAGTGTCACTAATCTTGGTGGGTATGACATTACTAGTTCCTTAAAGCAAAACGCTGTAGAGAGAACATTACCAAGTATAGGTGGGACGGGTTATTGCCTTAGATTTGCTTTAAAATACTCCAAGAAAAAGGGGAAACAAATCTGTGTGTCTAATGCCCAAACATTTTTAAACATGAAACTAAAACTTAAAAAGCACAAGTCTGCCATCTAACTGGTGTCTCTGTAGGCACTGATGCTGTTTGACGCTAGGTTCCTGCTGTTTGTGCCATGACAAGCTCAGCGGCTTTGGCTACAGAAACACCCAGGCTTCACTAGAAGCTAATGTGGTCAATTACAAACTGTGATGAATTCATTTTAAAAGGCTGGAATACTAAGGGAACTACAAGTTACTACTGAAGACTCATTTAATTCCAATCCAAAGCATCTCTCACAAAACATTTTTACCAGATATGAAGACTCTTTGTGCATGCTATTTCCAGGTCGACCTAACATGTTCTAAGTGTTGAGAAAAATTCATCTATGACAGCACTAGAAGATGATTTTCCTAAGGTGACCATCTAGAACTGCGGGCAAAGAAAATGCCTATACTGGATAAAGGAACGGGTTGATACCAAAGAAGGCACAACACCAATGTGAGTCCATGGACCTCTTACCTGTAGTCCAATGTTCAGGTACAGGAAGCCAATAGAGCCCCTCTCACCCAGCTCGTCTTGTTTCTCGGTCCCACCCATTTCCACAATACATAGAGATTCAGGCTGGGCTGGGAGAGCCTGCATACTCAGAGGCTGTAAACAGTCCTAAGGGAAGGGGAGGGGGAAAGGGAGAGCTGTAAGAGACAATTTTGGAAAAACACCTACTCACAGAAATCTGTTAGGATTAAAGGAGGAACTTTCTTGAGGAAAATGAAAACCCTAGAAGAAAACCGAGACAGTTAGATGCTCATTAAATCTAAATCTCAGAATAAGTTTTGGGAAGCTCTTGTTTATTTTTGTCAATGTGGATAATGGTCAAAGTAAGAAAGTCCAATTAGGCCCTTTAAAAAGTATCCTTTTTAATCAACAGTCTTGGAATTTTAAACTACAGGCAAGGCTATAGAGATGGCTGGCTTGGACACTTTCTGATACAAACATGCAAGCAAAGCATGAGTAATACAGACAAAACACACCACTAAAGGGATTCAAGCCTTTTGCCAAAGACATGCACAGTAGCCGTAGATCAACATCCTTAAACTATAGCACTCGTGAGGTGTGCTATGGGAATCAAAGGCAGAAGCAGTGTACAGCTTGCCAAACTGAGTACCTAGATTATCACTGCTGGACAAGAAATAGGGGGAGAGAAGGAGAGAAAGACAATAGGCACAGATTTAGGGAGCCAGGTGCTTAGGTTCCACCATAACACTAAGGATGCCACTCACTGATGGGTCAAGGGAGATGATTCTGACAGTGTTGTCCACCAGTCCCACAGCCAGGAACCGAGATCTCTGTTCTCCAGGGGGCACATTGGCCAAACTCATGCACACCACATCTGCTGACATCTCTTTCCGCTCCGTGTACTCATTCAACTGTCCTGACTATAGGAAGAAAAACAAAATAGGTCTATGTGCTGTAATTCACCCTGTAGCTCTGAACTAGGAAAGAAAGATGAGCTGTTAAAGGCCTTTTTTTTTGCCTCCTTTCACCCCTCTTTTTGCTTTTGAGACAGGGCTTCATGTAACTATTAATAGCTATATTCAAGGAGGAACATGAGACCATGCTGCCTGCACTGAGTACTGGGATTACAAAGGGTCCGAACACACCTGTTTGTACAGTGCTGGAGATCTACCAACTGAGCGACACTGCTAACACCTGTTTTACATCTCACTATTTAAAGTCCCATAATCAACTTCACAGGTCAGTGCCCCAGAGGGAAAGAAAAAAAAAGCAGGATGTGGCACAAATATAAACTAACCAAGACCAAGGAACAAATACATAAAACCATTTATCTGTTTTCATCATGAGAACCCTGAACAAAGCCAGCTGTGGTAATGCAAGACTATATATAATTCTAGCATGTGGGAAACAGAGGAGAGACAGAAGAACAGGTGTTCAAGGACAATTTAGACCATCTCAAAAACAAAATCCTTTCCAAAGACACGAAAGTAATCTCAAACATGGTTAAAAAAACAACAACAAAAAAAATCTCAAGCCTACTAGAGATTTCTGTAGAAGTTAAGTTCTGGATATGTTTTCACATAAAATAACAAAATCAGGCACAGTAACTCATGACTAATCACAGCACTTGTGAAGCTGAGACAGGAGGACTGCTGTGAGTTTGACATCAGCGTAAAATCCTACATTAGACCGTATCTCGGAAAAAAAAAAAAAAAGAGAAAAGAAACAGATTAAAATAGATCTTTGCCAAATACTCATTAGACAATGAGGGTGAGGTACAAAAGAAGCTATTTGACCTTCAAAAGAGATTTCTTATTTGTGGACACTTTCATTCTCAATTCTCTTTCTTGTGAATGAATACATGTATTCATAAGACACATATACAGCTAACACTGCCAATGCACAACATCAGAACCCCACCCCAAGAACCATAATGGAAAATAACACACGGCCAGCACAACAAACAAATAACATACAGGATCCATCTCGAAATAGACAAGCTCTCCCCCAGTCAGAGCGATCACCACTTGTCGCTGGTTCACTGCACACTTCACGATCGTTTTCTTGCCAGGAGTCTTCCACTCATTGACTCTCTTGTCTGCTCTAATGTGTCGAATGCCATCCGGATACACCTAGAAGACAGTCAAAGAAGAAAACCTAACTAGCCATCTGACTGTCACCCAGAATGATCCTCACATCCAGCACACGGGGAACCACGCAATTGGGCGCTGCTTATTTTTTAAATGTTCATGCTTTGCCACATCAGTTCAGAAAGGTCCCAAGCCACTTGTTAATGACAAAGATGAAAAAAGCAGTGATGGGATGACCAACAGAGAGGAAATGCTAGGCTCCAAACTTTCCTGATTGCTTAGTTAGTAAAAGCCTGAAAGGAATTCATTCTCAGTACCCTTTTTTATGTTGATAAAACATCAGACCCTCCCTGAGGTTTTCTGGAAGGTGAGAATGAAGAAACATGACACGCCACACAACAACAGTACGATGGGCAAAGACAGTCATGGCATGCTGAGGGTAACGGCGAGCAAGCTCACCTGCACCAATGCGTCATCTCCTAACAAGGAGCAGGACAGGGTTGGAGTGGTGCCCAAGAACCCAGAGTCAGTCACTTCTTCCACAGTCTCGCCGATAGATAGCACGAGAGTGGCATTCACGAAAGACACAATGATGTAGGCATCGAACTCATCTGGAAAAAGAAAACAAAGGAGCTGTTAGAAAAGAATTCAAATTTACTAGCATTAGAAAGGCAGCTGAGACACGGAACAGTTTCAGAAACCTTCCACAACACTTCTATGTGCAGTCACTACACACATGCACACACAGAACAGAATGGCTCAAAAGATGACCGAGTATCCTAGCAACCTACAAATAAATGCCCAAACACAAGAGTATAAATGTCTGAAAAACTAGTATTTCCTTCAGGTATTTGGTAAAGAGAAGATAATAATAAAAATAAAAATAAAAAGTATAAGAAAACCTTAAGTAACAGTGAAAAACTAGAGTGAATCTGTCTGTGCCTACTGCTGACTGACTGATGGGATATCATGTGAACTCAATATGTAGTCAAAAATGACTTTTAACTTCTGACCCTTCTGACTTTCCTTAGTACTAGAATCATACGTGTACCACCATGCCTGGCTTATAAAGCCCTGGATATGGAACTGAGTTTCCTGCATGATAGGCAACTGAGCTAATCATGCCTAATTCCAACCCACTTAAGGAACATTTTAAGAGAAAAAAGACCAGCCAGGTGTGATGGGGCACTCTGTGAATCTGAGCACTTAAGAGGCAGAAAAAAGTTGATCCCTGAGTTTCAAGTTTGAGGACACCAAGGCTATGTCTCAAAACAAACAAACAGATAAAAAACCCCACCAAAACAACAAAAAAACCACACAACCCCCCCCCAAAAGATACCCAAGCACTAACTTCTTCCAAAGGGAGCTAATGCAAACATATGATCTTTAGTGAAGAAAATGGACTACTTGAGGCTTGAATATATTTGGTTATTCTAGGGCTGGAGCCTGGGAATCCTAATCCCACTGAGAAGAGAACACCAGTTAACCAGGAAATGGGGGAAAGGAGAATGTTGATATGGTCAGTCTTTGACCTCTAGGATTTCTCACTGCTTAAAAATGTTAGCAACACAGTGGTTACAAGCAATCTTACTAGAATTTGCTTTTCATAATGTAACAAACACTAATGAGTTTCTCAAGGTCCTAAGATCTGAGTTCTATAAAAAGGCATCTCCTGCACAACCCCATTGCTCATACCTTCACTCTACAGTATAAAACAACTTGAGCTGCCTACATCAACAATACAGAACACTGGATACATACTAAAGATACATTTATTACTTTTATAAAAATTTCCCCCACTCTATATCTGTACTTCTAAAACAACTTTTGTGTGTCATTCTGTGCCCAACCCAGAAATCAGCTAAACAAGGACAGAACAGAGTAAGGCACTAAACTAGATTGGCAGCTATAGGGCTCTGCTTGCCCCGAGCCTTGTCAGAGCTCAAAGCCAGAGGACTAAGCTACTTACTCCACACACATCAAAGACCATTTTTAGTTTGTATTACTCCAAAATTATTATGATTAGAACTACTTTAATCAGCGTTCTTTATAGAAGGGGTGAAGACATATCATTGGCATGGCCTACACAGGACTCTGACACATTAGCAGGACATACAGTTTGGTGAGTTGTAATCAGTATTTTATAATAGAAATAATGATATGAAATTGTTTCACACGGTAAGGGTTAAGTGCTGTTTAACAAAACTTCCAGTTAATAATACACATATACAACATGGGTGGCAGAAATCAACAATCAAAGATCTTTCCCAACACGCATGTTCTAATAATAGATGGATAGACAGCTAACTCATAAAGTATATATACAATTTTCTAAACCTTAAAGAGCAGTGCTAGACCAGATATTTGGTTTTGGATTATACTGTTAGAAAATGATTTGGAGACATCATTTACAATGGTTTTACATGTCCAGCCCTGCTTGCTATCATAAAACAACTTCAGGCCTGGTGACATGTCTCAGAGCATAAAGAGTTTGCTGTTCAGGTCTGGGGAATCAAAGTTCCACCCACAAGAGCCACACAAAGATGGATGGAGAGATCCAACTCCACAAAGTTGTTCTCTGAACTCCACATGCACGCTGTGGCACACATACATTATAACAAGTAAATACTTTAAAAGGACATCAGGATATGGTCGTCCCTAAATGGATTTCTAAATAGCTTACAGAAAGACCTAAATTGATCTCAACATGACATCAAACTTAAAACTTTACTTCAGCTCTGAACTTTTGACTTGGAAATTTCTGACATGTAAGAAACTGCTTATTTTTATGAGAACACTACATCATCTCCCATGTTCCCATTTACTGAAACTTGGTATCTTCAAAGCTGTGTAATACTAAATTACAATCAACTAATAAAGGACTTTAACCAGCTACAATTTCCAGCGTCTTCCCTCACTTGAGAGAGGAAGAGGGTGTGTCTTTGGAAGAGAAATCATACAGTTTTTGACTTACATATTAAGAGAATGGGGTGGAGAAGGGGTGCCCACGTTTACACCTTCCTTTGTGCCACAAGACCAGACTACTCAGATATAAAGGAAATGCTCAATTAACAGCAGGCACACTTTGGCTAAATAATTCCTCAAGGAAGAGCGCAATGACTACTGCTTTAAAAATCTCCTTTAATCACAGCTCCTCCGAATACCAACCACACTATAACTTCTACCATTGCCATTTCCCAGCAATGAAGTCCTGAAACACATTAATTACTCTTAGGGAGATTACAGGCCTAAAAAGTTGACATTCAATACAAAAATCAAGCTTCAGGCATTGCTATTGTTAGGAATTATAAATATTCACAATGCTTTTTTCTAGAGGTTGTAAGCCTTATAAAAATGGTACTTCCTGACTCAGTGAGGAATCTCTCAGGGTAAGAGAACACCTTTAGGGCCAGGTTCATTATATTTCATTTTCCTTTTATGGAGCACTATAGAACCAACCATGAGAGCTAATGCTTTACTTTTCTTACCTTACTAAATCATTCTACAAATAGCCCTCTCCAAACAGTAACATGGGCCCGAGTGCAGAGGACCAAGCCTCCTGTGTTTTATTCAAACCTGGTATTCAGAGTACCAGGCTCTTATCTCACCTTAGTTTAATATATTACATACTCAAACTGTTTTCTCCAGGACCTTATCTTTCAGTCAGCACACCTGGAATGGATATTTCCACAGGAGAATGAAGCTGTGGTTTGCTAGTTACATGTTCTTTCAGTTTCATAAAAGTCAACTAGTTCCACTGTCTAATTCCTGCCTTAGACCAGCTGATATGCTAGCAGCCCGATGACTGTCACTATGATGCACACTGACATCCACCTGCAAAGTTCCCTGAGAGACACCATTAGGGCAGCCTCAGTCTTCTGTGAAGGTTACCCCTCTCCCTATGAGATCCCACAGTAGACCCTAGCAGTAGGTACACACCTGTGATAATCAGCACCTTCACCAGCCACCTGTGGAAGAGAAAAAAAGGCTTGGTATTGGTAGTATACATCACCAAGTACCAGCCAAGGTTAGTGTTTGCCTGAAGACGGAGGCACATGTGGATAGAGGAGTGCTCACTCAATAGGATCGCGTAGGGTATCTGGAAAGAAAATGACCAGAAAACCTAACATGTTTTTGTGGATAATTGACCAAAGTGAAGTAAAAAGTAAAACTTATCAAGAAACATTTGCTACCTAGGTTTTGATATTTAACAGAGAACAGTTTCAACTACTAGTTCCACCACACTAAAAACAGCCTGCCTATCACTGAATGCTATACCTCCCTTCATTCACCTTTAAATAAGTCTGTTTCCTCTCCTATAGTCCCTTCTGGCAGCATGTGTGTACCTTTCACCACATCAGTGCACACAGGGGTTAGATACCTGTCTTTTTTATTTTTATTTTTTGATGGTTCTATAAGATCTGGCCCCAGTGGCCAAGTACTCTACCACTGAGTAACTCCAGTCTCCTTTACCTAACAAGTGCTCTTAGGCAGAAAGTCTGTGCTAACTACTCTAAATGGACAGTGGGCCTTTAAATGAATACAGGAGGACAGCACACAAGAAACCAATACTGTAAGCTCCACCAGAAAGAGTCAAGTGAGATTCAATTAAGATTCAGAAGACCATTTCTGCCTCTATTACTTACATGTATTAGCTTTAGAGTTACTACTTGAGATATTCTGCTTTCTTTATAAAAATGAGGAGTAACTTCTAGCAAACCTAAATTTGCAAAACTATCTAAAAATCAGCAGCTGGGCAGACTGACACTTGTCACTGGTGCACTCAGGAAGAATGTGAATCCATGGCCATCGTGGACATACCAAGTCCCAGGCCCGCCTGAGTACAAAGTGAGACCTACCTTTAAAACAGTACATTTCTCAGGCATTTTTCTAGTTTAACTAATTAGGTAAGATTTACTAAGAACTTTATTATCAAAGTCCACCAAAATTAAGATCAACATTAGCTAGCTTATGTACAAATTATATTCAATGTATAAATCAAATATCCAATCACCTTTTCAGCTAAGAGGAGCCCACTAATTTCCTGAAGTTCCCCTTGCAATACATTTGATTCAAACTGAGAACAAAATCCACAGAAAAATACGTAGTGTTCTAGTAAATTCCCCTCCTACACATTTCCCAGCTCCCTTCAGCTCATTCAATTCAACTAGAACATCAAACCTCAGGCAGAATCTCAACTGTTTTCTAGCCAAAGCTTTGTTTGCTGGCCAGATGTCATTTTCTAGTTCCACATTCCTGAGAGAAAAGATGAAAATGAGGTCTTAGAACAAACTTTCTGTTCCAAAGTGAACCATGGGAAGTACGACAAGCTCTATTGTTCTGGGACTGAAATTTAATGTCGAAAGACGTTCTTGCCACTGGAGTACCATATAAGCTCCAAACCTTTCAGTTTTCAGTCTCCATCTCCTTCACAACTTTTTTACTAACTCTAAAACTGACTCCACTCACTTAATCTATGCTTTTCTTAAGTGTAAGCAGAACAGACTAACAGGTTTTAAAATCTTGACTTTCATTGTGATTTTTAGCACAATGAAAACACAGTTCAAGTACAACAAGAAAGCAACAACTTTTGCTTACAACACACACAGATGAAAAGAAGAGTATAAATCACACAGATAGCTCAACAATTCTGAAATGTTTATGCAACTAACAGTCAATTTACACCCTTTCTATCCACTTTCAGAAAAAGCAGTGGTAATCGAAGGTTCCCTGATCAGGAGAAAAATGTGTTGTGCCAGAAGTTTCTGGCTTGTGGTACTAGATGAAACAATACAGACGTAGTAGGGAATGCAGTTTCTAAGTTTCATGGTAATGGCTCCCAGGCCCCATCTTGACTATAAGAAAAGGGACACTTACCTTCAATGTGCCGACGGACTGTCCAGACAGCATTGGGGTTACCAGGGAGCTCAGAAACAGCCATTTCCGATACCTAACAGGAGAGGAGGCAAGCCACAGATCCAGTGAGCATGAAACTCTACAACTTCCATGCTAAGCAAGGTAGTAACACCGCAAAGGCAAAGGCCTCACACTGGATAATACAGAAAAGGAATTGGACCACTTAGTGAAAAAGAACCTAAAATCCAGACCGCAGGGGCTGGCAGTCCCCATGACAGACTTCAGGAAAAAGTTATGGGACACACAGAACGGTACAGGTTTTACAGCCAAACCTATACTTTCTTCGAAATGACTATATCCTATTAAATAAATAAATAAATAAATGCACTGCTGGAAATGAGTGAACATATCTACTTAATTTAGAGAAAATCTCTACTAATTTAGAGAAAGCACACTACGGCTTTCTCTAAATTCCACTAGACAAAAGCACATCTTTTCACAAATTCAAATGCCACACGTAGTAGGAAGAATATGGCTTTATCCCTGGGCTGACAATCACCTAACAAGTGGCTCACAAAAAAAAAAAAAAAAAAAAAAAAAAAAAATTTTTTTCCCCGAAATTACTTTTTAAAAAAAAGATTTATTTTATGTATATGAGTACACCGTAGCTGTCTTCAGAGACACCAGAAGAGGGCATCAGATCCTATTACAGATGGTTGGGAGCCACCATGTGGTTGCTAGGAGTTGAACTTAGGACCTCTGGAAGAGCAGTCAGTGCTTTTAACCACTGAGCCATCTCTCCAGCCCCACTTTGATATTCTTTAAGTACAGTCAGTAGTGGATTAGACACAATCTCTGTATTTATTATCTTTGGAATTTTTATGTTAATATAAAACTGCTCTAAGATAGATTTGTTAAATATTGCTAAATTACCCAGAGACAGAGTAGATAGCTTAATTCACAGTACTATTTAACTATATATTATAAAAAGAGCAAATAAACTCAAGGCACTATCATTTAGTTTCCAAGTATACAGTAGAACACAAAAACTTCATCAGTAAAACTTAACTGTCAAGTATGCCAAATAGAAAACTTTGTTTTTAATTCAAGTAAGACAACAGTCAAATATCAACAATTTTGAATTATTTTCAAAATACAATAAGAGTTCTGCTTATAAAGTTGTAAGGACAGAAGGCAAGGCATTAAATAAAAAGCAACCACAGGACTGGAGAAATAGCTTAGAGGTTAAGAGCACTGGCTGCTCTTCCAGAGCTCCCGAGTTCAATTCCCAGCAGCCATATTATGGTGGCTCATAACCATCTGTAATGGGATCCGATGCCCTCTTCTGGTCTGTCTGAAGAATGCGACAGTGTACTCATATACATATAAAAATATAAATAAATAAATCTAAAGAAAAAAAAAGCAACTATGGAGTGCTTTATCTTACACTGTGCACAAAGCACTCTTCCTTTTTTTGTGGAAATAGTTAATGTGTATCAAAAATCTTCACTGGGAGCCAATAAGCAGTAAGTAATCAAAAACTTTGGCTCCCTAGATGCAGGCTAAGACAGTGGAACTGTTCTATCTGGTGCCAGTCCTAGTTTCAATAAGACTTTTTCTTTAAAAGCAACAAAAAAGCTGAGTAGTGACAGCGCACACCTTTTATCCTAGCACTCAGAAAGCAGAGGCAGGTAGATCTTGAGTTTGAGGACAGGATGGTCTACAGAGTGAGTTCCAGAACAGCCAAGGGATAAGAGAAACCAGAAGCCCTGACTTGAAAAACAAACAAGAAAGGAGAGGGACCAGAAACAGAGAACGGGGAAGATGGGAAGAGAAGCAAAGGAGGAAAAGCAAACAGACACACATACTGGTTTTAAATTTGATCAAGGACACTCAAAATTTAGTGAAATATTGACTATTTTGGCAGTGAAAATATTTTCAGATTTCCAAAACAATATTAACAAACATATTCTATAAACTCCATCTATTTTCAAAATAACACCTATGTTGAACAAACTAGACTTGAACTCAAAAATCCTACTGCTTCCTAATGTGACTCAAGTTACATACATTGTGTCCACTTTTATAACTAGAGCATGCTATAACTTAAGCTATCTCAACCGGACAACAAATACCATAAATAACTGAATTTTACAGAAAAGCTTAAAAGCAGGTACTTAGTAAAGCTAGACTTAAAACCAAGGTCATCTTGGACATATTTTCAACAAAAATTAATTAAAAACAGACAATAGCTTGCCAATCACACATCGTCACAGAAAGTATTATTTATTTCTGCCAAGATGTCAGAGGGAGTGAATGTGAACATTACCATATCAGTAAGCTAAGGAGTAGGTAATCTAAACTCCATACACTTCAGGGACAAGATAAAGTACATTTTTATTCATAGTAATTTATCTTTGATCTCCTCAAAGTAAGTCTGAATAATCTTCTGTGCTCAGCTTCCTTTGACACCATAAGAGAACCAAAAAATTCCCATCTTACCTCAAGTCCATGCCTTAAGACTCTCAGAGATGACCGGGGTCCCCTACCACAGGCTACATACAGCTGTGGAGTGTCTTCATTGGCCAAATCAGCTATCTGCACAGACAAGAGAAAAAAAGTCTATTATAATACATTTTTAAGCACAATTACAAGAGGACAAACTGTTCTCTGATTTAAAGTTACATAAGGGCTACTGACTGGAAAAAGAGAAAAGGACCCAACATTCCAAATTTAAAAGAATCAAAAAGCAGGATAGAAAGATAGCTCAGTGATTAAGAGTGCCCACTGCTCTTCCAGAGGTCCTGAGTTCAATTACTAGCAACCACACAGTGGCTCACCATCTCTAATAGGAGCCGATGGACTCTTTTAGCGTGTCTGAAGACAGCTATAGTGTACTCACATACATGAAAATAAATAAATCTTATAAAACAAACAAATAAACAAAACCAAAAACACCTTGCTGGGTGGTGGTAGCAAACACCTTTATTCCCAGCACTCCAGAAGCAGTACCGACAGGAAGAGGCAGGAAGACTGAGTTAGAGACTATCCTGGTCTACAGAGTTCCTAGAAAGCAAAGGCTACACACAGAAATCATGCTGAAAAAAAAACCAATCAACCAACCAACTAAACAAACAAAAAAATCCCAAAACACTTATGCAATTTATTCAGAAGTCAAAAAAAACCTGACATTGTGTGAAATGAAATGTTGTTGTAACCTGCACCCAAGATTAGTGTTTCAAACTATACTGAATAATTATAAGGTTGCTACCCATCAAAAACAACTAAGTTTTCAGGCATTCCAAGAGTCATTTATTCTAACCAGTATTTCAAAAACCTATCAGCTCCATTGTTATTAGAATATTATTAGGGATGGAGAGATGGCTCAGTGGTTAGTTAAGATTTGAGCTAGACAGAGTAAGACTGTCTTGTCTCAAAACACGCCCCCCCCCCCCCCAATAAATCGACAGGTTTCAATCCCTGTCTAACTCCTAGGTCTCCACAGTGATGACCTCACAGACAGGTTGTCTTCAGACTCCATCTCAGATTGAGGAAAACTTTAGATCACGACATCTCAGACTTAGTACCAGTGGAGCTGGCAGAATAGTGATCGAATAAAGCCACACCTGGCAAAATAGAATAGGAGAGAGGCTGTCCAGCTCATCCACCAAGACGAGATTTTTGAGTGGTCTCGGCTGAAAGAAGAATGTGTCTCCTTCTTCTAGAGGCATGGCAGACGAAAACTCGGGTTCTTCATCATCATCTCCAAGATGGGCAATTTGATATAAGTAACTGGGAAAAAGCAAATGAGGTTTTCTTTGGCACAGGTTATGCAGAAATAATTTGAGCACAGATTTCAGTATGCTTGGAATGGGATGTGACAGCAGTTAGCTGTATAAACTTCAAAGGGAGAGATGAAAGAAGGTATGCAGAACAAACGGCTTGAGCAGAGTATGGGCTGGGAATAGCTCAGTTGGCAGAGTGCTTGACACACAAGCATGGGTCCTATGCTCGGAGTCCCAATACCCACGTATAAACCAGGGTGCAGCAGTACCCATCCTAATCCCAGAGCTGGGGAGACAATCCCAGGTCCCTGGAGCTTACTGGCTAGCCAGCCTACACAGAATCAGGATCCATGCAAGAGTCTGTCTCAGAGAGTAAGGTGAAGAGACACTGAAGAAGACCGACATTGATGTCTGACCTACATACCCACCACACGTCCCCTGGACACAATGCACAAAATTCTAGAATCATCTACATTTTGATTATGAGAAAACTGAGCTCAGATCAGTAAAGTGATATGCAGACATGTTAGGAGATAACTGGCAAGACCCTGTCATTTACAAGTGGTTTGGAGTTGTGGATATTGGTCATTATAGTTCAGAGTTCTTCCATATGGCAATGAAAATCCAAAGACTGTTAATACTGAGATACAGGAAATAATGTCACTAACATAATATCTATATTATCAATAAGATAATGTCCTATCTTGTTGAGATGACTCTATAAAGATTGGATTTTGTAGGAAAGCAAAGCAAATTAAATTTAGACTGGAACCACTATAGGAAGTAAAACTAGAATTATTACACTTGACTAAAAGTAGTAGAGGAAAAATAAATTGAGATTTCACAAATCACTAGAAGAGGCCCATTAACCAAAAATATTGAGCAAGGCACACTGGTGATATAGGAAGGCAGTGTGGGTACTAAGGAACTTCAACTATAGGTCTGTACATGAGAGCACATGTACAAAGAAATCTCTCTGGCTTTTACTGTTCTTTAGAAAATCATCTCACTATATAGTCCAAGCTGGCTTCAAACTTGAGATCCTCCTGCCTCAGCCCATGCCACCATACTTACAGACATTCAGGGTAGTAATTGAAGCCACTACAGTAAAGGAGGCTAACAATGAAAATTAACACAAAAACAGGGCTGGAGGAATGACCTGGGGTGGGGGTGGTATTTCAAAAGCGCTTGCTGTTCTTCCGGAGGACCTGAGTTTGGTTCCCAGCATCCATATCTTGACAGCTTATAACCATTACAACTACAGTTCTAAATGCCTCGTCTGACTTTCTACATGTATGTGGTGCACGTACATGCACTCAGTACACACAAATATAAAATTTAAATAACTCTTAAAAACTCATAAAAAAGATAATACAGTCGAAGAAAAGGAATAGGGTGCTGGGCAGTGGTGGAGCATGCCTTTAACCCCAGCACTTGGAAGGCCGAGGCAGGAGGATTTCTGAGTTCGAGGACAGCCTGGTCAACACAGTGAGTTCCAGGACAGCCAGGGCTATACAGAGAAACCCTGTGGGGAGTGTGAGAGCGGGGAGAGATAGGGAAGAATGAATTCAAAGAGAAAATGAGAGCAATATTTATTCTGAAAAACCTCAATTGTTCTGTAAAAAGGTCCCCAACTCTGGAACCACACCCCCCTCCCTTGTGCTAACTTTTACTGTTTGTGGTAACCTGGGGGTTACAGTGGTAAGCTAGGATAATAAAAGGATTACTCACTGATTTCCAAATTCTGACGCCACAAAAAGGAAGCCCGTTTTAAGCACACACATAGCGGCAGCAACAGGCACAGTATCAAAATACTTGAGGCGGATCTCAGTTACCTGGAACAGAAGGACAGGTATATAGGCAAGTGCAGCTTAGCCACAGAAGGCGGCTCTTGTCCATCACACGGGGACAAGTGAGCAAATGACAGGGCAGCCAGGCTGAGGGTTAAATGTGCTCTACTGTTCTTTCTGCTTCAATGGCGGTTTCTTTAGACTGAGCCTACGTGGCAGAGAAAAATTAAACCTCTCAAGTGGCTTTACAAGGCCAGATACTTGTTAGCCAGAATGAGAAAACCCAAATTCAAACCCAAAGAAAACCACTTTAAAGTAAGTTTCTAACTTTTTTCCCCTTTTTCATTGCAAGTAGATTCTAGTCTAACACACATCCCAGCCAGTTTTCCCTCCTCCACTTCTCCCAGCTTACCCCAGCCCCCTCTCCCCCAGATTTACTCTCCACCCCATTTTCTCTTCTGAAATGTAAGATAAGGCAAAAGCCCTCCTTTTCATCTGTTGAGAATCAGTTGCACTTGTTCCCTATATTAGCTCAGGGGAAAAGTTATGATGCACAGATGTTACACATCTTTGAGAGCCAGGTAGTGGTGGCATACACCTTTAATCCCAGCACTCAGCAGCACGGACATGCTGCACATCTCTGAGTTCTAGGTCAGCCTAGTTCACAAAGCTACAATTGCCAAGGCTATACAAAGAAACCCCGTCTCAAAAAACCAAAAACATTAACAAAAAAAGTAAAGCAGCTTTGCAAATCTTACATGCATAAACGGCGGATACTTTAGACAAAGGTTTTAAATTATATTCAAATTAAAAATCAAAATAGACACTCCCCCCTCCATCCATGGTCTACTTACCATATCTTCATCTGTCTCCAAAGTGATCTTAAAGATATCTCCCTGCTCCGTTTGGGCCAAAAAGAAGAACATGGACTTGGTCTTATGGGTGGCAGAGCAAACAAAAATCATTCCTCTTTCAGGGTCATCCAGGTCATTCTGGCAAGACACGGCCAACATATTAGAAATAAGCAACTGAGTGTTCTGGAATTCATCCTTTACCAAAGAACTATACAAAGCACTCATGGGCTAACATACAGTTATTGCCCACAATAGCTGCTAACAACTAAAACTTGCCCTCAGTAACCAAGAAACAGCTAATATTCCACTCTGCAGCCTGATCAGATCAATAAGGCAAAAATCATCTCCAGAGGAGAATGTCAGAGAAGAGACATGAACTAAACAGTCATCATTTCAGGCTGTTCTTAAAAATTTAAAAATAAAACCCACACTCATTCACACTGCCATGGAAACCACCCATCAACACCAGCCTGTGTAACACCAAGTTCCTGCTCCCTAGAAGTAAGACTGGTGCTTGGAGTTTTAATGTTTTCAACATTTTAGAAAATATTTCTGCAAGTAAACTTATTATGAGTTTTAATACCTTTTCACTGCTTCATACCTAACACATATTCCTGGCAGTTAGATAAATGTATTCCTGGCAATTAGTAAATGTCTGATGAACAGGCTGATTTCAATGTTTTTAATCAAGATTAAATTTTATAGTATAACCTATAAGGTTTGATCCAGAGACAATATTAAAAATATGTAGTTGAGGGAGCAACAATGTAAGAAATGACTCAGTAATAAGATAATGTATCCACAGAATGAACAGACTGCAAAGGAAAGAATATCTACAATCTAACAATCTAAAACAAAACAAAACACCATAGTCTGAACCCTCACAATGATGTGAACGGGAGGTACCACCTCAGTAAAGTGATAACTTAGGTAATATGTACAGCACACACAAAGCCCTGCACTCCAAAAATAATAATCTCCCCTTTAAAAAATACCCAATTTTAGAAAAACAGCACTTTTACCAAATAACTACAACTTGGTAACAAACAATTTAGGAGACTAAGCTTGTGAGATGGTTCAGCAGAAACATGCTTGCCAAAGCTAATGAGCTGAGTTCCCTCAGAGTCCCTCATGATGGAAGGACAAAATGGACGCTTCTCCTCCAACCCCCATATGAACCATGGCATACATACACACGAAATAATAAATGTAAAAGAGAGGAAGATACTATGCTGTAATCATTAAAAACAAAAACCTAATTCATTTCCTGGACAGTTGTGGCTCTATGGCAAAGACTTACCCGTCTCCTGGGAATTGGACATCGGATGTCTGGCTGGTCACCAAAGTTCTTGTAGGTGATATAATTCTCAGAGCAGATCAGCACTCCACTTGGACCGTCTGACCCTCCAGGAACTGTGAGAGGGGGAAAAAAGTATAAACTACCCTGAGCTGCTTTTATTTTCAACTGTTCTTCTTCCCACTTGATGCTGAAAACCAAGTGTTTCTTCTTCTGATGTCCACCTCTAATCCAAGTACTTGGAAAGCAGAGGCAAGAGGAGCAAAAGCCAAGTGGTCTTCAGTTATGGAGTGAGTGTGAGGCTAGTCTGAGCTATATGAGATCCTGTCTCTAAAAAATTAAAATAAAGCCAAGCATGGCAGTTTCCATCTGTAATCTTGGCACTGGGAGAACAAAGGATCAAGGGTTCAAGGCCACCTTTAGCTACATAGTGAATCTTGAAGCCAGCCTGAGGAATATGAGAAAATTTCAAAAAGCAAAAACAGGCTCAGTTGGTAAAGTGAGGCCCATTTAAGTTGTAAATAAAAACACACTCCGAACCTCAGGGAGTGGGTGAATGGGTGGGTAGGGTGGGTGCTATCCCCTACGGATTGTTGCCTGTGCTCGTAATTGCTGAGTGGCATCTCCAGGTTCTTTCCTCAAATCTGATATTCATATAAGGCCATATAGTCTCATATAGCTTTATTCTTTTAAATAAGTAGCTTTTATTATTTTACTAGTCTCTAATGAAATGTGTTTTGATTTTTCCCCCTTTTCTTTTGAGATAGGAGTGTCATGTATACCCATAGCTGGCCTCAAACACAGTAAGATCCAACTGCTTCTGCCTCTCAAAATCTATAACTCATTCTAAGACAGGCTGGCCTCCAACTCAAGAGATCCCACGCTGGAATTAACAAGTGTAGCACCTGGCAACTTAAAAAAAAAATCTCTTTACCATCTTTAGCCTCAAGAAAAACAGAAACCTGGTGTGGTAGCTAACACCTGTGATTCTAGCACCAGAGACTAAGGCAAGAATGGCCCTGAGTTCAAGGTCATCTTAGACTACCTAATACTACCTAATGAGACTACGAAAGAGAACTTGTCTAAAACAATGAAACAAAAAAATATAAGACATTAGGTTTACTACAAGGAGATTATGATCCAAATCCTATCCAAATCCTATGTAGTAAGCACCCACATGGTACCTTACGATGGTTTGTAATTCCAGTTCATATGGATCCAATGTCAATTTTTGGTCTCTATAAACATGCACACAAGCAAAACACCCAAAGAAAGGAAGTTTTTTCCTCCAAAAGGCACAAAGGAGCACTGCAGAAAAGAACCTGTAATAAGGAAGTTGCCATGTTCCTCCAAAGGTTCACTGTATTTCCGAACCACATGATTTAAACCAAGGTCCAATTCATAGAAAGTAAGCGTCTGCTGGGTATTGGCTGCTGCTTCCCCTGTTGGATCATTGTCTGCTTCCTGTAAGACAGTGCCATAAAAACTAATCAAGTCTTATTCCTGGAAAGAATATCAGGACTTTACATACAATGAAGTAAAGGTTCACAGATTACAAATAGTTTGACAATGTTTATGCTGCAAAGGTAGAACCACAAGATCCAACCCAGAGATGCCACTACTAGAGAATGATGCCTTTGTCCAAAGCAACAAGTGTGTGCTTTGCCTTTTACTACTTTCCTTAAACAAACAACCCCCATCCCAACCCAAATAGAACTCTGCTTTTCTCACGCAGCTCCTCTTAATAAGTATCTCAGTTCAGACCAGTCATTTAAATCAGAACAAATAATACTAGTCAAGTGCAGCAAAGATTTTCAGTAAAGCATTCATATCATGAAAAAGATCCGCTAGCAAGAATGATCTTAAGATCTACATACACAATTAATAAAATTATTTTAGGAAAAAATCTGAGATGACTAAAACAGGGAAGGAGGAAAGAAGGGAGGGAGAGACCTTGGTACCTCATAATCCATTTCCAGACAAGCAAACATTGGATTTTCAAATCCCACATCTACTCCAACCACATGATACACCAGAGTGTTCGCTTTGTGGGCCTCCAGGGGAGATGAGATGGTAAGTCGGGCTGCAGCATCTCTGTTCAAAATATATACCAATTTCTGCTTCTCAATTGCACCTGTTGTAGAAGATGAAACACCAGATTTCCACATGAAAAGACAGAAACCTAGATGTTTATTCTTTTAAATAAAGTCATTAGCCATCTGTTGAAAATGAGATAGGCTGAGAAAAAAATGAGAACAAAAAAAAAATTGTATGGCAGTTTTTACTTTTTATCGATTATTTTTAACTTCATAATTAGTAACAAAACCAATAAAAGAAAAAAATTTCGTTAACAGTTAACACTAACTGTACAAATACACTGCCCTCTACTGTTAGCAGACAACAAAAATCATAACTCCCCCCCTTTTCTAACAAACATCTCAATATCCCTCTAATTCTTAAGAAATTTTTAAGGTGCCCTGGACTTTAAGGTACACTGAGAGATGTGAAAATATCCAATCAGACTGTTAACTCCTCTTTGAATTAGGTCCAGTGGTTTTGTAACTTGTCAAAGGGTGGCTTGCCCTCTAGAGGCCTGATCAGATACACAGAATCTCCAAGAATTCATCAGAGAAGAGACATGATTGTGAATCATCACTTCAGGCTGAAGAAAGCAACCAAACTATACAACCAAGATCACTTCACTGTAGCCTTCGCTGCAGATAAATTATTTTATCTAAATAAAGTAGCTTACCTTATGACTTTGTTTTAAAAGGAAACCTTTAGTTTCAATGTAAATATAATTGCAATGCCAAATGTTAGCAATTAATCAATAAACAGGCACATCGCCAAGACCACAGCATGTCTCACACTACATTGAGCACACATAAAAACCAGAGAAGCACTGGAACAAATAAAGTAAGACACTCACTAATCATAACAGCTCTTCCTTTGGGATCCACAGCTAAGAACTGGCCAGGAACAATACGGCGACATCCACTTTTGCCAAAAGTTTCTTGGTGAATTTTCTCAAACATATTCTTTGATGGCTGGTATTCCAAGATAACAATTCGGCCTGAGTCACTGCCAACTACAATGTAGTCTTTGGTACCACCTGTTAGTCTAAACGCCATAAGTGACCGGATAACACCAAATACTTCAACAGTGAGGAGGGTATGTACTTTGCCAGTGTTAGGATCTGGGCGAAGTAACTCCAAAATCTTCCCACGGGAAACAACAATTTCCTGTTGTTTGGTTCCTAAGTCACCAAAATAAAGATCATAATAGAATGAGCCCCCAAAATAACTAGGATGGATAGAGATGACAGTAAAGACAAATAGAATAAGTTGGGGAAATCAATGTTTTGAATTATTCTACTTGAAAGGGTACTTACCCAGAATTGACTATCAAACAAGCCTTTTATAAAGGGTTGAATAAGTTTTAAAAAAAAAAAAAACACCTGCCACCAATATACCCAATTGGGAAGCATCTGTTACTGATGATTATATGGTTCTGCAAGCATGGATCCAGATCCTGATTCTAACTCTCTTAGCTCCACATATGGCTCCAAAACAAAATCAAAAACCTTTGTATATCTGTGTATAATAATGTGTGCATTGTGTAAGTGCAGGTGAGCATGTGCCACAAGCACACCTGTGAAGGTCAGAGGACAATCTCAGAAGTTAGCCTTCACCTTCCACCTTGTATAAGATAGGGTCTCCTCTTAGACACTGCATACACTGGGCAGGCAAGCTGGCCTGAAAGCTACCATGCACAAGTGCTGGATTACAGTAGAGCTACTAAATTTAGCTTTATGTAGGTTCTAGGGATCCAAACTCAAGTCCCTATACTCATACAGCAAGACCACAATGAGGATCTCTCTAGCCCATGCTTTTTAACTTTATGATAATGATTTAGTGTATGTGTAGTCTGTGACTGTGAGTTCTATGGTGCATGTGTGAGTCAGAGGACAACTTTCAGAACTCAGTTTTCTCCTACACTGGGCTCCAATAAACAAAACCTAGCTGTCAGGCTTCAGCAACAAGTGCTTTTCTTGGATCTTGTCAGTCCTATTTTTTTTTTAAGAATTTTATCTTAGCTGGGCAGTGGTGGCATACACCTTTAATCCCAGCACTCCAAGCAGAAGTGAGAGATTTCTGTGAGTTTGAGGCCGGCCTGATCTATACAGCCAGTACCAGGACACAAGGAAAATCCGTCTTGAAAAACAAAGCAAAACAAAACATGCATAGCTAGGCTCAAGCTCAGGCCAGAGCTCAGGCTCACAGTAGTAGAGCTCAGGCTCACAGTAGTAGAGCTCACGCTCAACAGTAGTAGAGCTCAAGCTCAGGCCAGAGCTCATGCTCACAGTAGTAGAGGTCATGCTCACAGTAGTAGAGCTCATGCTCACAGTAGTAGAGCTCATGCTCACAGTAGTACCTCAGTCGCCTGAGGACTAGGACTTAAGGTATTAACTGTGACACCCATGTTCTTTTTATCAAATTTGATGTCAAACTCAAAATTAAGAACTAGCTCTGGGAAGCTAAGGGAGGAGGACTACCAGGTGAGGACATTTTGGGCTAAAGTGTGACTACCATGAGTTACAAAGCTCATGTCTCACACAATTTGGGAAGATATGCCCTTGAAACTGAGTGACAAATAATATACGATTATTTAACACAAACCCCACACCAACATTTGTTTTCTTGTAAATGGTAAACATTTCAACAAAAGATAAGCAAAATATTTAGCAATTCACTTCCATTCACAAAAATAACACCTATAGCACTTACCAGAGAAGTTGCCATGGATGGCAAAGCTGATGCCAGTGGCCCGCTGTAAGGTCAAGTTGTACAGAAACATGGTGGCAAGCGAAGCTTGTGACAGTCAAGTCGTGGTTATAGCAACAGTGAGTCAAAGCAGGCTACAGTCACAAAAACAGAAAAATTGGTTTTATAAGGAACTCTGTATGGGAACTTCTTACTGAAGACAGAACGGGCAGAGTTAAGTGTGCTTTCTCCATGTGCTTCTTAGGCATGTATGAGGGTCTGGGTTGCACAAGGGAAAAATAAATACAACACCTACATTTATATGGTAGGTACCATTCTGGTATACTACGTCCTTCACTTATCATTCCATGTGAATTCTATGAAAGCCTGTATATTGATTGGCATAAACACTCAAGAGCCTAAGGCAGGAGGATATCTGCAATGTAAGATCAGTATAAGCTGCACAGCAATTTCTAGAATAGACAATATAGAAATACCCTGTCTGATCTTACTTTTTTTTCTTTCTCTCATGTAGTTCTGACTATCCTGGAACTAGGAGATCCTCCTGCCTCTGCCTCCCAGGCACTGGGATTAAAGGTGTGTGCCACCACACCCAGCAACACCCATTTTAGGAATTAAAAAAAAAAAAGAAAGACAGACAGACAAGCATCACAGCTCTGAGCAGTAATCCTAGAACTAGAAGCAGAGGAAGGAGGATCACTACAAGTCCAGTGCCAGCCTAAGCCACATACTCAACTCCAGCCTACAAGTCTCAAAAACCAAAACCAAACTTCTTATGGTCAAGGAAACCTATGCTCAAAAATTATACCCACTGCCCAACATATAGAAAGTGGTGAGATGCAACTTGTTCAATTAACGCAACATACCTTCTGTCATTTTTTTTTTTTGTCAAATAAAAACCTATGGTTAACTGTAGTCCAAGGGTCTATACATTCACATCATTCAAGACTCTTAAAAACCTCAGATCCATTTCCTAGGAACCCCATTCTCTCTCTAGGGGTATAAATCTTATCAAACTTAATCCTTCCATATGCTTATATATGTGCATATTCAAGAACAGACATTTATACCCTATTTTAGGTCCAGTCTTTAAACAAAGAATGAATTTTTTGAGAAACCAATAACAAGGTTTTCTGCTACAAATACAGAGAATCTTACTCAATGCCTATAATTCAATTAGCCAAATTGTTAACAATACATAAATGAGTTATACCTTTGAGACTTAATTCTAAAATACCTAATTAAACTAATATCTCCAAGGCTTATTCCTAAAGGTCGAACTGGCACGGGCCATTTGAGGGACTTAAAATTTAAATCTGTTAAATTTTGGTATTTCCAAACTGACTTTTAGAGGACCTCAGGTATGAGTTCCAGTTGCACCATAAGCAGCCAAAGTGATGTTATGACTTCGGATATTTGATTTAACTGGGGACGGGGGGGGGGGGTACCTTGGTCCTGTTTTCACTTGTGTCTCATAAGGCTCTATACGGAGAATTTCATGTTAGATGCGACGAGAATGAAACCCAGGACCTTGTGCAAATGCTCAACCATTAGATATGGATGGAGGATTAAAATGAGCACCTATTCACTCATTAAACACTAAAACAAACGGATTTCCTCGCATATTTAAGAGGTGCATCCTGGAGGAATATCCGGTATCAGGTAACGGCCAAAACGTGGACCGCTCTCCTCCCCGCCCTGCCTGTGGTTTCTCAGGTTCCAACATCACCCCCTTTTATCTTGCACAATCTTCAGATAGGTACTATTTGCCTTCATTTTTTTCTCTTTTACAGTGAAAACAGGTACAGAAGAGAAACAAAATTTTGCCCAACTACCAAAGCACAGATCCAAACCAAATCCCCGGCTCCAAGGCTGTTTCTGCTATTTACACCTTTTGAACAAGCTGAGTTTTTTACACCTTACTTATTCCCTCGGGAGAGTCTCACTATGTAGCCTCGGTGGGACTCCCACTTCCGAGAATACTCCAACTTCCCCGCGTGGTGGAAATAAACGAGTGTGCCACCACGTCAGACTCGCAAGTCTTATTTTAAAGGACTCGTCCCCGCTCTGAGAACAGAAGTGGGAGAAGCACCCACGAGGCCATTTGAGGACCGTAAGCATTTTCCTAATCTCACGCCTACCGAACCTCTCGGGCCTAAAACTGTTGGCTCCCGTCAAGGTGCCGGGCAGCTCTCTCCTGTGACCGCTCTCCACTTCCTCCGCGACAGAGAAGCTGTGAGGCCACTTCTTTACCCTGCTGCAAGAAGGATGGCTTCGGTACCGGACGGATGCTGAATTCCTTCAAGGCCTAAGCCACCGACACTGTCAACCCGCCGGCGTCCGCCATTACCCTTCAAGACGGGCCTTCGGGTGCCGCGCGACGGGAGAAAGGTATCCAGTCCCCGCCTGATAAATGTATGTAATTTTTAAAAGCTTACATCTTGCTCCTGCAGTCTAAAATTTATACTTTACGGTACGCTTTCTGTAAAATAGAACGTTAATTGTAAAAATAGACTTCAAATGTTTTTGATCGGGCATTTCTGTGGACAGCCCCAAAGGTCGCCGCGCCAACGCAGGGGGGACCTAGCGAGCCCGGAAGCGCCTAGTGGGAACCAAGATGGCGGATGTGGACTCACCTCTGAAGTTGTCAGGAGCACCTCCGCCACCTGAGGGGGTGGGAGGAGGACACTGCTCCGAAATCTCCACCGAGCTCATTCGCTCTCTCACAGAGCTGCAGGAGCTGGAAGCTGTGTACGAACGACTCTGCGGCGAGGAGGTGAGGAGCTGATCCTCCTTTTTCCTGGAGGATCCCGTGGCAGAGGACATCGCAGGCGTCAGTCTCTTTACCGGGGAAAACTAAAAAGCACCTTCCCAAGACGCTTTGGTGTAGTTGGGCATTTGGGTACACCTGTCAGTTCTACTCAAGCTTATTTGACCTGTTACCTGGACTACTTCCTTGGCCTGCCTCCGAATTGATTTCCCTGACGAGTAAAACTGGAAGCGGTGTATGTATACACATATATGTATTATATGTATATGTATACATACATTTGTATATACCAAATTGTTTTGATTTCAGAATAAGAATTGCTTTGACTTGGGGAGTGAAAAGTTATGAAAGTTTCTTCTCGACTCATTTAAAGGAGAAGTTACTTCAAATTAGCTTTAAGTTCTAAGAGTTTCTCTTGGAGGAAACGATTATGTGTGTAATTTTAGTATTTCGGTAAAGTGTAGGAGTTTGGACATTATCTTATTTTGAGATGGCCTCTGGGTTGCCCATATTGTCTTCAAATTAGCTACTTTCCTAGAGCAGTCTCCCAAGCTACTGGCATTATAGGCGAGCTCACAACTCGCGGAAGTTTGAAAGCTCCCTGTTAGGAGTTTGAATTTTTAAGACTAAGGCACAGCTGTCTGGTCTCAGACAAGTCATTTCATCTCTTGTACCTTGGATGGATTGTCAAGTAACAGGTGTAGAGGGGATTCTGATTGCTTTCCACTGATAGCGTGCAGTTTGTTACCTTTCCATGGCAACCTGGTGCTGTCCGTTCATTTTCCAATGTGGATGGATTCCTTGCTAGTCAGAAGGTATAAACTCTGACCTAAAAGCATGGCAGCTGTTTTTCCCAGTGAACTTTTTTTCTCTTTCCGACAGGATCTAACTATGTAGCCCTACAGGGCCAGCAACTCACTATGTAGATCAGTCTTGCAGGAACTCAGTAATTTGCCTGCTGGGATTAATGTCATGCAACTCTCAAAGCACTTTTAGTAGAGGAAAAGAGGGTCATTACTACCTTTGAATGTTTTCAAATATTGCTCTAGCAGTTCCTGCCTTCTTGAACTTCTTTAAACTTCTTCTTGAAGTTTAAAGTTGAGTGCTCGTGACTTAACATTCCTAACTTTATTTTCATCGAATCAATTAATATATTGGGGAAATTTTTGAGATCTTATAAATGTAGTAGTGTTTGCTCTGTGTTTGTTTTTAATGACTGTCTGGAAATTTTCCTCTGTATCCTTCTTAGACTACCTTTATTGAACTATGTAGCTAATACTGTTGAACTGTTTACTGCATACTGCTTTATGTACTTTTATTATCCTGTTTCATTTACACAGAAATCCTAAAAGGTATATATTGAAATTCGATAAGGTACATATTGATCTCCCTACTTCATAGGAAAAAAAAAAGAAAAAGAAATTTAGCTAAATATAACGTATACCTGTAATTCCAGCATGCAAGAGGCTGAGGCAGTAGGATCTCAAGTTCATGTACTACACAAAAACCCTGTCTCAAAGGTACATAAATTGAGGTAACACAATAAATGGCCTCACTGGCATAGAAATATAATCACCCCCTCTGAATACTTAGTATGCAGAAAGAAGGGATTTTTAAAAAAAAAACTTATGGTCTTTTTGGAAATCCCATTTCTTTAGCTACTATATTTTATTTTGTTCCTCTTAAAAATTTATGTGTGTGAGGAAGCAAGTGTGTCATAGCACAATTGTAGAAGTCGGGGACAACTTCAGCATTGGTCTCTTCTAACGTCTGAATGCTAAGGATCAAAGTCTAGTCATCAGACTTGGAGGAAGGAGTCATCCTCCAGCCCTTGTTTTGATTCTGAGACGGGATCTCAGTGGGCTACATAGTCAAAACTGGCATTTACTTCCAATTCTCTTGCCTGTCTCCTGAATGTGGGATAACAAGGGAACATCATACATCTGGATTAGCCACTAAATTTTGAGCCTCAAATTTTGGAACACTCTTCAAGTAGTATTGAATGAATATTTATTTGTTCCCATTGAATTATTCATCAACTAGATGGAATAAGATATACTCAAAATAAACAAAGTGGGGGAAACATGCATAATCCTAGCACTTAGGAAGAAAGGAAGAACAAGAATTCAAGGTCATCCCATGTTTTGGAACAAGTGAGAGGTCATCCTGGGTTTCGTGAGACCTTGTATCAAAAGAAGCATGAGAAAGATTACACAGCCAATTATTTACTCCAACAAAACAAACCAAAGCAGTATTGAAGTCCAAAGGCCTATAATGGTAGGGGAAAAAATTGAATTGAAATTCATCTTTTAGTTATGTTGAGTTACATAAATGTATTTGGTATGGGTTTGTTTGTTGTTTTGAGACAGGGTCTTTCTATGTATTACTTGCTGTCCTGAATATGTATATAAGACTGTCTTCAAACACAAGAGATCCAGATGCCTCTTTCTCCCAATGCTGGCATAAAAGATGTATGTTCTTACACCTAGCTTAATTTAGATAACTCTTAAAGTTCTTTCTATCTAGGGGTAGAGATAGAGTTTAATATTTAAACACTTGCCTAGCTTGTACAAGGTCATGCATTTAATCCCCTAGTAACTTAGAAAGAAAATTACTTATATCCATTCTGATGATGTTTGTCTGTTTCAGAAAGTGGTGGAGAAAGAGCTGGATGCTCTTTTAGAACAGCAAAACACCATTGAAAGTAAAATGGTCACTCTCCACAGGATGGGGTGAGTATGCATCACAGCAAGAGTTGTACATTCCAATTGGGGACCAAGACAAAATTAGTTTTCCTAACCCAATAATCCAGTCTCTTACAAAGCTAAGGTGGTGTCTTAGTCAAGGTTTCTCTTCCTGCACAAAACATCATGACCAAGAAACAAGTTGGTGAGGAAAGGGTTTATTCAGTTTAAGCTTCCACATTGCTGTTCATCACCAAAGGACAGGAACTCACACAGGGCAGGAACTTGGAGGCAGGAGCTGATGCAGAGGCCATAAAGGCTTGCCTCTCCTGTCTTGTGCAGCCTGTTTTCTTATAGAACCCAAGACTACTTACCAGCCCAGGGATGGCACCACCCACAATGGGCTAGGCCCTCTCCTCTTGAGAAAATGCCTTACAGCTGGATCTTATGGAGGCATTTCCTCAAGGGAGGCTCCTTTCTCTGTGATAACTCCAGCTTGTGTCAAGTTGACACACAAAACCAGCCAGTACAGGTGGGAAGCTTGCTGCAAGTTTGAGGCCATCCTGGGCTACAGAGTAAGTCCCTGTCTCAAGAAAGGAAAAAAAAGGATTCTTTTTCTTAACATTGTTTTATGACCTGACAAGCCTTTGAAATGGAAAGGAACAATAACTAAAAGTAAGTACCTGAGTGAGGATATACAATTTGATACTTATCAACAAGTCCTTGAAACTGCGTTATGACTCAGGTCTATAATCAACCCTTGGAGGTAGAGGTAGGATTATCAGGAGTTCAAGTCCAGCCTGGAACACATGAGACCCTGTCTCAATCGGACAAAAAGTCTTTGACTTTAGACTCCAACTAGGCATGGTGCTACACACCTGGGAGGTGGGAACAGGTGGATGTGGGGCTCAAGGCCAACTGCAGCTGCATAAGAAGCTAAATTTGGCTATTTACAGCCTTCTCAGAAACAAAACAAAAATAATCTCCTTGACCCACAGGGGACCTTATTAGAAATGTAAATTGTGATTGGGCAGTAGTGGTGCACACCTTTAATCCTAGCACTGGGGAGGCAGAGGCAGGCGGCTCTCTGAGATTGAGGCTAACATGGACTATAGAGTGAATTTCAGGACAGCCAGGGTGACACAAAGAAACCCTATCTGGAGAAAACAAATGAACAAAACAAAACAAAAAACATATATATATATATATATATATATATATATATATATATATATATGAAAAGAAATGCAAATTCTGAAGCCCCCACCCTAAACTTCCAGAATTACAGACTTTGTTGTTGAAGCCCAGAAAAATGTATTTCAGTAAGTCTTCCCGGTGTTTCTGATTTGCAGTTTAAGAACTACTTACTGCTTTTATCTATTGTGTATTTGCAGAGCATTGTGGTATATGCCTATAATTTAAGCATTCAGAAAGCTGAAATAGGATCTCAGTTTGAGGCCAGCTTGAAACCTGATTCAAAAGGGTAGAGGGAGACAAGGGACCCTGTCTTTGGTTTGATACACCTGTTATCCTTAACATTTGGAAAGCACAGATAAGAGGATCAGGAGTTCAGGGCTATTTTCTGCTTACACAGTGAGTTTGAAGCCATACTGGCCTACATCAGACCTCATTTCAAAGCAAGCAATGAGAAGAGCTGCGAATGTGACTCAATGATAGAGCATTTGCCTAGCTCAATCCCCCCAACCCCCTCTCTCCTACACACACACACACACACACACACACAGAGAGAGAGAGAGAGAGAGAGAGAGAGAGAGAGAGAGAGAGAGAGAATGAATGAGAGAATTGCAAAATAGAAAAAAGAAGTGAGAGTAGAAGACCCAATCTCCACCTAGGGGAAAACAAAACAAAAACACCTAGTTTCCCCTCTTATTCGTGCCTTCTGCCTCTGTGTGCCTTGACAAAATCTCTCTCTAGTCCTAACCTGCAGTTGATTGAGGGAGATGCAAAGCAACTGGCTGGAATGATCACCTTTACCTGCAACCTAGCTGAAAATGTGTCCAGCAAAGTCCGTCAGCTTGACCTGGCCAAGGTAATCGCACTGAGCTTTGGATGTTTGAGCTCATAGAAGGGAGGGAAGAAGTTACGATAAACTCCAGATAAGGACCATCCAGTAAAATGCAATACAAAATACTGGAACCAGATAAAGATACCACATGAAAACTCCAGGCCAATAGCTTTTATGCATATAAAAATAAAAATTCTCAATTAATACTAAAATCAAATCGAGCAACATAATAAGGAGGATTATATACCATATTCCCATTCATGCTTCTATTAAAATGAAGTAGCCACATTAATTAAATCATGGTATCTACTAGTGTCTGGATTAACATCTATAATTGTTTTGTAAAGAAAAGAACTGTCAGTAACTATGTTCCACTCCTAAATCTGTATGTTATGAAGAGCATTTTGAAGGAATAGAACATTGTCTTTAAACACAAGAATTTTTGTAGAACCGCCTCTATCAGGCTATTCAGAGAGCTGATGACATCTTGGACCTGAAGTTCTGCATGGACGGAGTTCAGACTGCCTTGAGGAATGAAGATTATGAACAGGCTGCAGCCCACATTCATCGTTACTTGTGCCTGGACAAGTCAGTCATTGAGCTCAGCCGACAAGGCAAAGAAGGTCAGTATCCCAAATTGTTGATTCTTGTTTGGCAGAAGCATCTATGATTTGAACTAAGCAAACTCAATTAAGAAAAGTTTGTGTTGTCAGGAATAGTGGCTCAAGTCTCTTTTGAAAGACTGAGGCAAGGGTATCCAATGAGTTCAAAGCCAACCTGGGCTACAGAGTGAGAACCATATCTCTAAAAGCACCAAAAGCAAACAAAAAAGAAAATTTAGAAAGGATATCCTAGTTGTTATTTTTGCCAACTTGACATAAACTAGATTTACCTGGGAAGAACCTCAATGAAGAAAATGCCTACATTAGGTTGTCTATAGGTGAGTCTGTGGGGCCCACCTCCAGACGCATGGTGCCACATTTAGGCCGATGATCCATAAGGCCAAGTCAGTGAGCAGCATTTCTCCATGACTTCTGCTTCTTGCCTCTAGATTCCTGTCCTGAGATCCTGTCTTGGCTTACTGAATGATGGACCATTACCTATAAGCCAGAGAACCACTCCTCACAACCCAAGTCAGTTTTGATCATGGTGTTTGTGATAGCAAAGAACCTCCCCCCCGCAAAAAAAAAGAAACCCCAAGACAGTGGAAAAGGAAACTGATTTTGTATCTTCTAAATCTCTGCTTCTTAGGTTATTTACAGTTAACCTATTGCTTACTTATAGAATTAAATTCTTGGACTGTGAAAAATAGCATAGTTGATAAAGTGCTTGCCTTACTGGTATGAAGACCAATGTATGATCCCCAGAACCTATGTAAAAATGACAGGCATTGTGGTGAATGCTTGTAATTCTTTGGTGGGGAGACAGAGAGCTCCTCTCCTTTTGTTTATTACACTCTTTTTTCCTGTAATGTGTGTTCTTTCTACTCAACTACCATTGTCCTGTCCAGCTTCTCTAGGAAGTCTGTTTAATAATCTCACACAGAAATTTGACTTTTAAGCACCTTTCTTATGACTTTTACCATAAATTGAATTGTATTATGTGTATTAGAACATAGGCACAATTCTTTTTATGTGATTGTAACTTTCCACAGCAGTATAATCATGGTAGATTCATCTTTCTATCCATCCACATTGCTAACCCAGTATCTTATACACAGTAGGTATGTAAACATATTCGCCAAGTTAGTAATGGTACACAAAGTGACATGGATCTGACATAGCACCATTCTTTATGTTGATTTTTGTTTTATGTGCATTGAGCAGGAAGCATGATTGATGCCAACCTGAAATTACTGCAGGAAGCTGAGCAACGCCTTAAAGCCATAGTAGCAGAGAAGTTTGCCATTGCTACCAAAGAAGGTGATTTGCCCCAGGTGGAGCGATTCTTCAAGATCTTCCCACTGCTGGGTTTACATGAGGATGGACTGAGCAAGTTCTCTGAATACTTGTGCAAACAGGTATGGGCAGTGTATCAGTCGGGGTTCTCTAGAGTCATAGGGGCATTTACTGGAATGACTTACAGGTTGCAGTCCAGCTTGTCCAACAGGGGCTAGCTGTGATTGGAAAGTTCAAGCATCTAATAGTTGCTCGGTCCACAAGGCTGGATGTCTCAGCTGATCATCTGTATGTGCTGGAATCCTAAAGAAGTATTCAATGCTAGCGGAGGTATTCTTTTTTTGTATAAATCAAAGGCGAGTGTCTTCCTACCTTAAAGGTCTGGACTGTAAGTAGATTCACCCACCTCAAACCAAGCAGAAAATCTCTCACAGGCGTGCTGTTCATTTCTGAGTTGTAGTTCATTCCAGATGTAGTCAAGTTGACAATAGCTGTCACAGGCAGTAATTATTTAGTAGGATGATGGTATGGTTCTTTGCCCACAGGGTAGGATTTTGGAAAACTCGATTTGTTTGTTTGTTTTTTAATTCTTCGTGTATAGTGGTAGACCTCATGCATCCTCTGCAAATACGCTATAACTGAGCTATGTCCTCAGCCCTAACTAGCCTCGCTGTAACTCACAGAAGCCTTAAGCTTGAGAGTCTCCTACTGCAGCTTCACAAGTTTCTGGGTATATGGCCATCAGCAACAGGCCAGGCTGTTTGTAGCCATCAATAACGGGTGACAAGTCCTGTTTTGTCCTTTAAGGCAGGGCTGAGCTTTCTGACCCTGGTTGGCTGGGAATTTGCTGGGTAGACCAGGCTAGCCTTGAGATTTCAGTACAGTCCTCCTGCCTCTACCTCCCTAGGGGTACAGGAATTAATAATTCTGTTTCTGTTGATAATTGATTTTGCATTTACTATAACCTGGAAGATGTATTCATTCATCACATTGTTTTTATGGCCTGCTCTTTCCCACCCATAACCTAGACATCTGCTGATACACAATGATTTTTCAAAAGATCAGGTGTAAATACAAGATAATTAAAATGCAACTTCTCTGATAAGTTGATTCATTCTTTCTTTTTAAAGATTTGTTTATTTTGCTCTTGCTCTCTTGGCTTCTGTCTTGCTCTTTCCTTCTTGCCCCCCTCCCATTCCCTCCCCGCCCCCCTCTCTCCACATGTTCATGGTTGGCCTCTATTCTTCTCCTTTATTCTCTCTCTGCCTTTCTCTGCCTCTACTACCCTCTTAACTCCCCTCCCCATACCCTGAACTACACTGTAGGTGTTTTCAGAGAGGGCATCCCACTACAGATGGTTGTGAGCCACCATGTGATTGCTGGGATTTGAACTCAGGACCTCTGGAAGAACAGTCAGTGCTCTTGACTGCTGAGCCATCTCTCCAGCCCCTAATTCATCCTTTCAAACTGTAACTCAGGAGCTACTTTCTGATTTTGTTTGTTCTTTGAGAGGGTCTTAATGTGTAGCCTGGGTGGCTCAATATGTAGACCAACTTGGTTAAATTTTGTGTTCCTCCTGCCCCTGTCTCCCAAGTATAGGATTATAGGCATTCATCACTAAGATGCTGACAAGTTGGATAGTTTAGTGGGCAAAGGCACCTGAGTGCAAGCCTAGCATCCTGAATTTGATCCCCAGAAACCATGTAAAGAGGAGAGGAGAGGAAAGGAGAGAAACTGATGCGGCAAAACTGTCTTCTCACTTCCATAACACTGGGATGGGTCTACATGAGCTCACACAGAAAGATCGGTCAATTCTCAGTTCATTGTGGTGGCACATGCTTGTAGTTCCAGCACTTAGGAGAGGAAGGCATGAGAGTCAGGAATTTAAGGTTCTTTTCTGCAGAATAGTTGGTCATGAGATTTTATCTTTTAAAAAAAAGTTAAATTTCAAAGATGGACAGAAGCAGAGTCAATAAACATATAGACTTGTTGAGTATTTTTAACTTTATATCACTACATTCTTTGCACATCCAAGAATTCTCTATAATGGAGCACTATTCTATCATTAAGAAAATGAGGCCAGGCTGGGCATGGTGGCACACACCTTTAATCTCAGTACTCAGGAGGCAGAAGCAGGTGGATCTCTTTGAGTTTGAGGCCAGCCTGGACTACGTGGTGAGTTCACAGCTAGGGCTATGTAGAAAGACCTTGTCTAATTAATTAATTAATTAAAGGGAAAAAAGAAAAGTGACACCATTCCATACATGCTAGCTTATTATACTCTATAACAGTAGTTTCCAACCTTCTTAATGCTGTGACCCTTTAATACAGTTCCTCATGTTGTGGTGACCCCCAACCATAAAATGATTTTCGATGCAACTCACAACTGTAATTTTTCTGTGTTATGAATCATAGTATACAAATATTTTTGGAGAGAGAGGTTTGCCAAAGGGGTTGCAACCCACAGGTGTAGAACTACTGCTCTATAACATTTGTGGTTTGTTAAATTAATAATGTGAAAAATAGTAAGCTATCATTCTTACTTCAGTTGAGGGGAGTAGCAATAAAGAAACACATTTATGTAAGCACAGAATATTTTGGAAGAGAGAGAGAGATCTTAAGATAAAGGTAAGAGAAAAAACCTTTTAAATACTTAAATGTGTGTTTTACTGATTCTAAAAATTAAGCAAGATGGCTAGGCCTAGTAGCACATACCTTTCATTCCAGTACCCAGGCAGGCAGATCTCTTGAGAGTTCTAGGCCAGCCTTGTCTGTGTGGTAAGTCCCAGGACATCTAGTGCTACATAGAAAGACCTCCCCATTTCAAAACAAAAAAACAAAATTTAAAGATGTCTCAGTAAGTAGAGTCTTTTGCAGTCAAACCTAACAATGTGAGTTCAATTCTTGGGGCTCATGTGTTGGGAAAAAACAATCTCAGCAAGTTGTCCTCTGTCTTCCATACATGCCCTGAGGCATTCGTTCATATTCTCTCCCTCCCCCTTCCTCCCTCTCCCTCTCTCTCTCTCTCTCTCTCTCTCTCTCTCTCTCTCTCTCCAGTTGTCCTTTGTCTTCCATACATGCCCTGAGGCATTCATTCATTCTCTCTCTCTCTCTCTCTCTCTCTCTCTCTCTCTCTCTCTCTCTCTCTCTCACACACACACACACACACACACACTATAGTGAAACAGTTAAGTACAGTTACTAAGCATCATGGTATAGCATATGCTTGTGATGCTAACACTTGGGAGCCTGAGGCAGGAAAATCACTGGTTTAAGGCCAGCTTCAGTTATAAGATGAGTTCTAAGCCAATTTGGACTATAGAGGAACTGGGCCTCAAAATAAAATAAAATAAGGCTGGTGAAATGGCTCAGCATTCAAGAGTACTGGCTGCTCTTTCACAGGTCCTGAGTTCAATTTCCAGCAACCACATGATGGCTCACAACCATCTTTAAAGGTATCTAATGCTCTCTTCTGGCTTGCAGATATGCATGCAGAGCACTCATACATTTACATAAATAAATAAGTAAATAAAAATGTTTTATGATACATTTTTAATTTTAAAAATTTATTAAATTTTTGATTTGTGTTTTTATGTATATAGGGGTTTTGCCTGTATGTATAGCTATGTGCCACCTGCATGTCTGGTGCCTGTGGAGGTGTGCTGAAGAGAGCCTGTAACTATAGTTAACAGATGTAGTGAGCCACTTTGTAGGTGCTGGGAACTGAATGGAAGTCCTCTAGAAGAGCAGCCTGTACTCTCATCCACTGAGCCATCTCTCCAGCCCCCTCAACAAAGCACTGCAAACATATCCAGTTACACTTTAAGATCATTAATGAAATTAGACGTGCTTTCTCCTTTTAGCTAATGGTATTCGGTATTTTCAAAGAGATTAAAAGATGACTTATTCCCCCAAATAGATGAACTGTCATGGTGGTCATGTTAGCACAAAGCGTTAATCTCAGGACTGAATAGGCAGAGACAGGTGGATCTCTGTCTGTTGGAGGCAAGCCTAATCTATATAGCAAGCAAGTGCCACGCCACCAGTGAGTTACATAGTGAGATCCTGTCTCACAAAAGAAAAAAAAAGATATCACATACTCAGGTTCCTGAGCGCCCACAAGAGATGTTCCTCGGTGTTGCCTCCAACCTCCAACCACTGAGTGAAACATGGTGGAAAAAAGGCTGATAGGAAGCTGTTGGTCTGCTTTCAGGTGGCCAGTAAGGCTGAGGAGAACCTGCTCTTGGTGCTGGGGTCAGACATGAGTGATCGAAGAGCTGCAGTCATCTTTGCAGATACTCTCACTCTCCTGTTTGAAGGTGAGCCTCATTCTCTACTCTAGAGAGACCAGAGGCATTTTGTTCTGACATCTGCATCCTAGCCTTTCCCTCTACTCAGGTGTGTTTGATCCAATCTGTAGTTTCTAAGTGTTGATTCATTGAATAATCAATTTCCAGATTAATATCTGATTAGCAAGATTGTAGTCTCTTCAGTATTTTGAACCTCCATAGACCTCAAGACCCTAAAAAAAATAAATTTAAAATATGTTACAAGGAAGGTGATCTATTTCAGTGATCCTACTAGAGAAAACAGCTTCACTATGACTTTTCAAGTGCCTTTTACTATACCATCACTGTTTATGGGTAACAAATACTCATATGACAACATCTAGCGTCAACTAGCACAGATAGTGAACTAAATCCCTGAAGGCTCTCATCCCTGAAAGGGATTTAGTTATCATCATGACTCTCATCCCTGAAAGGGATTTAGTTAGACCTAGGTTAATCTTTGATTGGGGGGGATTTATTTTATGGAAAAAAAAAACATGTGAAGTTCAACTCTCACTTCCTTCTAGGGATCGCCCGAATTGTGGAAACCCACCAACCCATAGTGGAGACTTACTATGGACCAGGGCGACTCTTTACCCTCATCAAATATCTTCAAGTAGAATGTGACACACAGGTGGAGAAGGTGGTAAACAAGTTCATCAAGCAAAGGGACTACCACCAGCAGGTGAGCCGGGGAAAACAGCTGTAGTCAGGGCACTCAGTAGAACACATTAGAAGGAATGAAGATGAATGGACGGGCGGGCAGACGGACAGACAGATGGACTGCCTAGAAGGGAAGGACAGATGCTGAAGGTATAGTGGCCCTCGCTTTGCCTATTACTTAGTACCTTAACACAACAGAAACAGAAGACCAAATTCTCTATCATTGAATGTTCAACAGTGCCCTCTGGTGATGCAAAAAGTATTTTTCTCTCCTAGGATGCTATTGAGTATCAAGTATTAATAATTTGTTTTTAATTTCACTCTAGTTCTTATGGCTCTCTTTTTTAGAACTATTTTTCCATTCCCATAAGCTCAGGAAATAAAAGTAGCACACAGAAATAGGAATGGCCAGCTGAGTGGTGCATAACTATAATCCCAGCCATGGGGAGGATGAAGTAATAGGATCACCATTATTTTGAAGTCAACCTGGATTGCATAAGGAGATCCAGGCCAGCCTGAGTTACATAGTCACTGTCTATTGGCTCATATCTATAAACAGAACCCCAGGCTGTGAGACCAGACAGCAGTCCATGAGAATGTCATCAGCATTACTTTTTTTAAAGACTTACTGTTTTTTATTTTCTCTGCAAGAATGGTTTGGCTGTGAATGTGTAGCATGTGCATGCCTAGTGCATGGAGGCCAGAAAAGGGCACTGGGTCCCTTGGAATTAGAGGAACAGATAGTTGTTTGCTACTACATGGGTTCTGAGAACCTTATTCCACTCCTCTGCAAGAGCAGCAAGTGCTCTTAACCACTAAGCTATCTCACCAGCCCTACCATTACTTTTTTTTTCTAAGTTTTTTTTTTTATTTACATTCCAAATCATTTCCCCTTTCCCGTTTCCTCCCTCCCCGAAAGTCCCATAGGCCCCCTTCCCTCCTTCTTTTCTCCATTCAACCCCCTCTCGTTACTCTGTCCTGGCGTTCCCCTACATCCAGTCTTTCCAGGGCCAGGGGTCTCTCCTTCCATCTTCTTAGAAATCTATTGATATGCAAATTGTGTCTAGGGTATTCCGAGATTCTGGGTTAATATCCCCTTATCAGTGACTGCATACCATGTGTGCCTACCATTACTTTTAAATGTAATAACAGAGGCTAGAGAAGTGGCTTAGCAGTTAAGAGAATTTGCTTCTCTTCTAGAAGACCTGAGTTTGATTCCAAGCACTCCTGTGGCAGCCAACAACCACCTGTGACTCAAATTCCAGAGGATTGGAAGCCCTCTTTGGCCTCCACAGGCAGTACATACATGGTACACATATATACATGCAGGCAAAACATCCATACATAAAATAAAAATAAATAAATGTATAACAGAAATGAAAGCAACAGTTCCTAAGCCAAAAACAACTCTTGCTTGAAAGAAAAGTAAGCCTCGTTAGCAACCTGCAGCTTACCATACCATCGTAGGCTAGAATGGCCAGTGGGAGGCAGAGATGCTATTCTGATTTCTGTGGTGTTTTTCAGTTCCGGCTTGTCCAGAGTAACTTGATGAGAAATTCTGCAACAGAAAAAATTGAACCAAGGTAATAATAATCCTTCAGTCTGTAAGAATTTCACTTTCTAGTTACATCTAGTTTAGAAACTACTTTGTTAAAATGTAGGGGGGGGTTGGGTTGGAGTTTTTTTTTTTTTGGTTTTTCGAGACAGGGTTTCTCTGTGTAGCCCTGGCTGTCCTGGAACTCACTTTGTAGACCAGGCTGGCCTCGAACTCAGAAATCCTCCTGCCTCTGCCTCCCAAGTGCTGTGATTAAAGGCGTGCACCACCACCGCCCGGCGGGTTGGAGTTTTTTATAGTTGGTTGATTTGGTTTTAGTTTTGGGACAAGGTCTTTTTATGTGCTATCCTGGAACTCACTCTATATATCCAGCTAACCTCAAACTTACAGAGATCCTCCTGCCTCTGCCTTTCGAGTGCTGAGATTAAAGGCCTGTGCCACCATGCGTGGGGTAATTTTATTTTTAAAATATAGTACACAGGTAAGTTGTTGGCCACTCTGTAGCCCAAGCTAGTCTCAGACTCATAGCAATCCACCTGTCTCAGTCTTCCAAGTACTGAGATTACAGGCATGAGCCCCCAATTTCAAACTCTTTCACTTTCTCCTAATAGAAGACATTGTATAAAAATATCTCTAGTCAATAATCACTGGCTGAGGATATCTTAGTTGGTAAGAATTCTTACCTAATACAAGTACCCTATACCCTAATGCATACGCCATAAAAACAGACATGATGGTTCATGCCTACAGTACCATAGAAGGTAAAGGCAGGAGGATCAGATGTTCAAGGTCATAATCGTCTACCTCATGAATTCAAGGCTAGTGTGTACTACATGAGACCCTATTTCAAAAACAAAATGAGGGGCTAGGAGATGGCCCAGTGGTTAAGAGCCTCTACTGCTCTTCCAGTGGATCCAAGTTTGGTTCTCAGCATCTAGATTGGGTGGCTCACAATCACCTTTAATTCCAGCTCCAAGAGATCCAACCTTTGAAATCAGTGGGCACTCATGTGTGTGCACATTCCCACACATAGACACACACATAGCCAATGTTGTTTTCTTTTTTCATTTTTTCCTTTAGGGCAGGCCAAACCCTAGTTTATTTCAGTGTCAGCAACAGCTTAGCCATCAAAAAAATCAAGGCTAAGGGCTCAGCCGCCAGGGGGCAGACATCAAGGATGCATGGTGGGCACTGCCCGGGTCCAATGTTGTTTTCTTAAAATAGTTGTCTGGAGAGATGGCTCATCAGTGAAGAGCAGTAGCTATTCTTCCATATGGCAGCTTATACAACCATCTGTAGCTCCAGTTCCAGGGGGCAGTGCCTTCTGGCCTCTACTGGTAGTGTATAATCTCCGTGGGTAGACATATATGTGGACAAAGCACCCATATGTGTAAAATAAAATTAAAGACATTTTTAAGCATTTTTAATTTAAAAAAAAATTTTTACTATGGACATATTATTTACCAGATACTGGTTCCTATGATAGCAAGGTGATTAAAACCATATATAATCCTTTCTTGTAGCCCTGAATTAAGTTGATAGTAATTGTCCTATTCTGTTACTGTGATAAACACCAATGGCCAAAAGCATCTTGGGATGGGAGGTTATTTGGCTTACGTGTTCCAATCACTGTCCATCATTGAGGGAAGTCAACATAAAACTCAAGCAGGCCGGAGCTAAAGCAGAGACTATGAAGTCTCTGCTTCATATTGGTGTATTCTTCATGCCTGACAGTTTTTCTTTGTTATACATCCCAGTACCACATCCTAGGGATAGCACCACTTGCCCAGGATGCTTGGTTCTCCCATACTAGTCATCAATCATGAAAATGCCTGAGCTGGAGGAGTGGCTCAGTGGTTAAGCGTACTGACTACTATTCCAGAGGTCCTGAGCTCAATTCCCAGCATCCACATGGGGGCTCACAACCATCTGTAATGGGAGCCAATGCCCTCTTCTGATATGTTTGAAGACAGTGACAGTGTACTCACATACAATAAATAAAGCTTAAGGAAGGAAGGAAGGAAGGAAGAAGATGCCTCATAGACTTGCCTATATTGTCTTGTCTATATTGTCAATCTTATGACAATATTTTCTAGTTTGTGGTTTCTTCTTCCCAGAAGACCCTAGCTTGGGTTAAGTTGTCAGAAAACCTCAGCAGCATAGTTATGATAGTTGATACATTTATAATGTTTATTATATGCCCAGCATTGTTATAAGTGCTTAGCAAATATTAAACCACTTCAAGGTATGTTAACCTCTACACTACTGGCATTTTGGCTAGATAGCTTTTTTCCCCAGGAACTGTCCTGTATACTGTGAAATGAATATCAGTATTCCTGTCTATCCATTATAGTACCCTGGGAGAGCAAAATCAGTTGTAAGTCACTAATCTGTAACTATTTTCAGAAGAACAAACTAAAGCCTAGAAATGCTAAGTGGTTTGATCAAGATAATAAAGGTAGAAAATGGAGAGCCAGAACTAGAGTACAAGCAGCTTAGTTCTTAATACACGCTGTGAGCCACTGAGGCGTATCTGACTTACAGGGTATGAGAAGACATGTCACGGGATATAACCAAATATGGGCAAGGCTCAGGATTCTTCCTGAGGATAAATGACTGTAGGCCTGAGACTTGAAGAGTGAGTTGGAGTATGAGAAAGAGTATCCCAGATAGTATAAGGAAAGTATGTCCTACATACTGGAGAGAGCCTGAAATAACATGAATATGAGGGGGCATTATGGGGTTATTCTCAGGTAGGTATCAGTAGCTGTGGACACTTTATGAGCAGACACATGTTTTGGCCAGTTCCCTTCAGTGGGTAAAGGAAGCTTGCATATGTAGTGTGAGCTAAGGTTCAGCTTCATTCCTGTTCACGTGGATGCCAGTGCTTCTAGCATAGTTCATTGAACTGATCGTTCATCCCCTATTCGGTGATCTTAGTAGTCCCATTAAAAATCATTTGTGAAAAAAAAATCAGTCATTTGCACAGGAGGAACTATATGTGTTTGAGACCAGCCTGGTGCATGGCGTGAATTCTAGGCCAGCCAAGGCTACATAAAGAGACCCTCTCTTTTAAAGAGCTGGCCACACACCTTAAATCGCAGCACTCGGGAAGCAGAGGCAGGCAGATCACTGTGAGTTCAAGGCCAGGTCAGCCTGATCTACAAATCAAGTCCAGAACAGCAAGGCTCTGTTATACAGAGAAACCCTGTCTGGGGATGGGAAGAGCCCGTGGTGATGGTGCATGCCTTTAATCCCAGCACTCAGGAGTCAGAGGCAGGCGGATTTCTGAGTTCCAGGCCATCCTGTTCTACAGAGCTAGTTCCAGAATAGCTATGGCTACATAGTAAACCTTGTATTGGAAAAAAAATCAGTTGACTGCCTGGACTCTGTTCAATTCCATTTATACCTGTATCTTTACAGTAGTAATACATAGTCTGTACTAGGATAGCAAGTGCGGGCTGTGTGTATGTGTATTTGGGTGAGTCCCCAGAGGAGGACGTTGAGTATCCTATTCAGTCACTCTCCTCCTCTTTTACTCTCCATCTCACTCAAGACCAGAGTCTTGAAGCTTGCTGTTTTAGGTAGGCTGGCTAGCTAGTGAGCTCCCGGGACCCACCCCTCTCTACCACCACCACCACCGCTCTCATGATGCTGGAATTACAGGCACATGTGGCCATGCCTGAGGGATGGGTTGGTTGGTTGGTTGGTTGGTTTGGTTGGTTTGGTTTTTGTCTTTTTGAGACAGGGTTTCTCTATGTAAACCCTGACTATCCTGGAACTCACCCTATAGACAAAGCTAGTCTTGAAGCCTCAGAGATCCACCTGCCTCTACCTCCCAAGTGTTGAGGATTAAAGACGTGCACCACCACCGTCCAGCCTTTTTTTTAAACATTGGTGCTGGAAATTCCAGCTGAGGCCTTCATTTTGTGCATCTAGCACTCTTAGCCAGGGAGCCATCTCCCTGCCCTGTAGGAAGTTGTGAAATCAGCAAGTTTAAGTCCTCCAATTTGTTTTCTCAGGATTGTTTTGTCTGTTCACTGAGGTAGATGAATAGGGCATAGTTTAATGGTGTGTCCTAAATTTCATGGCTCAATTTGAGATTAGAGAAGTATATTTTCTTTCACAGAAGCATAGGTAATTTTCATTTTGGAGGTAAATGATTCAGTCACTGGGAAGTGGCAAATGTGGGTGAAGCTGGGTGTAGTGTCACACATTTAATCCCAGCACTTGGGAGGCAGAAGCAGGTGAGTGGTCTACATAGTGAGTTCTAGGACAGCTAGGGCTACATGGAGAAACCCTACTGAAAAAGAAAGAGAGAGGAGAGTTGGGAGGGAAGGAGGAAGGCGGGGGAGAGAAAAGAAAATGTGATTGATAGCTGTCTCTGACAGAGCTACCCTTACGTACCTGGGTTAGGAGCAGGGAGTCTGTTTACCCGGAAGCCTTGCCATTGTAGAGACAGAATGTTCTTAGTCCCTATGCTCTGTGTCTCAGGGAGCTGGACCCCGTCTTGACTGAGGTTACCCTGATGAATGCTCGAAGTGAACTGTACTTGCGCTTCCTTAGGAAGAGGATCAGTGCAGATTTTGAGGTGGGGGACTCCATGGCTTCAGAAGAAGTAAAGCAAGGTAAAACATATTTCTCATAATTGATGGGAGGACTGGCATAAGCAGTTGGTCCTAACTTGTTGTGGTCAAGTCACAGAGTTCTTACTAAGGAACCCTCTCTCGACTAATTGGCTTTCAGTGGGATTATTCAGTGTGCCACAATTTAGAATTGGACTGGAATTTTGAAACTTCTAAACACTTTATAAAAGGCAAGGAAAACTGATAGCCTTTCATTTCTTACACCTTTCTCTATGCCAGCTCTAGTTTATAGCTAGACTTGGGAAATGTGTCCATATAAAGATTTAAATAATACAAAAGACCTGTTTATACTAGTGAACCTTTAAATGACAAATATTCTGAAACTGGACACTAGTCATTGTTGCACAAATATAGTAAGTTACTAAAGATCATTGGATTGTACACATACAATGGAGAATTCTGTGGACTAAAAGTTACACCTCAGTAAACTTAAGTGTATAATACAAACAGAAAATAGAATTACACATCTCTAGTCCCCATGCTGAGTTATGAGTAACCTGGAGACTCATGTAGTATCTGACATTCTTTGTTACTTATTCTATTTAAGGGAATTACATATTTATTTGAGTTAGGTACTTAGCAGTGTCAGAGATGGCTCATTGGCTAAGAGTGCTTGCTGCACAAAATGAAGATCTGAAGTGGCAATAATAATAATAACAACAACAACAACAATTAAAAAAAAGGCTGAGCCAGGCGGTGGTGGCGCACGCCTTTAATCCCAGTACTTGGGAGGCAGAGGCAGGTGGATTTCTGAGTTCGAGGCCAGCCTGGTCTACAGAGCGAGTTCCAGGACAGCCAGGGCTACACAGAGAAACCCTGTCTCGAAAAACCAAAAAAAGAAAAAAAAAAAAAAAAAAGAAGGCTGGGTGGTGGTGTGCACGCCTTTAATACCAGCACTCAGGAGGTAGAAGCAGGCAGATTGCTGTGAGTACAAAGCCAGCCATGTCTACATAGTAAGTTCCAGGACAGCCAGGACTACACAGAAAAACCCTGTTTCAAAAAAAAAGCCTCAGGCATGGCCACATGTGTCTGTAATTCTCCTACTGTTCAGACCTCTGTTGTATGGTATAGTAGCCTTGTTTAGATCTATGTTGTATGGTATAGTATCCCTGTTCAGACCTACGTCATATGTTATAGTAGCCACCGGCCACATATGAGTGACTATTAAAATTAAAATTGACCTAGTGTTTTTTTTAAGATTTATTTATTCATGTATTTTATGTACATGAGTGATCTATTTTCATGTATAGGAGAAGGAATTAGATCCCATTACATTGTAAGCCATGATGTGGTTGCTGGAAATTGAACTCAAAAGAGTTCGGGAAGAGCATTTAATGCTCTTAACTGCCATCTCTCCAGCCCCCTGAAATTAAGATTTAATTAAAATCAAATTGAGTATGTAGTGCATGCCTTTAATTTCAGCACTGGAGGCAAAGGTAGATCTCTGAGTTCAAGTCTAGCCTGTTCTACACATTGAGTTTGAGACCAACCAGGACTACACAGGGAAAATCCTGTCTTCAAAATTAAATAAACAAACAAATAAATAAATTTAATTAGAGTTAAAATTTCAAAATTCAGTTCCTTGATCCTTGGCCATATTTGAAGTCTCAAGAGTTGCCATGAAGTTAGGCACGGTGGTACAGACTCATATGCCAGCATTGGGCAGAGCTGGACTAGCAAGTCATTCTTTAGTGACAAGGTCCTAAGAAGGAAGATCCAGAGGATCAGAGATAAAAAAGATAGACCGGTGGGCTAGGAGATAGAACGGTGGACTAAGAGAGAGCACAGTGGGCTAGGAGATAGAACGGTGGACTAGGAGATAGACCGGTGGGCTAGGAGATAGAACGGTGGACTAGGAGATAGACCGGTGGACTAAGAGATAGAACGGTGGACTAGGAGATAGACCGGTGGGCTAGGAGATAGAACGGTGGACTAAGAGAGAACAGTGGACTAAGAGATAGACCAGTGGGCTAGGAGATAGAACGGTGGACTAGGAGATAGAACAGTGGGCTAGGAGATAGAACAGTGGGCTAGGAGATAGAACGGTGGACTAAGAGAGAGAATGGTGGACTAAGAGAGAGAAAACGGTGGGCTAGGAGTAGAACGGTGGACTAAGAGATAGACCAGTGGGCTAGGAGATAGAACGGTGGACTAAGAGAGAGAATGGTGGTGGGCTAGGAGATAGAACGGTGGGCTAGGAGATAGAACAGTGGACTAGGAGATAGAACGGTGGGCTAGGAGATTGAACGGTGGGCTAGGAGATAGAACGGTGGACTAAGAGAGAGAATGGTGGGCTAGGAGATAGAACAGTGGGCTAGGAGATAGAACAGTGGGCTAGGAGATCTTGCATAAAGTATGTCTTAGGCCATGCAAGCTTATCAAGTACAACATCTTATTACTACTTTCAGGGAGAAATGGGATCAACTCAACAGGAAGGTAATCAAACAATGATGCACTAGGGGAAATCAGGTTATTTCCACAACATTACAGACCAAGTACACAGTGGCCTTGAGGAAAGGGTTGGGTTCTTGGGACCCAAAGCCATTCATAGCTCCCACAAGGCCCAGGCCCCAAGCCATTACCAGCTCTGCCAAAGCATATTCCTAGTTTCCTACATCAGAGCCTCAAGGAATATCTCCCAAGACCCTGATTCCAGGCTATTACTGACTCTGCCAAGCATATTCCTGTTTTTAGAGAAGGAGCTAAGTTCCTTCTCCATGCATCAGGGCCTCAGAGAAAGCCTTGGATTAGTCCAGCCCTTAACACTTGTCTGAGAAAAAAGTACCACTACTTCATTAATGGGGGGAAAAAAATCTTTTTTTTTTTTTTGCATATATGTGTATGTTCACATGTATGTGAAGGCCTAAAGTCAATATTGAATATCTTCTTCAGTGAGCCTTATATTGGCTAGCTGGTTTGCTTTCAGGATTCCCTGTTTCCCTCTCCCAGAATAGGATTACAAGCAGGCTGCCACACTCCCCTGATTCGGTTTTGGTTTTGGTTTGAAATAGCGTCTTACTGTGTAACCCTGGCTGTCCTGGAACTTTGTAGACCAGGTTGGTCTGGAATTTACAGAGGTCTCCCTACTAATCAAACAGTGATGCACTAGGGGAGCACAGCTCTGAGAGCTGAAATTGAATGTATGTGCCGTCTTCCTGACACGTTCCTCCGACTTTTTACCATGACGGCTGGGGAATCTGAGTTCTGGTCCTGTGATTGTACAGCAAGCACTTTACCTACTGAGTCATTTCCCGAGCTGTGCCGTGGCTTTTGACTACCACATTGGACAGCATAATTATAAAACATGTCTTTGGCTGGCAAGGTGCCTCAGACCATGAAAATGCTTGTCCTACAAGCCCTATGACCTGAGTTCAATCCCTAGAACCTGTGGTTAAAAAGAAAGAGCTGTCTCCCTAACAGTTGTCCTCTGACCTCCACAAGAACATATGGAATGTACGGCCCACACTCCCACACAATATTAACACAAACAATAATAAATACAATATTTTAAAATTGTGTCATCACAGACACTCCTATTGAGCAACTAGACAGTGCTGATATAGAGGATGAAGTGCTTTATTATCTCTAGTGTGTGGAAACAAGCATCTTTAGACTTCTGTGTCATCTTAGAGAAACTAATGAAAAGGAATTAAATTATTTGCACAGAATTGTTCACTATGGGAGAAGTGGGCCAACAGTTACGAACTCTCGACTTGGGTTTTGTTCTGAGTACCTGTGTGACTGCTCACAACCATCTGTAACTCCAGTACAGGGGAAGAGATTCTCTCTTTTGGCCTCCATAAGTACCAGACATTCATACAGTACATTTACATGCAGGCAAAACACCCATACACATATATAAAAGTAAATATTTTTTTTCAAAAATATTCACTATTTTCTTCATTATTATGATTTTCAGTTGTGAAAGAAAAATTTAGAAATAACCCAGGTGGGTTCTAGGTGGTAGCACGTGCCTTTGATCCCAGCACTCAGGAAGCAGAGATAGACAGATCTCTGAGTTCAAGGCCTACCTGGTCTGCAGAGCAAATTCTACAGACAGCCAAGGATACAGAGAGAAACCCTGTCTCAAACCAAAACAGAGAAGGAAAAAAAGAAGGAAAGAAAAGACCCAGGTGTCTCAACTGGAGTTAGGGCTGTAGATGGTGACCCACATCTAATCCTAGCGCTCTGGAGGCAGAGACAGATCGATTTATGTGTGTTCAAGACAAAATGGTTCAAGATGTAATAAGACGCTATCTCAAAACTTAAACAAATGAAATTAAAATAATATAAATTATCTAACAAAATTTCCAGTGGTGCTGAGTATAGTGGTCTGTAATTTCTGGACTTGGGAGGCTGAGGCAGGAGAATCATCTTATGGAACTTATGTGCAAAGCCCTGGGTTCATCCTAATGTCCCAAGGGAAAAAGTAATAATGATTAAGAGGCTAGAGAGGTAGTTCAGTGAGCAAGAGTGCATGCAGATCTTTCAGAGGTCCAGAGTTTGGTTCCTAAGGCTTGTTGGGCCTCTCACAACCACTTGTAACTCCAGCTCCAGGGGATGCTCTCTTCTGGCCTCTGCAGTCATTCATTTGCATGCACATAAACAGACACATACATATACATAAATAAGTAATCAAATAAGTCTTTAAAAATAATTAAATTAGGGCTGGAGAGATGGCTCAGCAATTAAGAGCACTGACCTCAATTCCCCGAAGCCACATGACTCACAACCATCCTCATCCTCTTCTCTGGTGTGTCTGAAGAGAGTGACAGTATACACACATAAATAAAATAAATGAAAAAAGAATTAAGCTGCAGAAAAAAGGATGTAGGCAAAATACTATCTATACTGATTTTAATCATGGAAAATATGCACCTGTTTGGAAAAAAGACTGGAAGGGAACTTAAAAATTAAAAACATTGCTCTTTCCCTCGGGGGGGAAAAGTGAATATTCCTTTCTTGGCTGTCCCCTAGAGCACCAGAAGTGCCTGGACAAACTCCTCAATAACTGCCTTTTGAGCTGTACCATGCAGGAGCTAATTGGCTTCTATATTACCATGGAGGAGTACTTCATGAGAGAAACTGTCAATAAGGTAGGACATTAGGATACATCTCTTGCAAATGGGGCTTCCTGTCCAAGAAGCCAGGCTGAAGGAAATGGCTGGGACTGCCATATTTCTGGGTCCTGCTTTGAGAGTACTTTTGGATGTAGTAAGAAGACATCTCTGAAGTTGTCATATTCTTCACGTTCCTGGCTGGGTCTTTCCCAAAGATGACAAAAGAACAGCTTATCTCCCATGGAGCCTACTTGCTCCCCACCTCCCTGCAGATATATGGGGTAGGACCTCTCCTGTGTCTGACATCCCAGGCAATGGATATCGATCGCCAAAGCAAAGGCCCCAATTACTGCTTTCTGTTGTAGTGATCATTAGATAAGTGAGCTTTTGTCAAAATGTGACCAACATGGACAAAGTATAAGAAATGGTTTGGAGACAAGGCTAGTATAACCAGAACCATCTAGAACATCAGAACTGCGATACTCACTGAGGACTTTGCCTTTTGATAGGCTGTGGCTCTGGATTCCTATGAGAAGGGCCAGTTGACATCCAGCATGGTGGATGATGTCTTCTACATTGTTAAAAAGTGCATTGGGCGGGCTCTGTCCAGCTCTAACATCGACTGTCTCTGTGCCATGATCAACCTTGCCACCAGAGAGCTGGAAGCTGACTTCAGGTACTGTTGACACCCTTTCTGCTTTATGGATATAAAAGTTTTAGTTGTATTTGATTCCTTGTCTTACTTGTTTCTTTCCTTTTTTTCCTTATGAGTCAAATTCAGTTCTAAACAAGATTAAGCTATATGGGCCTGACGGCGCACGCCTTTAATCCCAGCACTCGGGAGGCAGAGGCAGGTGGAATCTCTGAGTTCAGGGCCAGCCTGTTCTACAGAGTGAGTTCAAGGACAGCCAAGGCTTCAGAAAAACCCTGTCTCAAATAAATAAATAAATAGAAAAACCCTGTCTCAAATAAATAAATAAACAAACAAACAAATAAATATTTCTGAGCCGGGCGGTGGTGGCGCACGCCTTTAATCCCAGCACTTGGGAGGCAGAGGCAGGAGGATTTCTGAATTCAAGGCCAGCCTGGTCTACAAAGTGAGTTCCAGGACATAGAAACCCAGTCTCAAAAAAAAAAAAAAAACAAAAACAAAAATAAATAAATAAAATATTTCTGTTCCAAATACAATATCCTTAGCTCGGAGAAACTGTCTCTCAGCCAAATACTTTAAGTGCCTAATTTCTAATGCTTAACCTAATTCACTAAAGCACATTGAAGGTGTCATTACCCTCAGACCCAGTGAGGATTAGATAATCCTGAGCATGTGGATTAGATAAAAACAGTGGTTATAATGACATTCATAGTTCCTATTACTACAAGCCAAGTACTATAGTAACACACTCCCCTTCCCCTTACTGTTTTTGGTTTTTTGAGACAGGGTTTCTCTGTATAGCCCTGGCTGTCCTGGAACTTGGCTCTGTAAACTGGGTTAGCCTCAAACTCTGCCTCCTGAGTGCTGGAACTAAAGGTGTGCGCTTCCATGTCTATCCCCCACCCTCTTTTTTATTGTATAAAAACCTTGACGTAGGGCAGATGATATGGCTCAGCAGGTAAAGATACTTGCTGCTAAATCTAATGATCTCAGTTTAATCTCCAGAGCCCACATGGTGTGAAAGGTAAACCAATTCCTACAAGTTTTTCCCTCACCTCCACCAATGTGCTGTAACATGTATTCCCCTCACAGAGTAAATAAATATTTAAAAAATGGTATAGAAACCATGCTTTCTGTTCTGTCAATGTAGAACTGGGACTTAGAGAAATTATATTGTGATCCTTTGGTCACAGACCTTTTAAGTGGAACATATAAGCTAGCACTGAGTTGACTCAGAATGTGTTTGAGCTCCCACACAGCACTGCTTTTCACTAAGCTGTGCTGTCTCCTCTTTAAGCTCAGTGGTAATAACTGAAAGCCTGATGCAGAAGTAAACATTAGCTAGAACCACAGGACCATCGGGACCACCATGGACAGTGGAGTTGCTGAAGACCGGGCTCCATCCTGCCCTTCCCCCAGCTTTGCTGTTCACTACATGATGACTGGTCTTTTTCTTTTATCTCATATTTTATGAAAGAAGTGACCAGTTTCCTTTATATATTCTTAGTATCTTTGAGTAAGTACTGGTTGCTGTCCTATCCTAGCCCTGAGTTCTCTCCTACAGTAGTCTCACCCTAAAAGAGCAGTGGGTACTGTCGAGCAGGGTAGTGGGTGCTCTGTTCTTGCTGTCCTGTAGGCCAGGCTGAACACTGCATATACCACTCTGCCCCCAGGGACGTTCTGTGTAATAAGCTGAGAATGGGCTTCCCAGCCACCACCTTACAGGACATCCAGCGTGGGGTGACAAGTGCCGTGAACATCATGCACAGCAGCCTCCAGCAGGGCAAGTTTGACACCAAAGGCATTGAGAGCACTGATGAAGCCAAGCTGTCCTTCCTGGTAGGTGACCATCGGGCCGGCATCTGGGGCAGATTTTCTTAAGGGTTACTACTGTAAGTTTGAAATAGGTTTTGTGGCCAAGACTGGTCTTGATCTTGGTACATAATGAAGAATGACCTTTAACTTCAGTCTTCCTGCCTCTGCCTTTGGAGTGCTAGGATTATAGGTGTGTGTGCCCTGTGTTAGCAGTGCTGGGCAGAGTGCACTCTATCAGCTGAGCCACATCCCCAGACCCCTTGAAAGATTATACTGTAACTCCTTAGTCATTTCATAAAAAGCCTCAGGGTGAAGACTTTTTCTCTAGAATTTAATTGAAAAGAAAAACACCTTTAAGGAAAGTTCCTCTAGGTTCTGAAACCTCTTCTTACCAGAAATTTTCTCTGAGTAACCAGAGTCAGAATATGTACTTTTTTTTCTTCTTTTTCTAAAAGCCTAGGTTCATCACTTTCCAGCGTTCTTATAAGCTGTGAAGCGGCTCCATGCTGTATGTGTCCACCAAAGCCAGCTCTCATCGGTGCCAGGCTTCTATACTGCTTTTCTGAGGGAAGGCAGACAATCTAGATCCTTGCCTCCCAAGATTGCTTTTCTGGTAACTTCCTCTTTGGAACGTGCCTGTAATCTCAGCACTTGGGAAGCTGAGAAAGGTGGTTGATGAACTCAGGGTTATCCTGGGCTACTATCAAGATAGTTTCAAGGAGGGTAGAGGCCTTTTAGACTCACAGAGACAAATAAGAGAGCAAATGATCCAGTGATGGAGCCTGAAAAGATGAAAGCATTTTTACAGGCAGTGAAGAGTGTGTAACTGAAGAACACAGAAAAGAGTCTGAGGTTCATAACCCTGTCTCTCTGACACGTGCTCACCGGATGTGAGTGGAGACAGCACTGTTGTGGTCCTTTGTGTTCTGTCCTCCACGTCCTCTAGCCGGGAGCTTGGTGCCTGAGGCCTAGAGGCTGAGGGAAACACGAAAGCTGAGCTTTCAGCCAACAATCCGCAGATGGATTGAATACAGAAATGTGTCCATGCAGTTCTTAGTGCTCAGCTTTTCTCGATTCAGGTTCTTGGTCTCAGAGACATTGCCTACAGCTTCACTGAAAGCTCAGCCGTTACAGGCTGGTCACCAAACATATCCAACATGGTCATTTTAGCTCCCTGTCCTCTTCTCATTGAAAAAAATTCCCTTGAGATGGGTGTAGTGATTTCACACTTTTAATCCCAGCACTCAGGGGGCAGAGGCAAACAGATCTCTGTGAGTTTGAGGCCAGCCTGGTATACATAGTTCCAGGCCAGTCAAGGTTACTTTGTCTTAAAAATCAAAAAGAAAAGAAAATACTTCTGTTAGTATGACTTACATCTATCCAACAACTGTATGATATGTCATGGGTGTTGTCCAAAAAGAGGACCAACCTAAACTTGGTATATACACCTATAATCAATCCCAGCATTTGGGAGGTGGAGGCAGGAGTATGAGTTGAAAGACAGCCCTGGTTATTTAGCAAGTTCAAAGGCAGTCCGCTATACATAAGACTGTGTCTTTTTAAAAGGGGGAAGGAAGGAAGGCTAGAAATAGTGGTGCCCACCTTTAATATCAGCACTGTAAGCTCAAGGTCAGCCTGGTCTACATAGAGAGTTCTGGGACAGCCGGAGCTACATAGTGAGACCCCACCTCAAACAAGCAAACAAAAAGGATCCTTGGGATCCATATAAAGATGGAAAGAAAGAGCCATCTCCACAAAGTTGTCCACTGACCACCACATTTGTGCCATGGCACACACACACAAATAATAACTTTAGTTTAAAAGAGAAGCTCTAAAAATATTTACTTATAAAATGTATTGCCTTTTAAGAACTTTGCCAAAAAGCCCCAACAAACAGCATCACCCTCTGATGAACTTACACCCACTGGCTTCTTGAGACCTGTCACATTAGCGCTCCTGTCTTTGACCAGGCATCCGTTTGTTTTACTTGGTGTTTGTTTGCTTGTTTGTTTGGTTTTTTTTTAAAGAATTATTTATTCTATGTGTAGCTGTCTTCAGACACACCAGAAGAGGGCATCTGATCCCATAACAGATGGTTCTGAGCCACCATATGGTTGCTGGGAATTGAACTCAGGATCTCTAGAGAGCAGGCTCTTAACCACAGAGCCATCTCTCCAGCTCATCTTTGTTTTTTCAGTGCTGGAAATTGAATGACAGGCTTCACACATACCAGACAAGCACTCTTGCCCTAAGATATGTCTCCCAACGCTTGATTTGGGCCAAAGTCTCACCAACTTACTCAGGCTTGCCTAGTGGCTCCATAGCCCAGACTTGACATTACACCTGCCTCCCTCAGCACAGGCCACAAGCTCGCTGGTCTCTTGTTTCAGCCTCTTAACCTCACCCATCTGCCTTTCTAGTTCTTCCCCATGTGATTTCTCACATCACGAGGCTGGGCACTGAGTGCCTTTGCTCTCACTCAGTGTTCTCTGGGAACCTTCCGTTTACACAGTTTCATTGTTTTGTTGGAGTTTTTTCAGGGCAGGGTCTCTTTATGTGGAACTCTCTTTGTAGATCCACCTGCCTCTGCCTCCCAAGTGCTGGGATTAAAGCACTGCACCACCATCACTAGGCTGACAGTTTCATTGTTAGGAGACCCACATGAGAAAGCCAAAAGAAAGGGGATGCTAAGTGCTTGGTAACAGATTTCTAGTTTTTCTGGTTCCAAACACTTAAAATGTCATTACTCCCACGACAAATCCTATTTTGACATTTTGGTTGGGAGCTTAACCTTTACTGACTGAACCATCTCTCCAGTCCCACAAAGCCTATTTGTATAACATTTTGATTCATTTAGCTGTCGAAATGAATTCCTCAACCCTCTGAAATCTCATTTTCTATAAGGAGTGAATCCATGTTTACAGAGATTGTCAGTCCAAAGGAAATTCTAAAAATCAATACCTTTTGAACCCAAATCCATTTTCTTCTCATGACAGATATTTTTGGTGCCCTGAAGTGCCTGGGACTCACTTATGTTGTGACCTTTATCCTTCAGCTGTCATAACAGCATAGTTGTTTTTCTGGACACGTTCGGTGTTAACAGGCTGTGTTATGTGTTAGTTCTCTTACCCAACCCCATTCAGCATGGTCTAAGCACAGTCAGCAGTCTGGTTCTTCAGTATTGACAGCATGATGTCAGCATGAAGAATATACTCCAAAGACAGCAGACTTCCCAGTCCAAACCCATGTGGATCTGGGACTCTCCTTTTACCCTAAAATCCCTAAATTTCTCAGTTGTGGCTCCTTCGTGCCCCGTATTCCTGGGCCATGCCACCCACTAACCAGCTTGAGACAGTGAGATTTTCCCAAATATGTTAATCCTACGACCCATAGCCTCTGTACCAATATCCCGGGCCATAGCTGCTCTAAACATACGGCCGGAAACTGCACATATCTGTAACTTCAGGAAGTAGACGCAGAGTCCAGAGTTCAAGGCCAGCTTCAGCTACATTGCAAGTTTGAGGCCAGTATAGGCTATATGAGACCCTCTTAAAATTGCCATGATGGTGCAGGAGAAGTGGCTTATCAATTAAGGTATCTTGTTTTTAACTTTTTTTAAAGATTTATTTATTTTATGTATATGTGTAACATACCATGTGGGTGCCAAGAACTAAACCTGGGTCCACTACAAGAATAAGGAATATTCTTTTAACTGCTGGGCCATCTCTCCTGGCCCTACATGTATGAGTGTTTTGCCTCATATGTATACACATGAGCATGCCTGGTTTCTACAGAGATCAAAAGAAGATGTCAGATCCCCTATAACTGGAGTTATGGATAGTTGTAAGGTACCATGTAAGTGCTAAACATGGGTCCTCTGCAAGAATAACGAATACTCTTTTAACTGCTGGGCCATCTCTCCTGGCCCCACACTTGCTGTTCTTGTGGAAGAAGGTTCTCTTCCCAACACCAGCATGGATGGTGACTAACAACTCCAGTTCCAGTGTTTCTGATGCCTGCACTCTCTGTCTCTGTACCAGACATATACATGTCTACACACACAATTAAAAGAAAAATTCCTGCCAGGCATGGTGGCATAGGCCTATAATTCTAGTACTTGGGAGGTAGAGGCGGTGAGTAATCCTTGGCTATAAAGAGAGTTTGAAGCCAACCAGGACTATATGACACTGCCTTAAGGAGGGGAAGGGAAGCCTGGGATAGACCTCAGTGGCAGAGTACTTAGCATGGCCTGCACTTGATCCTTAGCACCACAGGTGGGAAGAAAAGGCATAGGACAGTGAGCTAAGGAGAGGCTGAGAAAGTGGTGAGGTGTTCCCATCAGTTACAATGAGTGGAACGTGAGCATTCTAGCTTTGTAAATTCAGTTCAACCATCATCTATGCCACGGAGTCTTCTGGAGTACTTAAAACCAAAGATGCCTTCCTCCAGATGGTCATAGTTGTCCCTTATCACTTTTGTCTCCATTTTTAAAGATGATTTCATATAGTTCAGGTCAGCCTTGATTCACTACACAACCAAGGATGACTTTGAATTTCTGATTTTCATTCCTTTGCCTTCTGAATACTACAGTTATGAGACCCCCTACCATATCTGGTTTATGCAGTGCTGGGAATCAAACCCAAGGTTATATGTATGCTCTGTAAGTGCCCCACCAACTCAGCCACATTCCTTTACTGCTTTTATTCCCAAGAGTTACTTATTTGTGTGTGTGTGTGTGTGTGTGTGTGTGAGAGAGAGAGAGAGAGAGACAGACAGACAGACATTAAATGCACATGGGAAAGGAGGGTGTGTGCCTTTCATTGAGAGTGCAGAAGAGGATTTCAGAGCCCTTGGAGCTGTAGTTAAAGGCATCGTAGGTGCCAACATGCAGACTCTGGTCTTCTTGATCGTGCAGTACAATCTCTTAACTGCCGAGGTGTCTCTCCAGTCCCCATACTTTTATGACCATTCTCAGAGATGGGTGAGTCATGAAAGAAGGAGCCCTTAGTTCACACTAGGGACTCGTGGATTCTAATTCCTACTCCAGTGTTGTGAGCTTTCCACTGTGAATTTGTTTCCATCCCTATTTTATTTTTTATCATAGTGTTTATCACTACCTGACTTTATATCATAAGTATCAGGGGCAGGAGGCTGGGCCAGAGCTGGCTGCTAGGAATTCAGTCCAGGGTTTAACTCTTGCTAAGCACACATACTATCACTAAGGTATGGTGCCTGCTATAATGGGTGTATGTTGCCTGTTTTGCTGCAGTTTTTTTTTCCTCACTGTCTAGGACAGTGCCTGACTCATCACAAGTGTTCAGTATATGTTTGCAATCCTTACCAAGGCCTGCCACCTTAGAGTCCAGGACTTACCACATACCTGTTTGCCTGAAATGTTCTTGGTTTACAAGTAATATGGGAGTGTGATACTTCTTCAGTCGATATGCTTTTTCTGCTTTGGTATTGGGAACAGGAGGAAGCACGAGCCTGGCTCACCATTCTGAACCGAGATCTGAGCATCCTACCTAATAACAGTGGTGCAGGCTTTCCTCAGGCTGCAAACCCACGCTCGCGCCTCTCTGAGCCTCATCAGCTGTCACTGTTAGACATTCGGATGGTGTCTGAGTGGGCAGCAAGCCCAGGGAGCAGGAGTAACGTTCCTTCTCCATCATCTTCCAGGTGACTCTGAATAATGTGGAAGTCTGCAGTGAAAACATCTCAACTCTGAAGAAGACTCTGGAGGTACAAGGGAAATTGTCTATCAGGTTTCCTTATTAATTTTTTTATGTATGAGTGCTCTGTCATACACACGGTGTATAACACCAGGCCAGAAGAAGGCAACAGATCCCTGTACATCTGTTCATGACCCACCATGTGGTCACTGGGAATTGAACTCAGGACCTCTGGAGAGCAGGCAGTGCTCTTATGCTGAGCCATCTCTCCAGCCCTGTCTATCATTTGTTAGTAGATTAGAGCCATTCTTGTTGGAAAAAAGGCACCAAACAACTGTCCTGAAGTGACTGAGCATTGTCTGACATAGAGCCATACTTGTAGGAGTTCAGTGGTGATTGCCAGTATATCAAGGTGCCTGTGGACTTGCTGGGGCAAGTTCTGGCCCAAGAAATGGAAGATTTTTCAGTACATTTGGCCATAACCATGGCCGAGTCCTTTCATTCTGAGCCTCAGTTCTCTGTCCTATACAATGAGATGCAAATCTCCTTCCTGCCCTGCTGATGATTCGTGGGTGCTCTCATGAAATACAGTTGAGTATGCCTTCTAAAAATACTTTTAAAAAAAGGCATTAAGGGCTAGAGAGCTGCCTCAGCAGTTAAGAGTACTTCCTCTCTTCCAGAGGACCCAAGTTTGGTTCCAGCACCCATATCAAGCACTCAACTCCCTGTAATTCCAAATTCTGAGCATTCAACACACTCTTCTGACTTTTGTGGGCATGCACACACATGGCTTACATTCACCTAGAAACATATATATAAATATATACACATGATTTTTTTAAAATTATGACAAAGTCTTCTAAAAATAACATTAAGTATGGTTTACCAAATGCTGCATAAAGCCAGTTGCTGTCTTTTTTAAAGTTTTGCTTTTATTATGCTTAATTATATGTATATGGAGTTAGGAAGGTATGTGTGCATCTAAGTGCAGGTGCTCTCACAGGCCAGAGGTATGTATGAGATCCCTCAGAGCTGAATTTACAGATGGGTACTGGGAACTGAAATCAGGTCCTCTGGGAGAGCAAGAAGTGTTCTTAACCACTGAGCCATCTCTGTAGTCCCTGCTGTCATTTTTAAAGAGGGCTGCAGAACGTAGTAGAAATTTCTTGGGCCTTAAAGTCAGATATTAGTATGTTCAAATCTCCAGTTAAGTGGCTGTAGGCAAGTTCTAAGTTTCCTTAGCCTCAGTTGTAAAACAGAGATACTACCTCTACCCATAACATTGTCATGAAATGAATATCCATTTGATACAAGAGAAGTGTGTGCTAACAGTCTCAAATAACAGGACAAGACAGCTTAGAGCAAGCGTTGTGAAGTATCAACGTGAGGTCCTAGTCACATCCCACTCCCAGACTCAGAAAGGAAAGCTAGAGTCCTGTCCCTAGGTGAACACTAACAAGAGGACCATTTAAAGCAGAGGCAAAGGGCTGCCGGTATAAACTGGTGTGAGATTGGAGCTAGGCGGACAGCCTCATAGCTATTGGAGTTCCTGAAGAAGCCTCTGAGAAAACAGCAAGACGTAGACCAAGTTAGGGATGTATACTCAAACATATAAACAGCAGTGTCTCTTGTACAATAAATGTTTAAGTGGGATTAAAAGGTGTGCTGCTATGCCTGGGGTTGAGTCCAGGCCTTGTGTGTGCTAGACCATTCTATCTCTAAACCCCCTAAATTGTAACACTTGAGATTGCATTCCTAGCTTTATTCTTAATACCAGCCTAGTTTTGAAAACAAAAAAATCTCATGAAAACCATAACCTAGCCAGCAGAATTAGCCATATGAAGGGAAAGACATAGCAAATAGCTAAAAAGCCCATAATTCCCATAAGTGAGGTTTGTATTTCACAGATGCTCTGTCTCGGCCCCATCACCAGCACTGTGCGGTAAGCAGGCCCAGTGGGCTGAGGGTCCATTTCCAGATGACTTGACAGCTAAAAGACTGAGTGAGGGGGCTGCTGTGGGGATGGGGTCTTCTCCCAGTACCTCTGCACTCACACTGATGCTGTTATAGAAAACACTGCTTCAGCTTTGTAAGGAATACCACAAGAAATGATGTAGGCAGCTGTTGACAACCAAAACACACGAATACCAAGCAGGTCACCCTGAAGGACAGTAACAGGAATAAACACCCTGGGTCAGAACCTCAGTCAGAATCTAGTACATGTTCTCCCGTGATGGTGTTAGCAAGTTATCAACTTCTCTGAGCTATAGTGAGGATATATATATATATATATCCATCCTCACTGTGCCTCAAGGATAATGCTATTTCATAGGGCCAGCATTTTTGTTTTGTTTTTAAGTTTAAAGTTATTTATAATCTGTTTCTAAATATGTAACTCATGGGTGTGTGTTTTAAAGGAAGGCAAGAACTTTATTTACTTAGTTTTTTTATAGGGACAGAGTTTCTCTGTGAGGCTCTGGCTGTCTAACCTATCTGTTCTTCCTAAGTACTGGGATTAAAGCCATGCACACTTGGCCTAGGAATTTTAAATAAATAATAAAAGCAAAATGCTTAAACTAGGCCTTAGCCAGCCCAGAGTATGCACTTAAATCTCAAGAGCCTGAGATTATGGTCATTTCCCTTTTGATAGCCAGACTAAAAACATGTACCACCTCTGCCTGGCTTGTTTGTTTTTTCATTTACTTCCTTATTTATTGTTAGGTATGTGCATGATAGAGGGACAGGACATGCATGCCACAACACACATGGACATCAAAGGACAACTTTCTGGAGTCAGGTTTCTCCTTCGGTATTTCCGAGGGATTGAACACCAGACTTACTTGGCAAATACCTTTACCTGATTGTCTAACCAGACTCATAAAACCAAATATTTAAACAAAAACTGTGAAGTCAGTGCCTACTATGCACCAGGCTAAGCACTTGGTGTATTGTCTCACACAACTCATCTGTCAAGGGAACAGAATTCTGTGTTCCTTCTTATTCTTCAGTCTTGAGACAACTCTGGCTGGCCTGAAACATAGTCCTCATGCCTCTGCCTCTTGAGTGCTGGGGTTAAAGGTGTACTGTACTGTAACCTGGCAGTGGTGGGCTTGGAAGGCACTCGAGAGGCAGAGGCAGGAGGATATCTATGAGTTCCAGGACAGTCAAGGCTACACAGAGAAAACCTATATGGGGGGTGGAGGTGCTATAGCTGATCTATGCTACTTTGTGGGTTCTTTTTCCCACCCTTTATTTCCCTGTCCCCCTTTTCACCTGTTTCAGGAGAGAAGGGGGAGGAGGGAGGGAGGGAGAGAAGGGGGGGGAGAGAAAGAGAGGGAGCGAGGGAGAAGAGGGAGGGGGAGAGGGGGGAGGAGAGGGAGAGATCAGTGAATCTAATTTTTTTTTTCATTTCTTCTTTGAGCATAACTACTAACAAACCACAACCAACCCTCCTCTCCCGAACAACCTCCAACCCCTACCTCTTGGGGCTCTAGCATTTATATACCCTTTGAAAAATTCCCAGAATTTCAAATGTCACACAATCACAAAAACTATCTACAGCTGGCAAAGCCACGCCTCTGCTAGAGCATGAGGCGAGTCATAGTCAGCTGCTGAGGACAGGCCGAAGCGGCCAGATATCCCCACACCTGGCTAAAACAGAATACTTAGTTATATGTCTGTGTTTTTTAAAAGAGACCAAAATACCAAAATTGTCACCACAGTAAGTACCTGTTCTCGTAGAGAGGGGAACAGACACTTGGCCACTGAATTGTTAGCCTGAAGTCGTTTAAGAAATATATGACTGAACCAGGACTTAGACCTAGAAATGTTAGCCTTAAACATAAAAAAAAATGTGCCACTTCTGTTTTTTATTCTCTTCCTCAGACACTGGTGCCCCCAAATTAAAAAGGGGGTGAGTGCAAAATAGAGAAGCACCAATATACAAATCTCAGAGAAGTCTGCAAAGGAGAAATGGCTACTTGCATGTTGACCGTCTCTGCTCCTGCTCACATGATGACATGGACAGTCAGTTTCTAAAACTGTATTTTCCCCATAGAGTGACTGCACCAAGCTCTTCAGTCAGGGCATTGGAGGGGAACAGGCCCAGGCCAAGTTTGACAGCTGCCTTTCCGACTTAGCTGCCGTGTCCAACAAATTTCGTGACCTCTTGCAGGTAAGCCTAAGTTCCAGCTGCTGCCCTGATGCTCTGAGAAGACTGTTAGCTGACTTACCATGGACTTCACTGTGTACAGGAAACGAGGAGAGGAGAGGGCATGGGCAAAGCAGCCAGGCACAGAAGGCATGCGCAGCCCTTGGAACTAAAAGGCCCACTGTTCTTTTTTTTAGCATGTATCACATGAACAAGCTAGCATCTTTTCCTTTAGAATCTCTGCTTCGCCCCAAGATGACAAGAGCCCTCGGAAAGAGGTCCAGACGAAATGGACCACATGGTTCAGTGATACTTGACTGTAGCACAGGCACTATCCTGCATGAGGCATCATGAAATCACCTTTTGAAATTTACTAAGACAATCTCAGTACTTTATCTCTGGGCCTGAATCTACACAGATCTGGAAGGGGCACATTCCTGGCTCTTATATCATGACCTTCACTATGATTCTTGAAGTTCCTGCTGGGACCCTCAGTTGCAGGAGTAAAGGGAGGGGTGGGAGATAAGGTACGAGGAGGAGTCTGATGTGTCTGTCTGTCTTGCTATAGGAAGGGTTGACGGAGCTCAACAGTTCAGCAGTCAAGCCTCAGGTGCAACCTTGGATCAACACTTTTCTCTCGGTCTCGCACAGCATCGAGGAGGTCAGCCTGACCACAGCAGTCATCAAAGGCAGTGAACCATCTGAGCAGACTAGACCTTCAGTGCTGCCAGCCCACCTCCTCCCCATCCAAGGCTACCTCCCAGCCCACCTCCTCCCCATCCAAGGCTACCTCCCAGCCCACCTCCTCCCATCCAAGGCTACCTCCCAGCCCACCTCCTCCCCATCCAAGGCTACCTCCCAGCCCACCTCCTCCCATCCAAGGCTACCTCCCAGCCCACCTCCTCCCATCCAAGGCTACCTCCCAGCCCACCTCCACCCCATCCAAGGCTACCTCCCAGCCCACCTCCTCCCCATCCAAGGCTACCTCCCAGCCCACCTCCTCCCATCCAAGGCTACCTCCCAGCCCACCTCCTCCCCATCCAAGGCTACCTCCCAGCCCACCTCCACCCCATCCAAGGCTACCTCCCAGCCCACCTCCTCCCATCCAAGGCTACCTCCCAGCCCACCTCCTCCCATCCAAGGCTACCTCCCAGCCCACCTCCTCCCATCCAAGGCTACCTCCCAGCCCACCTCCTCCCATCCAAGGCTACCTCCCAGCCCACCTCCTCCCATCCAAGGCTACCTCCCAGCCCACCTCCTCCCATCCAAGGCTACCTCCCAGCCCACCTCCTCCCATCCAAGGCTACCTCCCAGCCCACCTCCTCCCCATCCAAGGCTACCTCCCAGCCCACCTCCACCCCATCCAAGGCTACCTCCCAGCCCACCTCCTCCCCATCCAAGGCTACCTCCCAGCCCACTTCCACCCCATCCAAGGCTACCTCCCAGCCCACCTCCTCCCCATCCAAGGCTACCTCCCAACCCACCTCCACCCCATCCAAGGCTACCTCCCAGCCCACCTCCTCCCCATCCAAGGCTACCTCCCAGCCCACCTCCACCCCATCCAAGGCTACCTCCCAGCCCACCTCCACCCCATCCAAGGCTACCTCCCAGCCCACCTCCACCCCATCCAAGGCTACCTCCCAGCCGACCTCCACCCCATCCAAGATTAGGCTCCTCCCAGGAAGCAGCTTGTGGCCATAAGAGACATGTGAAGGGACTTTGCTTTCTCGTGACTCATCTAATACTAAGGCACATTTTGTCCCACCCATCATAGACCTAGGAGTCTTTTGTTTGTGTGATTTTTTTTTAAGGTACATTCTATGTAACTGGCTAGCCTTGAACTCACAGAGCGCTGCCTGCCCCTGTCCCCCAAGTGCTCTGCCACCACACCCAACCATATAAGAGCTTTATCCTCCTAGCCTAGCCTAGCCTTGCCCCAGTATATGAACCACTGCTGCAGCCCAGAACTGTTCGTTAAGCTTGATGTAAGATACAGGAACATGGTCTAGCCTGGGACTGAAGCTGGTTTTCTGAGTTTGGTTAGGGGTTTTGTGATTTTATTTTATTTATTTATTGGTTTTTTGAGACAGGGTTTCTCTGTGTATCCCTGGCTGTCCTGGAACTCACTCTGTAGACCAGACTGGTCTCGAATTCAGAAATCCACCTGCCTCTGCCTCCCAAGTACTGTGATTGAAGGCATGCGCCACCACTGCCTGGCTTTTTTCTTTTCTTTTCTTTTCTTTTTTTTTTTTTTTTGGAGGCAGAGTTTCTCTGTGTGGCCCTGGGTGTCCTGGAATTTACTCTGTAGACCAGGCTGGCCTCAAACTCACAGAGATCCACCTGCCTTTCCCTTCTGAGTGCTGCGATAAAAGGTGTACACCACCACTGCCTGGCTGAAAGAGTGATATTTTTAGTTATTTTTGTTTTTTCAGGCAAGGGTCTGATCTCCCTGTGTAACTGAGGCTGACATCAGATGTAGGGCAGTGTCACCTCAGCCTCTGAGGTTACACCATTGCCCACACAGGCTGATTTGACTTAAATGGGCAGAGGAGGGATGAGGGTAAGTGGTACTTCTTAGAAAGCGGCCCTTGGCAACCCCCACTCATTCTCAAATAGGAAGAATTCAACGACTATGAGGCCAATGACCCCTGGGTACAGCAGTTCATCCTCAACCTGGAGCAGCAGATGGCAGAGTTCAAGGTAAGGGCTTGTGGACTCTCCATCACACCCTCACCAGCGTCCCGGGCCTGCCCATGGAGACACTGCCTCTTACATAACTGTCTCACTGGAAGACTCCCAGTATTAAAGGCAGAGGAGCTCAACGGGACTCCTACTGATACAAGCTTTTGTGCAGGCCAGCCTGTCCCCAGTCATCTACGACAGCCTGACTGGCCTCATGACCAGCCTTGTCGCTGTTGAACTGGAAAAAGTGGTTCTGAAATCCACCTTCAACAGGGTAAGTTCAAAGGAACATGGGCCTACAGCTTTCTCCTAGTAAGTCATGCCATCCCAGAATTCATATCCTCTTTGCCACCAGCACACTCTGCTTCTCTAGGCCCCTTCCTGCCTGGCTCTTTCTTTCGTTGTTATTGTTGTTAACATTTATTTATTTGGTGGGGAGCACATGCCAGTGTGCATGTGGACAACCTGCAGCTATTTTGGTTCTCCATGTGGATACTGGGAATCAAACTCAGGCCATCAGGGTTGGTGGCAGTACCTCTTCCTGCTGAGCCATCTCCTCAGCCTTTGCCTCCTGTTCTGAGGGCCACTCAATTCTAGCTCTGCTTTGTCATGGGGTTCATGTTCATCCTCCTATAGCTAGGTGGTCTGCAGTTTGACAAGGAGCTCAGGTCACTCATTGCTTATCTTACCACTGTGACAACCTGGACCATCCGAGACAAGTTCGCCCGGCTCTCCCAGATGGCTACAATCCTTAATCTAGAGCGGGTATGTGACTCCCTCAGCCCACCCTAGAAAAGTGACTGGAAAGATTCGAACCCCCTGTTCCCTCACCTGCTAGCAGCACGGTTCTACTTTCCACATTCCACTGAATGTCCCACTTTCCTTAGTAAAGCCCAGGAGCTCCCCTCGGAATAGACTCACCTCTGCTGACTCGTTTATTCTTCCCCACAGGTGACCGAGATACTAGATTACTGGGGCGCTAACTCTGGCCCACTGACATGGCGCCTCACTCCTGCTGAAGTGCGACAGGTGCTGGCCCTGCGCATAGACTTCCGCAATGAGGACATCAAGAGGCTGCGCCTGTAGGTGCCGTGTGGCCCACCGGACTTCAGGACCTGTTCTCTAAGCAGCTGCAGCCAGAGAGCTATGCAACACGGTCTGGCTTGGGTAAGCCAAAGGCCCAGACTACACCACTGCGCGGAAACCAGGAAGCAAAGAGTGTATTCACTGGAAAGTTCTTCCCTGGAGCACTTAAGGCTGGAGACAAAGGGAGGCCCAACAGAGGTGGAGACTAAGCAGGCAGCATAGGCCCGGCCTTACGTCCCATGAGCAGTCTCTCGCCCACACACTACAGCACACATGCCCCTGACAGCAGAAGCTTGGAGGCACCTGGGGACCTAAGGGCAAGGCTATGGTGTTTACAAATAAAGAATAAAGACACTACCGGGAGATGTGCCATTGTGTTGCGTCCAGGAAGGGCTGGCTGCTTGGACAAGGCCATTCCACTAGTAGCCCTAAAGCCTGCAGTCAAGTCCTCCCCCATCCAGGCCTGGACTGACAGTCCCACCCTCTTTCGGGCTGTCAGCACCAGGAGCCGGACCAATCCAGGTGTGGCAGCTTCCCACAATGCCAGAAGTAGGAATTTCTCCCAGTAAAAAAGTTTTCTGAAGACAAACCTGAAAATTAGAATTTATTCCAAGGATGCCAGTGTTGAGAACCCACTGTCACTAGGTTCCTTTGACACTGTAGTGTTGTGGGAAAGGCTTAGGTTATCAAAAACTTGCTGTAGAAGTGCTTCACTGCCACAGACCTGAGAACACACCTCCACTCTTCCCTGCCCCTACTGTAGAAGGCTGAGGATTAAAGTTGACATGGGAATGCCTGAAAGTATATCTTCAGAGTTGGTCTGATTGTCATCCCGTCCAGGGCCCTAGGAGGCCTATACTGGGCCATGGAATTTGTAGAATCCACGTGAGACACTGTGACTAAGAAATAGAGGCCAAGTCTTAGCCACCGCCCACCGTGAAGTACAGTACTGTTTGCAAACATTGCCTCTTCTGTCCAAGTCTTGCTTCCTTTCTTATCAGCAGACTTGAAGAGGTAGGTGAGGAATAGCAAAGGGAGCTCCACCAAGGGAGGTGCAGCTGACGCTCTAGGTGTTGCCCGATTCAGAGGGCCCAGCCCCACAACGATAGGTGTCGTGTCCCAGCAGCTGCAGGCTCAGGCCCTGGGTGTCCACTTCCACCAGGTGGACACTGTAGTTGCCAAGGCCCTAGATAGGACAGAAGGTGTTGAGAGCTTTAGACAACTCCAGGCCTTTTTGGAGGTCATGAGTTGGAAGGCCACAGTTGGGTATTTCACTCTAACCAATTTCCAACCCTTACAGCAGCACATACCTCAGCCTTGGCCAGGACAGCTTCCAGAGCCTCTTTCTGCCGGGGTTCCTTGGTCAATAGATAGAGAAAGCCCCCTCCACCTGCCCCTGCCAGGCTTTGGCCGTATGCATAAGGGGCCAGGACATCCATCATTCGCTGCACAGCCAGAGGCTCGCAGCCTGGGGCCATAAGCTTCTTCTGCTCCCAGTATGAGGTCAGGTACTGTCCCAGAAGAGGCAAGTTTCCTGGGGTTGGGAAAGGGGATGGTTTGCCTGGGCCAAGATACTCAGGTGATAACTTTAGCAGAGGGAAAGGAGTGTCAAAAGACATGTCTTTACCAATTGCACAAGGCTGAGGACTAGTGGGCACAAAGCAACTGACATGGTGCCCAGTCAGTACTCTATAGCCTCATCCTTGGGGCTTGGGCAGCCCCTGCTTCCCTGCAACTAACATGGTGCCCAGTCAGTACTCTATAGCCTCATCCTTGGGGCTTGGGCAGCCCCTGCTTCCCTGCAACTGACATGGTGCCCAGTCAGTACTCTATAGCCTCATCCTTGGGGCTTGGGCAGCCCCTACTTCCCTGCAACTGACATGGTGCCCAGTCAGTACTCTATAGCCTCATCCTTGGGGCTTGGGCAGCCCCCGCTTCCCTACAACTCAGTCAGGGCAGAGCCTCTTCCTCCTGTTTCCTGGTAAATAGGATCAGAGGACCATTCCTGTGAGACAAGTTCTAAACTGAGATCGAGCTCCCACAGGGAGAAAACAAGATCCCCAAGGGCCTAGTGTGTGGAGTTGTGTCGGGCCTGAGACGAGAGTTACCTCTGAATGGATAAACAAGCTCACCTTGGCGGAAGGCTTCAGCACACTTCTCAGTCTGTCGCACAAGTCTGCGGGCATTCTGTACCACAACAGGCAGCCGAGCATACCAGTTCCTCAGCACATCCTGCAGACGGGACATGACAGTGCAATGAGGAGTAGCTCCAGCCAAGCCCAGCCAGGAAACTGCCTTCCTTATTTAGGGGCTGAGCTCACCTGCAGCAGATTCCGTGCCAATCGGGTCTTGCCAGTGTAAACCAGGAGCAGATGGTCATTGATCTTCTGGACAAAGCCTTCAGGCACAGTGATTTCCTCCACCTCCACCTTTAGGGGCAACTGGGCCCGGGAGCGCCCCACCTTGATGCCAGGCATTAGGCCGCTCACTTGGTCCTGCCAGCCACCTCCTATGAACCCAAAGTCCTGTCACTATTGGAGCCTAAGTGCCCCAACCTCACCCAGCCTTGTTTCATGGCCCTGAATCTCTAACTGGAACCAGAATGGGAATACAGCTTGTCCCAACTCTAGCTGAGACTAGTAAGCCAGGACAGCAGGCCAGTTCCACAAAAGGAAAGTTTTGTTGCAGATCTAACATGTAATTAGAATTGGAACAAGACACATCAGAAGATAGATTTCCACGTAATCTGCCAGTACCCTGACAATCTGTCTTCTAAGAGTCCTTGAAAAATAAGTGCATAGAAGCAAAATGATGGCTCAGCAATTAAAAGTGCTAACTGCTCTTGCAGAAGACCAGCATTTGGTCTCCAGTACCTATGTTTGGCAGCTCACAACCACAAGGTGAATATAAGGGAATTAAATACCTTCTGGCCTCCATAGGCACGCACATGTACACATACCCATACAGTGATACGCATATATAAAAATAAGCTGTCTTTTTAAGAAGGGAGGGCTGAAGAGAGCACTGGCTGCTTTTCCAGAGGGCCCAGGTTTAATTCCCAGTGCCCATATGGTGTTAATAACTCAAGTCATGGGAGGAGGGGGGATCCAACACCCTCTTCTGCCTTCTGCATGTAGTGCACAAAACACCTGTATATATAAAATAAAAAACCTAAAAATATAAAAGCCAGGTGGTGGTGACATACACCTTTAATCCCAGCACTTAGGAGGCAATCTGTAGCCCCTCCACCACCCGGAGCTCACCAATTAGCTACACTGGCTGGCCCACCTCCTAGTACAGATTTTATAAGCGCATGATTTCACACCTAGACTTTTGTGCTGGTGCTGGGGATCTAAGGTCAGGTCCTTATGTTCACACACAAGCACTTTACCCACCAAGCTGTCTCTAACCTTCGATCCTCGGTATTTAATAATCTAAAGTACAGAATGAGGATGTAGAGCAGAAAACACCAAGAACTTGACTATACCCTTCTTCTGAGCCCTCCAGTGGCTACTGATGAGTGCCATGTCCCTTATAGCCCATGACTTTTGAGACTAAAGACATGTTTTTGCTCATTTTATCCCTAGGCCCCAATAGAGTCAATTATCAGTAAATATCAGTTGACCAAATGAATTCGAATGGGACACCTCAAAAGGACACTGAAAGCATAACTTTTGCTCATATACTGCCTGTTGTGGGACTTGGGTCAGTACAAAGGGCTTCAGAGGAACTGGAGGAGACCCTGTGGTCAGATACCCATACATCAGGGGGACTGGAGAAGACCCCATGATCAGGTATTCATACACCTTTGAGGCAGTTTCCTTCAAATTATACCAGAGATGATACCCCTGGGTGAACAGAACAGTCTAAGATCTAGAACCAGACAAATGTGTAGCTGCTTCACATTATGCTCAGCTTCCAAGTACCATAATGGCCAGAAGGAGTTCTGGTGCCCAGACCACCTCAGAGTATAGTTTTAACTGGGCCCTTATTGTTCCAACATACAGACAGCAGAGGGGCAAAATCTTTATAGCCCAGAAAGAGACAAGTTGCCAGAAAGACGGGTTCATCCTCCACTCCAAACCCAGATCTGCCCCCCCAGTTTCTGAAGGACAGCCCAGAGTGGGTAGTCATGAAGACTCCCATCTGAGCCACAGGTACCCTATAACAAAAGGTGCAATTGGGGCTGGGGGGATGGCTCAGCAGTTAAGAGCATTTACTTTCAGAGTACCTGGTTCAGTTCCCATCACCCCATAGGGTGGCCATTTCCACCTGGTAACACCAGCTCCAGAGAATCCAGCGCCCCCTTCTGCCCTCCATGGGCCCCAGACAAGATGCATTCATATACATCCAGGCAAACACTCATACACACAAATTAAAAGGAGCAGTAGCTTCCAGCCCTCAAGTCCAGTCCTCAAGTAGGACCTTAGCTCCTTTGAGGTAAGATAGTTCAAGTTGAAAAGCATCAGAAATCAAAGTGGTAAGGAGACTACAAGCATTTTACAGTTATATGGCCACTGGTAAATCTAGGGGAGCCTGGCCTACAGGGTTTATGAAAAATGTCAGTTCACTGCCACCGGGCACCACCGTGTACCTGTGGTGAGCACCTGCTCCAGGTGTAGCACTGCATGGATGAGAGCCTCCGTGCCCACTGCCCGGCCTGCAGCCCGCTGCAAGGCAGCCAGGGCAGCCCCCGCCAGGATGCTGCTGGTGCCTGCAGAACACAGAGGAAGGCACCAGTCACCAGACACTTCTGTCTAATCCCACCAGTCCCACCCACGCTTTGTGCTGCACGGAGGCCAGGGACCAGGACCACAAGCAAGAATGAAGAGTTGAGGGGGGAAAGGTAACAGCAGGGAACCAGGGCTTACCAAGACCAGAGCCATGTGGCAGCTCTGACCATGTGTGCAGCTCAAAGCCACCATTAAAGGAGTGTAGCAACTGTTCGTGCAGAGGGAGCTCTGAGTGGAGATGCACAATACCCGCACAGATAAAGGCTGCCTTCAGCAAGGCCCCTGAGGGATGAGCACAAAGGAAGGAATTATACCCATCTCGGCCTCACTCAACACACCACCCCCGCAATTTCCTAACCCAAGATGGAGTTCCTCTGGTAGGACAGTGCAGGTCACATCCTCAAACCATAAAAGGGCATCTAAGCTCTCTACCACAGTCAAATGTGTTCTGCAACAGTTGGTACCTAAGAAGGGTAACTGTCACCCTTTCTAGTCTTTCAGAGCTCCTGGCTAGCCCTAAGGTCAGCTCCTCAATAGTCCGCAGTCCTCTGTGGATGGATAGCCACGGTCTGCCTCCACCCCAGCTGGCTCTGGCTACCATCCCTTCTTGATGATGTTCTAATTGTCCTGACCTGGGGCATGAGGCTGGCAGTAATCCTGCAGGTCATCCAGGCTCCGGCACACTAACTTCATGGTCATCTCATCCTGCCGAGGTCCCACTGCCAGCCAGAGCTCAGGCTCCAGGATGCGGCGTGCCTTGGCCCCGATGGGCCGGCGGCCATCCACCCGCACAGCCAGACCCAACACTGCTCCACCGAGCTCATAGGCAATGGGTGGTGTGTCACTCCAGCCCCCTAGAGCAGTTCAACAAAGTGGTCACAGAGCCTGCCAACCTGACTCTGAGGAGGTTACCCATACCTAACCCAAGGAACTCACCAGAGAAATCCACACGGGCCGGGCACTCAGTCACCACCCACTGCCCAGGTGCAGGCAGCTCCACTGGCTGGGTGGAGACAAAGTGCCGGGCTGTCATCACAGCCTGGCGGATCAGGATCTGCTCAGCCCCCTCATAATGGCGGGCAGCCCGAACCAGCAAGGCAGGCCTGACAGGAGGAAAGACAGAGTCTCATGGAGCCCCAAGCTGGGAGTCGACTACTTGTTGCAGTCAATCTGAACATCCTAACCCACCCCTCTCCCTCTCCCTCTCCCTCCCTCCCTCTCCACCCCCCCCACCCCCCGTCTTTCTGAGCCTCCACTATCAGGAGATCCTTCCACAGTTGGCTTCTTGACAGGTGCTAATTTGGTTAACACCCACCTGGTCAACCACTTCTCTCTTTCCTGGGCAAGCGCCTCCACACCCCTCATCAGGTCTCCACACTCCAAGTATGAGAAAGGCTGAATCCACTCGGGGTTGGCAGCTGGCCCACTGCGCAAGCCTCCTCGACCCTCTGCCATGCAGCCCAGTACATCTGCCACACAAGCCAGAGCCCGGGCTGCCACGCCAGGATCTTCCGCTCCAGCTGCAACTGAGGGACCAGGAGTTAGGGGTTTCAGAAGGGAAGGGTCCAGCCTCTAATACTGTATTGCTTAGCAGTCCCCAAATACTCCAGGCTCCTAATTCCTACAAGCTTTTGTCAAGGTGTGCCCCTGCCTGTGAATGCACCCTACTCTGTCTAGCGAAGGTTTTACTTTGCTAGCTCCAACCCAAATGTATCCCCTACTGCTGCCGGAGTCATTAGAGTAGCTAAGAGTTCAGGTTTGAGCCAGTGAGAAGAAGGCTCAGGGTAAACTCATGTGCTGCCAAACCTGACAACCTGAATTCAATCTCTGGCACTCAGGTGGGAAAAGGAAAGAACAAGTTGTCCTCTAATCCTACACACATACATATACACACACACACACACACACACATACACATAATGGGTTGGGTTTGGTTTGGTTTTTCAAGATAAAGTTTTTCTGTGTAGCCTTGGCTGTCCTAGAACTTGCTCTGTAGACCAGGCTGGCCCCAGACTCATAGAGATCTGCCTGCCTCTGCCTCCAGAGTTCTGGGATTAAAGGCATGCACCACCACTGCCCGTCTTAAAAAATAATTTTTAAAAAGACTTCAGGGGTCAAACCATCTGGGTTCAAGTCTTCATCTCAACTAGCTGTTGGTGAGTGGTTTTAAGTGGGACAAGATTCCACTCTTCTCAGGGTGACTAATGAGTCACTATCTCTAAGGCTAAGACAATTAGTCACCAGGCTATATGGTCCATCTCAAGTGTGGGAGAGTTGCCTGTATACCAGCTCCCTGCTAGAGCTTTGTGCCCCCATCCTGGCACTCAGTACAGAACACACAGGCCCATAGATGCTGTAAGGACTCAGAGTCTTAGCAACTGAGTGCCAACCTCCCACTAAAAGCCTTGCTAACAAGGATGAAGCTTGCTAGAAAACAAAACTCCAGAGTTTCTTCTATTTGAGAATTGCATGGCTTCTTAGTCCTTTCAATTGATGGCCCAGAGGGCAGGCAGGGCAGGACACCACAATCTAACCCCTTACTATTAACACCCAGCACACTCACCCTTGTCAAGTGTGGCTAGCAGGGGCCCTGAGCAACCTTCGCCGACAGCAGCCCGGATCAGTGGACGTAGGCAGAGGTCCTGCCGGGCCTCTAACACATGCCTTGCCTTCTGCAAGGCCTGACAGAAGAACAGATCCCGGCGGAAGTCCAGGGTGGCAGCCCGGTCCAGGCAAGGTTGCAGATGCTCCCAGGACAGACGCCAGGAGGCTCGCCAGCCCCGCAGGGCCTCACCTCTGTGTTTATAGGGGTGCAGCATCCACAGCACATCCTGGGGCCCCAGGGCCCTCGTGGGGTGGAGCACAGGGAAAAGGCGGGCACTGAGAAGGCATCGATCTGAGGGGGGTGTATCTGGGTCCCACAGGTCCCAGTCTCTGGGGTGCAGAAAGGTGCATTAGTAGGAAGAAAGCTAAGGTTCCTGCCTTCTTTCCAAATCTGTCTGTCAATTCATGGGGACAAGACATACTCCCCCCCACGGGTGACACTAGTGTGTTACTGGGGGTGGGGGGAGGCTATGCTGCCTGCCAACATGCTTAAGATATTGAATAAAAAGTCCCAAAGTATAGATACAGCACAGCCAGGACTTTAAAGCTGCTCAGGAAAAAGTACTGGGGAAAATCCAGCTGTTCCAAACTGTAGTGGGCCTAGCAGGTGGTAAGAGGACTGGACAGGGCAGCTCAGGGGAAAGCTACAAAGCAGCAGCTACAGTGGCTGCCTAGGCCCACAGAGGCCTGCTGGAGCAACCAGCTTACTTACCGAATGCCTGTCTTCTTGAAGAACTCATTCCAGGACATGTTGAGATACATGCCTGCCCCCTGCCTCTGGGGGAAGAGGAAGAAGCAGTCAGGAATGCAGGGGCCTTTGAAAGGGACTAGGGGACACCAGGCCAGAGACTGGGGAACAGATGCTCCAAAGGGGACTGGAAGAGAGAGACACACATACAGGAACAGGTTCTTTTAAACCACTTTAACACTTCCACCCAAATGCCCAGGATTTAGAGCAGAATCCAGAGGTCTACTCCTGATGGGGACCATTACTAGCCAAGAGACCCAAAGCAAGCTACCCACCTAAACCTCAACCACCAGCCTCTAACATGGGGATGACATTCTCAAAGGTCTATTGAGACGTCTGGCCACCCCTGCCTCAGTCTATCCCTCAGGCTAGTACTCAGAAACTCCTGTAATAGGATAGAGCCAGACCCCTGGGGGCTCCCCAATGTCTAAAGATGGAGACAATGGAATGTGAGGTAGATGCCTACTTCCCAGCTGTCCAGACGGCCAGCGAGAGTGAATACACGACTCAGGGAGCCATGCAGCCGCACATGGTGTCCCTGAAGAATGAGGTCATGAAACTCCAGGCCATGCAGGGCCTCAGAGTGGGCTGTATCCAGGCCGCTCACGAAGCAGCCAGCGCCAATACGGATGGGGCCCTGAAAGGCAGGGGGCAGGTATCTTGAGGTGAGGAGGAAGGTACACGGGGTCATCCAAACAAGTGCCAGGCAATAGCACCCCATCTGCTCCCCCCTGCCCATGCCCTCAGGGCTCACCCTCAGATGGCAGTGCTGCAGGACACTTCGAGGTCCCAGGTGCACAGGGCCTTCCAGCAGGCAGCTGACCACGGAGCACGTAGCCTCTAGCAGCTGTGGCTCCTGTGAGACCAGGGAAGAAAATCTGTAAAGTTGAAGGCCAGGGGCCGGGCACCTCAATTCTTACTTGGAAACAAATATCTAGGCGGAAAGTATAAAGACCCACTACACTCCAGGAACGTCAGCCAGCCAGATCCCGCTCTAGACCTGTCCTGGACCAAGCCCAAGAACTTTCTCCGTTCCATCTGGTCTATCCAGCATTCCTACCCTAAGAGCCACCTCTGAACACCATCTGTCCAGTCCCCCATCATCGTGGCTCCCCAAAGAACCTGCAGAAAGGTCCTTCCTGGCTTCTAACTTAGCCATTAACTAGCCACTCAGTAGCCTTGAGTAAGTAGCTTGACTTCTCTGAGCCTCCAGTGTCTCTGGGATATCAAAGTGTGGTCCTGTATGCTTTAATCCCAGAAATTGGGAGGCAGAGGCAGGAGGACCTCTGTGTCCTCAAGGTCAGCCAGGACTACACAAAGAAACACTTGTCTCAAGAAAACAAAACAAAAACAGAAACAAAAAAAGTTCCAAGTCTGACCACTCGACTGCCCAGGGGATAAAGGCATGGGTCGCCGAGCATGAAGACCTGAGTTCGATCCCTAAAACTCAAATAATGGGGAAAAATGACTCTTTTAAGTTGTCCTCTGACTTCTCTATGTGTGCTTTGGCATGTGCACACTCAAAGGCATGTACATGCACATGCATGCACGCGCACACACACATAAATAAATAAAATGTAAAAAATAAGTCAGCGACTGGAGAGATGGCTCAGTGGTTAAGAGCCCAGACTGCTCTTCCAGAGTTCCTGAGTTCAATTTCCAGCAACCACATGGTGGCTCACAACCACATATAATGGGATCCGATGTCATCTTCTGGTGTGTCTGAAGACAGCTGCAGTGTACTCACATACATAAAATAAACAAATAAATCTAAAAAGAAAGAAAGAATTTAAAGAGATAAAAAATAAGTAAGTCTTAAATAAAAATTTCAAGGTCAGCCAAGCAGTGGGCAGAGGCAGGCAGATCTCTGAGTTCAGGACCAGCCTGGTCTATAGAGCAAGTACCAAGACAGCCAGGGCAACACAAACCCAGTCTGGTGGGTCAGGGGTTGAAAGTTGGGGGGTGGAGGTGGGGAGAAAATTTCAGGTCATCCTTGGAGATATATCAAGTTTGAGTCTGAGGTCAGCCTCAAGCTACGTGTAGCCCGAGGCCACATGAGACCCTGTCTCAAAAAAAAAAAAAAAAGATAGCTAATGATACCTTAACTCATAGGTAAACTGTTTCAAGCACAGGGTATTTCTATCTCTGGAGCCCACATCTCACCTGACCTCAAGTACTCAGCAGGCGCCTACTAAGGGCAGACAGGGTCTCAAGTACTCAGCAGGCACCTACTAAGGGCAAACAGGGTCTCACCTCCACCTGGGAGTGAACGATCTGGGCCACAGCTACCCCAGGCATCGTGAGTCTGTGCAGGAACTCGGTGGCATCTGTCGTCATGTAGCTGTAGCCGCCATCAGGGATGTACACTGGAAAGACATGAGAATGAACCCCAGGGGCTTGAGAGATGGCCCTGTGGCTCTTGCAGGGGACCAAAGTTCCATTCCCAGCACCCACATCAGGCGGCTCACAACCACCTGTGACTCCAGCTCCAAGGGATCCAATGCCCTCTTCTGGCCTCTTAGGGGACCTGCACCCACGTGTGCATACCAACAGGCAGACACACAAACATACATATAGTCTTTGGGGGGATTTTTAAAAAGATTTATCTATTTCATGTGTGTGAGTTACACTGTGTCTTCAGACACACCAGAAGAGGGCATCAGATCCACTTGAACCTGGGACCTCTGGAAGAGCAGTGGGTGATCTTAATCGGTGAGCCATCCCTCCAACACCCACATATAGTTTTTTAAATTAAAAAAAAATCAATCTTTCTTAAAAGCACCGACTCCAACCCTGTGCCTGCTGCAGCTCTGGTACGAGCATCCTCCCCAGACTCTAGAGAAGCAGGCATAGGGGAGAGCCCCTCGGGACACTTATAAAGCTGAGGTTCAGAATGTATGCAACCTCCAACTGCTCGTCCAGAGATCCTGAGTTCAAATCCCAGCAACCACATGGTGGCTCACAACCATCCCTAACGAGATCTAAATCCCTCTGGAGTGTCTGAAGACAGCTATAGTGTACTTACATATAATAAATAAATAAATCTAAAAAGAATGTATGCAACCTGCCTCAGGCTCATAGCTACCAGGTGGACACACCGGGAAAGGAGCCAAAACTGAGACAATAGGAAGACAGAAAAGGGAAGTGTCTTGGCAGGAATGGGGAGAGCATAACTGTCCAGTTCGTGAGCTAGCTTGCCTAATCCACAGTGCAGGAAGCAGCTCTCTCTCTACCCAAGGGCCAATAAGAAATACCCATTGTGAGGGGCTGATCTCGAAGCTCCCTCCATAGCTGGGCCCGGGCTCCCTTCAGATAGCCTGCTGTGTCCGTGTCGCCTTGCCCCATCTCCGGGGGCCGCCCAGCCAGGAAGTTCTCTCTGCTCACATTCCGAGCCATGCAGAGCAGGATGTCGAAAAACAGAGACAGCTGGGGGAGGGGGAGAAGCGTGGCTATTGGCAGGGCAGCAGTCAGGCCCCACAATCCCACGGCTGGGCAGGGCTAGTCCCATCTGCGGAGAGGCTAACCCAGAGAGCAGAAAGGACTGGCCCCGGGGTCACTCAGCCTCTCACCCCCCAGTCAGGGGGCCCTGGTTGCTTCTTTCAGTTACCTGCACAGGCTGGGCACCGGAGTCCAAGCCCATGTAGGTGCAGGCGTCCAGCGGTGGGCTCACGTGGGTGGCTAGGAGGTGCTCAGCAGTCTCCACAGAGAAGAAAACGACCCCAGAGACCTGGAGGGACCCACAAGGCTCAGTGGGGGGAACCCTGGCGCCAAGCTCACGCATGAATTAAGGAGGGCACAAGCAGATGAGTCAAATGAGGTGCAGTACCATAAAGGGCACGGACTTTCTGGACCACCCCAGCCCTAGGATTCCAGGTTTGGTTAGCTTCTACCAAAGCACCTTATAGAACCCCCTCAACTTCCAGGTCTCCCACCAAACCCAGCTTTGCACCCTTTCCAACACTCCTACCCACATCCCCCAGGCTGTCTCTAATCTCCCACTGCATCCCCTACCTTGCTCCCATCTGGTAGCTTTCTGGTAGGAGGAATGCCTCAGAGGTTCTGCATCTACCTGCTCCCAAGACTCTGGCCTCATCTGCTCTCTGAATGTCTCTTAGGTTCTGGTTCTAGCTTGGCCTGGAATAGGCTAAAGAGTGGAGCTCTTCCCAGAAAGAAAGGGAAACTGTCCCACCCTATTCCCAAAGTCCCCAGGACCCCTCATCCCGAACCGTACCAGTGGTACCAGCCCATCAGGCCTGACACACCGCTGTATCTCCGCCTTGGTGCCCTGGTAGTAAATGTCCAAAACCAAGTCCTGTGGGGGGGGGGGGAAGTTACAGAATTAGCGCCAGGAACAAGAGAGGACCAGGAAGTAGGCACAGCCGTGAGAGTCAGCAAACGGTCTCCAAGGGAGGTCCAAGTCTGGCAGGTACCAGTGCATTTGTGGGGACAAAGCAGCAACTTCTATCTGTACAAGGCGGAGGGGAGGGCAGGTTTTAGTCACCGTCACAGCCTCAGCCCCTGAGTACACAGCCTGATATCTAGGGGTGTGAGCGGCATCAGGGCGGTGTCATAAAAGAACTCAGGCCGGAGACCACATAGTACCAAGGACGATAGATATCAAGGGCGGCAGGTCCCAGGGCTCAGGACCGGAAAAGCACCCCATCCCAAAGCCGCTGAACTGTACCAGGAGTATTACCTGTGAGTCAGTGAGGTAGACACCGTGGTTCAGCGCATAGGCCAGGCTCCCAGGAAAGGCAATCACTCTGGTTCCCCGGAAGCCATCCCAACTGATCCCTACGGGATGGCACAATCAGGGTGGCAAGGTAGGGAGCCCCAGACATGAGGAAACGAGCCCAGAGCTGCAGCGTCTGGGAGCTCTGAAAGGGAAATATAGTTTCCAAGGCCAAGTGGACATTGCTCTGGGAAAATGGCAACCCCTTTTCCCTTAAAGTTCTTCTACAGTGCACCGTGGGCCGAAGGGGTGGGGCAGTTCTGGTCATTCCTATTTAACCCCGCCCCCATGGCGGTGGGGGTGTAAGTTGGTCTAGAACTCACTGTAGCTTGAACTTGCTGCAATCTTCCTGCCTTGCCCTCCCAAGTGCTAGAATTACAGGCACAAAACACCACAACCAGCTACTAAGTCTGCAGAAGGGCAGACTGAGGCTCAACAGCTCAGTGGTCGGGCCCATGTTTCCTTTATAAACAGGTTTGCTGAGCCGGACTTGGTGAGGGAAGGCGGTCCCAGGCCACGCATGCTCACCAGGGTTTGGAGGAACAGACAGAAGCATGTCCGTGCTGCAGACCCACACACCTGGTGGGGAACCTGGACCCAGCTGCAGGGGTCCGGGGAAAGAGAGAAAAGACCGAGAAGTTAAAGCCCAGTCCTTCCTCTACTCTTTCACCATCCCCCGCACCCCTCCCCTGCAACACCTCTCCCCCACCCCCATCCCTGTCCCATGTGTTCCAGCCACTTAATCTGAAAGGTGTCTGCCACTGAAGCATCAGGGCCTCTCAGAAGCCACGATGTCAACGTTCAGTGTTAAACCCCTTCCCACTCAACCTCCTTCCATATTTCTTGTTTGTTTGTTTGTTTTTTGAGGCAGAGTCTCTCTACATAGACCCGGCTGAGCTGGAACTCAGAGATCCAACTGACTGTTCCTCCTGAGTGCTGAGATTAAAGGTGTTTGTCACCACACCCGGCCCCATAAGAAACTGCTTGACGTTCTGGTGCGCTCACTCCAGACCTTTCTTCCTGGGGTTCCCCATCCGAGTCACACAGGCCCTCACTGGTGGCTCAGTATGTGCAAACTGGCTTATCTGGGAGGACCCACTCTGGGTCGTCTACCCGGCCTTACCCGGTGGGTCATGATATCCAACAGGCAGTCCAGGTTGCAGACCAAGGCCTCCACAGGGGCCTGTGGGTTCTCCACGGGGAGGCAAGTGAAGGCCCTGCCGCAGTCATCGAAGGGGAAGTCTCGGCCCTAGGGGGAGAAGCAGAACCTCATGAGAGGGAGTCCTTGCTGCAGGGAAACCAGGACACCTCACCTCCTCTGTATGAGGGCAAAAGGCATTGAGTAATGGAAGTTTTAAGAAAGCGTTATATTGATGGTTCTTGTTTGAATGTTTACAGCTAACATGATTACTGTGCAAAATTACAAAACATACGTATGCAAAAAGGAAAAAAAACATCCTCAGGAACACTAAGTGCTGTCATTTTGAGGTATATCCCATCGGATTTTCATTACTATTTCTTTTGCATGTTTTAAGTATCTGTATGTGTGTACATGCACATGCCTGTGCCTAGGGACCAGTAATGGAGGTCTAAGAACAAAAGGAGCCGGGTCTCTGCTTCTACTATGTTGGTCTTGAGGGTCAAACTTAGGTTTGGCAGAAGGTGCCATCACCCCTGTGCCATTTCACCCAACTTTCATTTATACTTTCTCTAAATTTTGTTTTTTTAATAAACGTATGCTGATAAGGCATGACAGAACGTGCCATCAGTCCCAGGGCTTGAGAAGCAGAGGCAGGCGGATCTTTTTGAGTCTGAGGCCAGCCTCGTCTACATAATGAGTTCCAGGCCAACCAGGGCTACACAGTGTATGCCCTGTACTTCAGGGTATAAACAAACAAAAAGACATCAGCTCAATAAACTGGAGATGTGACTCAGTTGGCAGTGTGCTCGCCTAGCATCCATAAAGCCCTAGGTGTAAATCCCAGGATCTTATATGGTAACACATGCCTATAATTCCAGTCCCTGGGAGGTGGAGAAACAGGAGTTCAAGTCTGTTCTCAGCTCGACAGCAAGTTAGGACAAGCTAAGGCTACATGAGACCCTCCTTTTTTCTTTTTTTTAAATGTGTGTACCTACTAATCTGCACGTGTATCATGTTCATGCAGGTGCCTGCTGAGGTCAAAAGAGGGCATCAAGTCCTCTGAAACTGGAGCTATAGGTAGTTGTGAGCTGTCCAATGTAGGCATTAGGAACTGAACCCAGGTTCAGTTGACATCCTCTGCAGGAGTATCAAGCACTCTTAACCACTAAGCCATCTCTCCCACCCCATGAAGTCCTGATTTAAAGATTTAATAATAGGGTCTGGGCCAGTAAGATGGTTCAGTGGGTAAGGGAGCTTGCACCAAGCCTGAAAGGTGACTCAGAGTCCTTAAACTCATATGGTAGAAGGAAAGAACTAAGTCCAAACCTTGCCCTCTGATCTCCACATGTGCTCACACATGCACATATACATAATAAATAAATATAATAATAACTTTAGATATATAATAATAATCTTTGAATAATAATCTTTGAATAATCTATTGTGCTGAAGAGGTGGGTACAGGGCTGGAGAGATGGCTCGTTGGTTAGAAGCACTTGCTGCTCTTAGAAAGGACCCAGGTTCAGTTCAGAGCACCCACACTGGGTGGCACACAACCTCCTGGGACTCTAGTTCTGCGATAACCTAACGCCCTCTCTACCCTCTGTACCCTGTTCTGACCTCCGTGAGCAGGGTATGCACATGCTATGCAAGCAAACAAGCAGGAACACACACATACAAGCATACATAAAAATAAGTAAGTAAGGCAGAGACAACAGCAAAACGTCACATAGGTCCAGAAGGTTTAACACTGGAGAGTAAGACGGACATCTATAGCAATGACAATATTCTGGCTATTTACAATATATTACCACTGGGGGTATCTGGGCAAAAATACATACACACACACACATACATATATACATACATCCCACAACAACAATAACAACAACAAAACCTCTGTGTTATTTCTTACATATCTTGATGAAAATTCCAATTAAAATTAATTCCTCAGGACTGAATTCAGGTTGTCAGGTTTGGCACTAGGAGCCTTGACTCACTGGTCTATCTTGCCAGCCCCAGATGGACCTCTTTCTTTTATTTTAGTGTGTGTGTGTGTGTGTGTGTCTGTATTACATGCACATTTGTGTGTGTATCTGTATGTTGTATGCACATGTGTGTGTGTGTTGTACGCACATGTGCTGTATGCATATGTGTATGTGTTATATGCATATGTGTTGCATGCACGTGTGTGGCAGTATGTGTGTGTATGTGTGCTGCACGCACATGAATGTGTCTGTCTGTGTGTGTGTATGTGTACACGCGCGTGCGTACTGCATGCACACTTGTGTGCAGGTGCATGTCCTTCTCTGCTCCTGGGATTACAGACACTCAAAGCCATGCTCAGCTTTTACACAGTGTTGGGGATTTGAACCCAGGTATTCATATTTACACAGTAAATGCTGTTACCCACTGAGCCTTCTCTCCATCTCCAGATGGAACCTAACCAGCTCCCAACTTCCAGACATTTCGTTTCATTCGGATCCCTCTAGATTTACACAATGAACACCTTGCACACACACCATGGGAGAACACCCCTGCAGTCCCATCCAATCACTAGAGCCAAGATTCTGAACCTCTGCATGGCCCACATCCTGAACCCTGCTTACCATGTGCAAGATGAGGATCCAGGCTGAGTGTAGGACGTCTGACGTGACCACCTGTCAAGAGCAGGAAAGCCTCCTCAGAGCAGGAGAACGGGGCAGACAAGAGCCTGTCACACTTACAGAACAAACCCGAAGGTCTGGAAGCTGTAGAAACTATTTGAGTTCCAACAGGAACATGGTCCAAAGGGGCAGCAACTGAGAAGCACTCACGGTGAAGCCAGCTCTGGCACTCAGGTGTTCTGCAGCCACCAGCAGTGCGTTGAGGGTGGCTCCCCCACTGCCTACTCGAGTCTGGGGGTCCTCCACAGCCAGCAGCATCGTCCCGGCAGGGATCTGCTCCCGCTTCTGCCTTACCTCCAGCTCTGCAAGCAAAACAAATGTTGGGATACAGACAGTCACCACCACCCTGCCCTGTCCCTAAGGACTGGAGGGAGGGAGGAAGCCTGTTAACACTCATTTGATTACTTTGACTTAGCTTTTCTCTCTTTTCTTTTTCTTTTTTTTCTTTTTTTTTTTTTTTTTTTTGGTTTTTCGAGACAGGGTTTCTCTGTGTAGCCCTGACCATCCTGGAACTCACTCTGTAGACCAGGCAGGCCTCGAATGCAGAAATCCACTTGCCTCTGCCTCTAAAGTGCTGGAATTAAAGGCATGCATCACCACGCCCGGTGACTTAGCTTTTCATACAGCAGGTTGTTAAGTACCTCTTTGAGGTAATTAAGTACTGTTATCCTCAGTTTACAGATAAGAAAACTAAAGACCAATGTCATGATGTATACATCAAGTTATAAGACTAGGAAGAAAGTCTGTGTTTCAATCCAGGTCTACCAGACCCCCAGTGCAGCAGAGGTTGGGTAAGGGAGAGGAGAGAGAGTTCTAATATAAAGAAAATGGGGCGCCGGGCAGTGGTGGCACACGCCTTTAATCCCAGTTCTTGGGAGGCAGAGGCAGGCGGATTTCTGAGTTCGAGGCCAGCCTGGTCTACAGAGTGAGTTCCAGGACAGCTAGGGCTATACAGAGAAACCCTGTCTTGAAAAACCAAAAAAAAAAAAAAAAAAAAAAAAGAAAAAAGAAAAAAAGAAAATGGGGGAGGGTGTGTCACCTACCTCTCTGAAAGACCTGGACACTGTCCTTGTACTGGCATGTCAGGATAATGACTGTCCAATTGACCCCCCTTGGCTGCTCCATTCTGGCCAAAATGGAGGGGCTTCCTGAAACAGCAATGTATAAATACATGAATGTTTCTTAATATCAAACTTTAACGTGACTCGTTCTGGTATACAGTTTTATGAATTTTAACACAAGCATAGATTCTCTTTAAAATTTATTATATTTGTGTGTGCTCTGCCTGCAGATGTGTATTATAGCACATGAGTGCAGTGCCCAGTGCCTTCAGAGGTGGGAGGCGGGTGTCAGTTCCCCAAGACTAGAGTTACACATGGTTGTCAGTCATCATGTATATCCTGGGAATTGAACCCAAGACCTCTTCAAGATAAGTAAGTGTTCTTAACCACTGAGCCATCTCTCCACCCCCTCCTTATACTTAACTTTGTTCACTGGACTTTGAAAATAAAAAACATGCCTTTAGGGGCTGGAGAGAGGGCTCAGCAGTTAAGAGCACTGGCTGTTCGTCCAGAGGACCTGGGTTCAATTCCCAGTACACACATGGCAGATCACAACTGTCCGTAACTCCAGTCCCAGGGGGTCTTGACACATTCACACAGATATACATACAGTCAAAATGCCAATGCACTTAAAATAAAGATAAATCTCTTTTAAAAAAGCATGATTTGAAATGTTCCCCTCTGCAAAACAATATGTGGCACCTGACAGTGATGGAGTGAATGACACATCTTTCCAGGGTGACAAGGTAGTAAGAGAGAGGAAATGAAGCCTCTGAAATAGTCTCTGGGTCAAAGGCCATAGTCCTGGTTTTAATTGCCAACTTGATATAACCTTCAAAGAAAGATCCTCAGCTGAAGACCTGATTCAATCAGATTCCCTTGGGCATGTCTTTGAGAGACTGTTTGGATTGACAGCTGATGTGGGGTGCCCTATGCCACTGTGTGCTGCCCCACCGCTAGGCATCTAAGAAAGTCCCTGGGTCATATAAGAAAGGGCTGAACAAGCAAGAAAGCAAACCAGTAAGCAGCAAGAAAGCAAACCAGTAAGCAGCATGCCTCCGTGGTGGTTAATGCTCCAAATACCTGCCTGGAGTTCCTGACCTGGAAGTATAAGACACATACTCTCCCTTCCCTCCCCAGGTTGCTTTTGATAGTTTTATCACAGTAATAGAAAAGCAAACTTAGACAACTCTGAATAATTTGGGGTTGGGGGGTGAGGATAGGGGAAGATCTGGAAAAGTCTCAAGAAATCAAGCAAGGCTACGGAGTATTCCCAGTCACATTGGCCAAGAGAGTAACTAAAGCTTAGGGAGTGTTTCTCAGGCACCAAGCCAACAGCAGTGTAGTGACAGCTCAAAGGAGCCATTCACCAGCCCTAATAGTTGATCTTATCACACCGCACACATAAAGAAACCCTGGTTTAAAGAGTAAGCAGGCTGCCTAAGGTCAGGCAGAGCCAGCACAAACAGCTGGGTGTGCCCCAATGCCTGTGAGGAATGGTCTAGCCCTTGGTGTGTCACACGTGGCATTTGCACAGAGATCTTAGAATACAGAGAAGAAATTATTGCTGCACTCTGCCCATTTTAACAGAGTTTCATTTGCTCAATCCAAGTTGGGGCTGGGGCTTTTTATGCTGTGTGTGTGTGTGTGTGTGTGTGTGTGTGTTTTACAACACGGTCCTATGAAGCAAACCTGGCCTCAAATTCACTATATGGCCAAGCATGGCCTCAAACTTCTGATCTCCCTCCTCTATCTCCTGTGTAGGCTTGCACCAACTCATCTAGTCAAGGATTTTTGGTTGGTTGTTTTGCTTTCTAGTGCTAGCAATCCTCAGCAAAATTACAGGACAGTGAGTATACCAAGAGACAATAAGGCTCCTCATGCATACACGTACTCGCACACACACACACACGTGCGTACACACATCAAGTACATATTTTTAAGACAGGTTCACACTATGTAGCCCTAGCTGGCCTCAAACTTTCCATCTTCTTGCTTCCACTTCCCAACACTAGGTTTACAGGCCTGGGCCACTATGCCAGCTCATAATACGTTCATTGAAGAAAGATGGTACAGGTAGGGACTATGCACAGTTCAGCATTTTTAAAACTTTAAAAGGTGAATGTACGTGTGCATGTGTCAGTCAGGCCCAGGAGACTCTAATTTGCAGCTTTCTGAAAAACACGAGAAAGAAAGAAGTTGGCTGGAAGTAAAACCAAATAGTAAACAATACGTTCATAAAATGTGTACCCAGTGGGATAAACTGAGGCAGGAAAACGACTCAAATCAAAATCAGAACGGCGCTGGCATCTAGAGCTCCACTGGCTCAAGGGAATGTCGTTCGGTGTGCCAGCTGTCCCCAAGTCGTGGGGGCTCCCTCTGAAAACCCAGATCAAGAGAAAGCTGCACTGCAGAGGTCCCCTGCAGCTAACTAGCGCTGGGGGCGACGGCAGAGATCCGAGAGACGCGCAGGAAGGCGCCCCAAACTAGAGTGGAACTGAAGACCCCGCGGACCCACATACCTGCGTCCGCCCAGCGCTCGCAGAGCCGGCTCTTTAACGCGGCTGCGCAGGCCGCGCGGCGCACCCTGGGAAATGGAGTTCATTCGGCCTTGCTCCAGAGTCCGTAGAACCTGCTCTCAGCCCCGCCTTACTGAAGGGAAAAAGTTCCCAAACTTACAAGGAGCGCTAAATGTACCAACTTCCAAAACTACAACCCCCAGAGAGAACAGGGTGTCTTAAAGACACTGGACAGTTTTTTTTTTGTTGTTGTTTATTGGTTGGTTTTGTTTTTTTGTGACTCGGGTACAAGGCAAAAAGAGTGTGTGTGTGTGTGTGTGTGTGTGTGTGTGTGTGTGTGTGTGTGTGTGGTTTTTGGTTTTTGGTTTTTGGTTTTCATAACAGGGTTTCTCTGTGTAGCCCTCACTATCCAGGAACTCATTTGCCTACCTCTGCCTAATGAGTGCGTGTGTAACAAACTACCACCTGGCTGTAATTTTGACCTTTTTAAATACTTTTACTAAAGCTAAGCCTTTCTTAACTATTGATTGATCAATTGATTGATTGATTGATTGATCAATTGATTGATTGATTGATTGATTGATTGATTGATTGATTGACTGATTGAATATGAGTACACTGTAGCTGTCTCCATGCACACCAGAAGAGGGCATCGGATCCCATCACAGATGGTTGTGAGCCATCCCGTGGTTGCTGGGTATTGAACTCAGAACCTCTGGAAGAGCAGTCAGTGCTCTTAACTGATGAACCATCACTCCAATCCCCTAATTTTGTCCTTTTAAAAAAGTTTTTTTAAAAATTATTATTTTAGGGCCTGGAGAGATAGCTCCATTGGTTAAGAACACTCACTGCACTTCCAGAGGACCAGGGTTCAATTCCCAGCACACACATGGCAGCTCAAAACTGTTTATAACTCCTGGATTCAACACCTTCACACAGACATACATGCAGGCAAAACACCAGTGCATATGAACACAAAAATAGATAATTATAAAAATTATTTTGTGCCGGGCAGTGGTGGCGCACGCCTTTAATCCCAGCACTTGGGAGGCAGAGGCAGGCGGATTTCTGAGTTCGAGGCCAGCCTGGTCTACAGAGTGAGTTCCAGGACAGCCAGGGCTATACAGAGAAACCCTGTCTTGAAAAACCAAAAAAAAAAAAAAAAAAAAAAGAAAGAAAAAAAAGCAAGCAAAACTATTTTGTTACTATTATTACTGTCAACACCATCATTTTATGTGTATGAGTGTTTTGCCTGCATGTGTGTCTGTGCACTTCGTGCATTCCCGAAGAGGATGCCAGAAGGTGTTGGATCCCCAGAAACTAGAGTTAAAGGCCATATGGCCACCATGTGGGTGCTACAAATCAAACCCAGGGCCTCTAGAAAAGCAGTCATCTGTTGATCTATCTCTCCAGCCTTTTATTTTTTTTTTTTAATTTTTAGATAGGATCTTCCTATGTAGCCCAGGTTGGCCCTAATTAAAACTCTTCCTACTTCAGTCTCCAGAGTGTTAGGATTATATGAACTCTCCACCATATTCTTCAGATTTTTTTTTTCAAGACACACTTTCTCTGTCTAGCCCTGGCTGTCCTGGAACTCACTCCAGGCTGGCCTTGAACTCAGAAATCTGCCTGCCTCTGCCTCCCAAGTGCTGGGATTAAAGGCATGCGCCACCATGACCCAACTTCTTCAGATTTTTTTCTTTCCCTTCTTCTTTTCGTTTAATATTTTTATTTCTTTCTCCTGGCAGGAACCCAAAGCGACTATTTTCCTCAGGAGCTGTGAAGAAGCAGGGGCTGGCTCACCAATGTTGTTGAGGAGGGGACATACGCAGCTAGAATAGGGTTGGCAGTTGGGGTTCTGCTTCCTTGTTTTTCTCGGGTGAATCCTTCTGGAAAAAAACTTCCAACTCCACAGTGGAAAACTTTGCAGCAAAGTTTTGCAAAAGCAATGCATGACAGCATCATTTGTCATAGCCCAGAATTGATAAAGGGTTCGATGTTTTTTGAAGGTTTTAACTAGAATATGGCTGATATATGTGCACAGTAATGAACTACCTTCAAGACCTTTTGTAAGATTGGATGGGGTGGCACAGGCCTGCAATCATGGCACTTGGGTGGTGGTGGGGGATCAGGAATTCAAAATCATCCTCACCTGCATAGCCCAGGTCAAGGTGGGAAAAGAGAACCAACTCAAAATGCCTTGCTGACTTTTGGCCTTGCTTTGGTACTGCACCTCGTCAGGACCTTTCTTCTCTTTTGGAATGGTAAGGTATAACTTTCTTTTTTTTTTTTTGCGCCATTGTATGATGGAAGTCTGTGATTTGCTCTTTGACTTTGGTGTTACAGGGGGTTGGAGTTAAGAGATGGCCTGGAGTCTCAGAAAAGATTTGGACTTTAAGCAGTATTGAGACTGTAAAAGATTACTGGTGGTTTTGAAGTTGAGTTGAATGTATTTTGCATTATGATATGGCTACAAGTCTATAGGGGCTAGGGAGTGGAATAAGATGGGCCTAATGAGAATGGCCCCTATAGATTCATATATGTGAATGCTTAGTCATTAGCTGTTTGAAAGGATTAGAAGGATTAGGAGGTGTGGTCTTGTTGGAGGAAGTGTGTCACTGGGGGTGGGCTTTGAGGTTTCAAAAGCCCATGACAGGCCCATTCTCACTCTCTTTGCCTGGGGATCTGATGTAAAGCTCTCAGCTCAAGAGCCACCATGCTCCCTGCCATAATGATAATGAACTAAGCCTCTGAAACTATAAGCAAGCCCCCAATTAAATGCTTTCTTTTATAAGAGTTGCCTTGGTCATGGTGCCTCCTTCACAGCAATAGAACTGTGACTAAAACAGAACACACACAAATGAAATTAAAAATACTTTTTAAGTACTGCATCATGGGAGGTGGAGGCAGAATCAGCAGTTCTAGTGCAACCATGGTTACAGCCTGAATTTGAGAATCTCCTCAGTAAAGAAGGAAGCAATGTGTCATGGCTTTGTTGGTGTAGCTCAGCACTAGAGCACTCGCTTAGCCTGCAAGAGACCCTGGGATCCCAAACATCCCTAAAACATGCAAAGGAACAAGACTTGCAGTGAACCTATTATAGAACAGAGCATGCTACAGGGTCCACATGAGGATGGGCAGGTAGACATGAGCTCTCTCTGTATTTGAGTTTTTCTTACAAGAATGTGCTTTCCACATTTCAGGTTCCTGAACCAAGGAGCCTGAGAAGACACAGAATCAGTCCCAGCAGGAATGGGGAAGTGTACTATAACGTAGCCAGTCACATAGCTGTGTCTTCCTTCTCTGTCTGTAAAATGAGTTAACAGTAATTCCCAATGCCTGTGATTTTTATACAGGTTTGATTCCTTAGTACACAGTGGTGTGTGGGATGGAGAAGACCAGCCATTATTATTGTCAATACACTCTTCCTGCTCTCTAAAGCAGGATTTTTGGATTGTCCACTTGTACTGGCTGGTTTTGTGTGTCAACTTGACACAGGCTGGAGTTATCACAGAGAAAGGAGCTTCAGGTGAGGAAATGCCTCCATGAGATCCAGCTGTAAGGCATTTTCTCAATTATTGATCAAGGGGGGAGGGCCCATTGTGGGTGGTGCCATCCCTGGGCTGGTGGTCTTGGGTTCTATAAGAGAGCAGGCTGAGCCAGCCAGGGGAAGCAAGCCAGTAAGAAACATCCCCCATGGCCTCTGCATCAGCTCCTGCTTCCTGACCTGCTTGAGTTCCAGTCCTGGCTTCCTTTGGTGATGAACAGCAATGTGGAAGTGTAAGCTCAATAAGGCCTTTCCTCCCCAACTTGCTTCTTGGTCATGATGTTTATGCAGGAATAGAAACCCTGACTAATACATCACTGTTGCATCTTCAGGTTCCAGGACAGTACCTAGGATGTTGTAAGTGGTTAGAAACCATGGAATGAAAGAGAGAAAAGCATTCCCTGACCAGCTCCCATGGGAGTCATCCCCTCTCTCCACTTGGCCCAAGTCTCCCTCACCCCGTCTTCTGTGCCTATGAACCGAGGAAGCCATATCTCTCGCAAGTGATGAGGCACCTCTTCTTGCTGCTGCTTCAGCAATGCAGATCCCAGGCTCTGCAGTGGCATGAGAAGCAGAGATGCCAGCTGCTGCAGTGTTGGCAGTGGTCCCATAAAACAGAATGTGTCCCCAAAGGGCTCAGGAGCAAAGGCCTTCACGCACATCCTGAGAAGCAGGCATGGCTGGATGACATTGTTACTGCCCGACCTGCTCTAGTATAGTGCTCTCCAGCGAGAGAGGCAAAGCCACTCAAAGAAGTCTTCCATAGCTGGAAGCCCATCCCTGGCTGGATGTAACAGCTCACACATGGCCTATAATATTAGCTTTCAAGAGGCAGAGGCAGAGGCTGGAGGATCATGCAAAGTTCAAGCCAGTGTGGTCTATACAAGTAGATCAGTAGATCCTGTTTAAAAAGAAAGAATTCCTTGATTTGGCACGGAAGTAGCTCTTGGCTGTAATCACAACACTTGAGACAATGAGACAGGAGGCTATAATATAGCCTAGGTTGTATTATAAGACCTTACCCTGGGCTGGAGAGATGGCTCAGTGGTTAAGAGCACTGACTGCCTTCCAAAGGTCCTGAGTTCAAATCCTAGCAACCACATGGTGGCTCACAACCATCCATAATGATATCTGATGCCCTCTTCTTCTGGGGTGTCTGAAAACAGCTACAGTGTACTCATATATAATAAATAAATAAATCCTTGGGCTGGAGCAAGCAGGGCCAGAGTGAGCAGGGCCGGAGACAGAAAAGAAAAAGTGCCTGAAGACAGCTACAGTGTAATTACATATAATAAATAAATAAATCTTTTTTAAAAAAAGACCTTACCTCAAAAGAGAAAAAAGGAAAGGATGAAGAAATTGCTCAGTGGTTAGGAGCATTTCCTGTCCTTCTAAGGACTTGGGGTCAGTTCCCAGCACCCATATCTGGCAGCTCAGACTTGCCTATAACTGCAGCTCCAGGGAATCCAGTGCCTTTTCCTGGACTTTGCAGGTACCTACATGTGTGTTCACAAGCCACAATACATCTACATATAATTTTAAAATTATATATATATAAGAAAACAGCAGAACTGGAAAGATGGTTCTTCCAGAGGACCAGAGTTCAATTCCCAAATCAAAATCAGTTGATCACAATTCCAGCTCCAAGGGATCTGACACCCTCTGCTGGCCTCCTTGGACATCTACACACTTGTGGTATGTACTCACACAGACATATACTTATGTCCTAGTGTCCTAGCAGGGAGCAGGGAACACACAGACAGATGTGGTACTGGAGAAGTAGTTGAGAGTTTTACATCCTAGTCTTCAGGCAGCAGCCTGAGACACACACACACACACACAGAGACACAGAGACAGACACATGGCCTAGCATGGGCTTTTTGAAATTTCATGGCCCACTCCCAGTGATACACCTCCTTCAGCAAAGCCATACCTTCCAATTCTTCCCAAATAGTTATCAACTGGGGACTAAGCATGCAAATATATGAGCCTATCTCATTCAAATCACCACAACACATATGCATAAATATAAAATTCTTTTTAAAGGTGAGGGGGTTAGAGGCACTTGGGTCTAGGGGTTATCTCTGTAGAATAGTTCTTGCCTAGCATGGACAAGGCCTCAGTTTCTCCAGTACCAATGAAATAAAGGGGGCATGGGAAAGACAAGGCCCTCCTGTAATGATACAGGTTACATTTCCTGCTGGCTAAAGTCAAGAGCTTCAATAAACCGGGGAAGAATGTCTACAGTGAGGGTAATCCTGAAAGATATCGTTCAAGAGTATAAGAAAACCAGTGGGGGATGTTGCTGGAGAGATGGCTCAGCGGTTAAGAGTACTGGTTGTTCTTGCAGAGGACCTGGGTTTGATTCCCAGCACCTGCATAGTGGCTCAACCATCTGTAAATCTAGTTCCAAAGCATCTGACCTGCACAGGCATATATAGGCAAAACATTCATACACACAAAATAAAAAGAAATTAAAAGAAACACAAATGGATCATAACAGCTTAGATCCAAAATGCAAGTGACTTTTGACTTTAACCTTACCTGGATACCTCTCTAATCTGGAAATCTAAACAGTGCACCTCATAAATCACTTTACTATTTCTTTAGCAAAAGGAGATTCTTTCTGATTTGTGTTACAGGCCTGTAATCCCAGCACTTAGTGGGTAGAGGCAGAAGGCTCAGGAGGCCAGAGCCAGTCTCAACTACATAATGGATTTGGTGTTAGCTTGTGTTACATGAAATTCTGTCTCATTTGCTTGTTTGTTTGTTTGAGACAGGGTTTCTCTGTGTAGCCTGGTTGTCCTGGTACTCACTCTGTAAATCAGGCCGGCCTCAAACTCAAGAGATTTGCCCATCTCTGTCTCCTGAGTGCTGGGATTAAAGGCATGTGTTGCCACTGCCCAATGAGATCTTGTCTCAAAAAGGGGTTGGGGGCTGGGGAGATGGCTCGGTAGGTAAAGTGCCTGCCTGTCAGGTAGGAGGACCTAATTGGGATCCCTAGAATCCACATAAAAGCTGGTTATAATTACATACTTCTGTAGTCCCAGTGCTGGGAGAGCAGAGACAGGAGATCCTTGGAACTCATGGGCCAGCCAGGCTAACTAAATCAATGAGTTGCTTCTAAGTTTAACAGGAAACCCTATCTGGAAAAAAAAGATAGAAGCCTGTAATGCCAGCAATATAGAGGCAGAGGGCAGAAAAATCATCACAGGTTCAAGGCTCGTTTGGTCTACATAGTGAGTTCCAAACCAGCCTGGGATATGTGAGATGATTTGTGAGACTCTGTCTCAAAAAACAAAAGCAAAATCATCACAATAACAAATAAGTAAAATGAGGAGTGAGATTGAGGACAATCTTGGCTATTGACTTCTTACCTCTACGTGTACATCTGTTCACTGCACAGTAAACAGAAGGAAAGAAGAGGTGGATAGAGTTGTTGGTTTATCTGAATCTACACAAGTCTCCAGTGATATAACTGAAAGGATAAGAAAAAGAATCAACTCTAGGCTTGATGGCTCAAACCTCAAATCCCAGAGCTGGTGACTCACCAGGAGTTCAAGGCCAGGCTAACTTACATAGTATTAGGGCAATCAGGGTGCATAACAGGATCATCTCTTAAACTAGGCATGGTAGTGTGCACCTGTAATCCCAGAATTTGGGAGTCAGAGGCAGGAGGACTAATGATGGTTCAAGACTTGAAGGTCAGCCTGGAGTATATGACACCTTGATAGTGACAGAACCCAGCTTTCAGACAGTTTTTTTAAAGGGGGTATTGTCCTAGTTTATTTTTCTGTTCCTGTAATAAAACCTTTTGATCAAAAGCAACTTTGGAAGCTGGGAGGTGGTTGTGCACACCTTTAATCCCAGCACTTGAAAGGCAGAGGCAGGCAGATCTCTATGAGTCTGAGGCCAGCCTGGTTTACAGAGCTTAGTTCCAGGATGGCCAAGGCTACACAGAGAAACCCTGTCTCAAAAAACTAAAAAAAAAAAAAAAAAAAAAGGAAGCAACTTTGGGAAGGAAGATTTCTTTGGCTTACACTTCAAGGTTACAATCCTTTGAAGGGACAGGGTAGGAACTGAAGCAGAACAGGAAGGAATGCCTCTTTCTGGCCTGTGATCTCTGAGTCTACTCAACCGAGTCTTATTTTATCTTTTTTTTTTTTTTTCGAGACAGGGTTTCTCTGTATAGCCCTGGCTGTCCTGGAACTCGCTCTGTAGACCAGGCTGGCCTCGAACTCAGAAATCCGCCTGCCTCTGCTCCCAAGTGCTAGGATTAAAGGCGTGCGCCACCACCGCCCGGCTCTTATTTAATTTTATTGGGCTTTTTTGGGAAAGGGTTTCTCAGTGCTGTCCTAGAACTCAACCTGTAGACCAGAGTGGTCTCAAAATTCAGAGATCTGCCTGCCTCTGCCTCCCGAGTCCTGGGATTAGTATCATGTACCACTATGTCTAGCTTTAGCCAGAGTTCTCACAACCAAACACCACCTTCCCAGGGGTGAGACTACTCCACAGTGAGCTGGACCCTCCTAAATCAATGACCAATCAAGAAAATGCCCCCAATCTGACAGAGGCAGTTTCTCAGTTTGAGGTTCCCCTCTTTCTAGGTGACTAGTTTTTGTATAACTAACCAGTAAAGGGGTGTGTTTGTGTGTGTGTGTGTGTACCTGTGCTTATTCATGCTGAGGCCGGAGTGGATATCAGGTATCTTCTTCAATACCTCTCCACTCCATTTATTGAGGCAGGGTCTCTCTGAGCCAGCACTGGCTTATTCTGGCTAATCTAGCTATCCAGAAAGCCCAGTCCCTGCGATCCTTGTCTCTGCCTAATGTGTGCTGGGGTTTGACCAGCTTTTATATGGGTTCTGATCCAAACCCTGGTCTTCAGGTTTTTGGGGAAAGTGATCCCCAACATCTCAGCAAGTAGTTAGTTACAAATCAACACATATTCATACATATTTATTGGGTTAGTAAAATGATTTGACACATGTATATATTATATAATGATCAAATCAGGGCAGGACCTACCAGTGAAAAGTAAAGCTCATGTGAAGTGGAAACCTAAGGGTTCTTTGGAAAGTCATTTGGATGGTATTTTTGCTGCAGCAAACATGTGTAGCTGAAGTGGACACAAGTAAAAGACTAAGGCAGACTCATGAAGGAACATTTCACTGAAGCAGACATATGAGAGAGGATGTTCTGCCAAAGCAACCACGTGAAAGGACACGTAATGAAGGATTCTTTGCTAATGACACACATGTATTGGTTCGCCTTACCCTGCATAGTTGAGCTGCATTTGTCGGGACTCCATAGAGAGAAACGCACCAAAAAAACTTCTGGTGGTGTGCTGCAGCTTCTTGTCACTTCTGCAGACTCAGGCTGATTGGCAGAATGATGTCATCTGAGACAGACACAAGTGCTAAGGCAAGATTCATGCTGAGGCAAGACCCGTGGAGGACACATGATATTTGGATGGTATAAATTAGACTCGATCACCAGGGATGGATGCTGAGCTAGGTTTGCTTACAGGGCTAGCTGTGCAAAGCTTGTGGGTCTCTCGCTTAGAGAGGCACAGCTGAGAACTCCTGACATTCCTCCTGGTCCCTCAGACGCAGCAGAGGCTGAGGCCTGGCTGTCTCTGCTAGGTAGTGCCACTGCTGCTGATGCGTGTTTGCTATTCTGACTCTATCGAATTGGACTGCTGGTGTATCTGTGAAGTGTTTGCGAGTGGATCAAGCTGCCGCTGGGGACCTGTGAACTGAACTACCAATTCAGACAGCACAGAGGGGAGTTGCTCCAAAGAACTTTTCTAAACAGATCCACTTTCCCCTGTATCCTTTCCTTTCCACTACCTCTGGTGGGTGCTGGCTAAAAGGGAGGTTAAAGCATTTAAGAACGATCATTAAAAATAGGATTTGAAAAAATTAAAGTTACCCTCTTGTTTGCACGTGTGTAAATAAACCCTGGATTCAATATAAAGAACACACACACACAATCAAAGTAACAAGCATTTCCAGTTCAAGAATTTATCATTTCTTAGCCGGGCAGTGGTGTCACATGCCTTTAATCCCAGCACTTGGGAGGCAGAGACAGGTGGATTTCTGAGTTCAAGGCCAGCCTGGTCTACAGAGTGAGTTACAGGACAGCCAGGGCTACACAGAGAAACTCTGTCTCAAAAAACAAAAAACAAAAACAACAACAACAACAACAAACCAAAAAGAATTTATCATTTCTTTATTACATTTTAATTTACTTTTTAAAGATTTACAAGCCAGATATGGCTTTATTCCCAGAACTCGGGAGACTGAAGCAGGGGGATCTCTGTAAATTTCAGGCCTACCTGAACTACGTAGTGAATGCCTGGACAGCTATATGGTGAAACTGTCTCAACTCTCCTCCCCACCCCCATCAAAAAAGATTTTTTTCCTATGTGTATGAATATTCTGCCTGTGCCCTCAGATGTCACAAGAGGGTTTTGGATCCCTGGAACTGGAGTCACAGACATGATCTGCCATCTGGAGCAGCTAGGAATCTAATCAGGGTCCTCTAGAAGAGCAGTCAGTGCTCTTAATCTCTGAGCTATCTCTCTGGCTCCTTATTTCCTTGGGAAAATAAATACCAGCATGCCACAACACACATGGGAAGGTCAGAGGATAATTTATGGGAAACAGTTCTCTCTTATCATAAGGGTTCCAGGGATAGAGTTTAGATCACTGGACTTGTAGTGAGCCATCTTAAACTGTGTGTGTGTTGTGGAAAGCAATGTTCCTTTCTTAGTAACAGTGCCTCTCTGTGAGAGGCTGCCCCTTTAAGACAGAGAAACGGCAGAGAGAAGCTGCTCTGCAGAGAGCCAGCAGCTGCAGCGACTTCTGCCCTGACCTTTGAACAGAGTTTTCTGAAAGCATAGACATAGGCTCTAAGAATGTAAAAACGAAAGTTTCAAGCAGACAAAGTGACCAGGCTGAGGCTATGCTGAACAAGTCAGGACAAAATGTCCTGTAACAGTTCTCTGAATCACCCCCCTGACCCTCCTGCTACTGGATTCCAAGGAAGGCCACTAACTGTCAACAATCTTATTGCAAAAATCCCTCTTGACCTGTAAATGACTTATAGCATGTCACCCCCATTGCAAGAAGGGTATAAAAGATGTATGCTTTCTTTGTTCGGGGTTGACTCTCCCTGCAAGGAGTTGCAACCTTCATGTACGTGAAATAAATAAACAGACCTCATGCTGTTACAGCAACCATCTGGTCAAGCTGTATTCTGAGAGGCTGTGGGCCTGAGCTGAGACCCTGGGGGGTCTCTTGAGTTACAACAGTGCTGTGAAAATAGAGATGGAGAGGAGCACTGTCTTGCCTCCTGGAGATACAGTTCTCCTGCTCTCTGACACCCACCCCCCATTCTCCCGCTCTGCTCCCAGCAGGGCAGCAGCAGAAGCAGCTGGAGCAGCTGCTCCAGAGTCCACAGCTCCCCCCAGCTATGCCTGCACAAGCTCTCCAGGGGCCGGAGTCGGGCGCGATTGGAGAACAGGGCCCTGCAGCTGGGACATGGAGTAAGCGGGTGGAGACCCCTGATGCCATCCTGGATCCCATAATTTTACCCCCCTGAGCCTATGGCCCCCAGATAATCAGGGCAGCTAAGAAAACTGTGTCCGGACTAGATGGGAGTCCCTCCCTTCTGTCCAATGAGATAGATGCTAGATTTCCCCCTTGCGAGGCCTACATGGGAGTCACCTGAAGGTCTGTCGCCAGTCTCTGATGGCGGGTCTCTGAGGGGCAGCAAGATGCCCCATTAATTTGACTAAGGTAAGAGAAACAGTACAAGGGTTGACAGAGTTGCCCTCAATGTTGTTAGAACGCTTGATGGAGGCGTTCCATCTGTTTATGCCCTGCAACTCCACTGCAGAGGAGCATAAGACTACTGTTACTGTTGCCTTCATGGACCAGTCAGCCAGAGATATTAATTCCTATCCTGGAAACTAGACTTATAAAAGATAGAGTTTAAAATATATTAAGAGCTATACTGTCATGCATCCATGTGTAAGAACTGGCAGTCAAACTTTGTATTTGAAAGTAATGTTCTTAATATTAATTTTAAAGAGAATAGATTGTTTAAAACTGAGTTTTGTTCTTCAAAATTATGGAAATGTTCTAATATTACAAAAGAAACTTAAAAATGTACTTAAACTGCCAGTGTTCCATTAGTTACAGTTTACAATTCAATCACAAGCTCAGGATTTTAACTCATCCATATTTGTAATTAAAAATTATCAGGCAAGTGGATCAGTTACAGAAAACTCAAATAAGAAAAGATAGTTTATTTGATCTAAATCATTTTCAAAAACTTTGAGGACATGTTTATTTGTTAAGATCTCACCTTAAGCTTGTTACAGGAGAATGTAAATCCTAATACCCTGGACAATTGACTGATGAGAAATAAATAACTTTGCAGAAAAGTCAATTGTTGGCTGTCTCACAGCAGTCCTCTGGTAAAAGAGACCATTAATGTAAACTCATCTTTCTTCATCTCCAAGTTAAGTTTGAACACCCTATTATGAGTCTGTTGCTATGCTAATACAAAATTATAAAATAAAATCATAAAAATATTTTGTAGGGGACTTGATGAAATGTTTATTCCTTGGTCTGGACAGCAATTACATTGATTATTGCAGAATGCTGATATTTGGCTCATTACATAACAAGCTTTTTGGACAAGTTTGATGGTCATTATTCCAGGGACAGGCTTTTGGAATTTGCCTCTATACATACTTCTGTAAATGTAACTGTACAGCCAATGAAAGGTACTTTTTGCTGTATTTATGGACAGCTCATCTGGTGGTAGAGAAACATATATGATTAGATCACGTTTGTTCTCTTGGGTTCTCCTCCTGCTTCATAAGTGATTGATTATAACCACTGTTTTTAAAACATTAAATAATCAAGTTTTTAATTACATTTGGGAGTTCATGCTAGATTATCTGGACTTCTTGGTGAGGACGGTGCCGTGGCAGATTTGCATATCAGTATCAGGCAGATTATAGACTTTATACAAGAATAGTTAGCTGGGCAATCTCATCATCAAAGTGGTTATGGCTTAAGACAATAATTTGAGATGACTACTGACAGCTTTTCAAACTTTCTAGTTGCTATTCCTTTAACAAGAGAAGCAGCTGGAGATAAAATTAGTCATTGCCTATGTTGTTTTTCTATACTAGATGTTCCAAATCAGATTAAGACAAATATTATATTACAGTCAGTCATCTGAGATGTTCTGTAACAATTTAATATTAGTCATATTACTGAGATTCCTTATAATCCTCAAGGACAAGGTATTGTGAAACAGGTCCATGGAACTTTAAAATGATATTTTAAAAGAAGAGAGAAGCATGTCCCTGTACACCACAAAAATGTTTAGAATTTCAATGCCAAGAAACTCTCTGAGTGTGGGAAAGAGGGCATGTTTGTGTTTTTTCTGCAGGATGCGGAAGGAGTTACTAGCTGCCAGAGAGGTTAATGAGATATGCTGATCATTGAAAAATGGCTGCGGTCCTTGACAGCTGTGGATGCCCCCTACTAATGCTGCAACATCCCTCTGCAGAATTTTTGATGTCTTCTGAATTCCCCTTTGTAGTTGGCCTTTCTCTGACTACATCTGTGGTAGCCACTAGACTGGCGGGTGGATCATTGAGACATTCCATTGTAATCACCAATAACTTAGCTGAACAATTCCAATTAGCTATAGAGGTTTCTGCTAAAGCTTTGGCTTCTCTACAAGGACAAATAACTTCACTTGCCCAAGTTACCTTGCAGAATTGCTGTGCCTTAGACCTTCTCACAACAGAGAAGGGTGGAACCTGCCTTTTTCTTAAAGAAAAATGTTGCTATTATGTTAATGAATCTGGCCTAATAGAATTACAGGTGCATAAACTCCATAGGCTGAGTGAAGATCTTCAGAGGCAGAAATTTTCTAGAGCTGCCACTGATTGGTGGGAAACTTCCATGTTTTCCCTCCTGATGCCCCTTGTTGGGCCTTTGCTCATGTAAATCGGTTAATAGAATTTATTAGACAACAGGTTGACTCTGTAGCATTCAAAACCATACAGGTACATTATCATCAACTTGATTTGGCTGATAGAGGCCTGACTGAGCCATGTGGTGACATTGCCCCCATGGAGGATGCTTAGAAACTCAGAGCTATGCACACTGGTTTGGCACGGTGCAAACTCAGGGTGGGCACCTGCAAGGGGTGTAAGCATTGTAGGGGGAGGACCCAACTGTCCACCTCTGAGTCCCCCGTGAAGTAAACCAGATTTGCATAGGGGTTGGTGTTGGTCCTCGGATCACCCTACACTATGTGGAGGTCTATCACAAATCCAGGCTCTGCCCCTCCTCTCCAAAAGACACCAAGAGCTGCCTAAAATGTGGGAAGAACAATCCTCTGTTCCCCACGAGAAGAATCAGGTCAATGCTTCCCCCCTCTAGTAAAAGCCCGCTTGTGCATCAACGAGACCTGTACATGCTTGATTGCTCCCTGGTCTCACAAAAATTAAGTAAAAAGAGAGGAAATGCCAGGAGCCAAACTGACCTTACTTTCCATTTTGAAGATGGACAACAGTATAGACCCATTGCTAGTGGGAAACTAAATTATGATTTTAAGATTAAGCCATGCTAAAGACAAAAAGGGGGAGATGTGGAAAGCAATGTTCCTTCCCTAGTAACAGTGCCTCTCTGTGAGAGGCTGCCCCTTTAAGACAGAGAAACGGCAGAGAGAAGCTGCTCTGCAGAGAGCCAGCAGCTGCAGCGGCTTCTGCCCTGACCTTCGAACAGAGTTTTCTGAAAGCATAGACATAGGCTCTAAGAATGTAAAAACGAAAGTTTCAAGCAGACAAAGTGACCAGGCTGAGGCTATGCTGAACAAGTCAGGACAAAATAAGATGTAACAGTTCTCTGAATCACCCCCCTGACCCTCCTGCTACTGGGTTCCACACACTGTCAACAATCTTATTGCAAACATCTCTCTTGACCTGTAAATTTAAAAGCATATAACTTATAGCACATCACCCCCATTGCAAGAAGGGTATAAAAGATGTATGCTTTCTTTGTTCGGGGTTGACTCTCCCTGCAAGGATGGGCAACCCCACGTACCATGTATGTGGAACATGAAATAATAAACAAATACCTCATGCTATTACAGCAATCGTCTCGTCAAGTTGTGTTCTGAGGGGTTTCGCACCTGAGCTGAGACCCTGGGGGGGTGTTCCTGAGTTACAACAGTGTGTGGGTATGTGTGTGTGCGTAAGAGAGAGAGACAGAGACAGAGAGAAAGAGAAAGAGAGATATTTATAATTTCTCAGAACCCTCAGGCTTGTCTGAATATTTTGAAAATCGTCATAAATTATTGTGTAGTGGCCCTACTATGACCATAAAAACTAATTCTTCCTATGTAACTGTATTTCTGCCTTATTGTTTTTATCATAGTACTGGGAATTTGAACCTAGCTCCTCACATATGCTAAACAAATGCTCTATAATTTTGCTGTATCTGCAGGTCTCCCACAGTTGTCCCACAGCCCTGGTTGTCCTAAAACTTGATTCACTACATAGTCCAGACTGGTTTCAAACTCCATATATTCTTCCGGCCTCAAACTCTCCAATGCTCAGATTATAGTATGAGACAACAAACTCAGCTGATTTCAAATAAGTTAATGAACAAAGACAACATAGTTGGTGGGGTCGGCTCAGGCCAGTAACTCTTGAAGCAAAGACAAGAGGATCCCATTGAGTTTAAGGACAGGGCTACACAACAAGACTCTGTCTCAACAACAACAACAAGAAGAAGACACAAGCATGGCAGTTTACTCATTTAATTCCAGCACTCAGGAGGTAAAAGGCAGGAAGATCTCTGAGCTTAAGTTCATCCTGTTCTACATAGAGAGAACCTGTCTCAATAACAAACTAACAAAGTCACCAGCTGACACTACCCGATTCCTCTCAGTTCCTCTACTATCTATCTATCTATCTATCTATCTATCTATCTATCTATCTATCTATCTATCTATCTATCTATCTATCTATCTTTCTAAAATCAAACCCAGAGCCTCACATATACTAGGCAAATGTTCTACCACTAGTCTAAGACTCCCAAACTATGTTTTATTTTATTTTGTTTTGTTTTTTGAGACAGGGTCTCTCTACATGGCGCTGTCTGTCCTGCAACTCATGATGTAAACCCAGGCTGGCTTCATCTCACAGAGACACACTTGTTTCTACCTCTAGATTGTTAGGATTAAAGGTATGGACAAACTTTTTTTTTAAAGGATCATTAGCATTTAGATATTTTGTATCATTAAGATATAGATAGATAGATAGTGTGTATTTTCTATGTAGCCGTGACTGGTCTGGTACTTACTATGTAACAAGGATAGACTGAAACCTATGTCGAGCCTTCTAGGGCTGGGATTACAGTCCTGTGTAACTGAGGCTAGAGGACACAGACACTGCTCCCTATTGTCACCTTCAGCAGCCTGAGGCATTTCCCAAGGCTTTTAAGTACTTAAACTCAGGCTAACCAAGGGCTTCTTGGCATTGGTGTTGGAAAGAATTCAGGAGTAGCCAGTTTATGGTGAAGCAGAAGTGAAGATTTTTACTAGCGAAATTTTAATATAGGTTTAAGCACAGAGTAAAGTGAAAGAGAGACACTCAGAAGAACGTCAGCACAACTGAGACTATGAGGAGTCATAGAAGGTAAGATGCATCCAAGTGTGTAGATATAGTCTCAAGGGGGAGAGCAAGCAACGAGTTGTCTTAGTATTAGCCATATATACCTTTCGGTACCTCTCCAGTTATGATTCAAAAGGTTTCTAAGAATCTCCTCCCTTTTTTTTTTCTTTCTCTTTTTTGATAATTGAGATAAGGTGCAGGATAAGGGCAGAGTAGATGTGGTGGAACTTGGAGACCAGTCCACGGTGTGGCCACACTGCATGTGTTTGGACGAGGCGAGGCCCGAGGGGTCGAGTGGTTCACACCTGTAATCCTAACACTCTGAGTGTGAAGCAGAGGCGTTGCCCTACATTCAAGCCCTGCCTGGGTGAGGAAGTCAGACAGTTTCTCAAAAGGGCAAGGGGGCCCAGCCATAAAGTTCTTGTCAAGAAAGCTCACAAACCTGAGTGCCGGGTACGGTAAGGTTGCGGCAGAGGGGTAGGCGCAGGGTGGCTGCAAAATCTCTGGGGCTTGCTGGCTAGTGTTGCTGGATCAGAGCATTCCAGATTGAGTGAGAAGCTTTATCTCAAGAAATAAGATAGAGGGTTAGGGAAAAATCACTCAGAGGGTAAAGGCAATTACTGTCAACCTGGTGACCTGAGTTTGATTCTCAGGACCCACGTGGTAGAAGGTGAGAACTGATTCCCATAAGTCGTCCTCTGACTTCCAAGTGCATGCCATGCACAAGCAAACAGACACGTAGCACATGCGCACACATGCACACACACACACACACACACACACGTAAAAATTAAAATGGAGAGTGATTGGAAAAGACACCCAGCATCCACTTGTTACACACATGTGGCACACACATATGCAAATGATAACTAACCAAAGAAATAATAAATGAACGGAAAAGCAAGGACTCAAAGAGATGTTTGTGTGCTCATGTCATGACAGCATTACTCACAACAGCCAATAGATGGAAGCAATTCATCACTGGTGAATGGATAAAGAAAATGTGGTATGTGCCCACAATAGGATATTATTCAGCCTTAAAAAGGAAGGAAATTCTGAAATACGTTACAGTATGGGTGAACCCTGAGGACGCTATGCTAAGTGAATTAAGCCATTCACATAAAGAACAGCAGCAACAGAACACTGTGTGTGTGGTTCTGCTCAAGTGGGGGAGTCATACATTCATTCTCTTCTAATGCAGTCTCCTATTTACTTGTGTTAGAAAAGGAGTCAAATTCACAGGATCAGAATATAGAAGCTGGGCGGTGGTGGTGCACACCTTTAATCCCAGCACGTGGAAGGTGGAAGCAAGTGGATCTCTGTGAGTTCAAAGCCAGCCTGAGCTACAGAACAAGTTCAAGGACAGCCAGGGCTACACATAAAATCTCTGTCTGGGGGAAAAAAACAAACCCACAAAAACAACAAAAACAAAAAACAAAAAGAAAGAAGAAAGGCAGGCAGTAGAGTGTTGGGGATATAGTTGAGTGCCAAGATCTAGATCAAAGTTCTGGGTTCAACCCTCAGTGCTGGGGTTGAGGGAGGACATAGAATGGCAGTTGTCAGGGGATAGGGAGGAGGCAGAGTGAGAATTAATGTTTCATAATATTATGATAAGAATTACAGAGGTGGAGGGCAGTGACAATCATACAATAATATAAGTAGACTTTATACCATTCAACTGCTCACTGAAAAATGGCTATTATGGTTAAGATGACAAATTCTGTTGTGTAATTTATCACAATTATAAAAGGAAAAGCCAGGTGTGTGCAGAGGCAGATATTGAGGTCTTCTTCAAACACTTCAAAATGATTTTATTTTTAGTTATGCATATGTGTTTGGTGGTGGGTATATATGAGTACAGGTGTCTCCAGAGAAATCCAGGGGAATCCAGAAGAGGGCATTGGATTCTCTGTAATTATAGGCAGTTGTGAAAGTGGAGCATATTTATAAATCTTTTTTGTTTCCCCCCTCAGGGTTTCTCAGTATAGCACTGACTGCTAGAACTCACTCTGTAGACCAGGCTGGCCTCAAACTCAGAGGTCTGCTTGCCTCTGCCTCCCAAGTCCTGGGATTAAAGGTGGGTGCCACCACCATCACCCTTGTAATCCCAATTCTTGGGAGGTGGAGGCAGAGGATCAGGAGCTTAAGGTAATCCTCAGCAACATAGCAAGTTCCAGACCAGCCCAGATTACCTGAGAACCTTTCTCAAAAAAAGCATTCACACAAAACCAGTGCAATGGCTCAGTGTGTTGCCTGAAGTCATTCCAAAGAACCCACATGAAGGTGAGAGTAGAAAACCAAGTACACAGAAGTCTCTTCTGATCTCCACTCCCTCATTCACACACACACACACACACACACACACACGCACGCACGCACGCACGCACGCACGCACGCACGCACGCACTCACACACGCACGTGCACACGCGCGCGCGCACACACACACACACACACACACTACACTCATCTGTCTGTCTGTCTATCTATCTATCTATCTATCTATCTATCTATCTATCTATCTATCTATCTATCTATCTATCTAATCTATCTATCTATCTATCTATCAGTTTTGAGGCAGGGTCTCCCTCATACAGTCTTGGCTGGCCCTGAACTTGTTTTGTAGACCAGAGTGACCTCAAACTCACAGAGTTCTGCTTGCCTCTGCCTCCTGAATGCTGTGATTAAAGACACCCACCACCACACCCAGGCTCACATACACATACTGAAAGAAAAGAGGAGATATCATAGTTAGCTCAGTCATCAACTTGATATACCTGGAAAGAAGGAATCTTGGTTAAATAAGGGCCTCCACTGGTTTAACATATGGGAAAGTTTATGGGGACATCTTTCTTTCTTCCTTTTTAAAAAAGATTTATTTATTTTGCATAAGTGAGTACATTATAGCTGTCTTCAGACACAACAGAAAAGGGCATTGGATCCCATTACAGATGGTTGTGAGCCATCATGTGGTTGCTGAGAATTGAACTCAGGACATTTGGAAGGACAATCAGTACTCTTAACTACTGAGCCATCTCTCCAGCCTGGGGACATTTTCTTAATTGTTAATTAATATAAGATGGTTCAACCTACTATGGGCCGTGCAACTCCTGAGCACAGGTCCTGGGCTCTTTAAGAAAGCAGGCTGAGCAAGTCAGTAAGCAGCATAGCTCTATGGCCTCTGCTTCAGCTCTTGCCTCAAGTTTCTACCCTAACTTCCCAATATGAAACATGTAAATAAACCATTTTCTTATCAAATTGATGTTTTTCATCATGTTTACCATAGTAATAGAAAACTGACTTAAAAAGAGGGGGGGAATGGGGCTGGAGAGATGACTCAGTGATTAAGAGCACTGACTGCTCTTCCAAAGGAAGGTCCTGAGTTCAAATCCCAGCAACCACATGATGACTCACAACCATCTGTAATGAGACCTGATGCCCTCTTCTGGTGTGTCTGAAGACAGCTACAGTGTACTTACATATAATAAATATTTCAATCTTTTTAAAAAAGGAAATAAACAAAAAACAAATGATGAAGACATGTAGGAAAAATAAAAAGAAAACTAACTGAAACAGAAAGTTTAAAAAAAAAAAAAAAGAAAGAAACCTAGCCAGGTGAAAAAGAAGCCTAGCCAGGTATAATGGTGCACACCTTTAATCCCAAAAGTGGGGAGGCAGAGTTAGGTTTCAAGGCCAGCCTGGTCTACAGAGTGAGTTCTAGGAGAGCCAGAGCTATATAGTGAGACCCTGTCTGAAAAAAATGAAATAAATACAAATAATAGAGCTAAGCTGAGACTCCTGGAGAGAACTTTCTCAAGAAAAATCCCAAATGGACTTCAGACACCTAGGGAGAATTTACTTGACCTTAGCTGGGAAGGTGTCAGATGATGGGAGCTCTTATTGGAGCCAAATGGTGGAGAGGATCTCTCTGCTCTGTTCAGGGAAGGACATTGGATTCTTCTTCAGTAAGCTGCTAACAGAAACGTGGGGGTTGGGAGGATTGTATTACTTGATAACAGAGCACATGCTGAACATGCACAAGGCTCTAAGTTCAATTCCCAGCATATTTTTTTTCTAAATAAACAGGTGATAAAAGCAAGAAAACACTCAACACCTGCCTGGGAGAGTCATTGCCATTGCAAATTACTGCAATGCAGGGGCAACACGTTGCCATTGCAAAACAGGGGCAACATTTTTGCAAAGAGGTCTTAGTTGTTAATTTTATGGGTAGAGAGAAATTGAGCTGCACAGGGATGACTTTGTCCAGTCCCACCCACTCAAACACCTTCTCTCCTTCCCAACCGCCCTCTCTCTCCCAAGTATCTTCTCTCCTTATAGCCTGTGATGGAGACACTGATGTAAACAAAGCAGAAAAAAACATTCCTGAGTCAGTTTTAGTCAGGGTCCAGTGCCTCTGTTAGTCACTTGGCTGCTTGCCCACGGTGTAGGGAGAACTTACCCTTTGCTGCTGGGTGAATAGACTGAGGAGAGGCTAGAGACTGACTTTTCCGACTCAAAGTAGATATTTACCCACCTTTTCAAAAATGAAGAGATTGGTTAAAGAGGTAAGGATAGGTTTTAATTAGTAACAAACCCTTGGAATAAGAATTTAAGAAGAAAAGAACTCAGCTAGGATTCATGCCGTGGTACTTTAAAAGGAGGGGGAATGAGTAGATGTCATGCCTGGCTTCCTGGTATCTGTCAGCTGACAACAAAGTTAGAATCTAGTTTCTCATAGAGGCTTGGAGGGCTTGGAGACGGAATGCCTATCCTTCCTGATGACTGCACTGTAAAGAAGTAGGGTTTTGGTCTTTGGGATTCTCTTGAGTTGTAGTGTTGTGCCAGGAAACGTTCGTGAACCCCGAAAAGACCACCAAGGAGCTGAATGGGATGCAATCGCATTAGGGTTTCTCTATTTAAGCTTGAGCTTGTCCCCCTTTGCCCCCCAGCCCTGACACAGTAGGAAAGGGGAGCCCTGAGCCTAGTTTCAGGCAAGCATTTTTAGAGGCAAGAAGTGGGTCTTTACCTGGTACACATCTGATTGGGAGGCGGGGCCATTATGGCCTTAAACATGATTGACCAGTGCTGGGAGCCACAAGCTTAACTTCTGCGTTCCTCCTGATGGGTGGTTGTTAGGAGGTAAAGCCCCAGGGGTGGGCTTGTAACATGGGGGTGCAGATTTTTTGGGGAACAAATAACCTGGAAACCGGTGCTAGGTAGTGGCCTGTTAGTTAACTCGAGTTCAACCTTAGGTCAAGTTCTCTGTGATGGAGTCTGAACCCAAAAGATTTGGTCAAAGTTCATTGCAGGGTGTGATGATGGCTCCTGTCTATAACACCAACCCTCAGGAAGCTAAGGCAAGAGGATCCGTCATGGATTCCAGGCAGGCCTGGCTTACAAAGGGAATTTAAGACTACCTTGGGTTATGTAATAAGACAAAGAAAGCACATACCTAAGATTCTAGGGTCCCAGAGCTAATGAACTAGAAGTCGTTTGAGTATCATTGGCCAGTCAGAGACATTTGGAGACTGGATGTGTTATCAGTTAGGAACTTCCCAATCAATGGTTTGGAGCTAGGTTTGAAAGTTGAGGAAAGGACTGCCTAACACTGATGTGGTTAGATATTTAAAATGTATGCATATTACCCTAGAGAATAGGAACCTAAAGGCATCTAAGAGTCAGAAGTCTGAAGTCAGGAGATGCCCTAATGGATGAAGGCTGTAGGATGCCTACGAGAAAGATAGTTCGCAATGTGAGGTGCCCAGTCTCATAGGGACAAACTCCATTTCCACGTTATTGCTAGTGCCCCGCTTTCCAGCAGTCTGGACTTAGCGGCCTCACTGCAGTTGCAGTTTGCAGGGCCAGGGCATGAACCCAGCTGGCACAGGTCGTGGCTCCTGGCAAAAGCAAGTACAAACAGTTCCCTTGAGCTGGGCTTGGCCACAGCCCTGTGTGAGAGGCATCCTCAGCTTACACGCATCCTTTGATGAACCAGGTACCAAACCCGGCTGGGGTACCACAGACTGCACCTCCCAGGCTTCAGCAGCCCAAAGTCGCGTGGTTGGAAAACTGAAGAAATCGCCCCTTAGTGCTGCGCCTTAACCACCTAAATCTGGACAGAACTACAAAGACCATGATCCCAGATATGGGAGTGCATTGCTTTCTGGGAGCAATAGTCCCGAATGCAGAGCGCTGCTGGCGGGTCCTGCCAGACTGGACTACATATCCCAGCATGCCGGAGCGAATGGGGGGGACAGGAGGGAGGGGAGAGCCCCGGAGGATGTGAATGGGGAGGGGGCACTCGCCCCCTTCCCCCACCCTTCCCTTTAGCTGGGCAGGGGTGGGGGGAGGGGCCGGGCTGAGCTGCAGCCGCGGCGCTCCGGGAGGGCAGGGCCAGGCAAGGGCGGGACTGGCCCGAGGCTGGCGGACTGGAGAGCGGTGAAGCTAACGGGTCCGGGCGCGGGAGGCGGCGGCTGCGGCGGTGGCGGAGGCAGCTCTCTGCACGGGCGGAGGCGGCGGCAGGAGCGGCAGGCATGGCCCGCGCGGCGCCCAGCGCAGACTGAGGTGCGCGGGCGGGATGAGAGCGGGCGGGATGCGGGGCTCCCCGGGCCCCGTGCTGCCCCTACCCTCTTCTGTGCGGGCAGCGGGCTTGGCCCGGAGGCCCAGATTCAGCGGGTCCAGCCCAGCAACTTCCCTCGGGTCTGGGCGCCGTGTGGGCGGGGGTCCGATTGCCTTGGCCTCGATCCGGATCCCCGCCTTCTGCTTCTGCACGTCTAGTCGCTCCCAGCCTTTCAGGCGCTCCTGTAACACTCCTTGCTGGCAGCCCCCAGCCTCAGCCCTTGAGTTCTCAGTCCTCGTCCATACTTCCACACCCCAGGTGTTGGTACCTCCAGCCCCCGGGCTCTTGGGAACCTGCTCCATCCGGATCCCCCTGCCCCACTTCTCTTGGTCACGAGCTGTCTTCACCATCCTCACTTCTTTCTTCTACCCTTTGGCCTTTCCCCCACCTGGCACTGACCCCTAGCCACACTCTGTGGCCTAGTTCTCTCTAATAAGACCTGACAGCTTGACCCCCTTCCCACTTTGGAGAAACTGAGGCAAGAACCAACCGGAAACTTGGTTATGGTGTGCCCGCCCTCTCTGGACGTTGGCCTGAGCACTGTCCCTTGTCCCTCCTGTTCCTTCCATCCTTTGCCATATAAGACAAGTTACTTCCCTCCAGTCATGCCCCTGTGGCTGAATCAAACTTCCCAGCCCCATATACAGCTCCGGTGTTCCCTGCACAAATATCGGTGTTCCCCGTTTAGTTCTTCCACTACTTCTGTTGTCCCTGCTTTGCATAGCCCTCCCTCCGCCTGGAGACGAGTCTCGGTCCTTTTGCTGCTCGTTCAGGTTAGCCTTTCTGTTTCTCTCTTGCCAACTGCATCCATCTCCTCCCATTTTGCCTCTTGTTTTCTATACACTAAGAAGAATTCAGGGAGCCCTGGGCCCCTGGGAAGTCGTCATTCCTAGTCAGTAACCCATACTCCTACCCTGTCTACAAATGTCTAGAAACTGTTTGGCCATTCCTTCCTCGTGCTCGGTGGGCTCAGAAGTCTGGGTTGGAAGGGACCATTTACCTTTATGAAGATGGTGACATCGAAGGACTCTAGTCATCATTCTAAGCTAATCTGGCTCCTGCTGCTAACTTTGGAGGGGGTTGCCCCTTCTGGGGGGTGGGGGATGCCTGATATGTGTGCTCGGATCGCTTTGTGGAGGAAGGCACTGTGCCTGTAGGTGGTGATTTCTAGTATAGTTCTGGTGCTTCTGAGTTGAAAAGGAAGAGAGGGTACACAGACTCGCTTGTCTAATTCGTTTTTGTTTGTTTGTTTTCTGTTTGTCTTCCTTCAGCCCATTTTCCTTTGGGTCACATTTTTCTTCCCCTATCTCCGGTCTCCCAGTGGGGAAGGGAGGGAGGGAAACCTGTGAGCCATCAGAGAGGGAAGAGATTCTTCAGAAGTTTGTAAGGGTCCTGAGTGAGCCTCTTGATCTGAACCAGATGGTTCTCTGCTTCCATGTGGTCCCCCATGCTCCCTGCCCCCCTTGGCTGTGAATGGGATGCTTTTAACCTTGTAACTTGAGATTGGAGAAGGGGGGCCAGGGGGCCAACTGTCCATGTGAATGTTTATATCCAAATATGCACACTCTGCAAGCTTGCCAGGGGCCTGTGGGAGTGTCGGTGCCCCAGAGACCACTGTTGAGTTCTGTGGCCTGCTGATAAGCCCTAGTCACTTTGAGAGCCCAAAAGATAGAACTAGTTTGGAAGACCGTAAGAGTCACCCTGAGTCAGGCAGGGTGGCCACCCCTGTTATGCCAGCATTCAGGATAACAAGAGGATTACCATTTCAAGGGATCTTGTCTCAGAAACCCCAAAAAGGGGTCTATGAGGTGTACTTGCCAAACAACACTGGTGACCTGGGTTCAATCCCTGGAACCCAAATACATTGGAAGGAGAGAACTGACGCCATAAATGTTGCCCTTTGACCTCCACACACAAGTCACAGCATGCACAGCTGTGCCCTCATATGTATCCCCATTTGAGTTCTTCCCTTAAGCTTGGCTTCAGGACAAGAATTATTTCTCTTGTTCAGGGTGTGGGGAGAGCAAGGCAGCTTGGTTCCTTCCTTAGGTTGAGTTCTTTTTCTCAAAGGCTTGTATCATTTTTATATGTGTGTCTGATCATGTGTGGGTGGGTGCCAGAAGAGGGTGTCACATGCCTAGGGACTGGAGTTTCTGGTGGTTGTAAGACACCTTTAGTGCTAGGAACTAAAGTTGGTCCTCTGCAAAAGTAGCAAGTGCTCTTAACCACTGAGCCATCTCTCCAGCCCTGAGTTCTTTCTCTTTTTTCTTTTCTTCCTTTCTTTTTTAATAGTGGGAGATGATATAGGAAATACGGTGTGAGGAGGAGGGTGGGAAATGGATTCCTTGGTTATTCTGTAGGATATTCTGTTTGCCTTGTGGTGGCTTTACGTATTTGCATTTTGTTTTGTTTTTTGAGACAAGGACTTACCTGTGTTTAGGCTGTCTTCAGATTGGATGTGTGGCTGAAGGTGGACTTGAGCACCTGGTTCTCTTGCCTCTGCTGCAGGAGTTCTAGGTTCACAGGTATGCACCCTGATGTTGAGCTGTGTACTTGATCTAGTGGAAATTCTTTAAATACATCTTCATTGTTGAAATACTTTCATCTGCCCAGTCCTTGGCACATAGTAGGTGCTCAGGAAAGTTGAAGCAGAGATTTTGTTGTTGTTTTGTTTTATATATATATATATATATATATATATATAATTCCCCCCCAACCCCCCAACAGGGTTTCTCCATGCAACCCTGGCTGTCTGTCCTGGAACTTGTTCTATAGACCAGGCTGGCCTCAAATCGGGAGAACCAATGTGCTTTTTGCCTGGTGGATTAAAGGCGTGAGCCACCACTTTCCAGCTTTGTTTTCATTTTTTTAAAATGTGAGTTCTGGAAGTCATACTTAGGTGGTCAGGTTTGGTGGCAAGCCCCTTTATCCACCAAGACTTCTCACCTGCCTTTGCTTTTGTTTTTGAAATGGTATCTTACTGCGTAGCCCTGGATGGCCCGGAACCTACTATGTAGTCCGATGCAACTCGGAACTTTCAGTGATCCTCCTGGATGTATCTCCTGACTGCTGGGGCTACAGATTTGTACCACTGTTCCCTGCCGAGTAGGGAGGCTTAGGATTAAAGGTCTAGGGTTGGATTCTTTGTACTTTGTAGGTCTTGAAGTCACCTGGTCAGGACACAGATACCTATTCCATGTTGCCAGAGTTTTTTGATTCATTTGGTCTGAATTTGAGATCCTCAGCTCCTCGGGGCTGACATTTTGGAAGACATTGTCTTGAGTCATTACAGTCTCATGGTTGGCTAATCCAGACAATGGAAAGTCTTAAGAAAGACTTTCTCCCACCTTACTTCCCCACCAAGACTGTTGTAGCAGTTGTGCCTGTTAGCCCTGTTCTTTCATTCTGGCTCTGCCCAGGACTAGGTTAAGTGAAAGGTCTGACTTGGGGGAGGGGGGGAGTAGGGGGAATGGTGGCGAGGGGGGGGTGTCACTGAGCTGTCAGTCCCACTATAACCACAGTCCCTTTGTTCTTGGAAAGAAGGCCTCATGACCAAACAGGATGTTTAGGACCCAGGACTTTGGAAAAGGTGGCCGCCTGTATACAGTAGAGCAGTAACTGACACAGACCCTTGTCTGTCCCATGTAGATTTTTCCAGACTGAGAGGATTAGAGAGTGCCTGCCAGGCAAAGTCCTCTTATGGCTGCACACTGGACAAGGTGCCCAGGAATCTGGAGTTTACACAAGCCATAGGAGTCTCATAGTATTTTGCAAATATTTTCTATTTCAATGAGAAATAGATAGAGATACATAGGAAAATATATACAGGCAGAGATAGATCCAGGTAGGGTTAGGGAGAGGCAAAAGGACCCCCCGATTTCAGCCCGTCTGTTAGGGCAGCCCTTCTAAGAGCTTCAGGGACGGGCTCGTTGTGTGCTCACTGCTAGTGCAGCATGCAGTAAACACCTCAGGATGTAGGGGATCCTCGGCAACATTTCAAGGTTGGCACCATTGTCAGTATTTCATACGAGAAATTTAAAGTAAAACATCCAGGTCTGGAGAGAGCTCGTGATTTGTAAAGAGCTTGCTCTGCAAGCATGAGGATCTGAGTTAAATTCCCAACACCCGCTTAAAGAAATGCCAGGCGTGGTGCTGGGTACCGGGTCATCGCAGTGCAGGAGGTGCAGAGCCAAGAGGAGTCCTGAGGCTCACTGGCCGGCCAGTCCACTCTAATGGGTGAGCTCTAGGCCAATAAGAGACCTGCCTAACGGAGGTGATTGCTCTACACACACCCCGACACATGCACACCCATACACTCATACAGGCGAATTCATAAAAACATAAAAAACAGGCATGGCAGTGCATATCTGCAATCCCAGGACTTGGGAACTGAAAGTAGGAGGGTCCTGAGTTCAGGGTTAGTCTGGGCTATTTCGCAAGACCCCATCTGAAGAAACAAAAACAACCAAACGTTAGCAAGAGAAAAATACATATAACAAGTTTGTTTTTATTTAATCATAGTCTTACATGCCATGAAGACCCAGGTGAACTCTCTATTTTTAGGCTTGGGTTGAGGAAGCTTAGATAGCTGTGTAGAAATAAGATTGGACCAAAATAAAAAGGCTGGCTTGGAGCTGGAGAGATGGTTCGATGGTTAAGAGCATAGGTTGCTCTTCTGTTGGACCTAGGTTCAAGACCCAACACTCACATGGCAGCTCACAACTGTCTATGACTCAGGCTCCAATAGATCTGACTCCCTCACACAGACCATACACCAAATGCACATAAAAATAAAAAAATAAATTATTTAAAAACCAAAAGCTGGCCTAATGCTTGTTAGCTGCTGCTTAGCCAATGATAGCATTATGTTGTTGTTGTTGTTTTATTGGATACAGGGCAGAGGGCTTTCTTTATGGATATGGTCCTGTGTGACAAGGTGGGCCAGAGAGCTACTCTGTGGCTAGGTAGGGGACAGTGAAAGTGACGTTTTAGGTCTTATAGTTTACTTTAGCCACAAAAAAAAAAGGTGCTATTTTGTTGTTCATTTCTGGGTGTTCTAGTCTCTACAGTACGCCTTGGGGAAAGAGACAGAGTTTCTTTGGCTATCTTTGAAGGAAGAAAGAAGGGTAAGAAGTAAGAGGAAAGAGAAAGCCAGTAAGAAATGTTGCTTCTGAGAGCTTCACTTCAGAATATTCCTTGGATAAGAAAGGGCTCCCCTGGAAGGCAGCGTGGTCGCAACCTGAGGTGGTTTGGGACATCCTCTTCAGGGTCTCAGAGGGGATATAACAGGAACCAGAGGCTAGCCTCATGAGCATAGTGTGGATTCTAGGATAAATCTGGGCTGTCCCCAGATTCCCATCCCAATTTGGGCCATATGCCTCTCATTGGTGGGGACAGGTCTGGTGGCAGGAGAGGCAGTCCCTCCAGACTGTCTTTTAGAGAGTGGGGAAATAGACACTGGAGACGCTATAAGAGACTGACCCAAAAAGTGACAGGCAAGAACTTGAATTGGCAGGTGGCAAGGGGGTTAGTGTGACAGGTTTCTGAGCCAGCCAAGGGCAGCCTGATAGGCAACCTGGTCTGGCTGGGTCATCAGGGGACAAGGAGAGAGATGATAAAGAAAACAAGATAATGCCCCGAGTCAGATGTAATGAAGGCTGGACTTGGCAGTGGGAATGGAAAAGAGGTGACTGGGAGGGGCTGCGAAAAGTCAGTATCGTCTTCTGGAAAAATACTCAACTCCCTGGAGTCTGACATTTTGATGCCTAAGCGGTGAAGGTTGGCTCCTTTAGCTGAGGAAGACCACCCAAGAGGACAGTTTTCAGGAGATAATGTGGGCTGTGTTGTAGAAGCCATGTGTGGTTACCAACAAACAGCATACCTAGCCTCTCTCTCCATCAGGGTTTTTACTCCGATCCCAGGCTGTCTGAGGTTTGGTGCCTCAAGCCACAGAGGCCCTCCTAGTAACCTGAGAGCAGCTGGGGCTTTGTGGCCAGCACTCACCTCTCCTTAGCCTAGGATGGCCTCCTCCTCCCTCTTGGCTCCTCTCAGTTTCTGTACCCCAGCCTCCCTTCCCGTCAGTCAGCCTTTCTCTCTACCCCATGTTCCTGCACACCCGAGTCCTTAGAAGTTAAAGGGCCTGGCCCATTTCTCTGGGGACTTGTATTTTCTTTCTCTTTGCAAAGTATGCGTGTTAATAAGTCTTTCTTAACTAGTGGGGTTGAATTTTCCAGGTAGTGTTTCTCAAGGAAAGAATCTCGATTTCGTCTGCATCTACAGCATGCAGACTCTTTTTTTCCCGTGCAGGGCTCACCAGGGACAGCTGCCTGTGTCCCCGGCCAGACGGTCTCAAGTACTTCTCGTTGCTTATTTATAAATCATTATTGTAATTACAACATATTGTCAATCGAGCGTTCATGTTGCCATCACAGACTTCATCTAGGGCTCTAGGGCACAGCTGGGCTTTGAGCCACCCCGGATTTCTAGCTAAGCCCTGGGGAAGATCCTCCTGTGGGACTGGGCAGGAGGGCAGGAACGGGGTCCACTCAAATGGCACACAGAAAAATATTCCAGAAGATTCCCAGAGCAGAAGGCTATCTTCCTGGAGCAAAGTGGTGTGTTTCTGTCCATTCAGATTTCTGTGATATTTTCCTGACTTTTAGTACAGAACTGAGAGAGGAGGTGGGGGAAGGGGAGAAGTGAAAACGTAGAAGGGGAAAATGTAATTTTGGCTTCTTTTGATATGGTCCCTAAAATTGTTTAAAGATGTATTTTCTTGTTTTTAATTATGTGTCTGCTCCTGGTTGTGTGGCTGTATGTGGGTATGTGCACACAGGTGCCAGTGCCCACAGAGGTCAGTCAGTTCTAAACTGCCTAACGTAGGTTCTGGAAATGGAACTTGAGGCCTGTGTAAAACCAGAAGATGTTCTTAACCACTGAGCCGTACCTCCAGCCCATGGATGCTAACCTTTTAGTTGTACAATTTCAATATTAATGTAGCACGCATCGTTCTGGTATAAGATAATGAGAAGTAGCCAGGAGACGGTGGTGCTCACCTTTGACCCCAGCACTTGGGAGTCAGAGTCTCGCAGGGTCTTGAGGTCAGCCTGGTCTTCAGAATGAGTTCCAGGATAGGCAGGGCTACGCAGAGAAACCCTGTCTCCAAACAAGCAAGCGAACAAACACATAAACAAAAAAGATGTTGAAAAGCTTAAGGGGCTCAGCCTGTCCTCTCCCTTTAGGTGGCTTGTCATGAGAAGGCTTATTCCTGTGGAGCTGTTGGAGGAGGGTGTTCGGCCTCTGTGGTGCTCTTTACCCAGCAGGCCTTGGTTTCTTCTGAGGCTTGGTGTATGAACTGAGCCCATTGGCATCCTTTTGTTTGTTTTGTTTAAGACGGGACCAGTCTCATCTTAGCATGCTATGTAACCCAGACTGGCTTCAAACTCATTGGTCCCCCTGTGTCTGCCCTCTATACCACCATGTCCAGAAGCATTTTTTTTTCTTTCCTTCTCTTTTGATTGGGATCAGAATGAGGATTTGCCAGACCACCTACCTAAGGCCACCTTCTGCTCTGTGGTTAAGGTTTGAGGCTATCCTCAGGCAGAGGCTTTGTGGCTTCTGAAAGAAGAGCGTTGTGCGGCTCAAGGGACATAACCTAGGGACCCCGAGGAGAAGCCACCACTGCTGGACCTCTCTTGCTTTGAATCTTTCAGATGGAGGAGTCCTAGCCCTGTGGAGAGGCCCCAGTCCCTCAGCCTTAGCAGGTCAGCAGCCTTCGGAGGAAGGAAATCAGCAACAAATACAAATAGCTAATTGGTCTAGAGGGAACTGCCCCGGGAGGAAAAATCAACAAGTTATTTGTTTCTGTGGTTAAAGGGAATGTGTAGGGGATAGTGCTGGAAGGGAAGAGGGGGAGGAAGGTAGATTGTGGGAGTGAACCAGGTAGGAGAATTGAACCAGTCAGACAGGACCTCCTTGCTCCTGCCTCTCTAAAAGTCTAGCCCCCCCCCACAGTATCTCCCCCCCTGCCTCTTTCCATAGGGTTTCTTTGCTTTCAAGAGGAACCTTGCCAAAGTAGACTAGTAGAACACTGAGTCTCTTTTCTCTGACCCCCATTCCTACCCGTATCCTATTAAAGTCAAAGTACCAACTGTTTAGAGTACATGGTGACTTGGAGATAAAATGCTAGGAGGAAATTAAAGTGTCCACGAGCCTGTATTGAGGCCTTGGGCTTTGCATAGAAGAGATAGCAGCAGCTCGAGGGGATGTGGTTAAAGAGGCCTGGGAGGTATTTTGCATTCAGCTCTCTCGTTTTTTTTTTTAGGAAACCAGGAAGGTCCACTGTGGTTTTCTGTGGTTGGGCATCTCTGTTTTTCCCCTGCCCCAGAGGGTTTGATATTCTTATGGACCTATGCCTGTGTTAGCTTCTGGCTTGTATTTCAGTATCACTTAGGGGAATACCCTAAGTGCCAGGGGTGTGGGGAAATGATTAAAGATTTACTCTGTGTGTGTGTGTGTGTGTGTGTGTGTGTGTGTGTGTGTGTGTGTCTGCTTGCCTGCAGAAGCCAGAGGTCAGTTCCTCAGGAACTGGAGTTATAGGGGATTATGAGCTGCCCAGTGTGGGTGCTGAGAACCAAGTTCAAATTCCAGTTGTCTGTAAGAGCAGCTATGGCTCATAATTGCTGAGCCATTTTTCCAGCCCCCGACACAATTTTAGACTCAGAAAACTAAAGAGGGTAAGAACGGTGGACACCGTTCTTCTCAGGCCCACTGTGAAATGGGTAACAGATAGTTTCTGTCAAGGGGGGGTCAGCTCAAGGCCAGAGTTGTAGGCATTTGATGAAGCTATGTCATCAGCCTCTGAGAAGCAAGACATACTTGACCATGAAGCCATATGGGAAAACCTCTAGGTTGACTAAGAGTTTTAATCTCGGGTGGGATACATGGCTTACATAGGGGACACCCAGCTGTCTACATTCTGAGGGGTGACTCTTCCACCCATACTGTAGTCCTGGCAACTCCCCCCCCCCCTTTTTTTTTTAGTTTCTCAAGACAGAGTTTTTCTGTGTATCCCTACCTGTACTGGAACTCGCTTTAGACCAGGATGACCTCAAACTCAGAAATCCACCTGCCTCTGCTTCCCCAAGTGCCTGGATTAAAGGTGTGCACACCACAATCTATCTGGCAACTCTTATCTATCCCTGATCTGTCTATCCCTGCCATTCATTTTCTGTAGGACAGGGGGCAAAGCCAACTGCAATCCCCTGGCTACAGCCGCCAAGCATCCCCTGGAGATTTGGGATAGAGCTCTTTGGTTCTTACAGAGAGGAAGCTATTCAGTTTCAGGGCAGCAAAACTTTATACTTCAGGGTTGAATTCTGTAGGGTGTACACAAAATATAAATACCCTTAACTCCCTACAGTGATGTGTGACCCAAGGCAAATCACTATTCCCTTCTGGAATTCAGAATTCACCTATAAATAAAGATTTCAGAGGGCTACTGAGAAGTTCACTCTCAAGCCATCTGGTCAACCCAACAGAGGAGTGCCACATTCTGAGTAGGAGAGTAGAGTGGGAACCCAGAATGCACTGTGCGGTCCAGACGTCTGGAAGTTGGTTTGACCTTTCTCCTTGCCTTCGTGGATGCATTAAGCAGCAAATGGGCGGTTCTGGCCGCTGGGGAGAACATAGACTCCTAAAGCCAGCAGAACTGCTGCTCTGTTGTGAGTGCCTCACTCCACCCCCCAATCCTTACTGAAGTCTGGGGTTCAGGGAGAAAGGTTCATCCCTCTCTTAGGCTGGCCATCCGTCCATATGGTTCTTGTTTATTCATTTCAAGTTTTCTGTCATTGTGTTTTGTTTGGTTTGTTTGTTTTTCAAGACAGGTGTAGCCCTGGCTGGCCTGGAACTCAGAGATCTGCCGGCTTCTGCCTCCCACGTGCTGAGGTTAAAGGCCTGCTCCGCCACCAGCACCCGACTTCTCTGTTCTTCATTACACTCCGCTCTGCTCCAGCCAGGTTTTCCTTAGGCCCATGTGGGAGCTGGGATCACAGATGGATCACAGAAAGTAGAATATGTACTAGGATTTGAGAACCTGCCTGGCATGGGTAGGACCTCAGTAGAGGAGGAAGGTGTGAGAGGAAGGGCTACACATATCAAGGTGTGAAGTCCGAACACAAAAACACAGGGAAGCACAGCGTAAACTTTCTTGGTTCTTTGTCCAAGGAGGTGGGACGGAGAACTAAAGTGTCTGGCCAGACAGGGCCTCCACGCTCCACCCCGCCAGGGAGAGGAGGCAAGCTTTTGTGCTGGGCTGGTCACAAAAAACTGTGTCTGCCTGAAAGTGTGGGAGGGCTTGTTCTCTGCAGCTTGGCAGCTTGTTAGGGGTCAGGGTGATAAGGAAGAAGAAACAGATCCCTTGGTTTTTGCACGCAGACAGCTGCCTGCTCTGGGCAGCCTGACAGTTCCTGACAGTCTATTGTGTGGCGCCCCTGGTTCTTCTGAAATACACAGCCTCTGGCGTCAGCCCAGCTGGGTTTCCCTGCCTGGCTGCTAGCTTCCTTTCCCATCTGGGGTCACCTGAGGCCTTCACCGTGGGGTGACTCACCCAGTTCTGAGCTTGATCTAGAAGTCTGAAGCCACCCTAGGAGTGGGGTCAGGGCCTTCAGCCTCAACAGCAACTCCTACACCTACCGGCCTCATTTTACATTGTTTGGTGCCTGTCTTGTCTTAATCTGTTGTTATTGTTTTATTAAGGTATGATGGGGGGAGGGGGGTGCTCAACACTTGTACCACAGGTTGTGGAAATTAGAGGACACTTTTGTGGTCAGTTTTCTCCTTCCATGGTTTTCAGGGATGGAATTCAGGTTGTCAAGCTGGCGCAGTAAGTGCCTTTACCTACTGGCTTTGCTTTGATGTATAAGGTCTCATTCCATAGCTTAGGCTGGCCTGGACCTTTCTAATTTTGGACTAGATCGTCCTTGAATGACAATGTTCTTGTGTTCTTCCGTCCTCTGCCTCCCAAGCTTTTTTAAATTACAGGTGTCTTGGCTTGTTTTGGTTTTAAGGTCTCTGCCATTTAGCCGGGCAAGACCTGATGACAACTTGCAGACATTTGGGGAGTCTTATCTGTGCTCTGGAGCTTTAGGAGGTGTGGCTGTTTCTGGGTGGGGTGGGTTTACATTTGGAGAGATTACTTGAGATTCCCTGTGGAGGTGATGCTTGAGGGGATCTCTTTAGTAGATCCAGGATGTCTAAAGTGAGGAGTGACAGTTTGGATAGAATGGACAGCTGCAGACATGAATTGAAGCGGAAAGAGTAGGGAGAGAGATTTACATAGTCAAATTGGACTTTAGACTAAGGACGGGAAGGAGGGTCACAGGTGATTTCAACATTTCGTGATGAAATGGATAATCTATTCCCTTTTCCAGAAACTAGGAATACAGAAAAGAAAAAAGGGCTGGATGCCAGGGACCTAGATCATGTGTGAGTTTGTTTGAGGCAGTCTAAGACCAAATAGGGTAGTTTGGGGTTTTAAGATGCAGTATCTAGTCAGACACAGTGGTGGATGTATTTAATATCAGCACTCAGGAAACAAAGGCAAGAGGCTGTGCACTCGAGGCTAGCCTAATCCACATAGCAGGTTTCGGGCCAGTGAGAGTTACATGGTGAAACCCTGTCTCAGAAAGCAAATTAAACAACACAAAAGGCAATATCCAGGAGTTGATGGATGACCGAGGAGTTAGTTAATGGATGGATGGCCCAGGCATTTGGTAGCATTATTTGTAGCATTATTTGAAAAGCCAATGATGAGTCTCATTGGTTGAGATGCAGTTTTGGAGAAGACATCCCTCCACATTATAGACCATATCTGGAATTATATTTCTATATTTTCCCCCTTTGGGTGCTGGAACTTGAACCCAGGACCTCATTTACGCGTGGGAGGTATACTTTCTACCAGTGAGTTACATGTCCAGCCAGCCAGAATCATACTCTTTTGTCTTTGACAGTATCGCCTGGTTTAGGGTATTACCATATGGCTAGATATCAAAGGGCACGGATCCTGGGGATGTGACCCAGTGATAAAACCTTCTACCTTATTCGCTCTGGGTCCTACGTTCAATTCCTAGAAGAAATGGGGAAGGAGAACTTGGTTTCAGTTCCCAGAAAGGGGGGGGGGTGTGCACAAACAAGCACATCTTTTCCTGTTAAGTTTTTCCCTGTGGTTGGGGGATTCAGGCAATGGGTACTGGTGATTCCAGGCCTCTCTGGAAATACCAGACCCACCTTTAAGGAGTGCAGGTTTGAGTAATGGCTCTGGTTGGGAAAGGACTTTGGTCCTAGCCAGAACCAAGATATTACCAGGAACATCAGCTCCCAGGCCTCTGCTACTCTTGTGAGCCTCTGAACTGGGCGGACCTATGAAACCCATGGCATTTAAGTGAAAGTTCAGGACATCATTTTTTAGGTAGGATAACAAGTGCTAAAATTAAGGGGCTTTCTAAAATTGCTTAAGAAATGAAAAATGATTGTGCATGTGTATGAGACTGCATCTGTTGGACTTCAATTATGAAAATCTACCTTGCTGTGGCTGGAGAGATGGCTCAGTGGTTAAGAGCCCTGGCTGCTCTTCCAGAGGTCCTGAGTTCAATTCCCAGCAAGCACAAGATGGCGCACAACGATGTAAAATGGGACCTGATGCCCTCTTCTGGCACACAGGTGTACATGCAGATAGAGCACTCATATATGATAGATAGATAGATAGAGAGAGAGAGAGAGAGATAGATAGAGATCTAGATAGAATCTGCCTTACTAGGAGTGGTGATGCATGCTTTTGAACCCAGCACTTGGGAGGCAGAGACAGGTAAATCTCTGTGAGTTCCAGGCCAGCCTGGTCTACATAGCGAGTTCCAAGATAGCCAGAGCTACATAATTACGTAATAGAGAGACCTTGTCCCAAGCAAAAAAAAAAAAAATCCACCTCACTTACCAGACGTGATGGCACACAGGTGTAATCCCAGCACTTGGGAGCTGGAGGCAGAAGCATTAGCTGTTCAAGGCCACATTCAGTCATAGAATCAGTTTGAGACCAACCTGGGAAACACAAGACTGTCTCAAGAAGAAGAGGAAGTCCACTTCAAAGTGCCCTTTGATTAAAGGGAAACTGTTGATTCACATTGGTCCATTCTCTCAGCATCCTTCCTAGCTTGCTAGAGAGAATCCTAAATTGAGACTCCTGCTCAGTTCTGACTTAGCCAAGTGCTGGGCTGAGTGCATTTGGTGCTTTTATTGGCTGGGTGGCATGAAGAGATGAGTCTCTAAAGGAAAGTTGCTTGTTGCTCATTATGAAGACATTGTGTATTAAAGTGTCTGGAGTGCATTTGAGTCCATGGAGACCTGATGCTAGTTCTGTGACCTAGTACATCAGTAACCACTGTGGTTAAATTTATCGTGTTTATTACTATTTATTTACCGTCTTAAAAATTGAATGCTAGGGTGTTGGAGAGATGGCTCAGTGGTTAAGAGCACTGACTGCTCTTCCAGAGGTCCTGAGTTCAAATCCCAGCAACCACGTGGTGGCTCATAACCATCTGTAACAAGACGGGATGCCCTCTTCTGGTGTGTCTGAAGACAGCTACAGTGTACTCATATAAATATAATAAATCTTTTTAAAAAATTGAATACTAGTGTTAGGCATTGGTAGTGCATACCTTTAATCCCAGCACTTGGGAGGCAGAGGTAGGGGGATCTCTGAGTTCAAAGCCAACCTGGTCTACAGAGTGAATTCCAGGACATCCAGGGCTACAAAGAGAAACCCTGTCTTCAAACACCAAAACAACAAGAATAATAGAATGCTTACAAGGACACATCTATAATTACAGGAATCAGAAGATGAAGGCTAGAAGATCATGAATTCAAGGCCAGCCTAGACTACATAGAAGTTCAGGCCAATATCAAATAGATAGCAAGAACCTCTGAAAATAACCAAATGTTAGCAGGGCAGGGTAGTACACTCCTGTAATCTGGGCACTTGGGAGGAGGCAGAGGCAGGAGGATCGAGAGTTAAAAGGCCAGTCAGGATGAGCTTTTGTTGAAAATTAACAATGGACTTTGTTAAAGCAAAGCCCCAAGTAGGTAAAGAACTAAGATAAGAACCAATGTAGCTCTAGGGGTCCAGTGTTCGGTGGCAATTTTTAGGTAGGAACCGCTTCCCTGTCTTGATGCTTGTTCAGAAAGAGTCGTTCCTCCCATGCACTACAAGAGAAAACGCTAACATAGGCCAGTTCTAGCAAATGGCTCCTTCCTCCTGTGGTCCAGCTTAGACTCTGTGTGGCTGGTGTTACAAAGGGATGTGTCTGAGATAGGGACCCTTGCTGATGATGGCTTCAACCAGGTCCCAGGAAATAGGATTCGGCCCAGCTCTGCCTGCATTCTCCTCTGAGGCCAGCTCCCTGCTCCAGTGCCCCACCCTCTGTGTTTATTATTGTAGTATCAGGATGTGGCTGTAGGGATATTGTACTTTCTAAAATTTTCTGGGGATTTCCTACTGGGGACTGTTGTGCCCCTCCGGTGTCCTTTGATATAGAACATCCAGGACAGTGGGGCAGATTTGAACAGAGATAAAACAAGTGCCCCTTGAGCCTCAGTTCTCTGTCACTTCCACTCTGAGAGGTTTTTGAACCAGCTTGCCTCAGTCAGGAAATTCTGAGATCTCAGCAGCATGCCCTAGGTTTTGAGCTTCAGGCTTGGCAAGAGGAGACCTCAAGTTCAATCTCAAATAGGCTTCTTGCCTTAGCCAGGTTACTGCGCCTGGGCCTCAGTCTCAGAAAGAGAACAATCCTGTGAGGGACTTTGGTCTATGTGAGGACATGACATTTTATATTAGCACAGTGCTGGAGGACAGGACCTGGGAGCGCTGGGGCCGTTCTCACCAGCTCTTCCATTCTTAAACAGAGAGGTAGGCTATGCTGAGTGTTGGTCTGAATTCCTCGTTCATTATACCCATTTCCCTGGTATGAATCTTTCCTTCGATTCAGATGTTTGCAGGAAGATAGTTCTCCCCGCCTGCGCAGTCTGCCAAAACTGCATGCACATTTTATCTGCCCTGCTAGCTTTGTGCCCAGTGCCTGGACCCAGCTCAGTCCCCCTTCTCCTTAGGTTTATGCGCAGAATCTCTTGCTGCCTGTGCGTCCTCTCAAGTTCACAGCCGCTACATATTTAATCTTTGATAGGGGTTTGTTGGATTAGCAGAGGGAGGGAAGCCATTGTCAAACTCACTACACAGATGACAGTCCTGAGGCTAAATCAGAAAGGTGTGATTTGCCTAAAGACACACAGCAGTGTAGCAAAGGCAGTCCTGGAGGGCTAGAATGGAGGTGTCTTTTGTTTGGTTGGTTTGCTTTGTTTTTTTTTTTTTGATTTGGGGTCCTATGTAGCTTAGGTAGGTTACAAGCTAACTCTGTAGTTGAGGATGACCTTGAACTCCTGACCCTTCTGTGTAACAGGAGCAGGGATTGCAGCTGTGTGCTATCACTCTCTGCTAGGTCTTTTGTTTCTACTGTTGACTATAGTCCTGGGCTTGGGAGAGGGCTCAGTTGGAAAAGTGCTGGCATGATGACCTGAGTTGGGTTGGGATCCCAGCACCCTGTGGTTTTTTAAAAACCAGAAGCACACACTACCTATAACTTGTGTGTATGTGTGTGTGTGTGTGTGTGTGTGTGTGTGGTGGTGGTGGTGGTTATGTGTGAGACAGGTGGATCCTTGGAGCTTGCTGGCTCCCGGTCTTGCCAGTTAGCTGGTATGTGATAGGGTCAGTGTGAGAGACCCTGTCGTAAAATTAGTTAGAGGGCTGGAGAGATGGCTCAGCAGTTAAGAACACTGACTGCTCTTCCAGAGGTCCTGAGTTCAAATCCCAGCAACCACATGGTGGCTCACAACCATCTGTAACAAGACGGGATGCTCTCTTCTGGTGTGTCTGAAGATAGCTACAGTGTACTTACATATAATAAATAAATAAAAATATGAGTTAGAGAGCAGTAGAGGTAGACACCCACTGTCACCCTTTGGCATGCTCACACACAAGTATTGAGGTGATGACACTCCTGCCTTATGAGGGAAGGCAAAGGCCTCAAAAACACTCACTGGACACTGCTCTTTGCTGCTCCCAGGTCACCTGTGCCTGGGGTCTCTGATGGCACCCTACTGTTGGAAATCCTTGACATAGTCTAGATGATAGTCTGTTTTCTGGGAGCCGTTGTCAGTGGACTGAAGTCTGTGTCCCCGGTCCACACCAGTTATCAGCATTCATGACTGTCATTATGGATGTCATTTCGGCAAGGAGTTCAGAACTCAGGACAGATCAAGGAATGTGGGTCCTCATTGAGGATGGACAGTGGAGACAAGGAGGACCCCTTTCTTCCTGCAACCTGGAGGTGAGGGTCAGGTTTGTGCCTCCTCATAGCAGCTGATGCAGCCGTTTTCCAGAAGGGGAACGTGATAATTTAGCAACCAGGAGCCGTATGGTACGGGTTACAGGTCACAGCATATCATCAGCTCCTCTGTGAACATGAAGACTGTCAGGAGGAGAGAAGCAAAAGCTTGAACTGGGCCTCTGCCTCAACCCTGCTTTCTAAGGATGAGGTAGTACAGAAAATCTGGGCACAGGGCAAAGGGGCTTCAGAGAGCCCCTTGCAGGGTGGTTCTAGAACATACCACATGACTGCCTGTAGGAAAAGTCTATGTTCTCTTGTTTGCTTACCCTCTCTTGCTCTCAGTCTCATTTCTGGCTCTTTCTTTCTTTCTTTTTTTTTTTTTTTTCTTTTTTTGGTTTTTCGAGACAGGGTTTCTCTGTGTAGCCATGGCTGTCCTGGAACTCACTCTGTAGACCAGGCTGACCCTGAACTCAGAAATCCGCCTGCCTCTGCCTCCCAAGTGCTGGGACTAAAGGCGAGCGCCACCACTGCTTGGCTGGCTCTTTCTTTCTAAGCAGGATCTTGCTATGTAGCGCCTGCTGGCCTGGAACTCGCTGTGTAGACCCGCACTGGCCTTGGATTTTCTCTCTGAGGCATGGAGATTACAGACATGTGCTACCATACCCTATCTAAAGAAAATGTTGAGGGCCTCTGCTGGCAAAATGGTGACTGAGCAAGGGCCCCAACTCTAGTCTCTTTCACTCCTTTCGCTGAGCTGCTTTCAGCCTCCACTCCGGAGGGACATGATGTAAAGTGGGTTGAGGAGATGGTGGGGTGGAGTTGACATTGCTTCTCTTAAAGCATCCGGTCCTAGCATGGGTGCAGCCATTTTTGAGTTTCTATTAGAATAGCTACCACAGGCTGACCTTTTCAAAAGTCTTTACTAAATATAAAAGGAGAACAAAAGACAGCTAAAGATAGGGTGTTCAGAGAATACGGCAGCCTGGCCCACAGAGTATAAGTTACCAGTCTGCTCCAAGGATTTGGACCCTGTTTTGATTTGTCACTGCCTGGAGACAGCCACCTCTAGGGCCAGCATACCTCGGTGTGCCTGTTGGCCTCACCCTCTGGCCCAATGCCAGTCTGCCTCCTGTCTAGACACCCTCAGTCACCCATACCACCGCTAACTTTTGCCTCTGCTCTACCTTCTCCTGCCTAGCCAGGGCTCCTTTCTTTTGTGGGGGGCTGGGGGGGTCCTTCCTTGATCTGCCAGTGGTTTGGCATTTACATGGCTGTGCTTTTTGGCAGTGTCTTCTGCTGAGTAAGCTCTCACTATACCTACTCTTGACCCCATACTCAAGCCCTGGATAATCTGACAAGCTGCCAAATGAAAGCGCTGGTGGTTCTTCAGCAACCGATGTTGGCAGGAACTGTGGCAGTCTCTCCACCAGGTTCCTTCTTCCCACTGGGCCACAAGAAGAGAAACTGATAAGAAGTTGGCTTGGTTGGTGGGTGGGTTGGCAGAAGGACTTTTTTAGATTTAGAGGAGGGGTGAAAGTATTCTGAAGTCATATGGTCTTGATGAAGGAAGTAGATAGGAGCCTGACCACAAAGCTGTTTCCAGCCTACAGTGCTGTTTCCTGCCTTGGATTGGATGGAGCCCAAGAGCCAAACATGTTTCCAGAGCCCAGACCATTGCTCAAAGGATACAGTACCCTCTACAAGCCAGATGTTCATATGGAGTCACAAGAAATCCAGAGAAACTCTGACTCAGGGAATAGGAAGACAGGAGAGATTAAATATTGTGTGTAGATATACACACTTGTAATCCAGTACTTGGAAGTCTGAGGCAGGAGGATCACAAATTTGAGGACACTCAGACTATACAAGCAAGAACCTGAGTCAAAAGGAGGGAAGAAGTTAGATTGTCAGAGGCAGAATGCTGTTCTCATCCTGGAGCTAGTATCAACTCTTCAAAGTAGGGCCTACCCTCCCTAGTTCCTCCTCCCTCCTCCCTCCCCCCTCCTCCCTCCTCCCTCCCACCTTCTTCCTCCCTCCTCCCTCCACCCTCCTCCCTCCTCTCTCCTCCCTCCTCCTTCTTTTAAGACAGGATCTTACCATGTTCCTTTGGTTGGCCTGGAACATACTATATAGACCAGAATGGTTTTGAACTCCCAGAGGTCTGCCTACCTCTGTGCTGGGTTTGAAGGTGTGTGCTTGGCTATGACTACTGTTGCTCAAGGGTTTCATTTATTTTATGTGTATGAGTGTTTGTCTGCATGTATGTAAGTGGACCATGGGCTTACGGTGCTCAAGGAGGCCAGAAGAGGACATTGACTGTCCTGGAACTGGAGTTACAGAAGGTTATGAGCTGTTGTGTAGGTACTGGGAACCGAACTTGGGCCCTCTGCAAGAGCAGTAAGTGCTCTTAACCCCAGAGCCTTTTCTTCAGCCCAAGAACAGGTCTCCTCAAACTCACTGTGCTCCTGATCCCATTTCACTTGATACACTTTTATGAGTCTCTATATAGGCATATAAAACAGGTGGACTAGTCAAACATTTACTGGTGATAAATTGTAAAGAATAGTTATAATTTTTATCAGTTTGAAAGAAAATTTTAATTGTGTGTGCGTGCATGCACACATGTGTGTGTGTGTGTGTGTGTGTGTGCATGTGTGTGTGTGACGGCTTTGTGGAGTCAGTTCCTTTCTCCCACCTTGACATCAGTTCTGAAGCCTGAACTTAAGCTGTCAGGCTTTCCCCCCCGCAGGCCCCTTTACCCATGGAATCATCTTTTTTTTTTTTTTTTTTGTTTTTTCGAGACAGGGTTTCTCTTGTAGCCCTGGCTGGAACTTACTCTGTAGACTAGGCTGGCCTTGAATTTAGAAATCCGCCTGCCTCTGCCTCCCAAGTGCTGGGATTCAAGGCATGCGCCACCACTGCCCAGCCCAGCTCCATGGAATCATCTTGCTGGCCTCTTTATTGCCTTTTGGAGAAGAGTTTCATGGTAGACCTCAAACTAATTACACGGCTAAACGTAACTAAAATCCTGATCCTCCCTCCTCTGACTTCTGAGTACTGGGTTCCGTGCTGGACTTGGACTATCATCTGATACCACCTGTTCTCAGATGCAGGACATCCTACCAAGGACATTCTACCTGAGTAACATAGCTGAACCCCGAATATGGAAGGTGCCATACTAACCCAGTGGGGGTGTGGCACGTTACTGGGGCTGGTGACAGAGAACCTAACTCTCATCTGTCTCTTTTTTCCCCCTGTCTTTGTGGCCCTTGCAGGCCTGGTATTTGCCCTGTAGTCTAAGCCAACTTTGAACTCTCGGCAAGCCTCCTGTATCCTGAGTACTAGGATCAAAAGTATCTTGCTCTCATCAATAAAGTGTGACCCTGGAACTAGCTAGGCTGCTCCTGACCTTTGGCCACTGGACTAACTGCCCACTGAGGCTTTTGGGGCCTCATGTCCCAGGAGGTCTTTTAGTAGTCTCAAGGACTGTAGTATGTCCAGTGTGTCACAACTTTAAACCAAGCCTGCCCCAAAGGGGCCTAGGGGGCTATTGAGTCACACATCCAGAGTCCATAGATTCTGCCTTGTAGCTTTCTTTTCCAGTGAGGCTGTCCATCTGGCTTCCTGGGCCTGTGTATTACAGACTGACAGTGTTGGACTTTGGTTGGTTTTCTGGGTTTGTATTCCATAGTGAATGGGGATAGAAGTTGATTTTATACGTCATATACTTCAGCTTCAGGCCTGGGCTGAAGCCAGGCTAGATTTTTGAGCTGTGGAAATTGTTTTGGAGCATTTTGAGAGCATAGGTTCTCCTTCCTAGATACATATTGCCTGGAGTCGTTTGTATATGAGTCCAGCACTCTTCAGCCCTGCCCATCAGCCCTGGATGGGTTCCAGCAGGCCTGAGCCTTTTCCGGTACTTACTGGTAGCATACATGTATAATACTCACACTTGGAAAAGAGAGGCCGGAGGAGCAGGAGTTCAGGATTATCTTTGGCTGCATAGTGAATTAGAGGCTAGCCTGTGCCATATAAGACTGTTTCAAAAAACAAAACCAGGGGCTGGAGAGATGACTGAGCAGTTAAGATGTCAACCTAACAACTACTTATAACTCCAGTTCCAAGGGATATGATACCCTCCCTTTGGCTTCCTCAGGTATTATCATAAACTCACTCTCTCTCTCTGTCTGTCTCTCTCTAACATACACACACACACACACACACACACACACACACACACACACCACACTAAAATATCTTTTTTATAAAGCCCACCCAAACAAAATCGATTTAGCAATTTTTTTTATTTTTATTTATTTATATTTGTTTATTTATTTATTTTGAGATAGGGTCTCTTTAGCTGCCCTGGAACTCTCCATGTAGACCAGGCTGGCCTTGAACTTGCAGAGATCTGCCTACCTCTGGTGATTTAGGAATTGTTTCGTGTTGACATCCAGGAAGAGCTCTTTCTGTCCCACCTACCGTTTTTCATGAATCATCACGGCTGGCTTGGGTAATACAGGAGACCAGTTGCCTCGTGGCCCTAACTGCTGGCTCTTCCTCCCTTGGTTCCATGTCTTTGCTGAGAATTGTGGTGTGGTAAGTCCTGTAACCATCTGATTCCTGACCTGGGGTGCATGAGCTGGGGAATAGCCAGGTAACCAGCTGAGAAACAACCTGCCCTGCTTGCTTTGATCCCTTTTCTCCCAGAGTGAGTGTTGGAATGTGATCAAGTTTCATTTTCTGAGTGTCTGTCTCTATCTAAAGAGCCTTAGGACATCACTGGTCCCAGCCAACAACCCTCTGGCCTCTAGTTCCTGAGCACTAGGCTTTGGGGCTTAGATCGCCACACCTAACTCATTCTTTGACCTGTCTTTTAATCTTCCAAAACCAGGAGAAAGAGACTGTGTATATTTGGGAGGGGAGGGGTTCGGGGATATCGGCCTGATTAGTTGCTGCCCTGACGGAGAGGAAGCATGGCCCTTCCCCCCAAGGAGTACCTTCACTTCTTCATGAGGCCCTGGCTCTGCCTTCAGTGTTGATGTTCCACAAGTGTCTATTTGTCTGGGATAAGGTGTGGGAGCACATCACCAGCTCCATAATGAGAGCGAGAACTGGAGTGCCAATCTTGAAGATAGGTTGTCCCTTGTCAGCCTGTGGAAGGGCTGCCCTCCTGGAGGAAGCCTGGCTAATAACGGTTAAGGAGTCCTCAGAACAGAACAAAGCTGCTGCTCTAGACCAGGGACGCCGATATCATCGTTGTTTGAGAGGAGCCCCAAAGCTTGGTGGAGGGAGGAGTGATACGGCTTAACAGGGAGGACATGCTGGGGCAGGCTGGCTGCCAGTCTTGGTGTGGAACCAAATAAATACTTCTTGAATGACCTCACACTCCGCTTCTTTTTCCCGTGAGTCAGAGCAGTCTCTGGGAGTGGGGAGAGCACGGGGACGAGGACCCTGGAGCTTTTCTGTAGCTCTTTTCAGGCCGAGATCAGTCATGAAGTAACCAACAGCCGTAGCACCCGGTGCTTCAAACCCCTAAAATGAAAACCAGAAAGTACCCCTGGTTTCTTCAGGTGTCTCAGGAAGCTCAGGTGGCAGATGAAAACCTCGAGTCTGGGCCACGCCAGCTCCTGTCCTGTCTGGCTTTCCCTCAGCCAGCATTTCTTCATCCTAATCCACTTCCTCCAAAACCCTCCAGAGAGCCTTGGATTTCTCTCCTTTAGTCTACAGCCATACCCTGAATGTGTCCTGTCCCATGTGATTTCTCTCCCTCTCTCCTGCCTTTAGGGTTTCTATGTCTCCTCTTGCCTAAGACCTCCAGGGGGACCCTCCTGGCTTTCCCAGAATCCTACTGTTGACTTATGACTAGAGAGCTACAGGTGTGGGTTGGGTCTTTGGGAGCTATGTGTACCTGCTGGGCTAAGAGCTGACAAACTGCCCCACAGTGAGCACATGCCTCTGTTCAGTGTAGGAATAAGGGCCAACCAAGACATAGCTGCCTCTGAGATCTCTGTGTTCCTGGAAGCCTATACCTATGGCTGTGGGGTAACAGGGCCTGTGTTTGGTCAGAGAGGGGGCTGGGAAGCAAGACTGCTTGCCACTGGGGGAGATTGCTCTCAGGGCTGGAGAGCTGATTGACCTGGCGTGGGGTCAAATAGAGGGTTATGTGCAGGGCTTCTGCCTCAGACTGCTCTCCAGGGTTGTGGGACTGTAGGCTAGGAATTACCCACATTGAATGGAAGCTAGATGAACTGTGGTCCTCAGTTTGCCCCACCCAGGATGACAGTTGGTGTACAGGGGGCCTTTTGCTTCTGATATTTTCAGGACATTCTTTGAAAGGTTGTCTGTCTCACCTTATGGGACAAGGGTCTAGATCAGAGATGTCAAATGGTTACATTGGGGACCAGTGGCAATGTCAGAATGCGGATTCAAATGTTGCTATTATTTGGGGAAGCTTAAGTGGATAGAGGAGTGATCTCTTTTTACTGCCAGATCCCCAAGAGACTGAGGCAGAGGGATCTAATGTTTGAGGCATTCCTAGGCAACTTAGCCTTAATTGTTTTATAAACATTCAGGGAAAAGCTGATGATAATAGCTAGGTGGTTAACTTCTTAGCTAGCATGTGTAACTCCCTACTACCAAGTGATTGAAAAAATTAGAGAAAACCCTTCCTTCTGTATTTTGGGAACAAATGAGTGTGAAATGTAATTATCCCTTCATATCTTCATACTTACAAAAATATTTCAGATGGACCTGCTGGCACATGCCTGTGATCCCAGGATTTCAGGGTTATCCTCAGCTGTATAGTGAATTCTAGGCCAACATAAGACTTTGTTTCAACAACTAAAAATGGGGTGTAATTGGGGTGTTGATCAAGGATTTGTTTGGCATATATAAAGCCCCAGGTGTCTTATAGTCCTTCCAGTCCCAGCACTTGGTAAGTAGAGGCAGGAGGCTGAGAAATTCAGGAGCATCCTTGGTGACATAGCTACTTCAAGGTCAGCCTGGGGTTCATGAAACCCTATCTCCAAATAAGGTTTCAAAACTATTTTCATAGTCAGTGTTTTTCTGATTCTTGTAGCGTAAGGTTATTTATACATAGATGATAGTTGGACAGACATTTTTTGATGCCTAGTCTTATATTTTTATCTGTATGGGTATTTTGCCTGTGTGTCTGTCTCTGTACCACATGTTAGAAAGAGATGATGGATTAGGTAATACAGTTACTATGCCTTTAAGTAATTATATTTAATTTTGAGATGGAGTCTCACTGTAGTCCAGACTGGCCTGGGACTGGCTATAGTTCAGGCTGTAGATTTTATATTTTAAGTGAAAGAGATCTTTCTTTTTTTCTATATTTCTTTCCTTCCTTCCTTCCTTCCTTCCTTCCTTCCTTTTCTTTTGTAGTTCTAGTTTAGACTCAATAAATGTGGACTAGATATTGCTTGTGATTCAAATGAGTTCATATCCCAAGAGGGTAAGTTATATTGGACATAAGCCTGGTTTTTGAGGTCTCTGGATGCTGTGTATGATCAGGAGTGTGACCTTGGCCTCATGCAGAAGGTGATGAGTGAAGTCTGAAGTGTTATGTAGACATGCCAAAGACAGTCAGGAATGCAGGCTCTTGGCCTGGAAAAGACATGCTGCACAGAAAGAAAAAGCACTGAGGCCAGACCCTTCAGAACGCATACTGAGACTCGGTAAAATCAGAAGGAAAGAGAGCAGTCTGAAGAGATAAGAGACTATGTTTATAGTTATTTGGAAGTCAAGAGTGGTCAGCAGTAACAAAAGGAAGTGACCTAAGCAAAGGCAGTGTCCCTGGAGCACCGGACGGGCAGCTGCCTGAACCCTTTTAGCCAGTTAAAAGCAGGAGGAGGAGATTCATTCAATATGGCCACACTGGGAAGAAGACAAAGAGATCCAGTGACCTCTACCCCCAAGTTTGTCTTGATTCCTGTTGTGAGGTTTGCATGTGAATAGAGGATCAAAGTTAGGATGCATAGATGTGAAACCCAGTCAAGTTACCCTGCCAGTCACTGTCTGAGCAGTCTCTCTGCCAGGTAGCCTGACAAGCTATCAGCATGGTGGGACGGCTCTTTCTAGGAGACAGGTTCCACTCTGGCTAGCACCAGGTTTGAAGCCTTCTCCTTCTTTCTCCCTGTAGGAGCTTCCGGGGGCGGGGGTGGGGGGGAGCGTAATTCCAATCCCTTGGAGTGTCTTGTTTCAATAATTTGATCACCAAAGTAAGAGACACAAGTGTTTCGCCCTTTTAAAAAAGACTTAGCTAGGCATGGTGGTACACACATTTAATTCCAGTACTCAGGAGGCAGAGGCAGAGGCAGGCAGATCTCAGTGAATTCAAGGTCCACAAAGGACAGTCAGGGCTCTGCTACACAGAGAAACCCTGTCTCAAAAAACAAAACAAACAAACAGACAGACTTACTTTACTTTATGTATATGTGCCTGGGGGGGGTAGGCATTGTACACATACTTGTGCATGCAGGTATGCATGTGCATGCATAGTCGGGAAGAGAATGTCAGATCCCTGGAAGCTGGAGTTACAGTTGATTGTGAGCTACCAGGTATAGAGCATATGAAAAGAAAGTTTCCTTTTTTCCCCTGACTTTTTTTTTTCAGAGAAGATACAGGTACATTTTGATACTTTTTGATACATTTTGATACACCGTGACCCTAATTTATGTTTCCATGCTTCTCATTGTCAACTAATTCAAGCCTATGGGTTCACAGGCTCAGGATTGAAATCAGGACGTCAGACACCAAGCCACAACCCCAACCACAACTATAGTACTATAGTTGCTTGATCATTATCAAAATCCCAGTCTCTCTGTCTCACACTCTTCCTTCATGAATCACCCAAGACAGCCTCAAATGCCAGGGTACAAGCAGTCCCCTCACTTCAGTCTCCCAAACAGGCAGGACTGTGACAACTGCCATAACAGATGGTACACTAGGTGCCAGTTAAAAGGATGGTTGTTTCACATTTATTTATTGGAGGGAGAGGTCAGCATGTCACAGTAGATGGGTAGAGATCAGAGTCCAACTTTTGGGAGTTGATTCTTTCCTTCTACCATGTAGGTTTGGCTTGTCAGACTTGGCAGCAAACATCTTTACCCACAGTGCCATCTGATCAGCCCAGTGTGTCAATTTCTATACTAACTATTGGCATTGGAAATCTGTTCCTTCCTCGACAGATTTCTCTCTCTCTCTCTCTCTCTCTCTCTCTCTCTCTCTCTCTCTCTCTCTCTCTCTCCTTGTTTGTTTAGCTTTTTTGCTTATTTTCCAAGACAGGGTTTCCCTGGCTGGAACTCACTCTGTAGACCAGGCTGGCCTCGAACTCAGAGATCCACCTGTCTCTGCCTCAAGTGCTGGAATTAAAGGCATGTGCCACCACTCCTAGCAAGGAGCAAACTTCTCTTCAGCTTGCTTTTCCAGGCCCTGAGTTTGTATAGTTGCCCCAAGTTTCTGTTTCCGGGCTCAGACTAACAGGCCTGTGAGCTTCAACCGTGCTTTGTCCCCTATGTTTCCGGTCAGTTCTTAGCCATGCAGTGCTTAGTGCTTATGGGTGTGGTTCTGAGGGTTTGGGAGTGGGGTGGGGCTGGGTTACTGTTTTTAGAATTTTATCCTTTTTGTATGACTGCTGTGTTTAGAATATAGATTTACAGTGCCATCTTGATGGGATGCATTGGATAGACTATTCATATTAGGGAACTGGGCATCCCTGCCAATACCTGTCTCTTGGGAAGGAATATCAAACCATCTCTAACAAGATTGATAGAAGTCTAGCCAACACACTGGGGGAAGCAGACTGATACACCCTGGGGTGAGCTGACAAGCACCAGTTAACACCGCTCTCCTGTTCCCTGTCCTCCCTTGGTCCAGTTCACAGCAGACAGGAGCAGGCTGTGCTGCAGGGACAAATGAATGGGATCTTTCAGATAAGACCTGAGCAAGATAAGAACTCACTGCCAGCCAGGCGAAGTGGCGCATGCCTTTAGTCCCAGCACTTAGAAGACAGAGCAGGTGGATCTCCATGAGTTTGAAGCTAGCTGGTCTACAGAGCGAGTTTCAGGACAGCTAGGGCTATGCAGAGAAACCCTGTTTTGAAACATTCCCTCCCCCCCCAATAAAAATAAAAACAAGAGCAGCTTCCATACTTCCGTAGCACGTGATTCCAGCCTTTTACCTGGCCAGTGAGAAGGCTTATCAGCCATATGGATGCTCTTGAAGAAAGGCCCGTTTTGCTCTTTTCAAACCCTTTGTTAATCTGTGAGGCCCAATCTCACTTTTTAGCAGCAGATCCAGGTGTGAGTGCCTGTAGTGTTAGCTCTTGGAGGCTGAAAAGGAGGTTCTGAGTCCAAAGCCAGCCTGGATACACAGAGAAACCCCGCCCCCACCCTAGATAAATAAAGGCAAGAAGGCAATGGTCCCGTCACCAGCACGTCTGAAAGAGGTGCTTGGGGGCTGAAGAGATGGCTCATGATTCAGAGTGTGCTTTTCTCACAGAGGACCAAAGTTCAGTTTCCAGACAGCCCTAAGAGATAGCGCCTTCCTTCTTTAAGTTATATTGGTCTATGTTTTATACCAGGGCCTTGTTTAAAGAGAAAATAGAGACTGGCTACGGTTGGCTTTGGTCATTCTGGCTTCATTTCTTGGGTCTAGGTCTCAGCTTCCTAAACAGGTCAGGATTCTGTTGGCAGGACAGGAAGAGAGGCACGGTTAATGCGTAATCAGTAGTGTCTGCCACAGATGGCAAACACACGGCGGGGCTGGGAGTGAGGGTGGGGGGAGAATGGGAGTCTGTGTGGAGGAGAACCTCAGGGAGTGTTCTTCAGGAATCATCTCCTTTGTTTTTGAGACAAGGTCTCTCATACACTTGAAGGCTCTGGGATCTGTCTTCCCCAGCACTGGGATTACAAGTATTTGCTACTGCACCAGGGTTTTTAAAAATGTGGTTTCTGGAAATCAAGCTCAGGTCCTTATCCTTGCATGGGAAGGCACTTACTGATGGAGCTGCCTTCCCAGCCTCCAAATTAGATTTTTAATTTAAAACAGAGAGAAAGAAAGAAAGAAAGAAAGAAAGAAAGAAAGAAAGAAAGAGAAGGAAGGAAGGATGAAAGAAAGAAAGAAAGCCAGAAAGGAAGGAAGGAAGGAAGGAAGGAAGGAAGGAGAAAAGGAAGAAAAAAAGTCAGAATTGCTAAGTGCATCAATCAGAGAGGCAGGGAGTAAAAAAAAAAAAAAGATAGGGGATTTAATTGCTAAATCACATCAAGTTTCTGCCATTTTCTTTTTTTTTTAAAGATTTATTTATTTATAATATGTAAGTCCACTGTAGCTGTCTTCAGACACACCAGAAGAGAGCATCAGATCTCATTGTAGATGGTTGTGAGCCACCATGTGGTTGCTGGGATTTGAACTCAGGACCTTTGGAAGAGCAGTCGGTGCTCTTAACCGCTGAGCCATCTCTCCAGCCCCCTTCTGCCATTTTCAAACCCAGGTTTCAATAGGAAAATGCAGGCATGCTAACAATTCAAGATACTAATTATAAGAAGAGGAATTTAATTTTTAAATCAAGAAAGGAAAAAGTGGGTAAGGGTAGAGGATAATATGTCAGTTCACTGAAAACTGAGAAAAGAAGGAAAAAAAACCTAAAGATAAAACAGTAGAGAACACGCAAAGTAAGATAATAACATATGAACAAATACATGCAGGCAAAACTCTTACACAGATAAAATAAACAGAACAGATACAGTGAGATGGATCAGCAGGTACAAGTGTTTACTGCCAAGCCTTGATGACCTGCATTTCATCTTCAGGACCTACATAGTGGAAGAAGAAATCAAACTCTTTGTAAGTTCTCTGACCTTTACACCTGTGCTGCAGCACACAGAGACACAAGTAAATGTAAGTTACAACAAAATGTGGGCCAGTAAGATGGCTCAGTGGGTTAAAGCACTTGCCCTTAATCCTAAGGACCTGAGTTCAATCCCTAGGACCCATGTCGTCTAAAAGAATAGACACCTAAAAGATTTGTCCTTATTTCACTTGTGCGTTTACCTGTGTGTGTGTGTCTGTGAATCATGTGTGAATTGTGCCTGTGGAGACCAGAGGAGGACTTCAGATTGTCTGGAACTGGAGTTATAGATGGTTGTAAGCCACCATGTATGTAGATGCTAGGAATAGAACTTAGGTCCTTTGGAAGAGTAGCCAGTGCTCTTAATTGCTGAGCCATCTCTCCAGCTCCAAGAAAAAAGAAAAAAAAATGGCGGGGGGGCAGCTCTTCAGTGGAAGCCAGAGGACAACTTTGTGGAGTTGAAGTTGATTCTTTCCACTTTTTCATGGGTTACAGTCATTTTTACCATCAAATACTGAGCCATCTTGGGAGGGCTCTGGGTCTCTTACTCAAGATAATGACAGAGTCCCCAGGGCATCTTTTCTCAAGTTTTGGCTATTGCCTCACCCACAAGGCAGGAGTTGGCCCCTAACAGTGTGTTGGCAGGAATGGACAGAGAAGAGCGCTTTTGGTGGGATACCCCAATTGGTAGAAACAGCCTGCTTGAAAGGTTTATGGAAGAAGCAATGGTTTTAAAGTATTCACTTTTGTACTTTTGTCTGACTGACCTGGTCAGCTAGTCCTGGGATCCTTGATCAGGATTAGTTGAATAAGAAGCCCCAGATGTGCCTGGGGTTTGTAAGACATCCTGACACTTCAGCAATAGAATGTGACTTGCTGTCTTCAGGAGGAAGCTTTAGGACACACAGTCTTAGGCTGTGTGGGAATGGATGGAGAGAGTTCTGCTCCCTGTCCCCGATCCCTTACGTCTTACTTTGGCTTTTCTTGTCTGTGCCTGCCAAGAAGGTTGCAGGCTGTGTTCAGCGGTGCTGATCTGAGGCTCTACCAGCCTGCGTTTCATTAGGTTATTTCCGTGCCTGGTCTCCTGGGATCTGACCGAGATGGGCTCTGTAGACACTGTAGCCTATGGTATATTCCCCTTCCCAGCACCCTTTGCTGCTGAGAGTCTCCCTTGGGCTTTCATTTTTAATTTGTTCTGTGAGAGCCTCCTCTAGCCATGGATTTCCTGACTATAAAAAGCTGGGGGAAGAAAGGAAGCATCCAACTCTTCAAGGCCTGACCTCCCGTCTCAGCCTCCTGGATGCTGCTCTCTCTGAGATTGGTTAGGTCTCATGGAAATGATTATTACTATATGGTGCCTCACCCCAATTTACAAAATTTGTGGTCTCAAACCTTTTATAAAGCCATAGCAACAGTTCATAGCAACATAGCCAAGAAACTGTTTGGCACGGAGGTACATGCGTTCAATCGCAGTTTGAGGCACTGAAACAAGAGGATTGCTACAAGTCTCAGGCTAGCCAGAGCTGTAGAGTGAGACACTGTCTCTGTTTGGCACCTCTGGTTGGGAGGTGCCCCCCACCACCACTATATGTAATTCACCCATTTGAAGTATGCAGTTGAAACTTACCCCCTCACTTGTTTATTATTTATATGTGGGATGGGGTGCATACACACTGGTGGAGGTCAGAGAACAACGTGTGGGAAGTTGGTTCTCAGAGTCTTCCATGGGGTCTGGTCCCTCAACTCCAATGGCCAAGCTTGGTATGAGCACCTTTACCTGTTCAGCTATTTTCTGGCCCACTTGGCTAATATCCTGTAGTCTAGTCTGGCCTTGGACTCTTTTACTGTTGTGATCACAGGTATGAACCACCACGCCTAGCTCAAAAGTAATTTCTGAAACCCGGAAAGCTGTCTAAAATAAAACACTAACTGTCAGTTTTTACTGTTAAATGGGAAAGAAGAAAACTGCATCCTAGCCCATAGTCCCAGCACTTGGGAAGTACAGGCAAGGGCCGTGAGTTTGAGTTCAGAATGGCATGCACAGTCCTTATCACAGATGAACGAAATGAACTTTAGAGAGTATTTCATCAGTTCTTTGAGAATTCCATACAACGCATTTAGGTTATTGTCTAAGTTAGGGTTTTTATTGCTGTGACAGACACCATAACAAAGGCAACTCTTATGAAGGACAACATCTAATTGGGACTGGCTTACAGGTTCTGAGGTTCAGTCGGTTATCATCATGTCAGGACGTACTGCAGTGTCCAGACAGGCTTGAGGAGCTGGCAGCGCTTCTCTTGGCAAACGAGAAGAACTGACTTCCAGGCAGCCAGCTAGGAGGAAGGTTTCAAAGACCACTCTCACAGTGACACACTTCCTCCAACAAGGCCACGCCTCTTCCAACAGGGCCACGTCCTCACAGTTCCAGACCCCCTTGTTTCTCCCTGCACTTTGAAGCTCTTTTCCTGAGAAAGCCGGATGTCCCAGACATCGCATTTTGTGCCCAGTATGAAACAATGAACGGCATCCGTGAAACGTTCCACCAACTCTGCAGAGGTACAGCTGGGTCTGTACTCACGGTTCAGCAAGCATCATGGGCAAAGCGTTCTCCTGGATCTTGGATGGTCGATTGAAGCCCATGGCGTAGACTCCTTGGAGAAGCTGTGGTTTCCTAGGAGGAAGGGAAGAGATAAGATGGGTTTCTAGAAATTATTTTTTTAGACAGGATCTCAATATGTATCCCAGGCTAGCCTGGACTTAACAATTGTAGACCACAGTGACCTCAAACTCTGAGAGACAGAGAGACAGAGAGAGACAGAGAGACAGACAGACAGAGAGAGACAGAGAGACAGACAGAGAGAGAGACACAGAGAGAGACAGAGAGACAGGGAGAGAGAGACAGAGAGACAGACAGAGAGAGACAAGAGACAGACAGAGAGAGACAGAGAGAGACAGAGAGAGAGAGAGACATCCTGTCTCCTATGTGCAGGTATAAAAAGTGTATGCCTTCACACCTGACTTTATTTCTTTATTTTTTAGTCTCTCTCTCTCTCTCTCTCTCTCTCTCTCTCTCTGTTTGTTGAGACAGGGTTTCTCTGTGTAGCTTTGGCTATCCTGGAACTCACTATGTAGACAAGGCTGGCTTCACAGTCAGAGATCTGACTGTCTTTGCCTCCCTCTTTGTCTTTGCTGGGATTTTTTTTTTTTCTTTCGAGACAGGGTTTCTCTGTGTAGCCCTGATTGTCCTGGAACTCACTCTATAGACCAGGCTGGCCTCAAACTCAGAAATCTGCCTGCTTCTGCCTCCCAAGTGCTGGGATTAAAGGTGTGTGCCACCACCACTTGTCGAGGCCCTATCTCTTTATGGAGTCCAGGCTAAACAGATACTGTCCATGTGGCCCATGGTGGTCTTGAACTCATGATTCTCCATCCTTTGCTTTTCAAGTACTATAGACATGAGCCACCACACCTGACACCCCCATTTCTTACATTTTATATGAGGATATTCATGGACTTTTGTGGGTGATTCGGTAGCTGTGAAGTAGAGGGGTCTCATTTAGAATACCCAGGATAGCATGAGGCATTCACAAATGGAAATGAGACAAGAAGGGGCCAGCACTGGATGACCCCGGGGTGAGAGTTTTTGTGTGGAGGTGTCTGGTTCCTTCCGATGCTCTCTTTGCTCAGTCTGCCTACTGTACGAACTTCAGCTCCCAGGATCAGAGCGGACATTTGGGTTCTAAAGCAGGACCTTTTCCCCATATCCACTCTGATCTTCCCTAGACAGATTGCTGAACTGGGCCTTTTTCTCTGTCCCTATCAAGGCAGTCCAGTGATATCAGGTGACCTGATACTGATTTAAGTCCCTAGGAGTCAGTGACATCTCCTGCCAACCTCCGTCCAGCACCCACTTTCACGGTCACAGAAGGGTTCCTGCTTAAAAACAAAACAAAACCCCTCATTTCCTTGGTTGAAGCTCCTCATTCCTTCAGCCACCAGCCTACAGAGTCACTGCTCCCAGGGCTACCTGCTCCATGGATGTCTCTGTTCAGAGCACAGAGGCGAGTGTCTTAGTTGGGGATCTGTTCCTGTGAAGAGACACAATGACCACGGCAACTTGCATAAAGGAAAATGTTTGGTTTGGCCTCTCTCACAGTTTCAGAGGTTCAGTGCACTATTGATATGGTGGGAAGCATGGTAGCATGAAGGTGGACATGGTGCTGGAGAAGCCAAGAGTACTACATCTTGATCTGAAAGCAGCCAGGAGAACTTCTACACTGAGAAGAGCTTGAAATACATGTACGTGTACATATACATATACATACACACACACACACACACACACACACACACACACACACATCTATACATACACCTCAAAGTCCACTTCCACAGTGACACACTTCCTCTAACAAGATCCTACCTACTCCAATAAATCCACATCTCCTAATAGTGCCACTCCCTGGGCCAAGCATTCAAACACATGAGTTTATGAAGGCTATACCTATTTAAACCACCACAGCTGGGAACAGGACTCTGTAAAATTAAATTATTTTCCTTACACATTGGGCATAGATATGGGAAAAGGGAGACCTGGAAGATACAATGGCTTGGCTTCCCATTTTCAGCCTGTTCAGCCAAAGTGTCTTTAATGTGTAATCTGTGTAAGAATCACAGGAGAACGTTTTAAGAAGCTCATTTAAGCCGGTGTTACTGGGGTCTCCTTGGAGTCAGTTTCTGAGCCTTGGATGAGGACTTGGGTTTTTTGTTGTTTTAGGCATGGTCTCATGTAGCTGAGGCTGGCATCCAGCTTACTGTCTAGCTGAGAATGACCATGAATTTCTAATCCTCCTGTCTCTACCTCTATAGTATTGGGACTATAACATAAAAGTATTTCTTGGGGGGGGGTTCTTACACCCTTTTTGCTTCCAAATAACTGCAGGGCCCAGGGAGTGGCACTTTTAAAAGGTGTAGCCCTGTGAGTGTGGGCTTTAAAACCTACATCCTAGCTGCCTGGAAGCCAGTATTCTGCTAGGAGCCCTCAGATGAAGATATAGAACTCTCAACTCCTCCTACACTGTGCCTGCCTGGATGCTGCCATGTTCCTACATGGATGATAAGGGACTGAATCTCTGAACCTGTAAGCCAGCCCCAGTTAAATGTTGTCCTTTATAAGAGCTGTCTTGGTCATGGTGTCTGTTCACAGCAGTAAAACCCTAACTATGATACCTTCTAATCCTTTCAAATTGTGCTACTCCCTGGTGACTAAGCGTTCACCTATATGATGTGCTGGCCATTCTTACTTAAGCTACTACGATGACTTTAAGCTCAAATGATTCTCTTGCCTTTATGTTCCGAGTGGTAGGATTATAGGTGTACCTCCATGCCTGGCTTGAAGTTCAAATAAACGGTATTTATTTAATTATTTGTGTATGCATATTTGGATATCAGAGGAAAATATAAGGGAGTCAGTTTATTTTATTTTGTTTTGTTTTGTTTTGTGAAGCAGGGTTTCTCTGTGTAACAGAGTCCTGGCTGTCCTGGAACTTGCTTTGTAGACAAGGCTGGCCTCCAACTCAAAAAGATCCACCTTCCTCTGCCTCCTGAGTACTGGGATTAAAGGCCTAAACCACCATGCTGGTACTTTCACATCTATAAGCATGATTTTCCTGATCTAGAATAATGTTTTCCCTATTATATTGTGCTAATATCAGTCCTTGATAACTCTGGGGTTTAGCTTCACTGAAGAATTTTGAGCCATCAAAAACTGAGGGGGCAGGGCTTTTGTTTCTTTCCTTTTCTTTTTTAAAAGACATATTTATTTTAATTTTATGCGTATGGGTGTTTTGTCTACATGTACACCTGTGTATCATGTGCATGCCTGGTGCCCCAGGAGACCAGAAGTGGGTAATGGATCCTCTAGAAATGGACTTACAGATGATTGTGAGTCGTCCCGTGGCTGGTGGGAACTGGATCAGGTTTTCTGGAAAAGCAGCCAGTACTATCCACCACAGAGCCATCTCTCTAGTTGTCCCCTTTTTTAATTGTTCTTTCTGTCCCTGTGATGGGTTGGGGTCACAGGCAGACTCACGTGAGATCAGAGGCACACAGCTTTGTAGAGACGATTCTGTGTTCCGGGGATTGAACAAAGACTGTTAAACTTGTGCAAGTGGTTTGCCCACTGAACCATCTTGCTGGGGTATTTTTGGTTTTTGTTTTTGTTACTACTTTGAGGCAGAGTCTCAGATCTCTTGTAGCTCCTTAGCTGGCCTCGGATTCACTACTGAACAGCTCCTAGCTTGTCACTGTCTTTTCGCTTCCTCCTGGAGTTGCAGGTTTCTGGCCTGACTGCCATCTTTTTAACACAGATCCTAAGACTTTGCCTGCAGCTGCCACAGCAGCCAGAGCCCTAGAATGTCTGGCTGGAGCCTTCAGCAAGGGCAGGGGGTAGGGCTGCCAGTCCCAGGGCTCTGGCTGGATTTAAAGAGATGGTTTAAGAGAAGCCCTGAGTATGGATTCAAACTCCTTTCTCTCAGGTCAGCGTGGCCTCTTCTCCCTGCTGTGTGCTAGGGACAGCACGGAGCCTCAGGCTGCTGGGACTAACAGGATGGGACTCTAGGGGTTCATTTTGTCCTTAACACACAGATGAAGGCAACTGCCCAGGGTGCTGGTTGGTGGTTGTTCCGAGACCAGAAACCTCTTCTCCTGACATGTTTTCCCTATATATCAGCACAGGAAGGATTGTTCATGGTTCACTGACCCAATCAGAAATGTTGCCCGTACAGTCCACACCTGAGAGATCAGGGACAGATTTCTGCTAGCTTCCTGTGGGCACTACAAGTTCCCTGAGAACATTATGTGGGGGAAGCCATTATTCTCAGACCTGGGGATCCTCCCTAGGCCAATTTTCCCTCAGTTTTGTCCAAAAGTAACTAACTACACATAGCTGGACAAGGCTTTCTAAATGGAGTGCGTTACCCCTTGCCATCAGACCCAGGGGAAATTAACTTATTCCTTGTTTATTCTCAGGCTAATTAATGAAGGTGCAGTCCTCTGAGGCTGGGAGTTAGCCAAAGTGATGCTGTCCGTGGACGGTTTGCAGAGAGAGCCTTTTCTTTTGTCTACCCTTTTGTTGACAGGCATCTCTTTTATTGCAAGCTCTGTCCTCTGAGACCATGGGCGGGGCCTGTGTGTGTGTGGGGTGTGTGTGTGTGTGTGTGTGTGTGTGTGTGTGTGAGTGTGAGTGAGAGAGAGAGAGAGAGAGCATGTGTATGTATGTATGTTCAGGTTCTACTGTCTAGCTGCATATTCTTTCTCCTCTCTGAATTTCAGGGTCATGCTGTGGCAGCCTGTCGCTGACAGGTGAGGAAGAGTCTGCCAGGGATCACTGCTGGCAGGAGCCAAGGCCAACAGTCCCAGGAAGGAGTCTGGAGTCCTTGTGAGGCACTCCACGCAAGCTTCGTCCACGCGCATGGCTCAGAGTCCGGCGCCTTGCTGAGCAGCCGCTGATCCCAGCTCCAGGGGACCCCACAGCTCCAGGGGACCCCACAGCACGAGGAGGTGCTCTGTGAGCTACTGTGTCACTGCAGCTGGAGCGTCGATCTCCAGGAGAAAGGACCAGCACCTCTGATGGGAAGCAGCAGGCCAGACGCCACGGAGAAGGTCTTGGGTTTTGCAGCCCTGACGCCAATGAAGATCACTGGTTTTCTTTCTGGCCTTGAGTTGGGCTCTTTTCTCGTGGCCAAGGAGTTGGACCAGGACGGCCTGCAAGTGTGAAGAGGACTCGTGCATGGAATGCAGGCCCCCTGAAGCCCATGTGCTTTCTGCTGTAATCAGGGTTCCAGGGATTCCCCACTGCAGGGGAGGAGGGGCTGCCTTAGCGTCTGCTCATGAGCCACAAGGACCCAGACTGCTCCAGACTGGACTTTTTCAAGCCACCAAAGAGGGGGGTCCCTGGAGTTGGCAGCCAGCACTCACAAGGGACTAGAGGGCTGGGATGGACTGACCTCTGCCTCGACGGGGTGGCAGAAGACGCAGAGCCTTTGTGGCCCAGCTAGTGACTGAGAGACCTGATGCAGTTCTGAGCAGAGGCTCCAGTGACTCAGGGACGGGGGGAGGGAGGGAGTTTATTCCTGCTTTCTCCTTTTGTTGAGGGAAGGTGTGGCAAGAGTCCCCTGTCACACCTCGTGCCCCTATGCCCTTTCTACGTGCTGCCAAAACAAGCAGGCTGCGCCGTGGCTGGCCCCACAGTGGGCCGGGAAAGGATTGGCCACGGTGACAGCTGCTCCGTGGCCAGCACCATGAAGTGCTCCCTTCGGGTGTGGTTCCTCTCTATGGCCTTCCTACTGGTATTCATTATGTCTCTGCTCTTCACCTACTCACACCACAGCATGGCTACCTTGCCCTACCTGGACTCGGGGGCTCTGGGCAGCACACACCCGGTGAAGCTGGTACCAGGCTATACTGGACTACAGCGCCTTGGCAAGGAGGGGCTTTCGGGGAAAAATTGTGCCTGCAGTCGCTGCATGGGTGACGCCGGCACCTCTGAATGGTTTGACAGCCACTTTGATGGTAACATCTCGCCCGTCTGGACCCGAGATAACATGAACCTGTCCCCGGATGTCCAGCGGTGGTGGATGGTAAGACCTGCGGCCCCCTCCTGATTTCCTTTTGTTGTCTGCTTTCCAGAATCGGTCCTCATTATTTTGGAGTCGCTATGACCAGTCCCCTTTTGGACTTAGGCTGTTCCTCCTATGACTCCCAGCACCCTGACAGAGCAGGAAGCCCATCTGACCTGAGCCATATCCTTGGATCACAGATTACTGATAGGCAGGATGAGCTGGTGACCCGGAAGGAGGGAGAACTACTATTTGTGGTGCTTGTAGGAGTCCAGTGTAAATACCCTGCCCCAGAGCAGTCTGAATGGGGACCTGGAGGCCTTGCCATAGATAGATAGAGGCCAGCCTATTAGGTGGCAGGAAGCTACCCCACAGCTGCACTGGGTGCCACCCGGCTGGCAAGTGCCTCATGCTTCTCCCGGCAGCACCTTCTTTTTCCAAACTTCTTATTATTATTTGGGGTGTGTATGTGTGTGTGTGTGTGTGTGCATGTATGATGTAGTGGGGGCTGTGCAGGTGCCACAGTGGCACATGTAGAGATTACGAGACAACTTTGTGGAGTTGGTACTTTCTTCCTTTACATAGGATCCAGGGATTGAACTTAGGTTGCCAGGGTTGTCCAGCGAGTACTATTCCTTCCCAATCCTCTTGCCTGCCATCCTCCAGCCTCTTACCAGACTCCGGGAGCCTGGATCTGTGTACAAAATGTATATACGTTTTTATTTTAGTATATGAATGGATGTTCTTTGTGGGTGTATTTCTGTGCCCTCAGAGGACAGAAGAGGATCTTGGCTCCCCTGGAACTTGTGTTACAGACAATTGTGAGCCACCATATGGGAATTGAACCCAGGACCTCTGGAGAGCAGCCAGTGTTCTCACCAGCTGAACCATCTCTCCAGCCCCTGTTTGTGCTATGCAAGTTTTGTGTGTGTGCATACATGCAGAATTAGGTTTGTGGAAGTCAGATGTTGTAAAGTATTGACTTAATCACTGTCTACTTTATGTTGGCTGTTGCCATGGGTCTTTTTGTTTGTTTTGTTTTGTTCTGTTTTTAGGAAACGTAGTCTCTGACTGTTCTGGAATTCATTCTGTAGACCAGACTAGTCTTGAACTCACTGAGATCCACCTGCCTCTGCCTTCTGGGTGCTGGGATTAAAGGCATGTGCCACCACAGTGGCCATTCCGCCTGACTTTTTAAGATAGGGTCTCAAGGATCTGAAGCTTGGTGATTTGCCAATTTGGCCAAGCTGGTGAGCCTGTGAGATTCCAGACATCTGTCTGCATGCCCCTGGCACCCGGTCACAGAAACCCGCTCCCCCATCTGGTGTTTATAGGTGCCAGGGATCTGAACTCTGTTCCTTACTGCTTGTATGATAGTTACTTATCGCTGAGCTATCCCAGAAATAATAGATTTTAAGACTGAATATCTTAATTGGTAAATGTTGGCTCAGAGTAATTATAAAAACTTCAAGAGTCCTTCTTGGTTCTTTACAGTTTCTGGAAAAGATTGCTCTGGCTTGGGAGAGAGCGTTGTAAGCCTTAGCCGCTAAGGGATGTGGAACATGGGAGCCTCAAAGGGGCCTATAACAGGTCCACCCCTGGTTTCCTAGGTCTCAAGACCTTTTGGCTTTCCATGTCCTCCACCCTGCCCCCATTATGGCTGGAGCATCACTTCCCAGGTTCCGCAGGGCCATCTGGTTGCCTCCTGGGCCAAGAATGGAGCCGTAGGCGTGGAGAGGCAGTTCCTGGTCCCCGTTCCTCCCACCAGTGTAGGAGCAAGATGCCTCTCCTCTCCTTCTTCATGGATGTGAGGATGTACACATTTATCAAGACAGCTGTCCAGAACCTACTTATTGGCCCAGACTGTTAGAGTCCTCCAAGACCAGTGTCTGTGGAGCACAGATTTGGAGGAGCCCCACAGGACCTTCTACAGAGTCCTGCCTGTCACTCTCTGCTACAACTTTGTTTTATGGAGAAAATCAAGGTTCAGAACGTGCCCAGTGTCTGCCTGGTGTTATAGTCTCAGCAGTGGCCTTATTCCCTGGGAACAAGACAGGCCTCTGGTCACAGGAATGGAACTCAGAGTCTGTCTAGCCACTATGCTCCTCAGCCCACACATCTTCCTGTTCCCCACAGCCAACCTCTTCTTGCCACAAAGTTGAGAATTCTTGTCTCAGAGGCAGACTTCTGCTCCAGAAAGGTCTCTGATTCCCCGAGCGGCTCCTGCTTGTCCTCAGACCCAGGGTGCTGGGACTCAGTCTACAGCAATGCTGTTGTCACTGGGTGTCAAGGCCAGGCCTTGGGGTGTGGTAGGCACGTGCTCCATCTCAGCCTCTCCACTCTTGGTCCACAGCATTGCTTTGCTTTGCTTGTTTTTGTTTGTTTACTGGAACTCGATCTTTAGACCAGGCTGACCTCGAACTCAGAAATCCTCCTGCCTCTGCCTCCCAAGTGCTGGGATTAAAGGCGAGACAGGATCTTATATAACCCTGACTGGTCTGGAACTCACTATGTAAGCCAGACTAGCTTTGAGCTCGCAGAGATCTTCTGCCTGTCTGTGTCCCCTGGGTGTGGGGACCTGTGGCCGCCATCCCTGACATTGCTCTATTTCTTTGAGACAGGCTTTCATTATGTATTCCCGGCTGCCTCAAACTTAGGATCCTGGGGCCTCAGCCTCCTGAGAGCATTTTTTATTTTATTGAGTTTTGTTTTCTGTGTCGTCCTGGCTGTCCTGGAGCTCGCTCTGTAGAGCAGGCTTCTTTTTGTCTATGGCATTTTAAAGGGTTAGTTTCAAAGTATTTTAAAGTGTTAGTTGATGGCCCTATATCATGAAACAAGTCCAGCCTAGCCTGCTGTTTCTAAATATATTTATATTACCAATATTTAGCATTCAGAGGATTTCATGTGCAATCTATATTTTTAGTTTCTCCTGGAAATTTTCCTATGTGGCAACAGTGACTGGTTTTTCTTTTAAGTATTTTAAAAACATATTCTGTATGTGTGTGTGGAGGTCAGAGTCAATTCTTTCCTTCCACTGTGTGGGTCCTATGACTTGGATGTTGGTCGTCAGGCATGGCAGCAAGTGCCCTCACCTGAGACATCTAGTGGCCCACGGATTTCCTTTTTTTTTTTTTTTTTTTTTTTTTTTGTGGCATGTGATCTTTTGTTTACCCCTTTGTCTCTGTGTGTCACTGGCCTGCCCCCAGTGAGCACTGTACTGTGGCAGGGTGCGGTGGTATGCTGTAATCCCAGCACTCAGGAGGCTGAGGCGAGAGGAACACTATGTTCAGGGCCAGCCAGTGTTACATAGCAATCTCAAAAACAGCCTGGGCTACATACTGAAACCCTGTCTCTAACAAAACACAGTACTTAGGAGGCAGAAACAGAAGGACTAGGAGTTCAGGGCTAACCTCACCGACTTGGAGTCTTTGTTGATCATTAGCAGTTTGGATTCCAGCTCTTGTTGAGGGGCAGAGGGAACTAGTTTTCTTCCAGCCACCTGGCTTTGAAAGAACTTCCTGTGCTCCCCAGAGGTTCAGAGTGCTATAGACAAGTCCCACAGGTCCCTGCAGACAGATTGCAAAGTTTCCTGAAGTGCATTACTCTGCTTTATGGCCCAGGACCATAAGCCCCTCCAAAATGCCTCAAATAGCACTTGGACACCCCCACCCCAACCCCCACCCTAAGCCTCTCTGGAGCAGTGGGTAACTCATGACTGGCAGGGTACCGGGTACTGGTCTCTCAATAGTAAGACTGACTGAGGGCCAAGACTGCTACTATGAAAAGAGAAGTTCGTCAGTGCTTGGGGAAGGGATTCCCAGACAGCCCTGTGCAAGGAGATCTGTATGGCTTTGGCGGGAGGGGAGGTTTGAAGGGGTGAGAGTTTCTCCCTCCTCACAGCCGTCTCCCCTGCCCAGATGCTGCAACCCCAGTTCAAGTCTCACAACACCCATGAAGTGCTGGAGAAGCTGTTCCAGATCGTGCCGGGCGAGAACCCTTACCGCTTCCGGGACCCCCGACAATGCCGGCGCTGTGCTGTGGTCGGGAACTCAGGCAACCTTCGGGGCTCTGGCTATGGGCAGGAAGTGGACAGCCACAACTTTATCATGAGGTGAGCGCGGCTGAAACAGGCGGGGAGAGGTACGGGGAAGACAGTGTGCAAAGCATCCCTGTCTCTTTGGGTTTTGTTTGGTTTGGTTGGTTTGGTTTGGTTTTAACATTATTTAGTTTTCAGGATATCAAAGGACAGTTTATAGGAGTCCCTCTACCGCTTGGGTCCTAAGAACTAAACTCAGATTTTCAGGTTTGGTGGCAAGCTCTTCTACCCACTGAACCATCTTGCCACCTGAACTTTTCTGCTGGGTACAAGTACCAGTTGCCCAGTGTGCTAGGGGTCGCCAGCACCCAGAGGCTTCAGTGAAGAGTCTTGGTCTCTCTTCCCAGGTTTTCGAGGTTGGGTGTGGAGTAAGTGTTCAAGCTACACATTTTGGGAGCTGGAGAAGTGTCTCAGTGGTTAAGAGTACTTGCTGTCTTTGCGCACTGGACTAGAATCTGGTTACCAACACCCACATGGCCGCTAAAAGTCATCTGACTCTGCTTCCAGAGGATCTAATACTTTCTTCTGACATAGTTGTTACATATACATACGAGCAAGCAAAACACTTAGACATACAAAATAAATTTTTTTCCCTCTGTGTAGGCTTGGCTGTTCTGGAACTCACTCTGTAGATTAGGGTGACTTCAAACTCAGAGATTTGCCTGCCTCTGCCTCCCAAATTAAGGCGTGTGCCACCACTGCCCACCAAAAAAAAAAATCTTTTTTAAAGGTTGTCTGGCATGCACGAAACCCTGGGTCAATCCTGAACACTGCACACACCAGGGTCAGTGGCATACTCCTATCTCTGTGTTTGGTGTTAGAAGAACCTTAATAAAGTCACTGGGGCTGGAGAGATGACTCACTAGGTAAGAATATAAGCTGCTCTCACAGAGGACCCAATTTCATTTCCTGTCACATGACTCACAACTGCCAATAACTCCAGCACCAGGGGATCTGAGTCCTCTGGCTTCCACAGGCATCTGTACTCACATGCGCACACCTATGTGTGTATATGTGTGTGTATGTTTGTATATGTGTACACACACACACACATATATATATAAAACATGTATACATATATAATATATAATGTATGTATATGTATACATAATTTAAAATACATATAATTTAAAATAATAATAATTATTTTAAAAAAAAACAACATTACTAGCAGAAAGTATTTCTTTGCTTGTTTGTTTTCCCAAGGCAGGGTTTCTCTGTGTAGGCTTGGCTATCCTGGAACTCAATCTGTAGACCAATCTGACCTTGAACTCCTGGTGGCAGGAGGTGTTCTTATTGTCCAGTCTACTGTCCTTGTGGTACACTAAATCAACTTCTTTTCAAAAGGGTGAGGTGGGGTGGTAGTATTTGAATCTTAGCTCCTGCAAGCTGAGGCTGAAATATCCCAAGGCCAAGGCTAGCCTGGGGTACTTCTGGCTTAAAAAAAAAAATCTCAAAGCAGGGCATGGTGGTGCATGCCTTTAATCCCAGCACTTGGGAGGCAGAGGCAAATGGATCTCTCTAAATTCGAAGCAAGCCTGGTCTACAAAGCCAGTCCAAGACACCCAGGGCTCTGTTAGCCAGAGAAACCCTGTCTCAAGAAACAAACAAACAAAAAAAAAAACAAAAACAAAAACAAAAATCTCAATGCTAGGCACAGTCGCCCACACCTTAAATCCTAACATTTGGCATGCAGAAATCTGTGAAACTCTGAATTTGAAGGCAGCCATGGCTACATAGTGATACTCTGTCTCAAAAATACAAAAACCCCCAAACCTCATGCTGAGGATACTGTACAGTTGATAGAGTACTTGCCCGGGATGTCAGGGCTCTGGGTTTGATCCCCAGCGTAGCAGCACACGCCTGTATAAAGGTAAGAGGATAAGAAGTTCAAGTTCATCTTCAGCTTCCTAGTAAGTTCAAAGCTAATCTGGGTACATGAGACCCTCCTTTTCTCAAAAATAAGTAAAGAGGGTTAGGGAGACCCAGAGTTCAGGATATAAGTGCACCCATGTAAAAGCTGGGCATTGTAGCATATACCTGTATCCCAGCATACACCTGTACCCTGGTGCTGGTGGTGTGGAGATTGGTAGATCCTGGAGACTTGCTGGTCAGCGAGTCTAGCCAAAATTGTAAGTCTTGGTTCAGGGAGAAAACCCCATCTTAAATAATGACATGGGGGTTAGGGAAGTACCCCAGTAAATAAACACACTTGTTGAGCAACCTTGAGTACCTGAGTTTGAAATCTCAGGGCCTATATAAAAGCCAGATGCTGGGGCTGGAGAGACGGCTCAGCGGTTAAAGGCATTGACTGCTCTTCCAGAGGTCCTGAGTTCAAATCCCAGTAACCACATGGTGGCTCAACCATCTGTAATGGGATCTGATGCCCTCTTCTGGTGGTCTGAAGACAGCAACAGTGTGCTCATATAAATAAATAAATAAATCATATATATATATATCAGATGCGGTAGCACAAGCTTCTTTGACTCCAGAGTTCCCCCAATAGGGAGCTGAGAGGGAGAGACAGGACATTCTCCAGAAGTCTGAGTGCCCATTACCCTAGCCAACACAGGGGCAAGGAGACCCTGTCTCAGCTAGAAAAGTGAGGACTGACACCCAGACTCTGTCTTCTGACCTCCACCATGGCATATGGGCACCAATACGCAAACAAGCATGCACAAAGAAGTAAAGGGCAATCAAGAGAAGAAGATTCCCATCGTCAATGCACGCAAACACACACACACACACACACACACACACACACGAATGAGTAAATAAAATACTGAAATTGCCAGGTGTTTGCTAAACATCGCCTTAGCATGGGCATTGCAGAAAGACCAGATTTCCCAGGAGGCAGAAGGCCTTTGTTGTAGAAACCATTGCTGTCTCCATAGCAACACCAACACAGCAATTTATCTCTTGAGGCTTTCCGTATTTTTTTGCATGATCTTCCTCGAGATGAGAAACGGTGACGGATGTGGAAATAGAATACTGAGTTCCACCCAGAGCTCCAAAGCCACCTGGATTATCCTCATCTTCCAGTTCCTGGCACTTTAAAGGGAAGGAAGCTAGAAGCTGGTGCAAGGACTCTGTCTACTGAGAGAAGGTGGCCAAGATTAGGGGTCGAGGCTCCTGTTGCTTCCCTTCAGCTCCAGGGCACCTTGAAAGCCCAAGGAAACTCAGATGCCCGAATTCCTGCTTCTCTGGCCAACTCTGTCATTTGGTTCCTCGGTGATGGTTGGGAAACCTCAGTGGTCAATGCCTGCAGCCCAAAAGCTGTGATTTCTTCTGATATGTGGGTGTCCTAGCTGCAGTCACACCCACAGACTCTCCTTCACATCAGGCAGGATCAAGATACAGTGTTTGGAGTGGTCCCTAGAATTGCTTTGTAGAAAGGGTGACCCAGATGGTAGTTGGCCGTCTGTGGTCGATATGAAGAGCCAGATGTCAGTATTGGTGGCTGCTTGCAGATCTCTCTTGATCTGGAACCAGAAAGGAAGCCTTTTATCCCAGAATCAGGGAGAGCAGTGAAATTCAGCTCCATCCTCTCACCTTGAGCTGGCTCCCCTTGTAACTTTTCTGGTCTCTCAGCTGATGACCCAACTGGAGTTGAGTATTTCTTGCCTCCTCTAGGCAGCAGATACACCCAGCTCCTGGCATTGTCAGGTGACAGAAGGCAGGATCGAAGCACGAGGAAAGGGATGAGGCAGCCAGACACTGTGCTCCAAGTAAAGAGTGCCCCACCCTGCCTAGCCTTTCTCTGGCTGCTGAGGGCAGGCTGGGAGCAGATAGATTTCTGGAATGCGGGCTCCATGTCCCAGAGATCTATTTCATCTTCTGGCCCCTTTCCAGGACTTGACTTATCTAGAATGAGTCAGAATCTCCGAGAGAATACCACGTTCCTCCCTGTTCCTGTGGAGGCTATGAGACATCATCTTGGACCTTCATTCCCAGCCCCCTGATGTCTGGGGCCCGAAGCGGTAGTAGAGGAGTGAAGGAAGCTGGTGGCCCTGCCACCAGGTCCAAGGGAACGCTTCTTGACTCCAAGTAGACTGGCTAATCAGTGGAGAAAGCAAGCAGCGGGCCTGTAGAAGTCAGCCTGGGGCAACCAGACTCTCTCCCTTTCCCCAGTCCACAAAACAGTGGGTTTCATTCCAATATTTTCATGTATGTATATAATTAGTTTTGATCGAAGTCACCCACCATTGACTTCTCTTGTTCCTCTTCCCCCCCAGTTGTCTGCTTCCTCCTCCCACATAGTCTTCTTTCAAACCTTTTTTCCCTAAAATTGTAATGTCACAGCTCTTTGATCTTCAGGGCTTGGTCTGTCTCTGGTATCCGGTGGTGATGGCGCACGCCTTTAATCCCAGCACTCAGGAGGCAGAGGCAGGAAGATCTATGAGTTAAGAGGACAGCCTGGTCTACAGAGTGAGTTCTGGGACAGCCAGGGCCACACAGAAGAAGCCCCGTCTCAAAAACAAACAAAAATAAGAATAACAAAAAAAAAAAAAACCAAAATGATAAAGTTTGCTGCTTAGGTCCTCGTAAGCATACATCTGGATTCCAGCATCTGCCCAGCCCAGTATCACCAGCCGGATTCTTCCATGGCCTTCGTGCCTTTTCCATCCACAGGCCCTTCCTTCTCTGACATCTCTGCTACTGAAAGAAGCAGGAGGAAAAGAGCAGAAGTGCTCTGTGGTACAGGATGTCTACGCCCAACCCAGAGACTGGTGTCAGCCACCCTGACGGGGGATGTTTGTACAATTTCATAGAGCCGGCCTGAAAGCTAGGGAGGCTCATGGAGACTTTTCCTCCCTCCTGGGTCCCCGTGCCACTGTGAAGGAGCAGAGCTTCTGGTCACCCTACTGTGGTAGAAATGATGCTGCAAGGTGCTCCATCCCCAGGGGACAGAAATGCCCTCATGAACAGCAGGAAACAAGACCAACAGGCTCGTACTTTAGAGCCTGTGATGTAAGATGTTTACCAAAATGGGAGGCTTGCCTTGATGTAGGGGTAGGGGTACTTCTCTGTAATCCCAGTACTTGGGAGGTGGAAGCAGGAGGTCAGGAGTTCAACGCCAACTTTTGGTTCACAGCAAAT